>CM068585.1:38835119-39469894 GCA_035048485.1 Pteria penguin | reverse complement strand
AGCACCCGGTTGAATAAAGAGCTTCAACCAACAGATAATTCAAGTCATTCCCTACAGAATATTTTGACAGTTTGAATAAAATTATCTTCATTTAATAAATTTCTTAAATCGTAAACAATCTCCTTGCTTTGAATAAATTTTATCTGCTATTGCAGATTGAATAAAATGTATTAGTCATTAAAAATTTAATTTTCTAAAAATTTTCTGTCATTTGGCCACAATCTACAACGGCGACAATGAAAATTTGATTTTTAAGCAATGTAATAAAAAAAAATTCTGTACAGGATCATATGAAAATTTTCTAATTCTTTTATTACTTAAATGAACTACCTATCCTCTTGTGACAATTTACTGAGCTGAGTTAATAAATTTCTTATCAGATGTAAAGCATAATTGGTTGTTTAAAGTCTTACCCTAAGAATAATCCAAAGTCTAGATTCCTGGCATGATATAGTTTCCCTATGAAATAGAAAAAACTTATTTGAAATATATAATATATTTAAACATCTAATTGTATATCGTATGTATTATATCATTATCATAAAATAATAAATACGTATCAAAATATTTCCAGGTTAACTATTATATGAAGCTGGCTTGGCCTAGTGGTATGGCGCTGGCTTGGCCTAGTGGTATGGCGCTGCTCTCCTGATTGGAAGGCCGTGGTTTGAGTTCTGCTCTGGTCATGTCTTTCGGATGAGACAGTAAAAACCGAGGCCCCGTGTTGTGGCATGCATGGCACGTTAAAGATCCCTAAATGCTTCGGGTGGGTCCGTTGCAAAGGTAAAAATTTGAATGCCCCACATCAGGCAGATGCGGTTACCATATACATGAAATTTTTGTGGTGTGACGTTAAACAAAAATCAATCACTCAATCAATAACTATTATATGCATTATCATAAAACAATAAATACAGTCAAGTGTACATACATGTATACAAAATATTTCCAAGTTTAACTATTTACTAAATAAAATTTTCACAATAAAATAGCGATTCTACGATCTAGATGCTGACCTCATTTAATGTATACTACAGCCTACAGCACTCACCACTAGGGTCTTCCGCTACGATAGAGGTACACACAGTAAACAGCTCGTAGAACAGGTTATAGATCACTACTTCACCTACAATATTGTAACAATACTCTTTCAATGCTAACCGTCATTTTAGTGTTATAAAACTATATGTACATCATTTTATAAATTTGATGCAATTAACCAAGTATATATTTTCATTTTATTAATTGATGTACATATACAATTTATAAACTTAATGAAAAAAATATATTCCCTTCTCTGCAATCTTAGAAAGAACTTAATATAAGGTATGTACCTTGTAGTTTGTTGCAATTATAATTATGTTTTCAGTTTAATAATTATTTATATTGTGTATAATTCATTAAAAGTAATTTTCACATAAATACTGTTTAGATCAACTCAAATATAATACTGGTAACATATTTCTATTCCATATTACACAAATGTTCCCCCTCTTTTCAGAAACATGTAAGGAATTATTATAAAGATGATTAGAAGAAAAAACCTATTCTTCATACATACCTAATTTCATTTCTGTTGCATTAGCAATCCCTCTGAGTTCATCAGCATATGGTTGGGGTAATGTTTTGTCCAGTTCTGCCTGTAATATTAATAATCATGTGAATAAATTCTTCTAGAAAAAAGTCAATAATATAGTAATTAATATTATATATATATATATATATATATATATATATATACATGTATATATAATGTTTTGTCCAGTTCTGCCTGTAATATTAATAATCATGTGAATAAATTCTTCTAGAAAGAAGTCAATAATATAGTATTATTAATATTATATATATATATATATATATATATATATATATATATATATATATATATATATGTATAATATATATATATATATATATATATATATATATATTTTATGTATTAAGATGTCAGGTAAACACCTCTCTCTCTCTATTGAGTCAATTTTGTATTTTGTATGGGGAATTACCATACTTGTCCGGAAAGTAAATGCTGTCCTATGCTATAAGGAAAAATAAGTCAATCTGAAAAAAAACTTTTGAAAAAATTGTTACATCATAATACATGTACTTTATTGTGATGTTATTATTTTTACAGAAGATTAAAGCACTGTAATATTCTGTATTCGAAAAAATTTGCGTATATTTATGAACAATTGAATGTTTTATATTTAGTTGGAGAAAACAATTTTCAAACACCACTGTGAGAGACATATGTTGAAATAGCATGCAGCCTTAGTGTATACAAATTTGTTTGTTAATGACTGGCTAATACATCAATCCATTTTCCATCAACAATAATTGATTAATAAGTGTCATGTTAGATCAGACAAGTTGGACATTTAATCATGACATCACATGCATCACGACTGATAGTCCGCAGAAAGTCACTTTCTTGTTAAAAAATGGATCCGCATTTAATTGGCATCTATAGACAATATTTTGTGCTGTAACAGTGAGCTCCAGGCAAGATTTCAGTGTTAAATTAATCGCAAATTTACTGTTTAATGATCTGATGACACACGGTTTTCACAAATATATCAGGGAAATAGTGTGCCATCTAAACGATTGTATTAATGAATAATGGCAAATTGTATGAGAAATGTCTTTCTTGAGAAAATTATCAGAAAAAGACTACTTTCGCCACTAAATCTGCAACAAAAAATGACAATAATTTGAATATTTCTGAAGACATAATCATGAAAAGTTGTCTAATAAATTTTAAAACTTATTTGTAACTAAAATTACTTTACTTGACACATTGGGGTTATCCTCTATTAATTTGAACCAAAATTCAAATTTGAATATGGTTTCACCATTCCAAAATTCAGAAGGGCAGGAAATGACAAAAATTCAAATTCAAAACGAACTTACTTTTTGCCATCAATTATTATAATAAAGATTTAGCACAAAATATGACAGACACCTTTTTAAGGAGTTACATGTCTCATTCTTATGCATGAAACTTCCCTTTCAAATATATTTGTCACAGTACTTTCATTTTGTAGAACGTCGTGACAAATTTGGCATCAATGCAGCTGATCGAAATGTTGAAGTACATGTATCTTCAGAAATGTGAAAATACTTGCAATTTTCCGGAGTACAGATTCTGAGGCAAAGACAGTATCGTACAATACAAGTGCAGTAGAAATGAAAAAAGACAAAAGAAAATGCAAACACTGATATTTCTTTGAAAACAAATATATGCATTTGATGATCATGTAAGTAGTATAAGGTATGTTGGGAACAGTTTAAATCATTTCCTTGTCTCCATACTTAAGAGTTAGTACATGTACCATTAGTCAGTTGGTATTAATATTGCTATTGAATATACTCCATATGACTTTCATTGATTAAGATATGCTCTAAGCATCTATTCTTTACAGACTCAGTCACTCTATCACAGTCCAGTTAGGTCATTTTCTAGTCCATCTCTGAAAATAATCTCTGCAATACCTCTTTTGCACTTGTAAAACATGTAATGTAAATTTCTTTAAAATAACATGCCTAACTAATATGAGACACTCACAGATTCATTTATAATGTAATCCAAGATCTTTCCTGTTGCGTTTTTTGTAGACCAGGACTCAGCAAACTTGATGAACTCTGTGACTAAAGCTTTTATCTGAAGTCAAGCATATAGAAAAATATTTTAATATACTAATTATTAATTCTTTAATATCAAATATGAAATATTCAGTTACAAAGTTTTACACGACTTTTCAAAAACATTTTATTTGATAAAATATTTAATGTATTTCGTATTTTGCTATTCAAATTCAAGACTATCAAAAATCATTTGAAAAAGAGCTGAACAGAAGAATCTAACAAATCTGCAGCTTTATTGATCATATTGTATGTCTTGATGGATGGACAAAAGACAATGGTGAAATCAGGACATGAGTGGGTTGATGAGACTCTAACAGTGAAGTCAAAAACTACCTGCACTTTTTTGTCTGATACAAGCTTGGTCCATCTCTGTTCCCCAGGAAGGTCCAAATTTATAGTATACCATGATACAGATTGACTGAAATGTATGTAAATTACAGTATAATACACGAATTCCATATTTTACATGATACATGGGGCTAATTAAATTTTTGACAAACTCCTTTTTGCTGGAATTTGTATTATGACGTCAAGGGGTGGATACTTACGTCATAATACAATGACGCATTTATTTGGAGCCAGAAGACTTCATATGTCGGGCAGTTAATGGAAGATGAAATTAATATGAAAAAGGTCTATTGAGAGTAAACAGCGAAAAAAGTACCGATGGGTTAAACATATTTAATAATCCATGGAATAAAGGGACAATAGCGTGTATAGTGTCATATTTAGACAAATGCGAACTCCATAATAGACTATTTCCGAGTTTTATCCGAACTACAGACACTGCATACTTTGGCGTTATTTTATTTATGACATATTAATCTTATCTTTGGATACATAACGTCAATGCATCTACCAAGAATGATGTCACAATCAATTGTCAGTAGTCTGACTTGTAAAATCTAGGTTTTAACGGTCCTTTCCGGTTACTTGAAAATGGCCTATTAAATCGAGGTGAGACCAGGTGCCCAGGAGGAATAAGTATCCCCTGATTGCATGCAAAACCTGTTGTCCTGCAACAACTTTCAAGGTTGAGTAAGTATATACATGTACATAAATATATACATATGAGCACATGAAGGAGACAAGAACACTAAATCAAATTATCCTATTCATGGTATGAAATGTTAAACTGAAACTCCAGTTTTCTGTTCAACAATTAAACATGAAAGATGAATAGGAGCACATAAAATGTAATGGATTATAATATAGTCAAGTTTGTATATTTCCTTACTTAATTTTTGAATATTTTATGGCAGGAAAGTGTATCGGCTCAGATAGCTCAGCTAGTAGGCCATCTGACCATGTAGACAGAAAGCACTAGGTTCAAATCCCAATCCGGCCATAAACATTTTTACTCAGCCTATTGAAGAGTCAGAGGTTCCACTAACTCCCATCAGTTGGCAGACTACTTTGTGACAAAGATATGGTTTTGATAGGTTTTCGGGAAACCTCAAATTGGCAAGAAAGAAACATGGGAGACTGGGGCATCAGCTCATATAACTGAGCTGGCACAGCATCTGCACAGTGTAGAGAAGATTCTGGGCTTGAATGCCAGTCTGGCCATCCAATTTCTGATCTGACCAGTTTGGCCATCCAATTTCTGATCTGTCCCAGTTGGTATTTGATTTGTTATTGTTTTATACCCCATATCAAAATTATTACACTTACATGGTGGAAACACCTGCCTGCTGCATGGCCTCTGAAATTTTGACCTATGTGCTGCATCCACTCAAAGCAGTAAGGGATCTTTACATGTTTATGTATACCATGAAAAGGCACCTCAGTTTCTCTGATTTTCTCAGAAAATGGCACCTCCGTTTATACTGTCTCTACCAAAGGACAGATAGACAGTGCAAAAGCTGATAAACCACCTCGGAAAAATTTAAAACATCAACGAGAATTGAACGTTGATTGTCAGATTTGAAATCAAATACCATACCACTGGACAACCTGCCCACTGACTGGCTAGTTATCAAGCCCAAAACTTATACTGGTAAGAAATTACAATGTGAATCAATTTAAGATTTTATCCCATTCACCTAACAATTTTTCATCTAAATCTAAGTATTTTCATGCATTATCAAACTATTTAATTGAAGCTACCAGTGTTAATAAAGAGAATCAAATGTTGATACCTGTACTCATTCATACAAAGATTTCTTATCATATATACACATATATTACTCTCTAACCTTTCACTTATCTAGATTCACTTTCACCTATTGTCTCACCTTTGACTTATCTCGATTCACTTTTACCTATATATAATGATGATCTGATTTGTTTAATTTATGATGAAGAACACATTTAATTCAAATGCATGTATGTGTTAAACTCAGACCACAAAGCACATAGCTCTAAATTTTAATTTTCTGATTTTAGTGAGTTCACAATGCCAAAACTAAGATAATAGTCTTATCCATGGAAGTGAGGCGCTGTCTGAAACCTCTCCATTATTGAGGACATACTCCAGTTCGAATTGATTATAAACCAACAGCGTTATCACTGATAATAACCGAATTATCATCATATCAGATGAAGAATTTATCATAACTTTCTATGTAATCTGTACAGTCATGTGCATCTGTGTATAAATACAGGCTAAGGTAGAAGATACCAAATGACAATAGAAATGATAACCAAATTATTTATCTAAAGTAAATAAATAACAAAAAAACACACATTGTTCCACAAAATTGTGGCCACTAATGGCCTTTATCAAGTGGAAACAAAAAAACATGATAAATTTGGCTGAAAATCTGTGGTCATTTAAGTGTTTCTTTTTATTTATCTATAATTCACACTTCCCCCTCAGAGGACTTATCGTTTCTATTAATATGAAAAGTCTGGATAATAAAATAGCTAGGATATGTTCTGTTTTGTTCGATGCTTATCTAATGTCACATCAGTTAGGATTACTGCACTGATATCGCCAAGGCATATTCCCGAAGCAATGCAACAAAATTTACAATCTGATTAATACCAGATTTCTACCCCGCTTTTGTATTTGTCCTGTAGGGGTAAAACTACAGAACAATAAAAAAAAAAAGCAAAAAAAAAAAAAAAAAAAAACGGAGTTAAGATCTGGTATTGATGAAACTGTGAAATTTAGAATTATACAACAGACCTATCCAAAGCAGTGAGAGATTTCCACAGCCCTACATCTACTGTAACATGTGCAGAACCTTGGTTTTATCTGAAAGGCAGGATACTGACAAGTCCACTGCAGGACTCGAACCTAAAACTTCTGGATCCTGAGCCAAACACCTAATTGCCTGAGCTACACAGACTTAACTCGCTAGAATAAATATTTGTTGTGATATTGAGCCTCTTAAAGAACTGCAAGTTTCCCTTTATTGGGAACTTTTACTTTTTCTTCTCAAAATCACCTCCATAAATAAAGGACTATAAACAATTGTTTCCTTATTATTACACACATAGTAAGCCCTGTAAAATCCATTCTTCATACCTGAATACACCATGTTTCTATCTGCGGCACTTATGATCCGGACAAAGTAGCGGTATAGTGACATTTTCATGCATAAGGTCAAAGATCAAATTCATGACATTTTACCTTGTTATTGATATTCAGTAAAACTCTGTTAAATGATGACGTCTCTATCCCTCACAATAATCAAGTTATCTCAGCTGTCAATTTCATCATGCAATGACTTGACTTTGTAATGAATATGCACGCCCTGTCCCTTAAATCCTCATTACATAAACCCAATGTCTATGTCACTCCACACAGTTTTGAATTTATACAAGATTTAATGCAAATGATCAAATCTTGAGGTCAAGTGATTTTTCCATTTTAGCCAAAGCACATAGTATATATTCTACATCCAGTCTTAATTACTAAAAGCAGCTAAAAACTCTCTGAATGGTCAATAAGTAACAAGAATGCGTTCCCCCGGATATACTGCATGTTCGGATTTACGTTCCCGACCAGTTACAACCAGTCAAAAGTATTATGAAAATATCGTCTTGAAAATATTACACTCACTTTTTACTTGGTGGGTAGGTATTAACAACACATGTTTCATTGAACTGTAAAGTAAAGATAACAGGTTATCATAACTGAAACATTAAAGTGAGGTTGAAACCAGGCAGGATAGATTGTTTACAATATTTAAAAGTAAGCATGATTTAATTTGCAATGAACTGTCATTGGGGCAGGCTTAGACTTTAGTGTAGTGGTTAAGAGCTCAATGGCTTGAGGCGCAGACGATCCGTGGTCAATTCCTAAATTACACCTGTATGTTTAAAAGGATGGTTGCCTTCTGCTTGCATGTCGCTTCATATAGAACTGAAAAAGTGTCGAAAGCGACCTAAAACACCAATTTAAAACAAATTCTGACGTTACTGCAGGATCGACTAACATTTTGGTTGGCAAATGATAACGTTTCCCATAAAAATTTTGACATCATAATAGAAAATTGATTGTCTCTGATGTCATATTTCGGGAACAGCTATCATTTTGCCAACCAAAATGTTAGCCCGGCCCGCAGTAATTGCGGGACTCATTTCTATTGAAACAGTCGGCTCATAGGTATGAGTTGACCGTCTCAATAGAAATGAGTCCTGCAGTAACGTCGTAAGCCAAAGTGTCTATTAGTATTAACCTAATTTCTATTGAAACGGTCGGCTCATGCATTAACCAAACACAGGCCGGACAGGGTGAACTTATTTTAGTAATAATTTAATATTAATTCAAAAATAATATTAATTTCTAGACTTTTTATAAAAATGTTTTATTATATCAAAATAAATCAAACTTACTCCTGGTGGCCCTTGTGCATGACATGGCACGCAAAACACAACAAACAATAAACAAAGTAATTTCATCTGCGACTTCATCTTTCATGGGTTCAGAATGAAAGTGAAAGTAAATCACGAGACTGATCTATTTATAAAACGCATACTCATGAATATTCATGATTATGACGTAGTTCAGACGAGATTTACCGAATGTAACGTAAAATCGGAAGTCAGCGTCAGCGTTATCCACCTGTCAGTATGGCATCTCAGGTAAACGTACTAAATAATTTACGATTTCTAACGGTTTAGGTCTAGAACCCGAGTGTTATATATTTATGGTATGAAATCGAAATATTTGTTTTAACTATGAAACGTACAAATGTTGGGTGATGGGTGAAACGGAAAGTAGAATCGTAAATTAATAAATAAATGCATGTTAGTAGATGATAGATCTACTGTCCGCGCCACTCACTCTGGAAACTGGAAAATTTGGATTTTCAGTTATTCATCTTCAGAATTTTTTCAAAAAGGCAAAACCATTCGATAGTCGTAACTTTTGGTGTATGCTATATGTTTGTATGATGAAGCGTTCATATTTTATAGAAAAAAATCAATTTTAGATAGGGCGATTTCCATGTTAAATTTTGACCTGATGTCGCCAAGTTTCCCATAGACTCATTGTGTTAAACATCGGCGACGTCATGTCAAAATTAACATAGAAAACGCCCAATCTAAAATGATTTTTTCCCTATAAAATACGAATGCTTCTTCATAGTAACATATAACATATACCAAAAGTTATGACTAAACAAGATCCGTCGATTGATATTAATTTTGTAAAACTATTTTAAAGATGAATAAGTGAAAGTCCAGATTTTTCGGTTTACAAAGTGAGTGGACGCGGACAGTAGTAGCAGTGTTGTTATACCCGTGTATGTATACATATATGTCTCTGTGTATGTTATTTTTAACTTCAAGGTATGTCTTCGTGGTTCACTGAACATTCAACAATGTATTTCATTGTGTACCTATTTTGATGTTTTATGATTATGACGCCTTACTTTCTTAAGGGACAGTAAAATTACTGTCAATTAAGCTTAAGTTTGCAGCGCGTTCGATTATCTTGTATATATCAAGGATGTATAATTATTGAACTATTTTTGTTTCTCGATTTTCAATACAGTGGGTATGGCTATAGAGAAACAGGGGATGTATACTCCCCTGGTCTCACCTTAATTTCTATTGAAACGCTTCCGCTTATACTTCATGGTGGTGAGGACTATATATAAGCCAAACTGTTTCAGTAGAAATTAGGCCAATTAAAATTAATTGGTAGATTTTCATCCCCGCCCGCCCCTAAACAAATCCCCCCCAAAAAAAAGCAGTGAGAGAGCTTGTACATGCCACACCTTAACTTGATTCAGGGGGCTTTGCAGATCCTTGGACAGCACTGAGATCATGAGTTATATGTACTTAATATATGTTAACTTTTGTCATCATTTGTGAGTTAATTTATTCAACAATTAATGACTCAAAATCCGCCACTGACATGTGCCAATCTATACTGTTGCAAGGCACCTCAGTTTATAATGTCAGAAGGACATACATATACGTAGGCAGAAGATGATAAATATGTAAGAAAATCTTAACCAATGGCCGTAATCTAACTAAGGTCCTCAGATTTTAACAGCCCCCCCCCCTTTATCGTTATTAGCTGGGCTGATATATATACTTGTGCATGTAGTCAAACTGAGTATTACTTTAATGTGCAGATCTGGTTAAAGTCATTTTCTTTTTTCAGACACATGAATTCCACATGGCAATGACATGTGATGGTTGTGCAAATGCAGCAAAAAGAGTGCTAGGGAAACTCGGAGGTACGTGTCATGGAATCATTATCTCGAAGTATGTCTTACATGTACTATACAAAGAACTATATACTGTCCTCAATCTCTTTTTTTTTCCTGACTTAGGTAGTATGTCAGAACAGCTCAGGACTGTTCATTTGTGTACTAACTTGTCAGAGGGACAATAGGTTTCTGTTTGCCCATTCATCTGTCCATCCATATGTCATTCCATCCATCTATCCAGTCATCTGTCATTCCATCTCTCTCTCCATCAGTCTGTCATATTCCAATTCCTTCTGCCCACCCATCTGTCAGAATGTTTTCAGACGATAACTGAAAAACATAACAATCAGATTCTAACCAATTTCAATATATCTTCAGTGATGGAGAGAAGAAAATGCCTATTGCTAATGTCCTCTAAAGACAGATGTCACAACATCAGAGGTTTTTTTACCCAAAATGCACAATCATGAATCAGAAGTATATAGTAAATGTGTTGTCAAAAGGAGAATGTGATATAGTCTTAAGCAAAGTACCATAGTGTGAAATTCTATCATGAGCCATGTTCCTAAAACTTTTTAAAAAGATAATTACCTCCTGGAGTTCATCAAACTATCATCAATTTATGCGCAAAGTCAAATCATATATAAGTTAAATCAAGACATTAAATGACATTAGATGCTGGTCCGGGAAAGCTTAATTGTTTGCTTCTTTTATTTTTATCACCTCCTACATGTATGATACAGCTTGTTTTAGGATCTCATGCACTTTTGCTATTTTTTGTTAAGCTATATAGTCACTTGAAGAAACCTGTACCATTTGACATTCTTTGCTGGAATGAAACACAGAAAGTATCAAATCATAATTTGATTATGTGAGAAATTGTACTTTAAATGAATATTACTTTTCTCAATTTCAATTGATAATACATGTAAATACATAATTTAGGACTTAATATGAATTTTTATTAAGTACTCAACAATTTGTACAAATTCAATATAATTGAAATACTGACACAAAATTCCTTTACATTACACATGATTATACTTTTGCAATGATCTCAAAGGGTATATATTATAAGAATTGTTCTCATCTGCAGCAATATAAAATTAATATACATTACATTTTGCTAGCTATATCATAGCTAATGAAATGACTTATTTATAGAGTGTGTTTATGAAATTTTTACACATGTCTAATCTTCACTGAAGATTGAATAGGAGAGAGACAGAGTAATTATATGCAGATACATTGTAGGAGAGTGGAGGCAAAATTTCAACTGCAACAATCTGTCCCTAACTTAACTGGTTGTCATTTTGACGTCCTCAATTGTCGAGTTAATTAACAACAAAATAGCAACAAGTGGGGGAAGAGGTACATAATTGTGAAGACATTTTGTGATTGGGAAGATGCTAGCCTTACTCCCCTGGTTGCTTTAAGAAATTCAATAAGCAATGCTATGGGTAATTTTTTTGTATTATACATTAGCCACCTATTTTTTAACAGTAGATCTACATACATTGACTATACCTGTAGACATAATTTATTTATTAATTAACATTAAAGGTTTAAATCAAGTTTAAATTGGGACTCAACAAAATTTGATAGAGACCCTTGAAATATGCATGGGACTTTTTTTAAATAGGTGTGTCCCAGAACTCATCATTTCAAAAGTTTACCAAGAACTCTTGCCTTTATAGGACCTTACTGATACATTTAGCTGCATCGACTCAATGTTATCGGTCGATGATGTAATAGTCACTAACTAGTAGTAATAGCCCATATTGACATGGTTGTTATCATTTTCTGATAATCCAACGACAACTTATGCAAGAAGATTATTTTCGTGTGGAATACCCGGGATGTAGGTTGTATAGATAATATTTAATGTTGCGACATGAACTAGGGGCAGAATTTATTACAAGGTTACCAGTGGAAGTAGGGTTTATTTTAAGTGGGGTATCAATATCTATATTGGTATGATATGATAGAATTGATGTATATTATGTCCTTTAACAAGTTGCATTCCGAACTATTTTGCATTTCCCTGCAATTCTTTTTCATGTAGGTGCAAGTAAAGTGTCAGGAGTTCAAAATGGGTTGGATATTTAATGGCAGTAGTCTGCTAGCCTGAGACAAATAACTTCTGTCTTGGCTTAAGTGGAGTCACATTTGAACTAGTCCGTCTGGCTAACCAAAAGTGTGGTTACCTGATTGTATTATGAGCCATAATTGACCAATCTGATTAAACCAAATGTTTATTCCACTTCTCTATTTGTCTGCGGATAAAGATCTGGCGAAAATCTGTAAGGGGTCATGTTCTGGTGAACTCTGATTTTCAGCCAGTCAGTAGAACATTTACATATTCCTAGTAATGAAATTAACATTTCCAGGGTGAGTGACCTACAAGGTAGTTTTTGAACAGTGTTTGTTATATATTGTGTCACTTGCTTATGCCTAGTGGTGTCATTGATTGGCTATGGGAAATAACGGTTTTGAAGACTGCTCAAAACGTCATTAGAGTTCACCAGAACATGACCCCTTACGGAGTTTCACCAGATCTTTATCTGCAATGGGACAGGTAGAGAAGCTAAATGAAGATACGGTTTTAATCAGATTACATAATTGACATAAGCTGTAAAGGGATCTATGCTGCCAAAAATAACAACTCTTTTACATATATAGTCTTATTTCTACTTTTCAGTATGTTGTAGAGGGTAGAAGAATGCTTGAAAATATGTTGCAAATTTGTTTACTTGACACTTTTACTTCTGAACTTTATCCTCAGGATTGAAGATACAAAGTCATGTATTATTTGCAACAAGTCCAACGGCTTACAAATGGGCATTGTTGTATGCTTCAAAACTAGACGCATCAATTTTCAAATCGCTACCAGCAAAGATTCACCATGGTGATACATGTATCAAATATCAAAATGGCCATATGATAGCTTCTGTTAATATTAAAAGGGGTTCCTAGTAAGTAGGGTATTGATAATAGAATAAAATAGATAGGACTGTAATTTGAAATCATTCTAATGTATAGCTGGTTATTCCTACCATTGTCCTTTGGAGTGAAACATTCTTTTTTGGTATTAAGGTGAAACATTCTTTTCAGTATTAAGGTGAAACAGTTTTAAAACGGGACGTATTATGTTATGGCGTTATCTGTCCGTCGATCCGTATGTTCGGGTCATGTTTTCCAGACTTTTTTCTGCAGTCTTTCAAAATATTGGATTTAAACTTGGCACATAACTTTATATCAACGAGGGTCAGTACAGTTAAAGGTGAAACATTCTTTTCAAATATTTCGGGCAACCTATCCTTTATCAAGTGAATGTACATATATATACAAGTACAAGGTACAGACTTTCTTGACAATAAATAGTATAATAATGAATTTACCATTTTTGGCTTTGACCACTTACAATGGAGACTGTTATTTAGTCAGTAATTATTTAGGCCACTAAGGGACATTTATTGGCTCCACAATACCTTCAAAATGGGTTTTTTGGGGGGTTTATATTTTTGTTTAGTTTGGTTAAGATATTTTGGTAGTTTTAGTTTTCAGGATTTAAAAATTTTTTTCTTTATCAACAGACGACGTTACAAATGTTGAGACTGATGTAGAGGCCAAAACTGTAGTGGTCACATCAACTTTATCAAAGGAACAATTGCAAGAAACACTCAAAAAAACAGGAAAGGAAATCAGTTACGTTGGGACGATGTAGGCCATCAAGAAGTAAGTGACGTAGGTAGAACATATGTTAAAGAATATTTCAACCAGAATTTTGTTTCAGAGATGTCATATTTTCCATGTTCAAGTCCAATTCTCTCGCTTCTCAAATTCACCAGACTAAGTTAAAGAGATTGTAATGGCATCTGATAACACATAGTTGAGTTACTGGTATATATTTCTTTATGGCACCTTCAAAAGATTATACTCAAATTGTAGCAGTGCTTTTTAACTTGCCAGGATGCAAGTCAGAAGAGCTAGTGTCATACCTTACGGCATCAATGTCGGCTGCGGCATCTGTAGGCAGAACTTTTGAAGCGCAAGGGACAGGGCTTTTATATTTCAAAGGTAGATTCCCCATCACTAAGCTTTCATTTTAGGTCAAGGATTTTGACCTAGTGACCTTGACCTTGAACTTTGACTTATTTTTCGAAAACCTTGATAAGCATTTTATTCTTTGAACTCTAATGGATAGTGCTTTCATATTTGTCATTATCATGATTATGTAGATTCAGTGTAACAATCACTGACATTTGGCACCCTTGATTTTGTTGTATTGACCTTGACATTTGACCTAGGTTCTATTTTTCTTTTAATATTCTCTCCTTATTTAAAAAACCTAATACTGCATCTGGAATCCCTGAATATAGGACCCCTTTAAATCTGACTTTTTCATGGTCAAGTTGTGGAATCATATCTGATAGTTTCAACATTTTAAATGTTACCCCATTCCATTAAGCTTTTTTGCCTTCTGACATCTTGTGTTATTACAGGATGTAAATGTCTTCCTGCTACTGAGACCCCTTTTATTAGCAGTATTGAAAACCAGCACATAACATATATACTGATATTAAAACTGCAAAATCAAAGGTATATTTTAGTAATAGAAATATGTGATGACCCACTGCTGGACAGATTAGTATAATTCAAAGCAAAACAAATGATGAAACCATGCTTGACAAAAGAGTAAAATTATTTGTCCTGTGCTTAGGAATTATTCTTTCAGGTACTAAGCTGGTACTAAGCACCTTGATAGACTAATTCCAAGTTTTTAATTACACTTTGAAATTCATACATATTACCATAAAAAGCATGTTACAACGAACAAATACTGACGTTTCAATTATAGAATAATCAATATCTATTATGACAAACTGAAGTGCAAATTAGTATTATAAGTATTTAGTAGATATCACTGTTTTACCTGTGGTTTATTCGCTTGTGTTTCTTTTGCTTTAACTAATATTAAAGAATATTGTTCAAATCATGTGCCTACGGACAAACAATTTCACATAAATTTCAGATTTTATAATAAAAGAAACGAAACTCAGAAGTAGCCTATTTGAAGAATATAATTTCTTAAGTATTGAATAGATAAAGATATGAAATCCTTTTAAAGAAATATCAGTTTGATATCAAACCATTTTTTTTCCGTCGTACCTGAGTCATGATCTTATTTGAGATCTCTGCTTTACGCCACCTAACCTTGACACAGGATATATACTGTAAGTTTTCCATGGCCGAGTCTTAGAACATATTTCTGATACTCCTGACGTAAAAGGTGACAAGGTCATGCAGTATTTTTATTCCAGGAACCTATCAATGGCAAGCTTCTATTAATGAAAGTGTTGTGTTTTCAATATCATGTAAAGTTTTTTATAATGTATGTGATAAAGAATTAAGAAAATGTAATAAGATAAAGAAATTTTAAATTTCTGCAAAGTGGTAATGCATGTACAATTTTCTCCATTTCTGTGAAGTCTAGATATAAATCCTTTGGCATTTGGAAGATCCCTTACTGCTTCAAGGCGAGTTTGTGGGGACGGGTTGGTCTGCTTTATATGTCTAAATTTCTGTGCAATATATGAAGCAGATGTATCACCATCATTTTGTGAAACCCACGGCTTTTCATTCCCTTTAATTGAGAAGGAGTAAAAAGCCGTGGGTTTCACATATGCTGTATAACCATATAAGTGAAATCATCTTGGCACGATGTAAAACATTACTTAGAAACAAGCCAACATTCACATGTATGTAATCTTTATATATCAGGACTTAACATCTAAAGTAGTACATGTATAATAAAACTCATTTTTATTTTACAGAATGCCTTTAAGGACCATAAAATCTATACTGCATTGGATTATTCATTGTTGATTCACATAGACGGAGCCTACAGACATTGATTTAGAGTGGACTTTTTCTCATTCATTCATTTACATATAAATATACCTTATTCTTTATACCTGTATTTACAAGTGCTTATTGTGAAATTGATATTATATTTTTTTTTTTTATAATTTTGGTCTTGATTACATTTTGATCTCTTGTAAGGAAAGATATGAAATAACAAATTTTTTTCCAAAATTAATGAAGTATATAATTTGTAAACAAGTGCAATAGTAAGATTAACGATCTGAGGTTGTGTGGTACTGAGGTACTTTGGGTAATCTGGAATTGTGATGCAGAATTAGGGTATCCTGAGATTTTTATATAATGTATATTTAAGTATATTTTTGTAGCAGACACAGCTGGAGATTTTCATAATTTTCTGATATTTATTTTAATTAACAAATTTGAAAGCCATGATTTTTAAGAATAATTAATTACTGCTATATTGAGCTTCCCGTCTCGTGAAGGGCAGCATTCAGGTTTTGAGTGAACTTTTATGTAAAAGAGAAAAAGATGAAGAAAAATATTGCTTTGCACTATTCTGATAATGCAAATTGTATTTGTTGTTTTCAAAATATAAAAGGAACAACTTACCATTCCAAATGCAATCAAATGATTATTCAAGTTAGGATTTCACAACCTCATAGTGATATTACCTATTGTCATGTTTCTGCTTGTATTACAGTATTCACTGAATCCTTGTTTTCTTACTTTGAATTTTATTGCTTCAATGAAATCATTAAAAAAAATAGCACAGAAATGTGTTTGATAAGGTTGATAACTGTCAACTCTCCCCCCCCCCCCTCTTAACTAAGTTAATTGATTAATAAAAGAAATTGTGATTAATTTCTATAGAACATTTTAATAATGTGAGTGATCTGCCCTTGTTGATTTCGGTATTCCAGGGAAGTTGAAAAGGAGGGACTAATTAAATTCCTTCCTTATTTATATGATCAATTGACCATGGTCAGATATGGTCAGTTAAGTAATAATCAAGCACCTTTATATACCATACTGTGACATACAGAAAATAAAGAGAGATCACTTGTCAAAGGCAGAAATCAATTTATTAGATTTTCCTATATTTATAGAATATGTAAGCAAGAGATTTTGGACTCTACAGTTATAGCCTGAACATATTATTCTAGAATGATATGATATTGGAATATGTACGAAACAGTTTTGGAAATAGTGGTGGTCTATCACATATGCCCTTACCACTGATTAAAAGAATCAATTTTAAGAATTATTTTCTCATTTGCCATTTACAAAAGTTGAGCTCACTCATAAAACATATTGCTTTTATCCTTATATCCATAGTACTGTCATGTATCCGTTATTAAATAAAGATACCTTACAGTCCATTTTGCATTGTTCTCTGGTTATTTCTTGTACAGGTACTTTATGTATAAACTACTGGGTGTTGGCTTGTCCATTTGTCTTTTTTATTGTGAAAAAAAAAAATGTGGCTCTAAATGCTAAATCAAGGACATAGTGCCTAGCTAGATGCATTTGGTCATTTAAGCAAATGATTGAAGATAAGATATTTCAGCAGAAAATGCATCTGAAATATTTTGAAGGAAGAAATTAAAGATCACTTTTGTGAATCAAAATGCGTACCAGCATTATGAATCTTATATTCTAGGCTGATTTTGATTTCCACCAACTCTTTAAAAGTTACATAACTTGAATTTCTAAAAATTTTTTATTTCTTCACATATCGTGATCAGGTTTATGGAAAAAAATATTTTGGCCTGCATGTAGGTTTGTAGCAAAACAACTTCCATTATCTCTGTTGACCCATATCGAATACGGTTAATATTTCTCTTGAGTATCCTTTATAACTAGGCCTTTGCAAAGGAATTAGTTTCTATTCTACAAACTTTAACACTGACTGTGCAGCAGTTCTAACATTGATAAAGCCGGTGTGGCCTAGGGAATAAGGTGCTCGGCTCATGATCGAGAGGTCAAGGGTTCAAATTCCGCCTTGGGTGCATCAAGTTTCTGTCTTTTGGATGAGACGGTAAAAACCAAGGTACCTTGTGACCTTAAGCGTGGCACGTAAAAGATCCCTCACTGCTTTGGATGGGTTCGTTGTTAAGGTCTAAATTTGTATGCAATGCATCGGGCAGATGCCATCACCATATAGTTTACGTGAAATATTCATGGAGTGAAGTAAACAATAATCAATCAATCAATCAGTCTACCATTGATGATAAGTGTAGGACTATGAGATGTTTGGATATTTTACTTCTTTTAAGGATGATCCAGAATCTGTCTTCATCCTGTGTGAGTATCCGTTTTGTGTCTCATTTGGAAAAAAAAAAAGCCGGTGTGGCCTAGTGGATAAGGTGCTCGGCTCGTGATCGAGAGGTCGCGGGTTCGACTCCCGCCCGGGGCACACCGGTGTTCTGTCTTTCGGATGAGACAGTAAAAACCGAGGTCCCGTGTCACGGTAGGCGTGGCACGTAAAAGATCCCTCACTGCTTCGGGTGGGTCCGTTGCAAAGGTCTAAATTTGTATGCAATGCATCAGGCAGATGCCGTCACCATATACGTGAAATAATCGTGGAGTGACGTAAAACAATAATCAAACAAACAAACAAACTTTGAAAAAAAAGGTCAAGGCCATTAGTAAACTGTACACACTATTGCTGAAAATTTTGTTCAAGCATTTCTACACAACACAGTCAGTTCCATTCTAAGAGAAGACAGATTCAAGATGCTGGGTTTGCTTTTTAATTTTGTTGTATTTATGGAAGACTTTTGGCCACTTAAGCGAAGAGCAGCTTATGACTTTTTTTTCTGGTCCTGAAGCAAAATGTTATGAAATTGATAAGGGAAGACTAGAATTTAGAAAACTGACATGAAAAAGGGTCTCAACAGATATATTTTTATACAAGTAAAATATTGGATTAAAAGAATGTTCATAGCACATATACATCATCAGAGAGAAGTTTGAATTTGAAGGAGATCTCCAGCTAGAAATATACCTCGGCTCATGTCAAGGGATGTTGAACATCACAGTTCTTTATCTGTCGAGGGATGTTTAACATCACAGTTTTTTATCTGTCGAGGGATGTTTAACATCACAGTTTTTTATCTGTCGAGGGATGTTTAACATCACAGTTTTTTATCTATGAAAAGTGGTAAGTATAATTCATGAATATTCTGGTAATTGCTGTGCAACTCTCATCTTGCATATATTCCCAGTGTGGCCTGATATCTTGTGCTGAGGAGACATGTCGGATTCTTACTCAAGTTCAACTACAACCTTTGACCTCAGAGTCTGTATTTATCTTTCTAAGTAACTAAATACACATCTTACTTTTGGTTTGGGTATAATGACCTGATATAATGATTTTACTACATGATCCAACCAAATTCAGACGCTGTAAACCTTATCTGTGACCTTTTGACCTAAAAGTTTTAAATCATCATCCTATCTTTATTAATCTTAGTATATGATTTAATTGGAATCTGAGGCAAGATACTTGTATTATCATAAGACATGAAACAGTGATTACTATAGGGCACCTTCTAACATATGCAGACCTGCCCCCTCAGTTATGATGCATTTACTGGAGACAAAATTCATAAAGTTATATAGACCAAAGGCAAAGAAACTACCATGTACCATCACTAGAGTAGTTTGAATACATTACCTTTTTATCTTTTGATTTTATATACTAACCAATAAAATTTATAGGCCTTGCCAATCTCTTGAAAAATCACTCATAAGTCGAAAGTAGATTTCAATTCTTTCCCCTAACTCAAATTAATATAAATGATTACAACTCACCTAAAACATTTCCATATTTAATCATGTTTCATGCAAAGAATTCAAAATGGCTGATTGCACAAATCTTAAGTATCACATGTAGGGAATCACAGTCGATGTTACTCCATGGCAAAATACTACTACAAGGCAAAATGTGAAGCACAGAGACAAAATGTTTGTAAAAAGCACGATAAAGATGTGTGTGTCCGTTAATAACCAGGATTTCATGTGCGTCACAGAGTCTCTGTCACACATAAAGCATAAGCCCAATTACAGAGTCTCTGGTGTATGTTACGTGTCAAAAGTATAACAGCATTCTCTTATAGTGTCTGATACATATGTAAGTGTTTAACATAAGCACAATATATATATAAGTGGTTGTATATTAAGCAAAATACTTGTTTTATGTTAATGCACAGCTGTGACACTTTTACCTAGTTTCTAATGTTAAATTTCTAAAAATTAATGATAATGATATAAATATACATAAACATGGAACAATTACTGAACATGTGTGACTTCCAAATATTTGTGATAAATTTGGTAAGTAGTCCTAGAAAGCAGTCGTTGAATGAATACACACTATTTTACAGAGTGACATGGTAAAATCCAAATAGGGTCAACTTTCCTTAAGAACTTACAGAAATTCATTAATGATCGATGACAAATTAGATATGCATGTAGCTGATAAAATAAATTTTTCATTTTCAAATACCAAAAATGTATCCTGATTTGCTTTTATAATTTTTTTGTAAATACTGCAAATATTTTAGAACACCAAGAATGTTTTTTTTTTTTACTATTTGAAAAATAATAAATTGATAATTTGTAGGAAGCTTTTTAGAAATACATGTAACAGAATTACCTGCTTTCTGATTTTACTTGGTGTGTATACCTAAAAATCATGATGATTTTTATATTGTGCGTATAAGTACGACACTGAGCTATACAATACACATCAGTGTAATAAACGAATATTGTGTTTCTATATTACCATAATACAATACATACAATGAAGGATCACATACTCAGTATATATAATATCTGGAATATGATATACAATTATACAGATATGCATGTGGACTGAGAATAGTTTACAGAGATTGCAATATCAACCATTTTTAAATATATGATGTAAATAAGGTGGCAAGAAATGTAATAAGCATGGATGACTAAATTTTCCCAGCAAACAGAAATAAAACATAGAGTTACATAAAAAATCCTCATCAACTTGAATGTGAGGTGTAGTCATGCTCTTGTACTGTGTATGACAGATTTCAAGGCTTGATCCCATTCAACAGATTTTGGAATGTCTGAAATGGTAAGAAGCTAGTCTTGCCTTCATCTCACTTGGATTCTTCACAAGATTACAACATTCTTCATGTATGTAACAGAAATGAATTTTTATAGTGACACTTTATGTATTTAAATTATTATGAGACCAATTTTGTTTTACAACTTAAGGAAATCAATGGCAGAATAATGAAAGACATTTATGCTGGATGCATATAATATGTACATTGCAATACATGAAATAAGATTTTATATTACACTGTGTAGCACATAAATACATTTTGCAGGTAAATACTATAATATTGCCATCAAAAATCAGCTGTGTATGATTTTCTTGAAATAAAGGTAATTAAAAACAAAAATTTCTGCTCTTTTCTTATAGCGATACTCTTTCGGGGCATACAAGATCTCTTGGACAATGTGATGATATCGAGAACAGAAAATGATAAAAATAAGCACCATCTTGAAAAACTGAAGTAAACAAAACATGTTATAATGTACTGATTTTAAGTTACTGTCTGAAAAAAATGAGTGTACGAAAGGAACAAATGTGACATCTGCTAATTATTGTTCAATATTTATTTAATACAGATGGAAACATTATAGACAGATCAATGAATGTCAGACAAAGTGATCTCTATATGATGCATTGCTTTGCTCAAAACAAAAAATTCTATATTGGTTATATTGACGCAAGTATTTCCCTAACAAATCTGCAATAAATCAAGCAAAGTACCTTTGTGGGAGGTATAACAATAACATATACTATATTAATATGATATATCGTGTTCATATATCATAAGAGATCATAAGTTATAATTCGACGCTTTCCATTAGCTTATAACAACAGAATTACCCGTAAACTCTCCTAGTCAGCATTTCGAGAGTCCTCATACGGAACCATAATACAAAAATTCATTTTTAAAACACGAGAGTGATGCTTAGCTGGCTTTATTTTGTTCTACCTGTGATGTCATAATGAAAATTTACGACTTTACATGATAACATTACAATCACATTTTGCACTAAACCATATGCCATTAATGGTAAATGGATCTATTTATTCTACTAACAACAGGCTAAGCAAATCGAGATCAAAGATGTATATGAGGGGTCAGAGGTTAAGACTAGAATGTAGGAACCATGGGATCAAGGTTCTAGTAAGTTCCCATGACTACACTACAAAATCTACCAGTTTAAGAAAAGTGTTCTACTTCTGTCTTATATTTGTTCGAAGGTACAATGCATTCTGTCCACCTATAAAATCAAACAAACATCTATAAAAATTGAAATACATGTAATCTCATATTAATAAAACCTGTACTACAACTCTTATTTTCATACATACAATAAATAAATCAACCTCAAATTCACAAAAGTGACTTTTTGTATTAATTGGTCAGATTAAACATGTCTGACATGTATCTTTTATTAGGAAGTTAAAGAAGGGAGTGAACTGTCCCTTCCTTTTTTCTTCCTCTTAAATAATATATATCGGTACACTAGTCACATACAAGTGTCTGCTCCTCTTTTGTATATAATATTTAAGAAAAATCAAAGGTATATACACAGTGATTGAGATCCAAGGTAATTATTTCTTAAAATATGAAAAAAAATTATCATTGAATTCATAAAAATAAAACATATTGTTCATTTCTTAGTATTTTGTCTGTTCACATACATATAGTTTTTAACATATTTTCAATTTCTACAGTAACCATAAATGTCCCAGACAGATTTATTAAATGTATGAAATGTTTGTACACATGTATGTTTAAATGTTTAAACTCTGATAAAATTATGAACGAAGTACACATATAACTTTGAAATATGACACAGATCTTGTACGCTGCATTCAAGAGAATTTATGATATGAAATCTCATGACAAAATTAAAAATCGATTAGAATACAGAGATGGAAGAGGCAGTGACAGAAAACACCAGTATCACACACCAACCCTCCTCTTGATAAATGTTATTACCGGTAAATTAGCTATGCAGATACATTTGCGAGCTGATACCATTTCTGCAAGAAGCCATAAATATAGTTTACTTTAGCAGTCATGTCACAAGACGTGAGGACTTAATTACCTTCATGTGGAGTGATTCAAATGAGAATTTTCAAAAATAAAGTCTTCACAAATGAAAAAGCATTATACAGTACATTGGAATGTCACACAGAGATCACCAAGCTTGGACAAGTACACTAATGGACCTTCCTATATAGCAGTACTGATAATAGATCACTTTCCTATGTTGAAAATGGCTGCCTAAATGTCTGAGCTGATAGCTTTTCAATCTGATTAAAACCAAATCTTTATTCTGCTTATTTACTTGTCCTATTGCGGATAAAGATCTGGCGAAATCTTGTAAGGGGTCATGTTCTGATGAACTCAGATGATGTTTCAGTCTCCAAAACAGTTATCTCCCATGGCCAATCAATGACTTGGCTAGGCACGTGCAAGTGAAGCAATATGTAACAAACACTGTTCAAAAACTACCTTGTATGTCACGCACCCTAGGGATGTTAATTTCATTCCTAGGAATTTGTAACCGATCCACAGATTGGCTGAAAATCAGAGTTCACCAGAACAAGACCTCTTAAGGAGTTTCACCAGATCTTTATCCGCAATGGGACAAATAGAGAAGCAGAACAAAGATACAGTTTTAATCAGATTGATAGCTTTTAACCATATTTCTCATTGTGACGTCACAATAAAAACGTAATTTCCTTTAGAACAATGAAAATTTTTACAATTAAATTACGTCTTTAACTTTGACATTACTATCAAAAACATTTCCAAAAGTTATCAGCTCAGACATCAAGACAAGCATTTTCGACATCGGCAAGTGGTCTATTGACTCACCCTTGACACAAAAAAGGAAGCTTCCTTGAGTTATAGTGAAATATTTATACACCCAGAGCCATTTACACTCTCAACTATTCAAAAGTTTGCCTGAACTTGATGCAAAATGAAATCAACATGACTAAGATTTACATACCTATCTTGTACAGTGCTAAAGTGCACAAAAAGTAGTATATAGAGCGCCTGACAATTTCCTGTAAAAATTTAAAACTTTAAAATCATATATGTATGATATTTTTACAATTACAATGGTTATATAGAATATGTTACAAATGAAATAGGTCATGAAATTCATGTCTAATGAATATCAAAATAACGTAATGTGAAATAATTAATTTGATAAATAACTGAATAACTTTAAATAATTCATTCTAAAGTATGGCAGTGTGGAATGTTAATGAAATCATAAATATGGTAAATAGAGAACAGATAAACAGAAGCAGAACAGAACTGAGACGTATCAAAATAATTATATGAAAGTCGTAGAGCCCAGAACATGGTCTGACACTCTGCATTCTCGAGCTAGTCTATATATTTACTCCCTTAATGCTAGAGTAATAACAAAAGATTTTAATTTTTTTTACTCATTTGCACTTTCATATCAATGAAAAAAAAAAATCCAAAGAATAAAAAAAGAAAAGTCTGAAATAGAAATAAAAATTGCACAAAAAATTTCAGGACACCAGTAACTGTATAATATGAACACATGCATCTCTTACAAACTACTTGAGAAAAACAGTTTTAGAACAATAGCTGACTTTTATCATTCTGCATTTGCGTGCGAAATATAAACCCTGAAAGTTGAAAACTTTTTGAAATATTGCAACATCAATATAAGAACCAAAGTGTTAATAGATACACAGACAAAAATGATTTCTATTCTGCACCCTTATCAATGTAGGTACTAGATGATCTTGGGAGGTTTTGGGATGTTGAAGCATGATAAATGGAAAAGAGGGAGGATTTATATTAAGCATATTCATTTTGTACCCAGAAACAATATTGATACAAATCTACATTACAACATACCAGTTTGTCTGGATCAACCTGTAAATCATGTCATGCCATCACTTAATTTAGTACCCAGAAACAATCTCAATACATCTCTAGATTACAAAATACTATTTTGTTTTCATCGACCTCTTGGACATTTCACGCTGCTAGATCTTCCTCTGAAGTATCACTATCACCTTCTGATGCCTCAATTATCTCCGTCACACTCTGAAAGACTGAGGACAACAACTCATCATCTAATTCACTCTCATCTGGTTTTATACGATATTCATCCAAGAAGTGGGGTGCTTGACTTTTTAATAACTTTGTTCTTGTATGTCCATCAGTTTTACCTCCCTCTGCACTAGATTCTTTATCCATTCCATCTAATACTTCATCTGATGAACTGTTACTACAGCTGACATGTTCGACTGTGATAGAAGGATTCTGATGACTTCCCTCTATATCTAAATCAAATACTCCCCCTTCTACTTGTATATCACTACCAGTTTGACTCTTTCTGTAAGCACCATTCTTTGCACCAACACTACAAACTTGAATTCCTTCAGCACCATCATCTAAATTGGATGAACACAATTCAATATTTGCCTCACTATCTACATCACTTTTGCTGGGTATTTCAGACACTAGTGGCTCTGATCTCGTGTCTTTAGAGACAGATGTTTCATCAGCATCTCCTGTAGAAATCAAAGTCTTGGACAACTGTGCCTCACTTTGTTTCCGTGACGATGACCTTTGTTTCTCCTCTTCCTCTTGGTCCATACAGTACTGCAATCCAGCACAGTAATGTAGCATCATCATCATCATGGCTTCCACCTTCTCTTTAGACTTGTCTATCTGATGTGTCAAGGTCACTTTATGACCTCTGTCTACAGTTTCTTCTCGGGCTTTTGTCAATTCATTTGCATTTTCTGACTCTGAATCTATTTCTTTTTGAAGTTTCATGACCTAGACAGAAAAAGTGAATGTTTTAAGATTTCTAAGTTTTGACTCTAAAAGTGTACCTGACTATCTTGATTCTACAAATCTATCATCTACAAGTATCTACCTGTATTATGCTATAAACTGCAAAATGTAGAAAACATATTGATAGTGAATATCGATCTCTATTTAAAGATGATCTGAAAATCTAGAAAATTGGAGGGCAAAAGGTATTCTTTCCACAAAAAGATTTTCATTGCACATCAAAAATCATTACTACATGTACCATTGAATCCAATTTTCTTTTCCTTTCTTCTAAGGACAATTCAGCAAATAGTTCTTTTCCCATCTCCTTTGCTGCCATGACAACCATTTCATCTAGGTTTTGACCTTTTGTCCTATGTTGCTGGGCTAGTTGAATCATCTCGTCCATCTCGATGTCTGAATCATCTGATGATTCATAGGCGGAATGTTTGTCCTGTGGCACACAAAAATGATCAACAACAAACAAAACTAAATCAACGTAGATAAATATAAGAATTTATAATTATAAACATTTTTAATTGCATGCATAATGATCATAGAATACAAATCTTGCAAACATTACTTTGATTTTTGAAAAAAAGAAAATGACCCTTAATGAAAATCAATTTTAGACTTTTATTACCATGTAAGGTACAATAATCAAATATGATCGTCTTTGATATATCTTACTGAATTGTAACTACTATAATGATTATGGGTTACTTTTGCATAGTATGTAAAATAATGATCTTTCTTAGTTTGCAAAACTGAAGATTTTAGACAATGCTTGTTTCTACTCAAATAGTAAACACAAAATTCGGAATCAAAGTTGAAACCCTGATTAATATGAAACTCATATATACTAAAGTAATCTTCATTGTCATTTCAATTTCAAAATATCTGGACTAGACTGAGTAACATGGCCTCTGGTGTCTGTTGTACACCAATCACAGACCTTATTCAGATCTATTTGTAACGTACATGGAGAAGATTGTCGAATCTGTTAAAAAAAAATTTGGGCACTTTTTTGCACCCAGCCAATGACAGCGTTAAATTTTTCATTTATTCTTCACTTCAATGAACATAAGCCAATTCATAGATAAGATTACCTTTGTGGACAGTTCAGCAGACTTATTCCTACGAATACCTGGCTTTCTAAGTATTTCTGCAAGCGAGTTGGAGGATTTGGTCTGGGGTAGCGAGATCGAGTCTGATTGGTCAACAGCAGGCAGGGCATCAGGGTCAGGTGCAGAGTTACGCCGCCTGATGGAGGCAGGACTAGGGTAAGGTGAGAGCTGATTGGATGATGAGACATGATGAGGAAATGATTTATCAGGGGTGACAGGCAAACTTTGTGCTGGGATGGATTTGGAGGTTTTGTCAGCTGTAAAAGACATGAAATTCTGCTACAAAAATATACTTAACAAGAGGAATAAACGTGATATACATATCACTTTACTTTGGACTGGACACAATTTTCATAACAGGGTTAGAAGTACTCATTATTCATGTTTTGCTAAACCTTAGCTACTGCAAGAGTAAAGTATTATAGATAGTTTGCAATAGGCCAGAATTGATGGGAGTTACCTCCCATTGGTGGCCATCTTGTGTGTCACATTCTGTATTTTAGTGCATAATTTAACCAAAGCAGATGATTTTTCCAGACAGTTTCAACAAATAAACTTGTATATTTATTTCAAATTTGTCTACATCAATTATTTGAAAATGTTATCACAGTATCTTAAATGTGAAATTACGAATGCCTGCCTCAAATGAGCTGTTTGAAATCTATAGGAAAAATTATGTTTGACACGCAACATGGCCGAGAACGGGAGGTAACTCCAACAGATTCTGGCATATTGAAAACTGTCTATAGAAATTCTTGTTACAATGTACATGTACATATGCATAAAAAATTTGTTTTGACACTGTACAGGATATTTTCTCATATGCGGAAAATTTTGGATGCTTCATTAGTTTTATGAAAGCAGGTACAAATGTAGAACGCTTGATTTAAAAGTAATTCAGATAAATGCAATAGGAAGAAATTTCTCTTAAATGTACGGTAAAGTTTTGGATAACAAGAGGCCCAAGTGGGCCTATATCGCTCACCTGAGCACCTAGATGATCAGTCATGCATGAAGGAAGAATTCATTTATTTTTGCATTAATGTGACTAAGTCAACACAGATGTTGAAAATATGTCAAATTTTATTTCGGGCTAGAATAAAAAACAACACTTTTTTGCACTTCCACTCAGGCGATTTTGATATTAAGCATTTCCTTTGTCTCTGCAAGATGTCATTCAGGGCAACAAGTTAGTCATTTTCTTTAGGTGGGGCCTTTTGTTGACTGATTTCAAGTCTGGGTCATGAACAACAATTGTTTCAAATATTGTCCAGATCTAACTTAAAATTGCCTAATTTCATATGTTGAGTGTTGAGAAACATCTAAAAACTTATTTAGATGTGTAAAGAAATGAAAAAAAAATTTTTTGACCACAGCTGGATTTGAACCGCTACTCTCCATATTTCAATTACCAAGTGGTATACCGTATATACTCGCTTATAAGACGAGTTTTTGGGAGTTAAAATTCTTTCCAAAAGTTAGGGGGTCGTCTTATAGCCGAGATACATAGTAAAATCCATTGCAGTAGATCAGGAAACACGTGACAATTGCCGTATTTTTCACACTTTACTGTGGTAAACGCGGACATCGGTAATCTAATTATAGGTTTGAAGTTCCCGAGATCAATTGATCTTGATAAGGGGTTGTTGACAGGTAACTACCGGGCATTAATTCGCCGAAGATGACGAGAAAGAAATCAATAATTGGTAATGAATTGCATGGTTGTTTATTTAGTAATAATTATGCCAAGCATACGGCAATTACGGTAACCTATAATGAGGAGTACGTAAGCCAGGGAGTCTTAAATGATTTGAATTTAAATAGATATCAATAATAAGATAATGAAGAGAACACAAGCTATCGGCACATCATACACATTTAATTATTTTAATTTGGAGCTCAATGTCATGATTTTTATATAAAATGTTGAGGTACATAACTCTGGTTATCAGTCAATGACATTCGATTACAACATGAGTGCCTCTGGTAAACGTAAACGGAACTGTTATGATGCAGGATTTAAACTAAAAGTTGTTGAGTTCGCTGAAAAGCATAATAACTGTGCAGCCGAACGTGAATTTGGTGTAACAGAAAAAATGGTTCGTCAATGGCGCAAGAAGAAAAGTGAACTTTCTACTAGTCGCAAATCTCTAAAAAAGATGAGACATTCTCATACTGTTCCATACGAGTCATTAGAAAGTGATTTAAACGCCTGGATAATAGAGTGTAGATCCAAAGGACTTATCGTTACCAGGACAGCTATTCGTTTACGTGCATTGCAAATGGCGAAAGATTCGAAGTATAATATTGTGAATTCTGGATTTTTAGCATCCGCTGGTTGGTGTACACGTTTCATGAGGCGTCATGATTTAGTATTGAGAAAACTGTGTCAGTAAAAACATGTGGTGCGGAGAAAGCACATTTTACTGTGGTGCTTTCTTGTTTGGCCGATGGAACAAAACTGAAACCTATGTGTGTGTTTAAACGTAAAACCATGCCTAAGGAAAAATTACCTAGCGGTGTTATTGTCGATGTACAACCGAAGGGGTGGATGGACGACGGACTTATCAATAAGTGGTTGGATCAAGTATGGTTCAAACGCCCAGGATCGTTTATAAACAAAGAAAGTTTGTTAGTATGGGATATGTTTCGGGCGCATTTAGTGGACTCAGTGAAGAGAAAATTGAAGCGAAACAAATGTAAACAAGCAGTGATACCAGGGGGATGCACGTCCATATTACAACCGCTCGATGTCTGTTTGAATAAACCTTTCAAATGCAATATGCGGAAACGGTGGAATGAATGGATGATTAGTGGTGAAAAACAATACACTCCTGCTGGAAACCTTAAAAGGCCAAGTATTGGACTGATTTCAACTTGGGTGCGCGATTCGTGGGCCGAAATTCCAGTGGAAATGGTAAAACTGTCCTTCAAGAAATGCGGCATATCTAATGCTATGGATGGTTCCGAGGACGATGCGCTATATAGTGACTTGGTTAAGAATGAATCATGCGTTAATGTTCCTGAATGTGTTGAATCAGACAGTGATGATGAGGACATTAGCGATATCTATTGCGATACATGTACCAACATGACCGAGGGCGAGTTCCAGGAGCTATTCGGCAATAGCGACGACGAAGATGAGTGGTTGTATCTTCACGCAGATGGCTCTCGTGAATAAATAACGTTTTCCGTTCAGTGTGTTCGAGAACTTTCAGATTGATTTATTAATTATGTTTATCATTTATATGAATCAATAGTTGCTAAATTGCTTACATACATGTATATCTTGTTAATATGTCCTTCGCTAAAATAAAATATGTAATAAATTCATGTAAAACAAATAAAGATCTTGTTATTTATTACTGTTACACGGTAAAAACGAAAGAACTTGTGCATGGTCAAACCTTACATTGAATAGTGAACGAGATTTAGATAGTTGGCACTGCTCCAAAAAGGTCAATACGTACATGTACATCATGCCCGAGAGCAATTTTTTACCTCGTCTTATAAGCGAGATATAGGTTAAGTACTAGATTTTTCCTCTGAAAGTGGGGGGGGGGGTCGTCTTATAAGCGAGTCGGCCTTATAAGCGAGTATATACGGTATGTACCATTGTGAGAACTGCTTTTTAGACATGGTGACATTATCTGTCAACCAATTTGGATGAAATTTACCATATTCATAGAGGACCTTTAGTACTTCATGTATTCCATGTTTCATTAAAATCTTTCATGCGGTATAACAGCAGAAGTGAAAAATGTGATTGAATTGTTCCTATACACCCTCATTTGGAAGTCTTAAAAAATTCACAGAAAATCCAAAAATTGAGATATTGACAAAATTCTTTCAAAGTAACAATCCTTACCATAATTATGATCACAATAGTCCATAAGAAATCATCATTATCAATTAACTAGGAAATACGACACTTTTTTTCTGCATTGAATCACCAAGTCCAAAGAAATGTCGAAAAAAAATTCTAAAATTTGATTTTGGAAGGGAACCAAAATGACAATACGTCTTCACTCATCCCTCTAGATCATTTCTATGCATTCTGTTTGTCTCTGTATACAGCCCATATGAAAAAGAATATTGTTACAGGAGGGAACTCTTTTGTGACCTACTTTTGACTATGGTGGCGCCACCTGTAAAGAGGTCTGGACAAAAACAACAGAATTTGAAGAGGATCATAAGTGACTTATTTCTACCAAGATTTATTAAAATCCTTCAAACAATTTTGTAGAAAAAGTTGAAAATGTGAAAAATGGCCTCCCCCCCCCCCCTTTTTTTTTGGAAGTCTTAAACGTAAAATTCCTAATTTCATATGTTGAGTGTTGAGAAACATCTAAAAACTTATTTAGATGTGTAAAAAAAAAAAAAAAATTTTTTTGACCACAGCTGGATTTGAACCGCTACTCTCCATATTTCAATTACCAAGTGGTATATGTACCATTGTGAGACCTACTTTTTAGACATGGTGGCATTATCTGTTTACCAATTTGGATGAAATTTACCAAATTGATAGAGGACTTTTAGTACTTCATGTATTCCATGTTTCATTAAAATCTTTCATGTGGTTTTATAGAAAAAGTTGAAAATGTGAAAAATGGCCAACCCCCCTTTTTTTCTGGAAGTCTTAAAAAATTCATAAAAAATCCAAAAATTGAGATAACGACAAAATTCTTTCACAACAATATTCCTTACCACAATTGTGATCAAAATAGTCATTAAGAAATCATCATTATCAATTAACTGAAAAACATGACAGTTTTCTTCATTGAAATGACTAAGTCCAGAAACACGTCAAAAAAGCGTAAATTTCTATTTGACGGATCTTAACCCCAAACACTATTTTTAATAACCCATCTTTATAGATTGTTGAAATGCAATTAGTTTCCCCATTTATGTACTGGTTCTGGAGAAGAAGATGTTTGAAGAGGGGTACCCTTTTGGGCACTTTTGGTCCCACCCTGGATCCACCCCTGAGGGAATCTGGATCCCGAACACAAATTTGGTAGAGGACCTTGAGTACTTACTTCCTATGAGGTTTGATGAAATTCTGTGCAGCCAATCTGGAGTAGAAGTCGAAAATGTTTCAACCAATCAGAGCCAATGGTGGCCATCTTGGATCACGGACTGGCATAAAAAACACAAACTTGGTAGAGGACCTTGAGTACTTACTTCCTATGAAGTTTGGTGAAATTCTGTGCAGCTTTTCTGGAGGAGAAGTCGAAAATGTGTCAACCAATCAGAGCCAATGGCGGCCATCTTGGATCACGGATAGGCATAAAAAACACAAACTTGGTAGAGGACCTTGAGTACTTACTTCTTATGAAGTTTGGTGAAATTCTGTGCAGCGGTTCTGGAGGAGAAGTCGAAAATGTGTCAACCAATCAGAGCCAATGGCGGCCATCTTGGATCAAGGATCGGCATTAAAAACACAAACTTGGTAGAAGACTTTGAGTACTTACTTTCTATGAAGTTTGGTGAAATTCTGTGCAGCAGTTCTGGAGGAGAAGTCAAAAATGTGTCAACCAATCAGAGCCAATGGCGGCCATCTTGGATCACGGATCGGCATAAAAAACACAAACTTTGTAGAGGACCTTGAGTACTTACTTCCTATGGAGTTTGGTGAAATTCTGTGCAGCAGTTCTGGAGAAAAAGTCGAAAATGGGTCAACCAATCAGAGCCAATGGCGGCCATCTTGGATCACGGATCGGCATAAAAAACACAAACTTTGTAGAGGACCTTGAGTACTTACTTCCTATGGAGTTTGGTGAAATTCTGTGCAGCGGTTCTGGAGGAGAAGTCGAAAATGTAGAAAAGTTAACGACGGACGACGGACGCTGCACTATGACAATAGCTCAGGTGAGCTAAAAAGGAATTTTTTTTTCATTTCAGGACATCTTTGTCGAAAAGCTGCAGTATGGTTCAAATGATGGTTTACAATTGGTAAAAGGAAACAAATGTTGAAAGAAATTCTGGTAAATATACGTGCTAAGGCAGTGTAGTAAACATTTTGTGCATTTTATTATTACATATTCACAAATGATACTCTACACTTTTCAGACTTTTATATGTGGTTCTATCATTTCCTCCTCTTCTAACAGCTGGCAAAACAACCCACTCTGTCAATCAATATTCCACACTTAATGTTTAAATAATTTTTCCAGACGGATTAAGCTAGTTCCTGAATAACTTTTACACATACGGCTGTCACAATTCACAGTAACTTACGAATAAGTAAATACATCATAAATTGTTCATAATTTTTATATATATATGCACATAACTGCCCCAGAAAAGTAAATACACAGCTTCTATAATAATAGACTCTAACGACGGATTTTGTATTATAAATCAAACTGCCACAAATAATCATCATTCATTTCCTCTCTTCATATTTACTTTGAGTGTTACTTCTTGCCAAGGCTATTTGAATTTCATGGTGATGGCATTAATCTGGCTTGATGAATTTTTGAATGTATGCCTCAGACTCACTTGAGGTAGAGAGTGAACTAGTAAATGCAAACATCTGCCATGACAAGGAGCTTCAGTTGCATCCAAAAATGACGACACCAATAAACCATCTGCAGGACTCAAACCCCAGGACCTCTTGGCCCAAACCAAAGACACTACCAATTACCATACATTGGCCATATTTTATTGACATTAACCTTGAATTAAAAAATTCCTTCTAGACATGAAGTATAACGCTCAACTTTTGAGTACACTTCGTATTGGAAGAAGAAGATATGGAAGCACTCAAAGCTAATTTTGACCTTCAGAAGAAAACTGTGGATATAATCAACCAGGGATTTTTACCATGCAAGATAAATTTTTCACACTGACTCCAGTTTTATGTGACACAAAACAGCTGTGTTTAAGAGTAGAGATACAATATACAGTAATTTCATGGCTACTTGGGGAACAGTCAAACTATTGTCCCGAGGTAATGGAGAAAACTTTCTTCTCCACTAGCGAGGGACAATAGTTTGACTGTTCCTGAAATAACTATTTTATCACCCAATTGTTTTTGTGATTGATAATAGTCTTTTAACAATTGCCCACTATTGAAGGTTTTACTACTAAATATGATGGAATGTGAGACAGACAAGTCAAGGTGTCTTTTATGGTAAGTGAAGATAACACGCATGTTACTTGAGGGCTTTTTCATGAAGACGTTTTCGGAGGGCTACAGTCTGTCACTTGACCAACAAATTAGTTTTACCTGTTAACCGATTGCGCAAACTGTTACCACCTAGCACATATCACAGAATAATTGGGAAACAGTCCAAAATATGTACTAGTCATTTATTCAGTAAATTTGATAATAATATTAATGATTTCATTTTGGCTTTTTATAGGAAGAATCAATTCTCTTAGCTTGTATCACAGGTTTCTCTCATTACAAATATCTATAATTCTGCAAAATGTCAAAGTTAAGCATAGCAGATCTTGACACAATATTACTCCTTATCTGAAAAAAAAAATTCTCTGAATGGAGCTTAACTTACCTTTTTTGTCTCCACTCTCCTTTCTAAATTTATTGATAATACTAGCTGTACGTTGGGTCACTTCCTGTCGAATCTTCCTCTCATCTGATTGGCTTACAGGCGATGTCCATCGTTCTTCAGGGTTTGATCTTTTCATTGCTCCTTTCCTAGATAACATCAAGTTTGAGAAATATTAAATTCCTATATAACATTTATAATGAAGATACATGCAACATCAAACAATTATGTAACACTTATGTCAATTTTTTTTAAAAACTTTTACCCAAACCAGTATTCTTGCTAAATGTAAAAACTAATTTTAATCTAAACTATTTCCAGATTCATGCAAGTTTTATTTAAAATTTCCTCTGTTTGTTTCCCAGGGAATATATCAGCAATGTCATTATTTGTTTACTTTTACATTAAAAATGTGCATTTTGTTTTATTTAAAATAAAAAATTATAAGCAAAAGGTCAAAAATTTAATTAAACATTTTATAAGCACTGAATCTGACATACTGTAATGGAAACAGCAGGTGTGCAGTTTGAAATCAAATAATTAATATAAGCAAGATTAAAAAGTTCATTGATACATCATGGATACTCAAATACTTCTGATACTGTAAAAGGACAAAAGTCTTTGAAAGATGAAAGTGAAAGTAGCAATAATTGAATTTAGCCTTTGCCACAGATGGAATTATTTACTCAAACCGTTCCTCTTTAATCGTATGAATTAATAAATATTGTAATAGAAGGACATACGGTTAGATACACGCACAGACAGATGGACTGATGTTTAGATCACTAAATACACACACCTCTGTAAGATGGGGTATTGTAACAAAATGAAGATTGAAGACTTACGTAGTACAGACTGTTTCAGCCTGACATTTTATTGCACATTTCTTGTGGCATTTCATGCTACAATGGGAACACTGGAATGCCGTCTTGAACCAGATCTACAATAATTTCTATGTCATGAATCATAAAGTACTTTAAATTGATACTGAAAAATATAATACAGTAAAACCACATTTGTAGAATGATAATTAAATAGCATATTGATAATTTTCATGATTTTAGGACAAAGTTATATACATCTACATATAAAATTTCATTTCTTTACAATAACTGACTCCAAAGTTCTACTAGGCTAAATTACACTACAAAGATGCGTTAGCTGAACTTCATGAGTAAATCATTTCTATAATTTTCCAAAAAAAAAAAAATACAAGAATGAAAGAGAAAATAGATTTTTAGATTTTCAAGACTACCTGCATCAATTAATTAATTAATTAACATTCTGAATATGACTCCATCTAGTGATAGCCTAAATAACTCAAAACTAAATCTAGAGGTCAGCTGACCTTTTTCCCACAAAAATCACAGTATGTCACAGTAGTAAACGTTGTTCTCTCAAAATCATGTTTGTCTACTTCATCTTCTCTGAAAGTAATAAAATAATGTTCAGTATATCTTCAACATGAAAACTTGTATTAAAAGGTAATCTACAACTATTATGTATCATAATGACATGGATTATATGTTTCATATTTTATACATTTGATTAAAAAATTGATTTTCAAATTAATTTCAGTCTTGGCAGGAATTTCTAACCACGACGTGTTGTTGAGATGTTGTCCATAGGCAAGAAAACATTATGTCACAGAGCCAGTTTAGTATGGGTAGCTCAGAATCTAGTATGACCAGTCAGTCAATTTCATAGCATAGAAAAGGGGTCGACTAGTTAGATTAGAATCATTCGGTATGAAAATAAAATCCGGAACATGGGAAAAAGGTTAAAAAATATAAGTGTGCTTTTATAAGGTTCATTGATTGATTGATTAATTGTTTTACGTCACTCCACAATTATTTCAAGTACATGGTGACAGCATTCGCCTTATGTACTGAATAGAAATTTATAACTTTGCAGACCCACCCGATGCAGTGAGAGATCTCTTACGTACCAAGCCTACCTTGACATGGGACTTCAGTTTTCACTGTCTAATCCTAAAGGCAGGGCACCAGTGTGCTCATGGCGGAAGTCGAACCCAAGACCACTCCGTTAAGAGCAAAGCACCTCATCCATTGAGCCACACTGGCTTTCCATTACATGAAAACAGGCTGTGATTTTTTTTTAAGAAGCTCCAGTTCTATATGACAATCCATGCTGAATGATTGATGACCGATTAACAACAACAATCAGATAATTTCCTCTATATGACAGTGGAAACCAGCAGGTGCACTTTTATATAAAATTTGACCTATGCAACAGATAAATCCAATGCCATGATAAAGGCGGAAGTTTTTTTTAACACACTTAGTCAAGGGAATGGAATTTGATAAGACACTTCGGGATTCCAATCTCAGCACAACACATTTTCAACCGAGTCACGCCAGCTTACATGAAACTTTGATTGTGAACCTCAGAAAATAATGTGAGGTATGATAACAAAACAATGTTACTTTGGCAAAGAAGACAAGATATGGAGAATTCTCTTAAAATAGAGTTATCTTCTCTTTGCATCATTATGTTAAGTAGACTAACTGTGAAATAAACCATTTCTATGGCAACTGATGTAAATTTCTGGTAGATGATTGGGACAAAAATGACATTTCAATTGGAATAGTATGACATCACAATGGTTATGACATCAGACACCTGGCTAAATGGGAGATAATTCAGTTCTACAAAAATCAAGAATACATTGTACAAACTGTTTCATAATCAGAAAATTGTAATATGAATGCCTTTAATTCTAATTGTAAGTCTAAAAGTAACATGTAGTCAACCTACTGCATAAGCCCTGTTTCCCCCTGCTCTGACTCCACTGGTCTTTCTGTTGTCATTCTATCCTTCACTTTAGATAATGAAAATGATTTTGTGAAACTTCTGCGATCATTATATGCCATTTTACTTGGTTTATACACAAAGGCTAGTGTTATATCTCCATGACAATAATTTGCATTAAATCCTGGATGACCAGCATAACTGGATAGTTTTGCTCGACTGTAAAATAAAATTTGACAAAACTGTCAAAAGACAACAGAACTTGTTGGAGAGATTTATATACATGTCAATGTCAATAAGTAAAACCAATTGGCATTAATCAAAAGCTCAAGTCACAAGGAATATAGATGTTAAATATAATATAGTATAATATAATACATATATATATAATATCTTTCAAATGATATGGCCAAGTTTCAAATTTCTGAAAATTTACTCTTCAGTTAACAATAAAGTCCAAAGGTCAACAATCAGTTGTAAGATCTTCTTCTGAGGAATGTGCAAATGCAATATGAACACCCCTTTCTGTATAGCAGAGAAACTATGGTTATTTGAATAAACTTTCACCTTACTCTCTACCTACCATGGTACCAACAATGTAGCAGAAAGCCGTAAACCTATTTTGATAAAAGGACCGCAATTCCTTACGTTGCGTACACTTGCAATTGTGAAAAAGGGAATGATCAGCACAATTTGACACATTTTGGCATCAAATGGAGTAAATATCAAACACATATAGATATTTAGCAAACAATCGGCAATAAAAACTTACATCCGTTTGTTGTCTGAATGCTATAAACACATTTTACCCCAACCTGTGTCAAATTTGCCGGTATGTTTATATATAGTCTTAGTCATCTATACGTTTGATTCTGCACACATGATGCCATTATGCAAACATGCGGATGATGATGCTGATACCACCCATACCGTCAAGGGTATGAAAATAGCTCTGTTATCAGCAGTAACTGCTCCCTATATATTTAGCTTAAGGGGTTTAATCCTCCATTTCAAGGTTTTTGTAAAATTCAGAATGAATTGATAAGCCACTGATTTCATGAAAATGGTGAATAAATTTGTACCTAGCACCTGCTCTGGTTTCTGAGGGTGAGAGTTGTACTGTCAACTGATTATCACCCTGCAGTGTCATCAAGCAATCCAATGATACATCTAGTAATGATAAACACACCTGAAAAAAATTAATGCAAATTATAGAAAAAGTCTCAAACCATTCTTAAATTAAAAATAAAATTAAATCGCACTTTATCAGAATTTCTGCCAATTTCATACACCTGAATTATCATTGTAAAGTTGAATTATTCAAGTTGATTAACTGATGTAATGAATCTTTTACATGGAAACTGACAAAATCATACTGAACAGCCTGCTGTCTGAACTTAGTGTTTGATTCTGAAATCCACAGGCATGTTCCTTTGATCAAACTGTATCTCTATGCAAGTAAGACACATCCAAGTTGAAAACCTTTTGAATTATCTTGTCAGAATAAAAGTAATGAAGGACAGAAAATGTGACTTTTTTTATATGTAAACCAGGGACTAATATATCTAAAGGGAATGGAAACTTCAGATATATATTAAGTCCCTGATGTAAACATTTACTGTCAAATTTATATTATTTTTTGACAACTCACCAAGAAACCTTGAAAACCCCCCAGGATATGGGAAATAATTCACTTTATTGACAACAATTACAGAACATCCTGAAGTGATTTTGAATTTGCCTTACACTCCAACCTACAGAAGTACAATTAGTGTGTATGATTTTTCATTTCTTCTTGGTTTATACCATACTAGTATTATCTCAATGACATGGTGATAGCTGACGTTAAGCATCAAATGGAACCATAGAACCTTGAAAAACCCACCAACCTTTTGCTGAGTACACCTATAGACCATCTCGCTTACTCTTCCCTTAGAAATAGATATGATGTTATTGAATTCATACTTACGTGACCTACAATAAAATCCTGAGTAGGTTTAAGTACTCTGCCATTTTTATCAAGCTTAGTGGGTACTTTACACCAAACACACACATTCAGGTATCTCTCTGCAGCTCCAATAGAGAAATTAAATTTTTCATTCCATTCAGGATGCTGAAAATTTGGAGAAAAAAATTCCTATTTCAGTTCTGTATATTTAATGCATATCTTATGTATGTCCTGCTTAAGTTGAACAAGGTCAACAAGCTTTCATACTGCAGATTACTGCAACTTAATTTACTTTCCTTTAACTATAGATCTAATTCACATAAAATGCTCTCTCAGTGAAAGTGATATGCATCACATTCAATTTAAAATTGAACTTTGTTTACATTAAACTCCCAATTTAAATGGCCGTTACATTACTGGAAGGCAAGATGGATTTTAGACTCACACTGCTTGTGGGAATCTCTACAGTCTGTATCATGTCACCGTCATCGTCTCCTTCTTCCTCTGACCATCCATCCAGTTCTGATGACTGTGTATCAAATAACTCATCCAGATTACATGACTGGAAAATAAAATGACATCAAGAATAACTCATCCAGATTTCAGGACTGGACAATAAAAGCATCCTTAAAAAACAATTCATCCAGATTTGGGAAGTGGGAAAAAAAAATTACATAAATGAAAGGACTTGAAAGTCCTCAAGGTCGGAATTGCATGGTCAAGTACATCAAAGGTAATAAAGTCATGATCCACCAAGAGATCACACACCAAGCGTGTAGTGTTTAGGATCAGTATTGACAAAAACACGGTCTGCGCACAGGTGCTCGTTTTCGTATAAACAACGGCTCCGCCCATGTACACCCCTGTACGTCTCCGTCTCGTACTAAATAGTTATTTCATTCTCTCATCACTTTTGATATTGACAGTAGTGTGAAATTAACAATCTGGACAGTCTCCCGCTGTACATACACATTTGGGGAAAGCCACGTTTACACGTGGAGATCTATAAATAACTGGCTATTTTTAGTAGCATTACATATCAACAACTACCGAGATGTTTGTTTATCATTGTGACGAGAAGATTGTAGAGTACTTCGAATTCCACTGCTATAAAAAGAAGCGATAGTTTTATTAATTATAATACAACGGATACTAGTACGGACTAGTAGTGTACTTCTTAAATTATGGCACAGCTACACAATAATGTCAATCGTACTTTTTCGGGACTTTCCGTCGAGTATTCGGAAAGACTGCATGTCCTCCAGCGCATGAATATAACTCATCTAAATCGATGGAATAACGGCACATCTTTTTTCTCATCTGATCAAACTTATCTTGTATTGACTCGTACAATATGAATTATAAGTACTGAAAGTAAATCTAATCACGCTTTTTCTAAATATCGACACACTAATTATACACGAGGAGGTATTTTCTGCTTTCCACGCATTCTCCACAGCTTATTGTAACGACTAGGGTCTGGAATTGCTACGCAATTCCGACCAAAAAGCAAATTCAGAGAATTGTAGTGCCCCGCTTTCGGTCATGTCTTATGGTTAAAAAGTTACACTGAAGTAGGTCCAAGATCAAGGTTAAATGATAAAAAATTTTGGTACCAATGGAAAGGTGTTACAATTATAGACACACATGCCAAATATGAAGGCCCTAAGTCTTATGCTTAAAAAGTTATGACCAAGGTTAAAGTTTTTGTGTCAGACGGACAAACAGACAGACAGACCGACGGACAAACAAATGAGATTTTTGCTTTTGCAGAAAGTGGGGGACAAAAATTGAGGTCATAAAGACAACTCCTTCGGATTACAGGAGCGGATAATAAAGTCATCAAATATAGGATAATGGCAAATTAATGTTGATAAATTTCTATATTTATTGTTAGCACTCTGGAATTTTTGTATTTACATTACTTGCAAAATATAAACCAAATGTAATTGTAACCTATGTTGCTTCTATTGATTGGTACTGAACAAGTACATATGCATCACCAGAGACATCACTTTATTTCTTTGAAGAATATTCAAGCATTAACTGTTCAATGACCTTGACAGAAGTTGTGTCACTAACTGATCTTGACCTAGAATCAGCCTCTTTTCCTGACCTCTTCAAGGAACTGGGTAAATCTTTTAAGTCTTTATCTGATGTATTCCTCCTCATTGGTTGAGGACTATGTTTTTGTGAGAGCTGAGGACTAGGAGTTTTCTTTGGAGACACTTCAGGCTGCGTTTGACTTCTTCCTCTTCTCTGTAGAAAAGCACGTCCAGAGTTTACGATAGACAGGACTTTCCTCTGAGGACTGCTGGTAATATTCTGACCTTGAGAACTCGTCTTCTGAGGACATTTAGGGATATTCTGACCTTGAGAGTTTATTTTGTTCATTGAAGAACTTTGTGTCTGAGTACACATCCCTTCCTTGGAATCCTTGACCTCTGACCTGATATTGGTGTTCTTAACATCCTTGACCTGGTCATCATACTTTTCACTACTGTTGCTATCATTTACAACAGCTTCAGCCTCACTCTTCTGCAGGACAATATTGACATATTCATCGGAATCTAAATATCTATCATCTGGACCTTCAGAGCTCTACAATGTAGTAAATATCATCAGAGCACTGATTATACATGTTAAAGTTAATTATGACATAAAACCAGAAGCACAATAATTTTCACAAATTTTAAATGTATTCATTGCTAACACTTATGACGACAACTTCTGTTACTATATTTATATATTAGATTCTTTCTTTACTATTCTATGAAAATTCAAATTTCAAATAAACATATGTATACATATGTTTTTTCCAGAAAAATGAATTTTTCCTGAAGAATCGAATCATTACACACATGAATTTGTCCGAAATTTCACATCACATCCAGACTTATCTTAACTTAATAGTTTAACCAGGGACATTTACATATTCATAAACAGGAAACGATGTATGCCTTATCTATATGATTGATAATTTTCATGCATTTCAGTCCAAAACATGTTTTCTATTGAAGATTTTTTCCCCCCAAACGCTAAACAATTCTATCTTAAAAACAAGTTGATCCTATTCAGTTTGAAATCATTAAAGTCTTCTTGCTCTTGTGGACAGCTGCCTATAAAACACCTCTTGTGTAGCTAATCTTACAATTACATGTATCTGGATAATTTTGCACAGCATTTATCTAACTGCCGTTTGATAAAAATACAACAAAAGGGGAAGATGACAATTTTACAAATGACAAATAAAATTTAATTTTGAGCTGGCATATTAAAGAAGTCTGATTCTGCTTGGAGACATTAAAAATAGATGGTACATGTTTCATTTAACGTTAGTACCTAAAAGATCCCCCAATTCATGGGGTGTGTCTATTGTACAGAACAAAATTGCTGAAACTAGTTAACTGTCATAATCTTGGTGTGATATGAAAAGACACAAGCAAACAGATAAATTTAATCTTATCTCAGTTATTTCACTCCAATTTAAAACTTCTTCATTGATTAAAAAATGAAAGCAGTGAAATCAGCCAATTATTATTTGACATAGGCGAGATAACTGCAGTGCTGACTTGTTAAATAAATAAGAGGCCCACATGGGCCTATATTGCTCACCTGAACACAATTTGCTTATTCAACCGACAGCTTGAAAAATTTGCAGATAAATATATATATTTCCTGATGTTTATTGTGTTGTGACTACATTTTGTACTAAAAACTGAGTGTAAATATTGAATCATTAGCAGCATTAAGAAATTGTTTATGCAGGTCAAATTAAAATTCATGACCCTTTAGTCTATAATAATTTGCAGCAAATGAATGCTTAAAAACCTGTTGATAGATTTAGATGAAAAACATCAACACTTGCAAGAGACCATGAGTACTTCATTCCAACCAAGTATCATCAAAATCCTTCTTCTGGTTCTGCAGTAGAAGCTGAAATAGTGGAAAAATGCCCCCTCCCCCCTTACTGACAAAACTCTTTCACAGTTACATTTGTACATTCTGTATCATAATCCTGATTAAAAGAAGAAAAATGTAACTTTTCTGCATTGAAATAAAAAAAAACATCAAAAATTTGATTTCAGAATAAAACCAAAAACAACAGTTACTACACTTCTTCACACATCCCTTTAGTTCATTTCTATTTGTCTCCATAAGCAGCCGGTCTGAAGAAGTTTGTCAAAAAAAGGGTATCGTCTGTAACCTACTTTTGTCTGTAGTGGTGCCACCTGTTGATGGATCCAGACAAAAAGCATCAAAATTTGTAGGGGATCATGAGTACTTCATGCCTACATAGATTTAATCAATTCAACCTTCAAGTTGTTCTGAAGAATCCAAAATGTAAAAAATTTACGACAACAGACGAACGGATGCCAGACTGCACGCTATGATGATAGCTCACTTGAGCTCAGGTGCACTAGAAATCAAATGGTGAAATGAGGAGTTAACAGCAATTCTCTGTAATCACCACAGTATTAACTAAGGGGGCCAGAAATGCATCATGTTAGATTTGGACAAAACGTTATTGCTTCATCAATTAATCAATATAAAGGAGAGACAGACTGACAGATATGAATCATTTTTCATGTAGGTAAGCTGACCTTGACGTTGGCTGTATCCTCGGTGAACTGAAGGTCAGGAGACACTTTAGTCCTTAGTCTTTCCATATGAAGAGTCAGTCTGAAAAAGTCCAGGACATGTTTTAATTTTAAAAAAATATGTAATTATACTTCCTTTGGTGAAACTGATAAATTATATTGAAAATATAAACTTTAAATGGTCACATGTAAAATGTAAAGTAAAGTTTAAACAATTTTCAACAAACTTTTTACACCATAACTATATTTAATAGACGATCTTCATATTTTACATGTTACCGTACAAGCGGGCCAAGACCCAACATGCAACTCTTTGCCGGGATTTTTATTTTGATGTTATTACTTATCTTGTGACGTCACTATCTATTTCTTTATGTCAAAATGAAAACCCCGTCAAAAGGTAGCATGTCAGGTCTTGGGCCGCTTATATCATGTAAAATATGAAGATCATCTATTCCAGAGAGTAAGCATGATCCATGATAGTGCACATTCCACATACCTGTCTCCAGAAGCCTTGAAGAGTTTTGCCGCATGCCTAGAATCCTTAACTCGAGTTTGTCCCACACTCACAAGTATATCACCCTGGGTTACAAACAAATCTTTAATAACTACATTTTACACATCAATAAAAGAATTAATAAATTTCTAGTTCTTTCTGAAAAAGCATCAGCATTAATCAAGACAGTCATTCAATATTTCCTAATTTGCACTAAGTCTTTTTTTTTTAATGCAAGAAGTTAGAATATTTTTAAAGAGTTTCATTGAAATTGCTATATCAAAGAAAACAGACAGATGTTCTTTGGCATTCAAATGTTTGGTATTGATAGAATTTCTGAAGTGCAATAAAAATACAGTCAAACCTCGACATCTCAAAGTCGAAGGGACCGTGGAAAATACTTCGAGATATCCATAGTTCAAGATATCCAAACTTCAAGTTTAGGATAACAAATCTCGCAATTGTTAACATACATGTACGCCGGTTCATTTGACATTTATGATTACTATAGTAGATCTACGAGATATACATGTATTTATCAATAAATACGCGTGAAGATGTGCATATTGTTCCTAAATAATTAATCTAAATCTCATCATACCTTTCATATTTTATGAATATATAAAGAGAATATACTCCAAAACTGAAAACGTCATGTTTCCTTTTCAGTAATATTGTAATTTAAATTCAATACCTGTCTTATACTATACTTAAAACAGAGGACAGACTAACACTAAAGACAAAATAAAGACACGTGTCATAATCTTATTTTACTACTAGTATTTTGCATAAATATACAAAAACCCATGGATTCGAAATAAAAATAAATCACTGAACAATGTAAACAAATTTTTTTAAATAAATTCAAGTATGAAAAAGTACTAATTACAGTTAATGTTAATTAATTAATTCTATGTCGACTTTAATATGCTATCATTATTTACTAATATTTGGTATAAATAACATGGTACGCATGGACGCAATCGATTATGTAATTACTGTGGCTTTGTACACTGACACAGTCACTTAATCACACCACGCGAGTGACCTGTCATCTAGGGTAAATGCCGCGAGAGATATTGTCAATTAGAAGCCAACTTCGAGATAAACTGGGTAAATAAGAACTTCGGGACTTGAAAATGTATTCGAGATAAGCATGGTATTTGACAGGTAATTATTCGACACATCCGGGGTGAATTTAATCATAATATGAAGGATTTTTTTCTGAACCAAACTTCGACTCGCAAATATCCCAGGTATTTGAAATATCAATGTTTGAGATATCGAAGTTTGACTGTAACTGTAATGAAAATTAACCAATAAAAATTAAGGTAGTGGAACAACAATACATGATACTTCAACAAAGAAGATATAAAGTATTAGTCATTGTATCAAATCTGACTTAAAACACTTATACAGTAAAACCTGTCTTAGCGGCCACCTCTATTAAGAGGTCACCTGTCTATAAAGGTCACATTTTAAATTCCTAATATCTATGTTTTCCTAGATAATAGACCTCTGTATAAAGGTCACCTGTTTATAAAAGGTCACATTTTAAATTCCCAATATCTATGTTTTCAGAGATAATAGACCTCTGTATAAAGGTCACCTGTCTATAAAAGCCACTTTTGAATCTTCCCTTAGCTGACCTTAATAGACAGGTTTGACTGTATTTGTCCAAATACAAGATAGAAAGAAGGGCAGGTAAACTTCACTACAATAAAAGAAAATTAATCAACAGACAGGCCTCCTTGTACTATCTGTATGAAATGAAAGTAAAAATGGATAAACTAAGGCCAAATAAAATTAATGTTTAGTTTCTTGGGCAATGATGAGGCAGGAAGTCTTTTTTTTAATATCAATTTTATAAGATACATTTACATTTATACTAATCAGGAAATTACCAAATCCCAATCACTGAATTGGCCATTAACAATGCTTAGGTGTAAGTTGATTTAGATCACACCCCCCACTATAACCCTGTCTTATCGTCGATGGGAGGTTTGTTGTTGCCTTATACATGATCTGTACTGAGATCCTGTTCATCTTTGGTCCCCTTTAATATGACTGATCATCAATCTCAGTAGAACATTTTAAATAAAATTCAATCTGAAAGAGTGGGGGAAAAAAAATGACACAGGAAATCTGGAAAACCATATATTTCAATCTGAAAAAGTGGGGGAAAAAACGACACAGAAAATCGGGAAACCATATTTAAAATTTCGCATGTGGCACCAATTTTAGTGATGTGGCAGTGACTGAGAAACCACATTTTAATTTTATTCGGCCTAGGCTTAGCATGGTAAAAATCAACCATTAGAACATGAAATGTAAAGTAAATTCTGTATAATACCATTTACAGGACATACCTTTTTTATATCCACCTGTCCGGCAGGTGTATCAGGTTGTATGCTGTCAATCATTACAATGTCCTCGTACTTTTCTAATACAAATTCCTGAAACAGAGTAACATGTATGTAGTACAATAGTATTCTTTCTCAGAGTAAATGGTATTGTCAAAAACTGTACTATTTTGTTTTGGGGACTATGAAATATCTAATATAGAACACAAATATGCTATAAATAAGAAAAGGGAAATCATATTAAAGTCTGATCACAAGATTTGCTCCCATACCGTACAGTTTGAATTAACTTTGTTGTAAAACTACACAAACATTTATTAATAAATTTCCATCTTTTTTCACATTTAATTTCTGTTAATAAATTTCCATCTGGAAGGCTTCAAAGAAATGCATTAAGAATAAGCCTTAATTTGCATTTTAACATCTTGCAACTTACATCCTTGAATGTGAGTCCTATAGATGTAGATTGACCTTTTACAATCTCTATATCATATCCTACCCATAGCTTCCTTCGACATTCTCTCAACTCCTGCCAAGGTAGACTATCTGTAGTAAGGAAGACTCTACTTTATATTCATGTTATGTGGACATATTTCAAATTTAATTGAACATGATGTAAGGGGCCTTAGTGGAGCTTTATCAAAGTCTACATGATGTAAGTGGCCTTAGTAGACCTATTCCTAATTGTACATGATATAAGGGGTCTTAGTAGACCTTTTTCACAAAAAATATGATGTAAGGGACCTCAGTGGACCTTTTTTCAAATTGTAAATGATGTAAAAGGCCTTACTGCCTTTATGAATTAAACTCTACAGAAATCAAATATTAACCTTGTGGCAGAAAAATATGTATCTTTCATGTAATGAAAGATAAAAATGTGTGAAGAAGGTATATTTTATCACAAAATGATGAAATATGTGTATCACAATAAAAGGTGGATTCATTTTCCTGGATGTATTGACCGAAGGACCCTACTGGCTCTTAATATATTTTATATGACCACTAATGTCCACACCCTAATTAGTCTGAATTCACCAGAAAAACAACAGAATCTTTCCAGATAAGTTTTAAATAAATTTGTGGTAGTAATGTTAAAATAGCCAAATGTTAATAGACAGCTTAATTCTGCATATACAGATTTAGTGGATAATTTTACATGAACCAAGTAATGAAGATGAGTCACAATGCTCTTATGGGAATCATGAATTCCTTCGTCTAGTGAGAACCTGCATATGTCAAGAGTTATCTTCACTTGTCTATTCTAGCTGTCCAAGAAAGCAGAAATGCGGTGGTATAAACCAATGTGCAATGACTGTTAATTCAGTTTACTTTATCTATAAGTACTTTCAAGTAACCAATAAAAGTTTTTCATCCCAGTAGCAGTCACCTAATATATATACCTCAACATGATATACAGACAATGAAAGTCCTTACCAAGGGCAGACAACTGCTTGACTGGACCCTCTTACATTCACTTATGAAGCAATAAGTACATACAAACTTATAGGATATCTTAACAAAAACAAACCCTTTTTTCAGTTGTACAGTACATACCTACAGACAAAGTACAGTATAAAGTGGAGTCAGATGGTAGGTCAATTAATCTACTACAACTTTTGATGGTGACCTCCAAATGGCCTTGACCTAAATTTGTGCCCTTCAGATTAACTTCTCTTTCATCGGGTGAGGATGGTGGAGGTTGGAAGAAAGGCTTCATACGAAACTTGTAGTTAGGCAGTGTATGGCGCTTACGAATGATCCGCTTCAACTGGCAAAAATTATATGACCGATATAATTGAATGACATATGGCAATGATCATATGCAAAATATGAATAAATAACACCTGGCAAGAATTATATGAAAGATATGATTGATTTACAATTGGCAAGGATGATATACAACATATAATTGAAAAACAATGGCAATAATTATAAGCAGGGGATTAATTAACAGACACTAGTGAGATACTCTTCTATGACATCAAATTGACCTCTGCACTTTGACCTCTAATTCAATTAAGTTGTTGTTATCTTACTTCAAAAAAATGAACTATCTGATATAACCTACTTTTATAAGGGTTATTTATGTTCATAATGAAAACTCACTGAATGATCAATCACATTGAGTAAATTCTTAGGGAATATAAAACAGATATGAATAGTATCAGCCACAACTGAAATATGTGAAATAAGGCACAAATAAGTGGTAATAAGATACTTGTGCAATATCAAAAGCAATATCAGAATCATAGGTCATTATCAGACACCTGTGTGATATAAGGCACATGTGAGATTAACAGGCACCTGTGTGCTACCAAGCATACAGGGTGATCAACAGACACCTATGTGATACCAAGCATGCAGGGTGATTATCAGAAACATGTGATGTCAGGCACCAAGCATACAGGGTGATTATCAGACACCTATGTGCTACCAAGCACACAGGGTGATTATCAGAAACATGTGATGTCAGGCACACATGAGTGATTATCAAACACCTATGTGTTACCAAGCATACAGGGTGATCAACAGACACCTATGTGATACCAAGCATACAGGGTGATTATCAGAAACATGTGATGTCAGGCACAGATGAGTGATTATCAGACACCTATGTGTTACCAAGCATACAGGGTGATCAACAGACACCTATGTGTTACCAAGCATACAGGGTGATTATCAGACACCTATGTGCTACCAAGCACACAGGGTGATTATCAGACACCTATGTGTTACCAAGCATACAGGGTGGTTATCAGACACCTATGTGCTACCAAGCATACTGGGTGATTATCAGACACCTATGTGCTACCAAGCATACAGGGTGATTATCAGACACCTATGTGATACCAAGCATACAGGGTGATTATCAGAAACATGTGATGTCAGGCACAGATGAGTGATTATCAGACACCTATGTGTTACCAAGCATACAGGGTGATCAACAGACACCTATGTGTTACCAAGCATACAGGGTGATTATAAGACACCTATGTGCTACCAAGCATACAGGGTGATTATCAGACACCTATGTGTTACCAAGCATACAGGGTGGTTATCAGACACCTATGTGCTACCAAGCATACAGGGTGATTATCAGACACCTATGTGTTACCAAGCATACAGGGTGGTTATCAGACACCTATGTGCTACCAAGCATACAGGGTGATTATCAGAGACCTATGTGCTACCAAGCATACAGGGTGATTATCAGACACCTATGTGATACCAAGCATACAGGGTGATTATCAGACATCTATGTGCTACCAAGCATACAGGATGATTATCAGACACCTATGTGCTACCAAGCATACAGGGTGATTAACAGACACCTATGTGCTACCAAGCATACAGGGTGATTATCAGACACCTATGTGCTACCAAGTATACAGGGTGATTATCAGACACCTATGTGCTACCAAGCATGCAGGGTGATTATTAGACACTTATGTGATGTCAGGCACACAGGAGAAATTATCAGACAACCATTTGATATCAGACTTACAACAAGAGTAATTATCAGATATCCATGTGTTATCAGATACATATTTGACTATCTGACATCAAAGTGGTACCAGGCACATATGAGTTATAAATATCATCCATGTGACATCAGACTCACATAATTTATTTTTCAGACCCCTGTGTGATATCATTCCGAAGACTGCTTATCTAACACATGTCTGATATCAAGCATGCATGAGATATATTCAGACACGTAATATCAGGCAAATATGGCTGATTGTTAGATATCCATGCGGTATCTAGCACAGATGAGTGATATTCATACATCCCTTTGATATCAAACACAAGAGCAGTTTAACATAAGCAGCCCCACCTTATTAGCAATTGGTTGAGATGTATGACTTTCTGTTAAACCCGAAGAGTTATCTACCTTACCTGTGTAATAATGAGGGTGGTTATACTAGGTAATGCTTTACTTCCATACTTGGACTCCACATCAAACTCAATTTGAGGCTCCTTTAATGTAAATATAAAGTCAAACTGACGAAACATAACACTTCATGATTTTAGTGGTTAACTTACAAATCTAAACGTATAAAGTCATGCATTTATAAATAGACCTCTTCACAATAACTATGGAGCTGTTACACTGGATGGCAAATTGATTAATGTTCCCTCAAAATTACTTCATAATGTAATCTGATGTCAGTATGATCGAATTAGAGGGAAGGCCAGGTTTATGATTTTACTGTCCAATGTTACAGTTCCGCAGTTATCTTTGAGATCTAATGTATATTTGTAAGCCTTGTGTTTTGTCAATAAGAAGTATCTTGCTAAATACGATAATGTATAATAATAAATAGCATACCTAAACATGTTATCATGGATTGAACCTATAAATAGTCTACAAATGTATTGTCTTTATGAATGGTACAACCAATCAGCCAGTATAGTCTTGATTGAAACCCCCCCCCAACACCCCCTCCCCCTTTATCAGACAAACTGATAGAATCAGATTGCCATTATGAGACTGATTGATTGATTTCTATTTTACATCACTCCACGATTATTTCATGATCACTTGTGATGGCATCCACCTGATGTATTGCTTAAAAAATTATACCTTTGCGATGGACACACCTGAAGCAGAGAGGGATCTTTTACGAGCCACGCCTCCCGTGACACGGGACCTCAGTTTTTACTGTCTCATCGGAAAGACAGAATACCAGTGTGGCCATGGCTGGAGGCTAACCCAGAACCTTTCAATCACAAACTGAACACCTCATCCACTGAGCCACACTGGCTTTCCACTATAAATGCGAAAACAGGGTATCACTTATTGCAATCTTTATTTACTTCATTTACTTGTTTATTGTTCCAATGAAATGCAGATAATGCATATAAGGATAAAATATCGCTTTGATAATTTTCATACTTTCTTACATATTAGCTGCACATTATACGAAGAGAAGTAGGCTTTTTTACAAGAATTCTACTCCATTTTGGAAGGGCGCAATATGCACAGGTGCACATTACACATGAGTGATTATGGTAACAATGACTACTTTTATAGATGAAATAAAGCTAAATCAGCAAAAACAAACTTTGAATTTACGATTCTACCTCATAAAATGAGAAGGACCAATGAGTATATGGAGTGTGTGTGAACTGTAGACGAGCACGACCCTGCAGTCGAGTGACTGTGACGCTGAGATACACGCGACGTTTTCCAAACACCATATCCACTTCCACCGCTATCTGGAATCCACCACCGTAATGGAGGTCTACCTCCACATCTACTTGCTATAAGTGGACAAATGAATCTGGTTTCATTACTTGTGTGTATACAGATATGTTTATGATACAATGTTCAGATGCAGATGAATGAAAAAATGGACGATTAACCTATTACCTAAGATTACAATATTTCTTCCGTTAATAACAATATGCTAATTACCTTACAAACTTTACACATAACACTGTACAGGAAATAAAAAATCATCATTAAAACTAAAAACATTTCTTACAAATTTATATTTATATGTAATATTTAACAGTATTATAATATGATTTGTTCGTAAAAACTTTAAACAAAAATTACTGGTGACATAAGCTCTTACATCAAGGAGGTTGTTTTCTAACTTAACATCCTTCACTCCAATGGTCTTTAAGATGGGAAAAGATGGGCCTAAATTGAAATCTTGAACCTAAGATAGGAAAAAGATCTTGAGTATAGATATTTTCCACTAAGCAGATTACTTTATATGATAATAATAAAGTTACAAAATAATGGAGTCTTCATAAATTCCAAACTGTTTATTGTTTTATGTCACACCAAGATTACAGTATTTCACCTGCATGGTGTTGCCACATGTCTGGTGCATGGTGTCATAATTTTTACCTATGCAAGAGACTAACTTAAAGGATCTCTCACATGCAAACATATACAGTGAGTCTGACGCATAGCCTCTGAAGATGAAAAATCACCTTCGAAAAAGATTTGTTTGGGAAACACAAATGCCCCCCAGTGGCAACAATGTCTAAATACGGCAAATCTTGAAATCTAGGTCAAAGGTCACAGTCAAGATCATGAGGAAAATGATCTTGGTGTAATTTGAAAGGGCTTTATTAGTGGAGTATGCATGCCAAATATGAAGTCTCTATCTTTCACAGTTCAAAAGTTATGCCCAAGGTTAAAAATGACAACAGACAGACAAACAGATAGACAACCAAACAAACAAGCAAACAAACACACAGGTAGCTCCATAATATGTGTATTATTGAAATTTTCTATAAAATCAGATGAGTCTTTAGGCACAGTACATGTATTTATCACAACACAAAACATAAAGGTCTGGATTTAGTGGACAGCTTGATTTGTATCGGCCAAATCTTTTTGATTTGACTCTTTCTTTGTTTTTTATTTTATGTCCAACAAGACTATTTTACTGAAATCAAATGGTAGGGGCAGGTGTCTGGTACATATGGTCAAGTAGGAATTTTTACCTATGCAATGAACAAACCTGAAGCAGTGAAAGGTATTTTATGTGTCGATGTATGCCCTGAAACAATATCTCATTAAACAGGGAAGCAGAAGGTGATAGATCTCCTTATTGAAAAAAAAAATCAAAAGTATTATGTTCATTGAATAGTAATCCATCCCATTTTAATTTTTATTAGTATACAATGTATGAATCATTTCCAAGTAAATATGCCATAAAATTTTCTTTTTGGAAAACCACTGATATTACCATCAGATCACTTGGAGCAAACTTTACAGGCAGATTTAATTTGTCATTTTCACTGTATACAATATACTGTATTTGAAGTATCCTATTACAATACTGATAAAACTTTTATAGCAATTTTTTTACATATTACAAACCATTCAACGATCCATGATATTAACAGTTCCCGTTAATTTACTTATTTAGAATGATCTACCATATATACAAATGAAGTTAGATTAGGCCAATTAAACTTAAAGGTAGATTTTCATCCAACCTCCTGAAAATATATGGGGCGGGTGGGTGGAATTTAATTTTTTATAATTTATTTTCAAATGCTGTCTTTGAATCGTTAAAATTCGAAGCAAACCAGCTTTTCTTTTCGGTTATGCTGGCAACAACTCTCACGACAGCGAAAACCATTTTGTCAGCGACTGGAAATGGCGATATATATATATATAAACTGAAACGTATATCAGATGCGGACCAGAATTAAAATACCGGAATTCAGGTGCGCTGGATTTGTTTGAAAAATAAATAATTCTGGGGCGGGTCGATTTTTTAGGGGCGGGTGGGGATGAAAATCTACCAATTAATTTTAAATGACCTTATTTAAATACCGTTATCTGATCAATGATTCTGCCTGTAGTTTTCTGCATTAGTTCTGCAAACTCCACATTCATTTTGTTTATGACCCATCTGCAATGACAAAATAAGAAAAAAACAAAACATAAGATCAGTTCTTACAATGATAAACTTTTATCAAAATCTATACAAGTATCAATAACTGTATAATTTAATTTAAAAAAGCAGAAACAAATGTTTTTGAAAATTTTTTTTCATTATGAATATAAAAAAATTTGTGCCTAGATATGTAATAATCTGCTTTATTCTTTATAACACACATCAAGACAACCATACATGAACTATCAACAAGAAATCAGCAATGTGGAACCCCTTGCAAGATGACCTTGATCTTCAACCTCAGTCTGCAGTCTATTCTTAACATAAACAGGACAGTTCTTTGGGCTATTTTTTCATTCACAAACAAGATAGATTCTCAGTTTTTCTTGTTATCCTACCGTATCAAGAAAGCAATAATAATACTGATAAACCTGCGGACAGCTTTGGCATCACGAAGCTCCTTGAAAAGAAAATGAATGAGTAGATTCAACGTAACACAGGATTCCTTTTGATCTTTCCTTCCTATATCTGAGATAGCAGAAATCAGCTCCTGTAATACACAATTTCAGAAAGTTCTGTTCATCTTTATGTTAAATGTGAAATGACATGTATTTCAAATACAAATGTATGAAAGGTCATAGACGAAGATATTTCTTATTTTTTGCCAGTGTACATGTTTACTTGCTTGAATACAATTTATTTTATATATATTAACACAGATCCTGTTGTAATGTGTTCTCAGACAATCACAAATGAACAAAATCATCAAGTTAAGTAATGTTAGCACAGACTGATTGATAAAATCGAAGAAAACGGACAAATGACATCAAGGGGAGATCTGTCATGTTGCTTAAATTGTCAATTTAAAATAATTTTTTATTATAACTTTAAATATAAGACTGGTTTTTTTATAAGACGTGATATAAAGCATTCATTCAATTCAGGCCCTTTCAATTCCAAGTTATTTAGAATCAATATTTTCTAAAGTAACATAAATACAAACAATGTCACATACAAAGATACTCATCTTGTTCATCTTAAATGATACTCCTAAAATGTATTGTACCTGGACCTCAAAGTTAATTTTAAAGCCTCAGACACTGCTACATGTAGGGAAAAAAAAAAGCTAAACCTAGTTCTAAATGAAATACTTTCCATCATTAACAAACCCACAAGGAATGCCTCTGTTCCCTACAATTCCTCCTTTCACTTGAAAAGGATGATTAACATTTATTTCTCCTCTAAACTCTACAATTTTAAGAATCAAATGAAAGACAATTACAATCACCATTGAGTACTATATATAGGCCTATAATTACTTTTATGATTATGTGTATCTTTATATACATACCTTCGGAAGTTGAAATGGAACGAATTGTGGTTTCCTTGGTGAAGGTGCATCAGTGGTGTCTGAAAGAAATTTTCTAAACAGAAGGAAAAGAATTCCAAGAGTAACTAGTACCCCTAGAATGAAAGCGCTGATAAACACGGTGACAAACATTGTAAGCAAGCACCAACGTAATTCAGAAAACGTCACAGCTCATATTATTATGCAATAACTCTCCCATATCCTGACAAAAATCAAGCTCGTCCTCAAATCACTTGAACTTTGTCCATCTATCCAATCCATTATCTCTATATACATACAATTCAAGGAAGTCAAGTAGGATTTTCAATATGCAGGAGGAAGACACATTCATTTTCAATTACATTTGTCATGTGGTATATGGAAGATCATCTGATCGCATTCCATTGAGTATTATAATAATACTGTTTTGTTCAACTCTACCGCATATTTGCAATTGCAATCTTTGCGCAGCATCTCAGCTCCGATTCGAGGAGATGTAAATATCCCTTAGTGCCAACACAAGGCAGAAGAAACAACAGCCTGTTGTAGTCTTCCGTGTTGTTTATTAATTGATACCGCTATCACAATGCAGACCATGACGTGTTATGCTAAGTAACATTGTTTAGAGTGTTAATCCCCAAATCGTTGAGAACCAGCTGCAACTGTCAATTATTGGAGAGCTAACCAAGAACGATAACTCTAAATCTTATAAGTAGGAAACGGATACCTTTGATCCGGATTAAATCGGCAAAATAAAGTTAAACAGCATCCCTCTCTTCCTGCTTTAAAACAAAGGCCAAAATAAAAAAAAGTTTAAAAACCTGTGTAGCATATATCAGGTTTTTGGAAATAGTTAATCAAGTAGGATCTTCTCAAGCATATTCCGACAGGTAGGCAACAAACTTTTCTGCAATGTACTAAGTATCAAAATGGCCGTGCTGGTATCTAGTTGATTAGGACATTTCTATTTCTTCCATTGCTCCAATCATTACATATTGTAAAACTTATAGTTTTTCTATAAAGACTGGGAAAAAGTACAAATTGGATTTCCCCTTTCTTTTTTGAAACTACATTATATTATCACCATTAGGCGATAATGTTATGCCAAAATGACAGAGAGAGATGGGGTGGGTGGGGTGTCAAGCAGTGGAGCAAGGCTACCAATAGTGCAAATATATCAGGTGTGCCTTCCAAAGTTCGGAGATTTTCTCTAGGTTTCGTCAACCACTTACTGCTGGTCGACGTCGTACACTCCTAGTGTGGTATACAATAAAATTCCGCATGCCAAAAATATATTTAAATTACTCAAGACAAACTGAAGTTTTCATGATCTTCATACAATACCGGGGTTGGTTGGTTAGTGTTGAAAGGACACAGTGGTATCGCACTGGACTTCAAATCCGAGGGTTCGATTCCAGATGTCGGTACAAAGTTTCCTAAAGCAATTAATCATCTTCTGTCTTCCTATCCGTCCTTTGGTATGATATAAACCGAGGCCCCATGACACGGTATAAACCCGAGGACCCATGGCACGACATAAACCCGAGGGGCATGGCAAGGCATAAACCGAGGGGCATGACACGGCATAAACCGAGGTGCATGGCACGGCATAAACCGAGGCCCACGGCACGGCAAAACCGATGCCCCATGGCACGACATAAACCGAGGCCCCATGACACGGTATTTACCGAGGCCCCATGGCGCAACATAGACCTAGGCCTCATGGCACGGCATAAACCGAGGCCCATGGCTCGGCAAAACAACCCGAGGCCCTTTGGCACGGTATAAACCGAGGCCCGGTATATATGTTGGAAATAAAAGATCGCTAACTGCTGAACCCGTAAAATATAACAAAATGCAGCAGACAGGCACCGTCATTATCGAAATGGCTTAAAATAATTACAAATAATCATGAAATGTTGTTGAAAGTTCTTTAAGTTTCGCATATGAAAATCTGTGTGAGTCAGTCAGTACAAAGAAGCAGAGGGATGCTTATTGTTTTGTATTAGTATTCAACAGCTGTAAAGATACACAGTTTTTGCATTGCATTGTGCATTTTTCTTAATTTCTTAATTTATTCATTTACTTATATGATTATTCTTTCATTTGTTGTCTAGTCATTTATCAATTTCGCATTTAGTTTATACCTGGTCTGACTTTCATTGACAAAGACTCTTTTTTATATACACCTCCCAGAAAAAGATGATAGCACAGCCTCTTTCGCCAGGTTACCTTACTTAACTGGGACACGGATATATTCGGAAATATTCTATCAGCATATATATCTTACATTGTATGATATGTTATTATACATTTTTCCTGATGTTACGTGGCAATGACACTTTCTACACAGTGTTTATTCACATTCATTTATATAATCAGTGATATATATATATATATATATATATATATATATATATATATATATATATATATATATATATATATATATATATATATATATATATATATATATATATATATATATATATATATATATATATATATATATATATATATATATATATATATATATATATATAAGCATTCATGGCGGGTGTCGCTAGCCATTCAGGAGACGCTTACTCCTCTGCTTGCACCTGGTCTCACCTCTCGATTTCAGGGGTCCGTGTGAATGTCCCCTGTGGCGCATTGTTTTTAGTGCCATAGTCATTTGACACCAAGTATACTTTCCTGTTTTGCATTACGGATGCGGACAGATGATCGAAATAACATCCTGTGGCATCTACCAGTACCCGAACGATACCCTTCCAGCACACGGTCGAAAAGTTTTGCATATTGCGATCGTATATCGCCCGATCATTGATGGGGCACCGGCACCACAACAAACATTTGCCAGCGGTCAGTTGCAAATTCTCGCAGATGCCCAGACATGGGTGAAATCCTCGGGACGCCCAAATTCGTCCGACGACCTTTAACCACTGCATTACTTACAGTAGTTTAAGTTACAATCAAAACAATAAAACATCTATTCTTTGTTAATCTGCTAATTTAAATTAAATTTAAATATTTAAAATGACGTTGAAAGGAATGTCTAGACACCTTTCATTTCCAAGAAAAAAGGTTCCAACTTTAAACATGGCAAATTTCATATCTCAGATGATGAGAATAACACTACTCATAACAAATAGCCTTATGGTATTATGTATGTGATATACGTTATATTATATTCAATGGGGAATAAAGATTATGTTACATGTGTTTCAAAGTTACATATTGATGTGTATTTTTTTTTTAGATTCGTTTTTTCATGCATATATATATATATATATATATATATATATATATATATATATATATATATATATATATATATATATATATATATATATATATATATATATATATATATATATATATATATATATATATATATATATATATATATATATATATATATAAAGTATTTTGCAATTCAATATATGACATTGAACTGGATCTTTTGATTATAAATTGAAGGCAAAACAATGATACCGTCACTGCCATTATTTCAACGGTTTTTAAATTCAATAAAAAGATACCTATTTTGACTATGGAATCTAACAAATAATAATACATATCAAAGCGATGTGTGTGTGTGTGTGCGTGTGTGTGTGTGTGGGTGTGTGTCTGTGTGTGTGTGTGTGTGTGTGTGTTGGAATTAACAATGGCACTAAAAATTATATTGATTACATAAATTCCATATAACTACAATTATATCATATTATTACTTAGTTATACGATTGTATCAAAGCGCAACTTCCCTTTCCACAGAAATAATTAGGGAAAAGTTTTTATCGTTATTCGTATGGTATCATTACTAATTTCTGGTAAACAAAATACAGCATTAGAATTTTAAACTTCCTGTAACCGGGCATGGTCGGGCAAATTATTAACTTTTGAAATGAAAGTGCTCTGTCAATAAACCTTTTTCATATCAATTTCGTATCACATTAAATGTCCGACGTATGACGTTTTCCAGCTCAAATCAGCGTCATTTTATTGTGATGAAACTATTTACATGTATTCATTAGCGTCATAATGAAAATTCCGGTAAAACGGTAGTTTGTCGGGTATGAGGCCCAATATATCAGGTAAAATATGAAATTCATATACATTAAGTAAGCGATGAAATAATGTCGTAGATATAATGATGCAGAAACAGGAAGACAATCACTTTCTACTCCGTGATGAGAATTAATATGATGTCTTTCTCCCGTTTTGTGGGAAAATGCTATTCTTCTTCCTGTCATATTTAGTTCTGTGATGTGCCAGGCTGGATGCTATTATGCTGTACTTTGCCGGTATAAGTCCATGGCACACGTAGTCATAATTTGCCTTAATTCGGCATATCACTCAAACCAAATAAGTACAGATATACATTCTTTCTTAAATACATACACTGTTATATCATCTGATTCTGTGGAGAGCAGCCAATCTGTGAGCGCTTGATTACTTATTTTCGAATTATCCACAGACAGAATATATATTGTGTACATACCAAGTCAGGGTCCGGCGCCATAAACTGAGAAAATATTTAATAAATAATTTCATATTCTTCTGTTTAACAATGAATTAATAACAGAGATTTAGATTTTATTGAGTTTTATTCTATCGATAAACAGAATTAAACCATTCTGCATGACAATTTATTAAAACGTTTGAAAATGGACTAAATTGAAATGAAATAAGCGACTTAAATATGTTCTCAGTTTACGGCGCCAGACCTTGAATTTGTATTTTCGACCGAAATAACGCTAGTCTATTTATTTCAACATGTTTGGGGCCACAATATTTATAATACTTAATATATAAAGAACATTAACTCTGTCTTCTGTGTCGAAGACCACGGATTTATTGTTATAATACAATTCCAGACAAATCAAGGGCATACCCAGAGACATAGACTACTAACTCTGGCATACCTTACCAAATGTCTCTTTAAAGTTTATTCACTTATAACAGCACCGGTCAACCCCATTGACCCGTGGACTATTATGGACACGGTTACTGAGTATATACTAGTAACAGAGACATAGACCACTTTGACGAGTAATGAACATATATTCTTTAGAATAATAATGACAATTACGAATTTTCAATACCATGCATTTATTATAATAATAATACATGTATTTCTTCAAAGGAACATTCTCTTTATTGCGAAGGGCATGCCATCCAACTGATACCTAAGCCCCACTGTTTGGTACCACCCCATGTATGCAATCTCAGGACAAGTCCGTATTTAGACAATTGAGATATTGTTGCGGAAGCCCTTACATTTGTTGTCCGGTCGTTGTCCAGAAGGTATATTCCATACGTGACTGCGGGTGGTTTACGGAATGGAGGGTTGAAGATCACGTGTTTGTAAGCCGGCCAGTGAGGAGCTTTTGGAAATGAATGAGCTTGGAAACGTGAAGACTGACCTGTTAAAAATTAACAAACAAAAATGTATTTGAGTGCCTTTCGTTATTAAGAATTTAAAATTGATATTTTTTTAACAATTTTAACAGTACTACTGTTTGATGTGTTCTAAACTCTTTGAATAAAACAGTCTTAAAAACTTAAATCTATAGGTAAATCTAACTCAAACAATTTCAGTAATATCATATTTAAAATTTCAAATATATGAATTGATTTTTATTGTTTTACGTCACTCCACGATTATTTCACGTATATGGTCACGGCATCTGTCATGCATTACACAGGTTTATACTTTTGCAACGGACCCACCCGAAGCAATGAAAGATCATTTACGTGCCACGCCTACCGCGACACGGGAGCTGTTTTTACTGTCTCATACGAAAGACAGAACAGCGGTATGCCCACGGCGGGAATCGAACCTGAGACCTCTCGGTCAGATGCAGAGCATCTCATTCACTGGACCACTCCGGCTGCAAATATATGAAAGACGATTTGAACGTATACTTACATCTTAGTGAATACCTATGTCTCTTAAAACGTCCTGTAAGAGAAAATACATGTTGAAAACATCATTATAAGAACTGTATTCATTTCCATTTATTGACTGATTGAATACATAATGCTGAATGCCTCACCAGGAGTATTAAACACGTATGGTGGCGACACCTGGCTGATCTATTGGTTAAGAAAGTTAGACATATGCGACTGACCCTTACTACGTACCTAACTTTCATTAATAGTGAACAAATACTACTACCTCTAATAGGTGTGTGTGTGTGTGTGTGTGTGTGTGTGTGTGTTTGTATGTGTGTGTGTGTGTGTATGTGTATAAATATATTGTTTTCCACAAGCAAACAACTAAATATAATTCTGTTTATTGTATTTAGTTGTTTGCTTGTGTTTTATTTGTTGTTAATTATTTTCTATTGAATAAAAAATAAAATACAGAGATATACAACAGGTATATATATATATATATATATATATATATATATATATATATATATATATATATATATATATATATATATATATATATATATATATATATATATATATATATATATATATATATATATATATATATATATCTGACCTAAGTAGGTTACTGAGCTTACCGTTTTCTGCAGTAGTCATATAAACAATTAAACAGAACAGAACTATTTTGATGAAAGTCTTCATTGTCCTCACTGTTATTCACTCTGTATGATATTTCCAGTATTCTTCGGGGTTATATGGGGATTTGAACAGAGTGCGTGTCTCTTTCGACATTTATATATTATAAAGTACATTTAGAATTATTTTAGAGGTCAAGTTACAAATGACAGCAGCTTATGTGAATTATGTTTGTACACGTTACACATCGCACTTTTCATATCCGTATAGTTATTCAGGCGCGAATCCAACCGCATGTAACCCTCCCCCCCCCCCTGCACCTGGCAGTGGCGCCAAGTATAGGTGCCACGGCGGTAACAGGACTACACGTCCATCGAATGCACCGTCCACTGGCCTCACCGTCCGTTGTTAACTCCGTCTCCAGTTAGGCGTCTCCAGTTATTTGTGATAGTTCCTAGACAAACAAGCCGGCGTGGTCTAATGGTATCGCGTCGGACTCCTGATCGGGAGGCCGGGGTTCGAGTCCCGCTCTGGTCATGCCGGTGTTCTGTCTTTCGGATGAGACAGTAAAAACCGAGGCCCCGTGTCGTGGTATGCATGGCACGTTAAAGAGCCCTCACTGCTTCGGGTGGGTCCGTTGCAAAGGTCAAAATTTGTATGCCCCGCATCAGGCAGAAGCCGTCACCATATACGTGAAATATTCGTTGTGTGACGTAAAACAAAAATCAATCAATCAATCCTAGACAAACAGCTTATCATCACTTAATCTATATACACCGTCCATTTTGTAATTAACATACCAGTTAGTAAATCCTGTCGGTATACCAGGGATGTATATATCTAAAATTAGATATATAAAGATATATAAGTCCCTGGGTATACTTAGTTTAAATACGTAACAGTTGTTTCTATTTTTAATTTGTGTATTGGAATTAACCCCCCCCCCCCCCCCCCCAAATATATGTATATATGTAGTACATGTATATATATGCACATATGATATATATACATTTTGTATTGCAATAGAATTGCATTTAGTTGTTTCATTTTGTTTATTTGTTGTTTTTTTTTTTCCTGTTGTTCCACGTGTTGTAAGTCTTTATGAAATATAAAATATAGAAGAAAAAAAAACCATAAAAATTATGAATGAAATTAAACTCAAGTTAAATTGACAAGTTAACAATTGTTAATCATATTTTATTATCATTGTTAACAGTAGATGGTTAGACTACACATAAAGTGTAAGTACACATTACATTAAATAGTTAAATGTGCTTTTAATTCTTTGGACGGATACACTATGGTTGGCGTGGACGGTAAAAGTAGTGGTGGGGACGCCGGAACATGTCAGTGGACGAATGGTGTAGAAATCTGTCATTGCCCCAGCCCCATTTATGACAGTAAAGATCACATTCGTCGTGTCTGTGTTACAACACGAGACAAGACTTTACTATCACATTAATTACAAGAGGTCTAATAGACTAGGGAATGGAAACTTCATGTTGCGCCACCTTTTTTCTATATTTGTACATTTTCTAGGAGTCCTGACGCGTTTCTTTATATATTTCTTATATATTGTGTGTGGGGGTTTGTTTTTTTTTTTTGGTTGGTTGGTTTTTGTTTTTTTGGGTTTTTTTTTTTTTTTTTTTTGTTGTTGTTGTGTGTTTTTAATTTCATATTCGAAATGTGCATTTATTATTTCAGAATGTGCTTAGAATGCACCACTTTGAACTATTTTCCCGAAAATTGTCCAGCCCCCGGACCCCACCAGGGTGACCCCCTCCTGCATCCATCTCATTTCGGCACTACGCACCTCAGTGAACCCTTCGGCTTAAATTGCCCCCCCCCCCCCCCCCTGGGCATTCGGGCATTAACCATTTTGCATCCGTCCCTGTTATTCTACTATGTTTACCTAGAAAGGTTTGCAATGTGTTACTCAATGCTGTTAAATGATACTTTTATTTATATCAAACGTGCTTCATATCCTGTGTCTCATACATGTTCAATACATACTCTGTAGTCATCTGTTGAAAACACTGCTAGAATTATTGTGAAAGAACTTGGGCATTATCTACAAATTAACTTTTATCAAAAACATTTTATTTTCTATATATATATATATATATATATATATATATATATATATATATATATATATATATATATATATATGTAATATATATATATATATATATATATATATATATATATATATAAAGCACAAACAGAATCAGTGAAACACCTGGGAGTACTATGGACCTTGGATCTCCGAAGAAATACCTGTAGAAAATAAAGACAAATTAGACAAACATATAAAGCACAAAGACACTACAGTTAACAAGGCACCCTATATTTCACTTATATTCGTTCCCCGTCTGGGACTCGAACCCACGACCTATGGTACCGAATCACCTAGCTGTCATGCATCCGACCCTCTAACCGACTGAGCTACCCGAGCTCCACAAAAATGGAGCTTTAATAGCCAATCATTAGCTAATCGCATGCATGACAACACGGCCGCGGAAAGTGAAGGAATTTACCCTACCTAAACGCAGGCGGATCCCTTGAGAGGATACATCACTGAAAGAGAAATAAACATATAAAGCACAAACAGAATCAGTGAAACACCTGGGAGTACTATGGACCTTGGATCTCCGAAGAAATACCTGTAGAAAATAGAGACAAATTAGACAAACATATAAAGCACAAAGACACTACAGTTAACAAGGCACCCTATATTTCACTTATATTCGTTCCCCGTCTGGGACTCGAACCCACGACCTATGGTACCGAATCACCTAGCTGTCATGCATCCGACCCTCTAACCGACTGAGCTACCCGAGCTCCACAAAAATGGAGCTTTAATAGCCAATCATTAGCTAATCGCATATATATATATATATATATATATATATATATATATATATATATATATATATATATATAATATATATATATATATATATATATATATATATATATATATATATATATATATATATATATATATATATATATATCAGTGGGGGATTCAGAGGGGGGGGTTTCGCCCCCTCCCCCTTTAAAAAGCAAAACAACAACAACAACAGACAAACAGACCAAGAGAGGGAGAGAGAGAGAGAGAGAGAGCAAACTATTATTATCCGATAATAGTACGTCTGCTCGACTTCTCCGGAGGGAAAATTGCAGATGAGAAGCGCACGCCATTCAGGGAGGGTGGAAAGAAGGGGTTGGGGGAAGGGACGTAATGAAGGGAAGAGGGCGAATCTTAACCGCCCTTTGTGACGTGTTAATCCCCTCACTTCGTCTTACGTCTTGGAGGATTTCACTTGCAAATGAGCTACTTGGGGCAAGTGGCCATTTAATGAATGGTTCCGGTCTTCAAGAAGTTCTAGAGTGATATGTAAGTGGCAAAGCAGTGTCAATTTAAGAGCTGCGAGGGAACATTTTCTTGTAACATCAGCTTCGAATGTCATCCTTCTAGCACATACATATAGCTACAATGTTTTTGATCTGATTGGAAATGAAGAATCAGTACTAATGGTTAAGAGAAATGATGAAGCACCCTGTATTGACTTAATTTATACTCAGTTTGCACTTGAACAAAACAATGAGACATAGTCGGTTGACAAATCTGTGAGTAAAACGATGTTGAGAATGCTGCAGATAATGGGCAACATTCCGATCTCAAAGAAGCCAGTGGCTTGTATGATGAGATAATTGCTGGAAGTAAACCACTAGACGATATTAACAAAAGCCCAGTTTTCATGGAAATATAGACGAAGTTGTCAACAACAAAAGACAAATTATCTCGACACAGAACGGCAAATCTTTGGTTTCAATATCTCAAAATGGTCAATATACTTCGAAAAATTCTAGAGGCAGAAAGAACGGGAAATTGAAGCAACACTTGCAATGAACTCAGAAAATTATCCTGTTACTTTATCTGGCTGCTGCATGTCATAACCTCTACGTAAAATCAGCTTATGTGTATCTGAGCAATATGCAAAAGATCGGAAAGATACTGCGCTAGTTTGTCTACAAATTTAATAATCGCACAAGTATTAATGAGTTCTGAAGACTTCCAGTGGACTTACTAGAGGGCGTGGGATTACAGACTTCCACAGAACACGATGGCTGTTTCCGTTACCATCATGTTCTGAAATCATTCGATGCAAAAGGTACTAGTAACTGAAGTCGGTGTTGAGACAAGTGAACAACATAAGGACTCCAGACAGAAACGTGACACCAAAGACACCGAGATAGTATTCTATTCAGGTTCTATTCAAATATGAACTTTCAAGCCATCCCTCTGCTCTTTTGATAAAACAGGGATACGAAATGAAGCTAAGAAGCATGCTTTGGCCGGTACCATTTGGTCCTTTGGCGATTGTAGTGCTGCAGTCACCAACAAACTCTAAATTTGTTATCGACGAAGGATTTTTGATACACAAAATACAATGGATGCAAAAATCAACATTTAGGAGCATCATCGGTACATACTCACAGTACGTTTTAAAAACAAATTGGGAAGGTACAGTGGTATTTGATGGATATCCCGGCGAACCGTCTATAAAAGATGTAGCTCATTTGCGTAGATCAAGAGGAATTGTAAATTGGAAGGTTATATTTACCAATATTACAACATTCAATTCAAAGAAAGACCAGTTTCTGTCGAATGAGGACAAAAAAGCAACGATTTATATATATGCTAAGAGAGAAACTCAAATCTGCTGGTTAGTCTGTATTTCATGCTTTCAGAGATGCAGAACTTCTGATCATTCAGCCTGCAGTAGTGCAATCTATGGAGAACAATGTTGCCGTGGTTGGAGAGGGTACCGATATTCTTATTCTTGTACTTCATCATGCCGAACCAGCTTCTCCTGGTAAATTTCTTTTCTATTCGGATCGGCTCGTGAGGAAGTGGAAGGTATGGCATATCTATAAAAGAAAAAAAGAGGAGTTACTGGCTCAGTTATGTGGCAGAAGTCACCATGGAGCTATACGATACATGAATATAAATAATATACTAGAACATATAACACATTACAAAAATATTTGATTGTAGTGCAATTACGATACCGACTTAGGACGGTCATTTAATTTGACAAAAGCCAAACAAATGGTGTGGTTAACCGGTTTACGGGCCCACCTTCCCACTCACCGTAACAGCAGAACAATCAAAGGACGTACATTTAAAAATTTTAGATTTTATGAGGGCGCGAAGCGCCCGAAATGAAATATCAATTATATGAAATAATTGAAGTGAGATATAATAATGCATTGACCTTCAATTCAACTTAAAACCCAGCTCTTTAAAGTAAAAAAATAAACACCCCTATATACCTCTAGAGAATGGGATATGCCATCACTGCGCATGCTCCAGGTAACTATATACCCTGTACTGACTGAATACATGCTGACTTTCATAGCGAGCAAATTAAATGATTAAAAAGAATACCATCTCTAACTTTTACTTAATTCAATATCAACAATAAAACAAATCTTCCTAAATCACTATATAATTAAAATGTTTATAAATTTGATTAGTCCATCTCATTCTGTGTGTCCTCATATGTCCTCTTCCCACATGTCTAAAGATTCCTCCATCATCCCTAAAATATTAGAGAATAAGGAGATCAATAAGATGATATGTTTATATCAAACCATAAAATTTCTCAAATGATACATGAATATGAGGGATAAGGGATGGGCGGGAATGCATTATTATATCTCACTTCAATTATTTCATATAATTGATATTTCATTTCGGGCGCTTCGCGCCCTCATAAAATCTAAAATTATATTTCAACAATTTCGTGAGATATAATAATGCATGTTCAAAGCCGTCTTATAAATACTCACTAAGTCTATAACTTTTTCAGAATAAGATATCCCCTTAGATACAGGCGGTCTATAATAAAACCTTTTAAATGTGGACACCTTCGTCCAATCAGCCATATGCAATATATCCTCGATGGGAACTCCAGCATTCGCCGCTTTAGTAGTAGATACCATTCTACATGAATGAGCATTGAAACGAGTTATATCAACACCAGATTGTCCCATAACCGATTTAATCCATTTGCTGATTGTTTGAGAAGACAGACCATTATGTGGTTTTCGTATGGAACGCAACAGAGGATCCGACAAATTATCTTCTGTTCTAAAACTCCGAGTCCTTAATTCATAATGTTCTATACAACTTAAAACACAAAGTTTAGAGTCGGTAATTTTTGAATACATAACTGTTTTACATTGTGAATCTTTTTGTGTCTTAGAAAAACCAGGCAAAGAAAATATAACAGAGTTATTGTGTTTTGTCATGAATTTCCTGTCTAAACGAGAAATTTCCGAAACACGCTTCGGAGCTAAAAGAATAGCCAATTTCCTACTAAGTACTTTTAAAGATAGATTTTCATTATCAGGAAGATCTTTAAGATAATTCAAAACTATATTTATATCCCATGATTCAGTATGTTTGGGAACAGGTGGAGTGTCTAAGAGAATTGCCTTCATGAGCTGTTTAACTAGAGGAAGATTGCCTATCGCAGTACCCTCGATATTTGGCAAGACGGAAGAAATAGCTGACCGGTGGACGTTGATCGTCCTATATTGAAAATTGTTTGAATGCATCCATGTTAAAAATTCTAGTACAGAGGCCAGAGGTGCTGAAAAGGAATCAATTTGCCGTTGTATACACCAGCTATGCCACTTCTTCCAGGCACTATCATAAGCTGATTTTGTACCTGGACGCCAGGCGCGTAGCAGAAGTTGCTTAACTTCCTCCGATAATCCTCTTGTAGAGTAGGATCTCCGGAGACCTTCCATCCTGCTAACTGTAATGTGTTGCTCATTATGAGTGGGTGAGTGTCGCCTTTCGGAGATATCAGAGTTTTCTGACTCATTGGTAACAATATCGGTGTTTCTATTAACATGTGAAGTATTAAGGGATACCATGGTTGAGTTTGCCATGTCGGTGTTACAATAACTATTTGACATTTTTCCTCTTTCACTTTCATCAGACATCGACATATCAGGCAAAACGGGGGAAAGGCATAAGCTAAGCCCGGAGCCCAAGGCTGGACTAGAGCATCGGTAGCTTCCGCGTATGGGTCTGGTTTCCAACTGAAATACCTGGTCATCTGAGCATTTGTTCTGTCCGCAAATAGATCTATCGAGAAACGACCCATGACTTTCTGTAAACTTGTGAAAAGGCATCGATTTAGTTTCCAACTGCTTGAATCGGTAAAGTTTCGACTTTGCCAATCGGCATTCGTATTCAAGTGCCCTGGAAGATATTCCGCTGTTAGAGTTATCCCTCTTTGAATAGCCCAGTCCCATAGATGACTCGCAAGACCTAACAAGATAGGAGACTTTGTTCCCCCCATTTTGTTTATGTACGCTGCTACTGTTTTGTTGTCCGTTTGTAACAATACATGTCTGTTTTGTATTGATTTTGTGAAACTTTTCAAAGCCAACAGCGCCGCTTTTAATTCTAATGCGTTTATGTGAAAAACTTTCTCCTCTGGAAGCCACATGCCCCCTATTTTTGAGTTTTGACAAGTCGCACCCCACCCAGCTTGACTCGCATCGGATTGGATAGTTAAGTGGTGATCGGGCTTTATCAAAGCTTTGCCGTTCCATGACTGAAGTTTTGTTTCCCACCATTCTAATTCTACTTTTGACTCTTGATCGATTAAAATTTTGTGATCGTAATGACCCCCTTCGTATAAGGCCCTTGTTCTTAACATTTGAAGGCTTCTGTAATGAAGGGGTGCGGGGAAAACTGCTTGATTTGTCGATATTAGACGGCCAATTAATTGAGCTAATTCCCGCACTGAAACCATTTGACTGTTTAACAATTCTCGACACTGATTTCGAATTTTCAAAACCTTTTCCCTCGGTAGAGCTAATGTCATTGAAATGGAATTCACTCTGAACCCTAGAAATTCTACATTTTGTTGAGGGATAAAAACAGATTATTTCGTGTTTACTATGAACCCTAATTCCATCAAGAGATACACAGCTGTCGAGAGATCTGATTGTATTCCCTCTAGTGACTGGTTCATTAGGAGTATATCGTCTAGATATACTACTAGACGAATTCCCAGACGACGGAGCACCGCCATAGGAATTTTCATGAGTTTCGTAAATAATCTTGGAGCCAAAGCAATTCCGAAAGGGAGGGAACGAAACTGCATTACTTTCGCTTGCCATTGAAACTTCAGATATTTTCTGAATTTCCCCGCAATTGGAACTGTTAGGTACGCATCTTTCAGATCTATCTTTACCATCCAGTCTTTTTCTAACAAGACATCTTTTAATAATTGGATTCCCTCCATTTTGAAATGCTGGTAGGGGAGAAACTGATTGAGATTCTTGAGATTGAAAACCGGTCTGAGTTCTCCCCCCTTTTTTGGTACCAAAAATATGTTGCTGTAAAAAGAGTCCTCTGTGTGTATTGACTCCTGAACCGCATTTTTCTCTATCAGAGCTTTTATTTCTAGATCTATCAAATTTTGATCCGTTACATTGAACTTTGGTTGAATGGGAATTTGTTTTTGAAAAGGAATCTTTAGAAAATTTAACGTTATCCCGCTGACAGACGCTATTATCCAAGGATCCTGACTTATAAATTTCCAGTTTTCCACAAAATGCCGAATTCGACCTCCAACCGGAATATTCATTGTGTTTTGATTCAGTAGACTGCACGGGAAACTGAATTTTGAAAGACCTAGATCGATGTTTAATTGATTTTGACAAACATTGTCTTGACTCACCTGACTTATTGGGTAGGTGATTTCTTGGACTGAGATCTGCTTGTCGAGCCTCTGCTCTGATAGCTGTGTCTCTGGTTCCGATAGGGCCTCCTGTACTGGCTTGATTGGCCTCTCCTCGGACCCCCATACTGGAGGCTTGATGGGGGTCCACCTTGAAAAAACTGGTTAGATCTATGATTAACCTGTTTATAGGTCTGAGGTTTTTTTGTGGCTGTATCATTTGACAGGAGTTCTTTAAGTTCTTTGTTGTTTTTATTTTCCTTAGCAATTTCTTTCAAAAACCTATGCCCAAACAAATATCCGTGGCTTTTGCAAAGAGCTTTTGTTATCTTCTTGTTAGAAAGAAGATCGATGACTTCAGGCATAGAAGTTGCTAATATAGATTTCCTTCTATCTGTATTGTAAAGGAAATGGGCGTTGCCCAATAAAACAATAGCTTTCCGAACCAGTTCAATAACATCAGTCGGATTCATGCCATGACCCAATTTATTAATTCTCTCTGCCTCTGCCCATAAAAAAGATAGAGGACCCAAGGGATCTAAAATTCGCATTTGTGTATTAATTTTCCCCTTTTCTAATTTTCCATTCCATTTTTTACCCTTAAGGAAATTTTTCTTGAAAAAACGATCTAAACTTAAACCTTTAAGTTTTTTTAGATTTAGGAATAGGCAAATTATTTGAAACATTATGTCTCAATTTTTTACTAATTCCTAATGATGCATATTTGGCAATAAAGCGCACAATCTTTTTGGGAATGACATGTTTAATTTTACCATCACTTACTGGTCTAAATAAATCATCCTCATTAGAGGAACTTGAACTAGTAGACGACGAGGAAGAAGAAGAGCTACTCGAGCTCGAACTGCCAGTACTATTTTCTGAACTACTAGATCGCATTCGTTTACGTACCCGTTTCTCGTCTGCACGTTTACGCTTCGGTGAACGACCTCGTGTTTCACCTGTGTATATGTTTCCTGTAGACCACTGCCTACGTATATCGTCTTCAGTGTTATCAACAATCGAAAACACTATCATTATGTGGAGAGTCCACAGACTCAACTACCTTCTCAGTTCCCTCCGCCTCCGCGGACGAACTATCATCTTTGTCATCATATATATGTACATCTCCCCGCTCATCTGTAGACGGGGTGCGCTGTCCCGGTTTCGGACTGTTAAGTTGTGCACTAGCCATTCGAACACTTTGCGAGCTGAATTGAAAGTCAGCATGTATTCAGTCAGTACAGGGTATATAGTTACCTGGAGCATGCGCAGTGATGGCATATCCCATTCTCTAGAGGTATATAGGGGTGTTTATTTTTTTACTTTAAAGAGCTGGGTTTTAAGTTGAATTGAAGGTCAATGCATTATTATATCTCACGAAATTGTTGAAATATAATTTATAAATAATCCTTCCTGTAAAGAACAAGGGTCAACATGTATCGCATATTGAGAGGTCATAAAAATATAAACACGTAAGGTATTGTAAAACAAATAATGGTATAAAAATATATGCGACATCAACATATAAAGCACAAGCAGTCCTGTCAACAGAGGTGTGCAATCATCCTCCAGTTATTCATGCCATTACCGACTGTGATTCAACGCCTAGTGCATTTGACATAGGAAGGTATCAAGCGTTGAAGAAGGTTATTAAAGAAAGAAAAAAGAGGAGTTACTGGCTCAGTTATGTGGCAGAAGTCACCATAGAGCTATACAAAAGTAAAGAAAGTAAAAAGGAAGAAGTACCGAAGGGTAAACTATATTTCATAGTCCATGGAATAAAGGGAACAATATCGTGTTTAGTGTCATATTCAGACAAATGCAAACCCCAGTAAAATCGAGGTGAGACCAGGTGCCTGGGAGGAGTAAGCGTCCCCTGGTTGCATGCAACACCCGTCGCAAAAGTCCTGCAACAATCTTTTAAAAATTAAATTTAACTCCAAAAGCTTCGCGATTCACGACATTTGCACGTGACGAACCAGAATTACATTCCATGAACACAAAACATAAGACACTCATTTCTTAAATAACTCCAAAATCTTGCAAACTTAATTCTTGAATGTGAATCATTTGATGAGGTTATCAAAGCTGGGGAAGCATTTTTAAAATACTTTTCGCTGGTTCTCCAGAAGAATCCTTGGATCACCGAAGGTATAGGAAATTCATATCAAAAGCTGTAGTAATAAAATAGTATCCAAGTGCACCAGTTTCCACTCACATCAGCATCTTTGAAGTATCATATTCTTAGAACCTGTTTCCAAGTGCAAGCAGGGATGGGAAATGACTTGCTTAAACAGATCTCGCTCCAACTTCCGATGATGTGCTAAAATATTATAAGGTGTAGCTGTAAGAAAAACTGGGATACAAGACGTTGCAAGCCACTTGTAGATGGTATGGCATTAAATGCTCTGTTAGTTATAGAGAATGTCAAGGTTGATATTCAAATACTGTAAGTACTGTTGACGATGAATGATAATGTAATCTAACTGAAGTCGAATAGTTTCCCGAAGATAATTTAATGTACCATGTGTAAGACAGAAAATGAAATATGATAGAGATCTACTGTAATGCATTTGCCAAACGTAGTTTCAATATCTACGTAAACAACAATAGAAAGTCTAGAAAACTGACACACCGTAAAAACTTTTATGTCTAGGAACTATAACTCTCCTAAAACAGGTCAATTGCAAAACAATCAACGAACTTGATCTGTTACTGATTAATATTAATCCATATTTCAAAATCAACACCTAAATATCTGCAATAACAACAGAGAAAGCCTGGAAAACTAGATTGTGACAAGCCGACAGACAGACAGGCAGACGGTAAGGAAATTAAAGTCCCCTCCAGCTTTGCTGTTATGGGAGAAAAACAAATGTCATTGATTGCTGCATTTCTCTAAGGTGACAGGTTCATACTTAAATTAATATTGACAGCAGATATCATTGATAATTTCTAACTTTCACTTCCGCGGAGACCTGTCATTACAGTCGTGTGAGATGTCTTTTCCTTTCTCTTTGGTATGGAGGTGTATATCAATGACTTACATGTCAGGTTTAATTTTAGTTCCAGATGACCTATTTTAGCACCGATATGGCTAGCTAAACTTTTAGACTGCAAGTATAGGACTAACCCTTGTCTGCGACTTGTATTCTGCACACATTTCATGAAATCATAGATGGATAATGTATGTTTCTGAAATTCATGGTGGGTGCAGTCAGCCGAACATGAGAAGCTTACTCCTACCAGGCACCATGTTTTATCAGTGATTGCCAAGGACACATGCATATCCAGTATGGTACATTATTCGTGGGTATCAGAGTGAAAGATCATAAGTTATGTTGGTATTTTACTTAATGAAATATTTATAAGTAAGTTTTTTGTTCAATTTTCTTTGTCAAAATGTCATTTCTATCCACTAAAAACGATGTATTGAGCTTTGTATATGTGTTTTCTTTCTTGTATGTCCTCAGCACACACAGATTTACCGTGATAGTAAAATGAAAAAAAAAGAAAAAAAAAAAAGAAACAATTGATATCTTGTAATATATTGTGGTTTTTCTAAACTTTTTGCACTCAGATTGAAAAGTTTTGCTTCAAAACTGTTTTTCCCGGGGTTTCATTTTGGTAAAGCTTTTTGTATTTTATTCTATATAAGGTTTCAAGATATTCATAGTGAAAAAAAGAATTTATGTTGCAATTTGTTTTTCCCGTAGACTGACTAGACTATATCGATAACTAAGATGTCGTCAAGATACATGTACATGTCGCTAGCAAGAGGTATCATTGAACATCTCAAAGGTTGAAACAGTTAGATGTTTAAATAGAATAAATGAAATCCCTCACATAACAATACAGAAACAAATCAGCTTTAAGAGATGAGCAGCTAGTACTCGTAGGAATCCCAATTATCTGATGATAAACCTTGTCATTACATTCAAGTAACAAATATGGTACACATAGGTTGATAGAATTCATCAATATAAAAAATGAAAGTAAGTGGTGTCATAGGACTAAACCCAGTGTGGCATAGTGGTATCGCGCTCGCCTCCTGATCGGAAGGCCAGGGCTCGAGTCCCGCTCTGGTCATGTCGGTATCCTGTCTTTCGGATGAGACAGTAAAAACCAAGGTCCCGTGTCGTGGTATGCATGGCACGTTAAAAAGCCCTCACTGCTTCGTGTGGGTCCGTTGCAAAGGTCAAAATTTGTATGCCCCGCATCAGTCAGATGCCGTCACCATATACGTGAATATTCGTGGTGTGAAATTAATCAATCAATCATATGACTATGCTAGTAACAGCAATGTACCACAGAGAACATTCACGGACCCCTGAAATTCAGAGGTGAGACCAGGTGCCCGGGAGGAGTGAGTGTCTCCTGTTTGACTAGCAACTCCCGTCGTGAATGTCCTTAAATACAGACGAAACAATATAATTCAGCACTGTATAAATACATGAATGTGAACAAACACTGTGTAAAAGTGCCACAGCCATACAACATCAGGAGAAAGGGTATAGTAACACTTTGTCTTATGTCAAACCCTCCGCGGGGAACTTTTTTACGAGCTCCAAGCTGCAAAGGGAATAAATGTGACGCTAATGTAAAATACGAAAATAACTGGTGTTACATGACTATGGCACTAACAATAATGTACCACAGTGGGCATTCACGGACCCCTGAAATTCAGAGGTGATACCAGGTTCACGAGAGGAGAACAAATGATCAAAATAAATACAAATTGTTTTGTTATTTGTAATTCTGGGGAGGAATTCGCCAGGAAAAAACGAATTTTTAGTACTGATTTTTAAATACTATCTTTTAGTATGATTTTAAATTACACTAGTCTATTGGGGGCTTTTTTTTACTGTGTCACTCAATCTCCAAAGCAGAGTTACGGTCCTTGTACTCTCTTTAATCTCTGCCAACTACTGAAAGTAGTCCCTAGTCAGAAGGCAGAAAATATAGAAATGTTTTGCGTGTTTTGGGAACAAAATGTCATCGTATTCAAGTTATCTGGGCAAAAGTTAGACAATGAATGCAAATAATAGTGTTATTGACAAACTGTATTATATAAGTTCGCTGATTTGTACTCTGAGAAAATATAGTGCGGTATAAATTCGGGGTTGATTTCATGTAGAAGCCCGATTAAAACTCAATGTAACATAGTAAATGCTTTAAATTTAACTAATAAAGCCATTGCAGACCAAGTCATATCGTCTAGAGGTAAAAATTCTGCTTTTACAAGAATCTTGTAAAACCCGAGACGTTGGCAGAGGTGTGTGTGGATTGTAAAGGAACGACAACTCTGCTTTGGAGATTGTGTGTCACTGGGCAAAGTTTTTAAAAGTCAAAATCAGGGCAAGATTGTTTTTTTAAATCCCCGCTCCCCCACCCCCATCCTAGAATATCAAATGGACGGTGTTTTATTGAAATTTGTATTCAAGTGGGAAAATTAAATTATTGTCAGAAATGACTCCTAGATTTTTTCTGTTTTTACTTTCGTTAGCATGATGTCTTCCTCATCGATATTCCTAAGAACTTAACTTGTATCAGGTCAATATCGAAGAAGTACCAAACCGTTATCAGTCTCAAAGTCCAAGGACAGATACAAAATCGTGTAAGTTTCAAAAAGGAACTGTTGTGAACCCCGAAATACTGAAAAATTCAGAGATGAGACCAGGTGCCCGGGGAGAGTAAGCGTCTCTTGTTTGCATGCATCACCCGTCACAGCAGTTCTTACGAAACATGTCAAAATCAAGAGTTTTGGTTTTCTAATTGTACATACGAAAGTACAAACTGGTATACAAAGTCATATTTGGTGTTCACTGAACAGGTCATTTAGTCGCATTCCAGAATATTATCAATCATTCTAGAAAGAGGCACATCATATTTTCGTACAAGATCAGGTGTAATTTACCAATTTGCGTAGATTTACACTTGTCAGCATTTAAAAACAGTGTCAAATCTTTGGTCCAATCTTCAATTTGGTCTATATCATTTTGCAAAGGGGACTTACTTTTGTGTTGAATATAGTTTCGAGTCCTCTGTAAACATTTGATAACATTATTAATCTCGTGCGACATGCCATGGATGTATATTAAGAACAGGACGGGACCCGAGATACTCCCTTGTGATACCCCGTTAGTGAGTTTTTGTACATCTGACTTAATTACTACCGTTGGCCACAACATATTGTGTAAGGTCCTTAAGAAAGCTTTCAATCCATCTACGTTAATTGACAGTAATATTATACGTCTTCAGTTTATGTAACAGCCGTCTAAGTGGGATTTTATCGAAGGCTTTACTAAAGTTTAAATACACTCATCTACTTCATCTATTCTCTCCATAAATCATCAAGTATCGTATGATATTCACAAAGAAACTTCAGTCTAAGCATAAGAATTGAGACTTATAATAGCATGTGTCTAAATTCTAAGAATTAGTCAAAAGACGCACTGTGAAAAGTATATTAGGCATACTATTCAAAGAAACTTTCATCTAATTCTTAGAATTGCTACACATCATGCTACTAAAGGTCTCAAGTCTGACACCTAGACTTAAACTGATTTGTTAATAACATACCAGAAAAACCTCTAATAATTAGTTTCTATGTAAAACCACGTTGAAGTATATTGAATAAGTTGTTTCTTTCCATATGATCTACTAAGAAATCACTTACTAATCTTTATGATAATTAACATGAAACAGACGTGAGACTAACAGCGCGATAATGTTCTGCCTTTATTTTAAAAATTATACACCCGTCATAGATGGGGCATATTTGTATGACTTTGTCCGTCTGTGCGCATGTTTTCCGTACTTTTTTTGCAGTCTTTCAAGGTATTGGATTGAAACTTGGCATATAACTTTATATCAATAAGGGTAAGTACAAGTTCGCATTTAGCTGCGATTGACACCATCTTGCGAGAGTTATGGCCGTTGAACTTAGAAAATTTCAAGAATTTTACAGTTTTCCGGACTTTTTCTGCATGCTGGTCAGTACCAGTTCGTATTTCGGTATGATTGACTTGGTTTTGCCAGAGTTATGGCCCTTGAATTTTTCATTGATAGCATAATGGCAGTTTCTAAGGGATATAATAACTTCAGTAATCATGCATTGATTTCATAAAACTTATACAGAGTACTCTGATAATATAAAGAATATGCCGAATATTTCGAAAATATCCCCTTTGAAAAAAAAAAAATTAGACAATCATTAAACTCACTCAATCTCTTTCAAATTTAAATTTGTACTAGAATTATATCTGAGCTTCAATATAAATACATATTACTGGATTTTATTTCTTCTATATTCTCAAATTTTTGACGGAGAAGAAAAAAGAAGGGGGTGGGGGCTAAATTCTTCTCTTGGCCATAACTTCTTGCTGCCTGTATGGATTCCTATAATATTATATGTATGTATGTATGTAAGTATAATTATGAATAATATAACAGACATAATAATACAAAATTTCAAATTTTTATATATATTTTGTTATTGAAAAGACTTGTTTAATAAATTTACCGATGTTTCTCAGTTGTTTTACATTTTGGGAACTCAGCAGTTGAGTTAATTTGAAGACAGAGGGGCGATGATAATAATATCTTTTTAAAAATTTTACACTCAAAGTCGAATAGGCGGGACATTTAAGCATTTAAGTATACGTCTATGGCATTGTCGGAGCGGCATAGGATCTTTTAACAATCATCATTCATCTTCCAGAGTTTTAAACTTAGACTGGATAAAGTGATAAGTCAGCAGTCTGTCCGTCCGAAAAGGGAGATTACTGTAATCACTTAGTTATAAAATTGGACGCCATACAATTTCCTTTGTCGTAGGTGAAAAGCAATAATTGATTGATTCATTGATCGATTGATTCATTAACATCACTCCACGATTGTTTCATGTAAATGGTGACAGCATCTGCTTGATGCGCATGCATTGTATAAAAATGTAAATATTTTTATGTGGACCAGAAAGGACCATTTAGGTGACCAGGGCACCCCCACACTTTCCACGGAAACTTATGCAATATGACGGTTGTAGGGCTGAAAATCGCACAATTTCATTGTTATATTTTAAAGTCGCACCTGCCATGCAATCGAAGATATTGTGATGTTATTCATGTCTTTTCCAAATCTTGTCATTCTGGTTGTACCTGTGGTGGTTTTTCTCCTGCCTAATCTCATAAATCTATCTCAGCTGCGTCGCAGAATCCGCCATTATTTCTTCCCTTTTCTCGCGTACTTTACTCTAGATGAACATTTCAGAAGCATCTGTATATAGACGGAGATTTTTGACAAATGGGTTTCGACTTGTCATGCATGCTTTTCAGTCAGGAAGGGGGAGGGGTTTGGGTGGAGGTCCTAAACTTAGCATACATGATCCAAAGACGTCGAGCAGATGTAGAAATATCAGATTCATACCAGTCCGTCGCATAGGCAATTACAGATGATTCTCTCCCTCTTTCTCTCTTGTTTGAAAGGGGGAGGGGACGTGTTCTCCCGTTCGCTTCTAACCCCCCCCCCTCCCCCCGAATCCGCCACTGCCGCCCTCCTCTCGCAATCAAATGGTTTTCCTGCAAGTGTTTTTGGATTTCGAAAGAGCATTAACTCTGTCTTCTGCGTCGATTCCGTGGATTTAATGCTATTATATACTTTCTGACAAGTTAAGAATATATCTCTCTTTAAAGTTTATTTACCTTCAACTGGCCAATATAATATTGACAATGTTGAATTTTGAATTTATAGTACCTTTTATTATAATAATCATATTTCTTCAAGGGAACATTTCCTTTATTGCGAAGGGCATGCCATCCAACTTACACCTACACCCCACTGTTGCGTACCAGCCCACGTGGATAATTTCAGGACAAATCCGTATCTAGTTAATTGAGATACAGATGTATAAGCCCTTACATTTGTCGTTCGTTGACTGTCTAGTAGGTATATTCCATGAGTGACTGCCGGTGTTCTCCGGAATGGAGGACTGAAGACTACTTGCTTGTAAACAGGCCAGCAAGGAGCTTTTGGAAATGAATGAGCTTGGAATTTTGAAGACTGACCTGTTAAAAAAAAAAAGAAACATTATGTGCCTTTCGTAATGCTGAATTTAGAACTGATATTTTCTTGACAACTTTGACAATACTAGTTTTGTGCGTGATGGAAGTGGACTAAATAGAAGACTATGTTCAAATATTCTGAAGATCTTCTCTGTTGTGATTGTATGCAAGTGTGTGTGTGTGTGTGTGTGTGTGTGTGTGTGTGTGTGTGTGTGTGTGTGTGTGTGTGTGTGTGTGAGGAGGGGCGGTTATAAATTTTCGCTCTTTTGGGAGGAGAGGTTGTTTTACGACAAGGGGTTGATTTATTTTGTTTGTGTGTGTATGGGGGGAAGGGAGGGGTTGGTTTCGGGGTCTTTTGGGTGTTTGTGTGTGTGGTTTTTTTGGTTTAGTGGTGGTGGTGGTGGTGGGGGGGGGGGGTGTTAAGAATTTTTATCAATATTATTTTGGGCAGAGATGTTTGTCTTTTTGGGGGGTTTTTTGTATGTAGGGTTTTTTGGGGGTGGGTGGTCGGTTTTTTTTTATTATTAATAATAATAATGATAATAATAGTGTTGTAGTATTCTAAATTCTTTGAATGAAACAGTCTAAAAACCTGACTTTATCGGTAAATAGTGCGAATATGTTACCGTAAGGGACCCCGCACTTAACCGGGAAGAAGAAATTAAACTCAACTGAACAGATCTGGTAATATCATATTTAAAATTTCAATTATATATATAAAAAAATTTGAATGTATACTTACATTTCAGTGAATACCTATGTCGCTTGAAACGTCCTGTAAGATGTAAGAAATACTTACTGAAAATATCATTATATGAACTGTATTAGTCTTAATTAAGTGATCGATTAATTGATATTAGATAATGTTGAATGCCTCGCCAGGAGTATTTCTCATGTATTGTGGTGACTACTGGCTGGTGCATTGCCTGATAAAGTTAGACGACTGACCCTCACTACTTTACTTTTACAAAAAGTGAACAAAACATAATAATAATAATAATAATAATAATAATAATAATAATAATAATAATAATAATAATAATAATAATAATATTAATAATATTAATAATAATAATAATAATAATATAATAGATAATAAAAATAATAAATAAATAAATAAATAAATAATAAAAAAAAATAAATAGAATGATAATAATAATGATAATAATAATAAATTAATAATAATAATAATAATAATAATAATAATATAATGAATAATAATAATAATAAAAATAATAATAATAATAATAATAATGATAACAACAGCAACAACAACAACAATTATAATAATGATAATATATGGATTATTAAATGATCCTTTTTTATTCTAAATAAAACAGTACTTTAAAGTTTTGAAGTATTACTTTTATTAAACACCTCAGCAACCATATAAATGACGAATTTCCCTTCAATACAATATTCTTATAATCTATTGGTATTGATATTGATTTTAGTCCATGATCCAGAAACACTTTTGTTCCCCCCTCAGGGGGAATTTTGCAGACATACCTCATGTGAAAGTACATCCTCTAAGAAACATTTTAAGCGATGTTTGCACTCTGGCCGTTGGGGCTTTACCGAGTTTTGGGGCAAAAACATAAGATTTTTATCAAAAATCGCTGAAAATTGGAAATTTTCAATAAAATGTAAACAACTTGATAAATTCATGAAAAAAACATGTAATCTGATAGATCTTGATATGATCTATCAAATAAAAAAAGTTTCAGTACCGTATCATGTATCAAACATGTTATTTTTTGGGTTAAATGTGCTATTTTTGCAAAATTAATAGATTTTTTTTTCTTATTTTATTCCATTTCGTCTATCCGGCTTAGTGTAGGTCCAAATATTTGTTTTAATGGTTATGGAACGATAAAACAATGTTTAATTCATTTAATGATATGCCATTTACCCAATCATGATTTATCGAAAAGGGATATTTAAAAATATTTTCCATTAAAGTGATGTCGATTATGAAAATCGCTGAAAATTAAAAATTGGAATAAAATGTAAACAACTCTATAAATTCATAACAAAACATGTAATCTTATAGATTTCTATATGATCTTTCCAATAAAAGAGGTTTCAATACCACATCATGCATGAAAAAAAATGTGATTTTGGGGGGTTAAATGTGCTATTTTTGCAAAATTAATAGATTTCCCCCTTATTTTATTCCATTTCGTCTATCCGGCTTAGTGTAGATCCAAATATTTGTTTTAATGGTTATGGAATGATAAAACAATGTCTAATCTATCTAATGATATGCCATTTACCCAATCATGAATTATTGAAAAGGGATATTTAGAAATATTTTCCATTAAAGTGATGCCGATTATGAAAATCGCTGAAAATTGGAAAATCTTCATAAATCATTTATGCTTTATCATTTATGAGTTTTAAATGCATCATGTTATAGGAATTTCTATACACTTTGCAAATACACAATCTGAAAGACACCCCATCCCCCCCCCCCCCCACCCCAAAAAAAAATAAAAAGCAACCCAAGCAAAAAAAAAAAAAAATAGAAAAGAGGAAAATCATCTGAGAAATGACCTGATATTTTAACAAAGGTGCAAGAATTCTGTTAGTCTTTGTTTTTATATCCATTGTAGGTGGGGTTATAAATGCACAAATTTTTAGAATTAACTGACACGGTGGCGACATCTATGGTTAAAACTCAGATATTTCAGCACGCAGTCTGTTAATTGATCATTAAATGCAAAGATCTTTAATCAATGCAGAAGCAAGGAAAGCTATCTTTATTGAATACATACCTGTATTAGATATTTTATATGACCTTTACTTAATCGTGTTCCCTTAGAATGGAAGAACCAGTGAAATTAACACAAAAACAAAAATTCCGAAGTTCTTCTACCGATAAGTCAGGTAGGACTTGGACACATGCCTAGTATCACTTCATGTATACTTTCGTCGACAAGCACTGTGATACCATGCTTCCCTTGCAAAAAGATCTTGGTTCAAAACTTTACACAAAAGCTGATTGTCACATTTATTGGCAACTGCGGCTTTGATAGACTCTTTAGCACATTTTGTTACACATTTGGTAAGTTTTTGTTTAGTACCCTTCACCTTTATTGTTTCTTTGTTACAAAAGAGGCATTTGTTAGCTGGAAATAACAAAGTGGCAGGAGATGCGGGTCTTTGTCTCTTTGAGGTACTAGGAGTGCTCTCATCATACGAAGCAGAAGTTGATTTTTTTTTCTACCCTGCCTATATTTATGAAGTTTTGATAGCATGAGTACCATGTTTTGTAGGGTCTCATTTGTCCGAAATATTTATGGAAATATGCTCAAATCTATCTTTAACGGAATCATACTTCAGTCTTTTGCTTGCCCCTTCCTTTATTTTTTCAAAACCAGCTTCTGTAAGACTACCCACCTCTTAATGCAATGTATTATTAAAATGAACAATGCAAGTCCTACCTTACTTAACGTCAGAGGAACTTCGGAAATTTCGTTTTTTGTGTTAATTTTACTGGTTGTTCCATTCTAAGGGAACACGATTAAGTAAAAGTCGTATAGAATATCTAGTATAGGTATGTTTTCAATATAAATAGCTTTCCTTGCTTCTGTATTGATTACAGATCTTTGCATTTAATGATCATTTATCAGACTGCGTTCTGAAATATCCGAGTTTTTATCCACAGATATCGCCACCGTGTCTGTTAATTCGAAAAATTTGTACATTTGTAACCCCACCTACAATGGATATAAAGACAAAGATTAAGAGAATTCTTGCACCTTTGTTAAAATATCATGGTCATTTCTCAGATGATTTTTAATTTTTCTATGTTTTCTCTTGATTTTTGTTTGTTTGTTTGTTTGGTTTTCTGGGTGGGTGGGGTGAATGGGGTGTCTTTCAAATTGTGTATTTGCAAAGTGCATAAAAATTCCTATAACATGATGCATTTAAAACTCATAAATGATAAAGCATAAATGATTTATAAAGATTTTCAAATTTTCAGCGATTTTCATAATCGGCATCACTTTAAGGGAAAATATTTCTAAATATCCCTTTTCAATAATTTATGATTGGGCAAATGATATATCATTAGATAGATTAGCCATTGTTTTATCATTCCATAACCATCAAAACAAATATCTGGATCTACACTAAGCCGAATATATGAAATTGAATAAAATAAGGGAAAAATCTATTAATTTTGCAGAAATAGCACATTTAACCCCCCAAAATCACATTTTTCATGCATGATGTGGTACTGAAACCTCTTTTATTGGAAAGATCATATAAAAATCTATAAGATTACATGTTTTTTTCATTAATTTATTGAGTTGTTTACATTTTATTCCAAATTTCAGCGATTTTCATAATCGACATCACTTTAATGGAAAATATTTTTAAATATCCCTTTTCAATAATTTATTATTGGACAAATGATATATCATTAGATAGATTAGCCATTGTTTTATCATTCCATAACCATTAAAACAAATATTTTGATCTACACTAAGTCGAATAGATGAAATTGAATAAAATAAGGGAAAAATCTATTAATTTTGCAAAAATAGCACATTTAACCCCCAAAAATCACATTTTTCATGCATGATGTGGTACTGAAACCTCTTTTAGATCATATAAAAATCTATACGATTGCATGTTTTTTCATTAATTTATTGAGTTGTTCACATTTTATTCCAAATTTCCAATTTTCAGCGATTTTCATAATCGCCATCACTTTAATGGAAAATAATTCTTGATAATTCTTGATTGGGTAAATGGCATATCATTAAATAGATTAGACATTGTTTTATTATTCCATAAGCATTAAAACAAATATTTGGACCTACACTAAGCTGGATAGACGAAATGGAATAAAATAAGAAATTTTTTTTTATTAATGTTGCTAAAATAGCACATTTAACCCAAAAAATAACATGTTTGATACATGATATGGTACTGAAAACTTTTTTATTTGATAGATCATATCAAGATCTATCAGATTACATGTTTTTTCATGAATTTATCAAGTTGTTTACATTTTATTGAAAATTTCCAATTTTCAGCGATTTTTGATAAAAATCTTATGCTTTTGCCCCAAAACTCAGTAAAGCCCCAACGGCCAGAGTGCAAACATGGCTCATTTTGTAGCATTTCAATAAGCTTTCAGAAAAATATACCCTCGGAAATTCCCTTGAGGGGGGGACAGTGGTATATGGCAGCTCAAGGTCTATTTCTTTTGTTTCGAGCGTCCACTAAATCGTCGCATTTCGTCAATCTATTTCCACTTCTATTTTACCCCTTCAACTCAATCTTTTTCTCAAAATTTTCCGAAAAATATCTTAATGAGTAAATTGTCCTTAGCTTACCCTTGTCGATGCATATGAAATCATATAAATAGCAGAACTAAGAAACTTACCGGTGTTTTCTGCAGTAGTCATTTACATTTGACATTTATAAATGATAGAGTATATTTACGATAAAATATTTTATAAGGGGGCTAGGTTTACAAATGACAACAGCTTACATGAATGATGTCTATACATGTCATTTTTATAACCGCATAGTTATTTTATTATGTTTATCTAGAAAGAATTGCAATGAGTTACTCCATGCTGTAATAGTGTGTTTGTATTGATTGGTATCAGGGAGATATATACATGTACGTCCCTGTTATTATCAAACATACTTCTCATATTCGTTTCCTTGTGTATCATGCGTACAAAACCATATGCTCAAATGTACCGGCATAACTGCAGAGCTGTGACATTGGACAGCAAAATCGTAAACGTTCCCTCCAAATCGATCAGGATGACGTCAGATTACACGATAACGTAATGAATTTGGAGGGAACGTTAATCACTTTGATGTCCAATGTTACATCTACGCAGAGGTCTATAACCCTGATAACCGTATAAGTTGGTTCAGGACTCTGATTTAATTCGGGTTCGATCTTTGAAATATTTGAGTCTCAATCATGACAACTATGTAAATAACATTTTAATTTTACAAATACCCATACACATGCACAGCTTAATACGCGATTTTAAATGCACTACACCACTAACAGGTTATTTGCATGGTTGGTTTGAAATTAAGCAGTTATGTTTAAAATATCTGTAACAGCTGGTTAATACAATACTATATGCTTTCGTTATTGAAGTCAGAAAGACAGAATGTACTTGGACTAAATATTGATTGGGTATGTATAAATTCTTTTAAGTAAAACACTAACCAGTTTACCTGGAATTATGGCAATAGTAAATTAATAAATCTGAATGTATCATGTGCATTATGTTGCTATGAAAGTATAACTGTCATTTAACAGTTAATACGATAAGATTCGATTCTGTTACTGTTAGTGTTAGTGTACTGTGTTATTTAAAACATGTTGGGGTCAATGTCTTACATGAGAGACAGTCACACAAAGGTATAACAATCTCCCATTCTTTTTTTTCTTCTTCCATTTTGCAGTGTACTCATAGGTTGAGTGCAATCCCTATTGAGATTCTGTAATAGGACCAATATTTTTATGACCCCTCCAGATAATTGGCAGGGGGCATTATGTGTTTGCTTTGTCGTTCCTTCTGTCCTTCTGTCACACATTGGTTTACGGATGATAACTCAAGTACCGGTCCTTCATCATATTCAAAGCAAATTTAGAGATATGCTTTAAATTCTTTCAAGGACAGGAGGAACCCTATTGCTTTTTAGGATCAGAGGTCAAGGTCATAGCTGACAAAAATAGACTATAATTATTGGTTTCTAGATAATAACTCAAGTACCTTACATTCATCATATTCAAAGCATATTTGGATAATACTTGCTAATATCAAGCAAGGAAGAACCCTATTGATTTTGGGGTCAAAATGTCAAAGGTCAAGGTCACAGCTGATAGAAAAGACTGAAATATTTGTTTCTAGGTGATTTTCGTATATTATCATACATCATCAACTTGCTTCTCAGAATTTGATCATATTTCTCGTATTTGATGGGTCAAGTTCTTTTAAATTTAACAGATTGATTGATTGATTTTTGTTTAATGTCACACCACGAATATTTAACGTATATGGTGACGGCATCTGCCTAAAGTGGGGCATACAAATTTTGATCTTTGCAATGGACCCACCCGAAGCAGTGAGGGATCTTTAACGTGCCATGCATACCACGACACGGGCCCTCAGTTTTTACTGTCTCATCCGAATGACAGGACACTGGCATGACCAGAGCGGGAATCGAACCCTGGCCTCCTGATTAGGAGTGCAGCGCGATACCACTAAGCCACGCTGGCTTTTTAAATTTAACACAGATAATTTAAAATTTTATGAAAAGGGAAGGATGCCTATAGATTTTAAGGCCAATAGGTCAAAATGCAAGATCACTACTAGTAATATTTATGGGAGTTATGACCCATGAAACTTATAATTAAAGGAAAGCTTTGTTGATACTATGAATTAAGACCACACAGGAGCATATGTTTTATAAACATGCTCTAGATATTTGGAATTTTACTGATGCCCTTTGAGAGGCATCAGTACAATTCCATATAATAAAACGGCCCTGTAACAGAATCTCGTTATATAGGGATTTCAAGAATCTTGAACGTCTGTTAATAGAACAACTAAGGAAAAAAGACAGTTAATACAAGTCATGTTATTATATCAAATATTTGATATAAGCGTCACCAGTTTCCCGTGTGTATGAAAATAAATTGTGAAAGTTGCCAGCTCAAAAATATTGTAGAAGTTCTGGAATCATAATATTTTGTTAATGATGTATTCATGGCTATTACTATTAAGTAAGTACACGTCTAGTCTTGCACTAACTCCACTGAAATATTAATTCCACTTAGACAGGGATTTCAATAAGATCCGGCATCTGGCAAAATGCGGCTGCTTCAAATGACATAGAACGCCGGTTCAAATTTTCTCTGATCTTGAATTTACTACACTCATTTGTGCTAGGGCTCTCAGAGTGATACACTTCAAATTTCTAGATCACCTCCTTAAATAATTCTTAATTGAAAACCTTGCTTCGACAATATATAATCAATCAGTTCAGGAATGTTTCCATTTTATGCCCCCGGATCGATTGATAGGGGGCATATTGTTTTTGTCCTGTCTGTTTTTCTGTTTGTTTGTTTGTCTGTCTATCGTCAACTTAAACCTTGGCTGTAACTTTGGAACCGTGAGGGATAAAGACTTCATATCTGACATGCGTACTCAACTAATGATGCCCTTTCAGATGACACAAAGATCAATGACCTTTTCACCTTAACGTTGACCTTCATGCTGAAAATAACTTTTTGGACTTTGATGCTGCCGGGGCTTTAGTGTTTCACAAACACAGCTTGTTTTTTAGTTTAACTTGTAGGTAAAAACGATGCACAAACTGTATATAATTTTGTATAGAGTAATGAATTATACCATGTTTAATCAAAAAGATTTTAGAAAGTAAAGACAAAGATAAATTGAATAATTTATTTCTAAAGTAGTTGATAATTTGTATATAGACATCTCTGATTTTTATTTCACTTAAGTTAATGAGAAAGCTTGTTAGTTTTACTTGTTTTTTGTATGACAATGTTTATGTTATTTGCTTCAAACATGAAGAATTTAATATTGAGAAATGTGGAGTTTTAACACTAAACTTAGATAGATGTATTTTTTTTTTCAACTTGCTTTTAAAGTTTGCTGTTGATATTGTATTTCATTTCAGACAAGAAACCAACTAAGCATTCTTCAAAAATGAGTAAAAATCTGAACAATATTAAGCTTCAAAAACTTCCCACTGAACGAAGTGCAGAAAGCCAGGATGATTTGGAGGGAGAAAATACATTGGGACATGGTCCTTTCACAGTTGTTTCTAGTGGTGTCAGGTAGGTACAAGACAGTAATATCAAGGTTTTGAGTTTGTCAGTGTATTGTTTTAAACCATAAACCAAGTTCAAGGACCTTTTATTTATATTGTGAAAACACAGTGAATCCAAAAGTCACCAGACTGTCATATTTTTCCGGAAAAATTGGAGCTGGGTAGGTAAAAAAAGCGCGGAATCTGAACCGATTGTCTGGTGAGAAAATTGAAGCCATAGAATATTTGGACTGAAATAGTTGCAGGGAATGTCACCTGTTAAGTCTGTTTATCAAAAGTTAAGCACTGTTTACTGGCACACAAGAAGTTTCAAATGCCAATTTTAACATTAACATTTTTATTTCTTATGCAGCGTAATTCACTTATCCATGTTCATCCGGTACAGGTTTTTGTTTTAGTATCATACCTTCAGGTCTAATTTCGATTTTCAAGCATGCAATAAAACATTAATAGTATTTGTGAATTTCTTTTGAATTTTTGAAGCAAAATACTGCGGTCCGGTGAAAGTTGGCTCAGTTTGGTAAAAATATAAAAACTTAACAGAATGATTGTTCTGTGAAAAAATTAACTTTTGCAAAGTCTGAAACTAATAACACAGTGGAATTCATTAAAATTTCTGTCATGAGCACACCTGGGGTAGTGCTTAAGTACTTGGTTTACATTGCAGATGATCATGATGATATAGGTCTGATTCCAAATTGTAAATCTAAGTATGTAGGTTTGTATCCTCCTGTTTCCATGTCATGTTGTGACTGGAAAATGACTGAAAAACAGTGTGAAACCCCAATCAATTATGCAATCAACTAATCAATTTTTTGTCCACTGTTACACACCCTCTAGATAAATATGGGCAGCAAAAGACACATTTGTACTAGTCGTACTCCCAATATGTCCTTTGGCTATTGGGAGGTTCGAATCAATGATTCTAAATTGATTATTTATAAGTCAGATTCATTAACCATTCAACTAAGCATGGTTTTACCAGAATATGCATTGAATAATCATTAAGGAGTCACTTAGCTATTAATGTTTGAAGAAAGTAGTATCATGTTTGATATGTACTGAGAAGCTTAGTTAAATGCAAAGCTGTGGCAAGTATGTAATTTATCCATGTTTTTTAGATAATGAATTACAATATTATCCATCATGTATGTACGATATATCAGAGTCAGATGTGTTTTTGAATGATAATTCAAATTCTGTTTGGAATGTTTTCAACTGTCTCTCTTACATTTTGATGCATAGATATGTTTAGTATAAAATTTTCTTTCCTTATCTTCTTATTTTCTATAAAAAGGGGGTTAATTTCATTAAGAGTATAATATTTCTTGCTTAGATTTCGAAAAAACAGAAAGAAAGCTCTAAAGAGAAATCCCCGGATGAAAGCGTTTGAAAGGAGATACACAGAGCTAGGACCTCTTCTGATACCAGAACAAAGAAGAATTGATTATGTGTTAATTCATAGTACTAAAAAGTCTTCCGACTACACGGAGGAAGACCAGTTGGAAAAAAGACAAGCCTTGGAAGAAAAGGAAGCTAAACGTAAAAGATTTGAGGTGAGGCTATCTCGTTTTTTATATCCCTTGACTTGTACATGTAGTTTACTAATCATATTGTAAACTTCTTGAAAGAAGACTGAAATTTAGGGAATACTGATGCTATATCTTGAAATAAGATGAGATGAATTTTCATCCACAAATGTCAATTTCAACATCAAGTTTTGAGATTACACTATGTTACACTACAGTAGTGTAGTGTAGTGTAATCTCAAACCTACACTACAGTAGTGTCGTGTAATCTCAAACCTTGACATTGTGAAGATGCCACAAATGCATAATGATAACCTTTCAAACGAAAAGCTATTTAACCTGTATGATTTGTTTTGGGCATCTTTTCCATGTAAAAGTCGATGTTTAAGCATTTTTAAACTTGTGTCTGAGTTTCTCTTTTACTCAGGATCTAAATTGCATTTTTGGCACATTTTTAATCAGACATGCCAAGAATATGATATCACTTTTTCATGTTTTCCACCAATTTTTCTTATATTTTCTTTTATAATTCTTTTATATAAAATGATTGCTCTGTTTTAGTATTTACTTAAATATTATCAGGAATAGATCTTTTTATAAATATTTTCCGCAATAGTAAAATTGAAAAAGAGAAAGGGGGAGGGGGGGGGGGGGAGGGGGAGGGGGAGGTCTATAGAATTTGAGGGTGTGAGTAAAAGGTCTTGCAGACTATCATCCTATGTATCTTTTGTTTACGGGCTTTCCTACATGTGCTGTGGAAGCCACTGTGGCTCAGTGGATTAGATGCTTGGCTCTTGACTGAAAGATACCAGGTTTGACTCCCGCCATCTCAGGCACACTGGTGTCCTGTCTTTCAGATGAGAGTAAAAAGTGAGATCCTGAGTCACTGCAGGCGTGGCTCGTAAAAGATCCCTCACTACCATGGGTGGTTCAGTTGCGAAGGTATAAATTTCTATGTGATGCATCAGGCAGATATGGCATCACCATATACATGAAATTATCAAAGAGTGATGTAAAACAGTCATCCATTAATCAATACATGTACAGAGGTCATCTTTGAGAGTCTAAGGGGCTTTTGGTCTTATTGCATGTACATTTCATGGGGAAAAAAAACCACATACACAAGATACAAACAAAATGACTTCTCGAGAAGCAATTGAGCCTACTCCCTGTGGCATGATCTGGGATTAACAGATTTTTGTATTTTAGAGTCATATTCCATTCTGGACATTGAACTCACGTTTGTTGATAAGTACAATTCATTTTCAGGATTCTCTGAGGAATGAAGGCTTTGACATAGCACGAGATGTGATAGGCAACAATGTCTTTATTAAGCTACATTGCCCATTCAAACGTTTGTGTGCAGAAGCGGAGCTGACACAGTTAGAGATGCCACTGAGAGGTGTAAGTCAGATATGCTAGATACTATGGTATTGAAAATTAGAAACACCAAGGAATTTACAAATCTGAGATAAAATCACTTTTATTGATTTATAATAGATAGGAGATAAATAACAAATGAATCTGTAAACTAGATACTAGTTAAAATATCTGTTGGACTAGTTGTCACTTGTAGAGTTGTGTCAAGTGATGAAACCTGCAGGAGGGTGGTCATTATTGAGTTAATGTATAAGTGCATGTAGGTACGTTTAAGTGACGTCATGTCATGTAAGGAGTGAGAGCCTGATGGATAAGTGGACAATGATAAGGTCATCTTAGAATATGCAGTTTGAATTCGATTACTCTTCTATAAGTTTTGTTAGGTACAAAGACACCTTTAATGAGACTGCTCGCCACTTTCAGGGCTCTCTTTAAGAGCCGGCACCTAGTAAAATATTCCCACTTCAAATGACAGAAATTGCCAACTTTAATTTACTACTCACATTTGTGCACATGGCGTTCAAAATGATACACCGTACACCTCAAATTTTTAATTTCCTCAAACAATTCTTATTGAAAAAACTGCATTAGGTAATAGAGTTTGTAGGAGCTTGTAGCATAATCATGGTAAAAGCATAAATCTTGTAAGGTGTTAGTGCATGCAAAGAGACCATAAATCATTAAGTCAGGAAACAAAACCCAATCAGGTGAATGTCCCCTATCGCAGGATTCATTTACATTGTGTGGAGGATGAGTTATTCATCTTTTTTTTTTCATGGTTCTGTTGCTCGTGAAAGATTGGATCTGACAACCCTCAGTAAAGTGTATGGCTTGAGGCCAGTGTTTTCCAGATTTGACGACCCTCAGTAAAGTGTGTGGCTTGAGGCCAGTGTTTTCCAGATTTGATGACCCTCTTAAAGTGTGTGGCTTGAGGCCAGTGTTTTTTTAGATTTGACGACCCTCAGTAAAGCGCATGGCTTGAGGCCAGTGTTTTCCAGATTTGATGACCCTCAGTAAAGTGTGTGGCATGAGGCCAGTGTTTTCCAGATTTGACAACCCTCAGTAAAGTGTGTGGCTTGAGGCCAGTGTTTTCCAGATTTGACAACCCTCAGTAAAGCGCGTGGTTTGAGGCCAGTGTTTTCCAGATTTGACAACCCTCAGTAAAGTGTGTGGCTTAAGGCCAGTGTTTTCCAGATTTGACGACCCTCAGTAAAGTGTGTGGCATAAGGCCAGTGTTTTCAAGATTTGACGACCCTCAGTAAAACGCGTGGCTTGAGGCCAGTGTTTTCCAGATTTGATGACCCTCAGTAAAGCGCATGGCTTGAGGCCACTGTTTTCCAGATTTTTCCAGATTTGATGACCCTCAGTAAAGCGCATGGCTTGAGGCCAGTGTTTTCCAGATTTGACGACCCTCAGTAAAGCGCGTGGCTTGAGGCCAGTGTTTTCCAGATTTGACGACCCTCAGTAAAGCGTGTGGCTTGAGGCCACTGTTTTCCAGATTTGATGACCCTCAGTAAAGCGCATGGCTTGAGGCCAGTGTTTTCCAGATTTGACGACCCTCAGTAAAGCATGTGGCTTGAGGCCAGTGTTTTCCAGATTTTTCCAGATTTGATCCCCACCGGTAGCTCATTGGTATCCTGTCTTTCAAACAAAAAAGTATTAACCAACTTGAACTTAGTTATGCTAGGAGAGCTTTTTAATATAATATCTTTGTATTCTAATGCAGTAATAAAATTAAAAAAGTAATAAAAAAGTCCGGCGCCATAAACTGAGAATTTACTCAAGTCAAAAATTTCATTTTAATTTATTCCATTATCAAACGTTCAAATAAATTTTAATGCAGAATGGTTAAATTCTATTTATCAGTAGAATAAAACTAAATAAAATCCAAATCCCAGTTATTAAATCATTGATGAACAGAAGAATATGAATTTTTGACTTAAGTATATTCTCAGTTTATGGCGCCAGACCCAGTAGTGATATGATTATTAACATACAATCAAGCCTGCTTTAAAGACCACCTCTCATAAACAACCACCTTTCTCAGTTCCTTACTGCAGTAAATGTCTATATAAAATCAACCTGTATTGAGATGTCAACTGTCTGAAGTGACCACTATCCCACTTTCCCTTTGGTGGTCATTTAAAACAGATTTGACCATATATTATACATATTCCCAACTGGATCCACCCCACAGGAAATGACATTTGTATCAGTATATATACCCTTGAAGTCCATGATGCAGTCAGTGGGTATCATTTCCCTTTAAAACAGATCTATTGATTTTCGTATCCATAATATATACAGATATACTTAATGGTATATATACCCCCCATGGACTTTAAATGTATTGGTATCAGGGAACGTAAACAAGGCTGTTTAGACAAAAGGCTAATTGGGGTAATTTATTGCTGTAGTTACATTATTGTGACTTTAGATATTGATCATAAATTTCTCTATCATTTAAAATGGTTAAGATTATGAATTATAAATATTATATGTATTTCATTGTGTATACTGGGCCTGTAGATATATTTACATCATATAAAGTTTTTACATCTGATGGTTTGAATTGGAGTCATTGATTACTAGTATGAGTGGCTACAGGGCAGGTATAGGAAAAGAGGTATTGTCATTGGCTTTAAACTGTCAGGATAGAAGACCTGACACATGTCAGACATGGATAACTGTCTGATTTTGGTCGTAAGACACCCCCCACCCCATTCCCTTTTTTTCTTAATATCTATACAAATCATTAATTTGTTTTGCAAAAATGGTAACACATGCTTTTTACTTCCTCTAAATAATTTCCTTAAAAAGAATGCAATAATTGCAAAAATATAAAGGATTAAAATTTTAGATAGGACTTTCAATTTGCAAATGAACTTTATTTAAGGACAGATCCCAGTTATTCAATTTTCAGATATCTTTCTATCAATTTTGAGGTGCTGTATTAAACTTGAGCATTATTGAGTTTCATTGTAACCTTTGATATGGCTACCAATAAACATTTTGAGATTTTCCAACTTCCTGATTTGACAGAACATGGAATTTCTTCATTGCCTCATATAGGCAGAAATACACAATTCACAACAAAAAATTTTCTAGCAGATATTTTCTGTTCAGAATTCAAATACAAAATCTCTGAAATACATATTTCTAAATAAAGACAGGAACTTGGGACCTTTCCCTTGTACCTTTTATGAAATTGGCACTGGGAAAGTGACACTTGCATTTATTCTGTAAACTATAAATAAGAGTTATCTCTCTTGATGATATAGTCTTGCCAGCACAACGCTCAGTACCTACAATATGCATTGCAGTCTTTGCAAAAACGCATAAAAGAGTATGCACAAAGAATATAAAATACCTATTAGGCAATTCCAAGAAAATGATTGGAAATATTTGCCTCACTTTCTTCTTCAGATTCCCTTTGTATGGGGGTTTCAATTGATTCATTTCCTTTCCTTGGAGAATTATAATGACTACTCAGGTTATGAATCCTGATGTATATGAGCAATGAAGTGTGACTAACAATGGGATTGACTAACAATGGGATTGACTCAAGTGTTATTATGCCTTTTGCTGCGGCCAAAGAAAAGTATGGAGTCAAAACGGAACTTCTGGCGGTTATCGTACACGGACGGGGTGGAACTCTTCAACGTGGAGATATAAAAAATTTGACTTCCGCCACTGTCCTTAAATGTCACACATTCTATGATGTCGTTTCTTTTTTTTTTTGCATTTGCATCATAAATTTTCATTTAAATCACAAAAATACAAAGTTTAACATGACTGGTCAAAGATTAAAAGCCTGGTGTCTGTTTTATGAAAGAACTTACAAAAAATTGATAATTTTCAACCCCTGAATAAACATAAAGTTTTCCCTAAACACTTTAAAATAAATACAAGTTTTGCAAAAAACAAAAAAAAAAAATTATCAAAAATAACAAAATCTCAACAAATATCTCTATTCAACATGAGATCACATACTTTGTGATAAGTTCTTCAGTAAAACGAGCATCAGACTTGCAAACTGTGAAATTGATTAATTATTTGAAAGGAAAGGTAGGAATCAAAATGCATATCCAATTTTATGTTTAGGTCTGTTTATCAGCAAGATGTCACCATGTACAGGACTTTGCTTTGCTTGTGGACCTATGTGATCTTCATTTGAGTAACTGAATTGCTGTAATATTAAGATTGAAGAGCGTAGGTCATAAACTTATTAGAATGTGCAGTGAGAGGCTTTTCATAAAGTTCTGAATAAGTCTATACATCTGACTACAACTTCATTGGTTATGATGAAAACAAGAGCGGTAAAAAACCATTATAATAAAAACTTTTTTTTTATTTTTCAGTGTGCACATTATGAGGATAAAACATCAAGGCTGAGAGCATGGATTGAAAAATATTTCGAGACAGATAATGAAGGTTAGTTTTAATTAAGATTTTGATGGAGAATAAGAAATATAATTTTACATTGAGATATAGTATTGATGAGTTTCCATTGAACTTTGATAACTCGAATGTCATAAACCTGAAAACACTCAGAAACTTGAAAGTGGTCCCCTATAACCTTTCTTTCCATTTAATTAACAGTGGGGAAACTTTGAAAACTGGAACTTACAGTGATTTCAGAAGTCCTTTACATTTAGAGTTATCAAAATTTGACTATTTTTCTGAAATAAACTTATACATGTTATGTGTAATCTGCACATTCAGGGATTGATTGATTGATTATTGTTTTACATCACTCCACGGTTATTTCACGTATATGGTGATGGCATCTGCCTGATGCATTGCACAGAAATTTCTACCTTTGCAACGGACTCACCCCGAAGCAGTGAGGGATCTTTTACGTGCCATGCCTACTGTGACACAGGACCTAAATTTTTACTGTCTCATCCAAAAGACAATACACCGGTGTGCCCAGGGCGGGAGCTGAACCTGAGACCTCTGGGTCAGGAGCCAAGCACTTTATCCACTAGACCACACTGGCTTCATGTTCAGAAAAAAAGAATCATATTGCTAATACGTTTACATTCAGTACCCTAATTCAAACTATGTCTTTCGTTTTTTTATACACCCTTATAAAAATGTGGATGTATTATGCTATACTGTTCTCGTCTGTCTGTCGCTGTGTGTCTGTTTGTCCATCTGTCAGCATCATGTTGTTTTTGCAGCTCCTAAACCCTTGAGGTGATTTTGATGTAACTTGGTACAAAGAAAGAAAACTATATGCAGATGTACATTTTGAAGGGGAATGCTGTCCAACAACATTTACAGGACTTACGGCCCTTGGACTTTGATTTTTTTAGATTTTACTATGCACAATACCTTGTCTTCACAAGTACTTCTAAAGCCGTAGGGATTTCAATGAAACTTGGTACAAAAAAGAAGACCCTGTGAAGATGTGCATATTGAAAGGAAAATTCTGTTCAAGACATTTACAAGAGTTATGGCCGTTGGTCTTAGATTTTCTTAAATTTTTCTATGCACAATACCTTGTCTGCGCAACTTCTTCTAAACCCTTTGGGGGATTTTGATGAAACTTGGTACAAGGAAAGATCACATTATGAGGATGTGCATATTGAACAGGAATTTTTGCATCTCCTCAAAATTTAACACAACTTCTTGGTGTATTTATGAATAAGGGGTGTCACTGTGATGTGGTATTTACATGTACCAAATAATTTATCCATTGTGACAAAATGCAGGTGTATCATGTACCAGTTTAATGCTGCTCTATTTACAAATTCACCATCTTTTCTAAATGATGAAGGTAAAGTTTACAGCATATCTAAAAAGAAATGCATGTGGATAAATGTTTTGATTTATTGAAGAAGTATGAAAGGTCTTAGGGCACTAGTCTTGCCAACTATTTCAGCAGTAAATGCCATTTCCATAAAGTGATTTGTCTGGCCTTGGTAAGAAGTCTCTTATTTTCTGCATATCGCAGTGAAATAAAGATGACTGCTACCTGACCAATTACATCCAATCATTGTCCATGGTGTGGCCATGGTGGGAGTCAGACCAGGACCTTTCGATCATGAGCCAAGCACCTTCTCCACTGAGCCACACCAGCTTTTTATTGAAGTGACCTATTTGGTCTTTTTGTTAAACAGAGTTACTTCCCTTTTGGGATGGTATCTGTCGTTAAACGATTATGACATCATCAAATTCTATAGAAACCAATAAAAAAACTCGGGGAAATGATAGTCCACAAATGACGTTTTCATAGGAAATTGATGATGTCATAATTGTTTTACATCACACACTGTCCCAATTAGGAAACAACTCTATTTAACGAAAAGACTCAATACCTTAACAATATAATGCTAATTAAGAAGAAATTTAAACTTTGTTTATTTTACAACGATTAAGAAACAAGTTAACTACTTATATATTAAATCTTGCTCTTTGGCACAGATCATGGTGTAAGGGTGTTGTTTGTGTGGGAAACTGAAGTACCCGGAGAAAATCCACAATGCCAGGTTGATGGCAGTGCCTCACCATCTCACGTACCACACCGGGAATCGAACCCGGGTTGCATTGGTGAGAAGCGAGCGCACTACTGATTGCGCTACCTGGTCCCCTTGCTAATTGACTGACATAGTAATATTATTATTATAGTAAAAGTACAATGAAAATTTGTAATGTTTCAGTGGACTTTGTCAGTGCTCCTTTTCTGATGGACAGAATACAACTGTATGAGGGGTATGAGGATCCTACACATTTCTTCCGTCCAGCTATACGGTCACTTCTGGTCAGTCATCATGTCAAGAATCACTTATTACATAAGCGTTATAATCAGATTATGAATTTAATTGATTTTTTTTCTGTGAAAGCAGAACAAAAAACTTTCTTAAAGAAAATAAGTGGACAGACGATAGTGATTTAAGAAAGAGTTAATGGTGTCTTAAACTGATAATTTTAAAAGCTTTAAATTGACACTGATGCCTATATAAATGACAGGCTGCATATTGTTTATATTCAATTTGTTTGTGTCATTACTATCAAAAATTACCACTCATCCATTTAGTAATTTTTAAACTAAACACATTTTTTTTATCTCTATCTACTAGATAGAACAAAGTTCATCTGTGGTATATACATGTATGTATCTTGGAATAAGAAATAGATTGTATACTTCATAGTTTAATATATACATGTGTCTGCATTTTCTGCCTGAGTTATCTCGTGAAGTTTTTTGAAAAATCAATTTAAGGCAGTAGAAATTCTGTATGAACAATTTCTATATCTAAGAACAATTTCATAATTTGGCGTCCCCTTTTAGACCTTGACACTGGATAACTGATCGGTTCTTCTTTGTTGTTTTTTTATATAAACCACATTGCTCACATCTGAATAAGTACATAAGATGTCCAGATTACAAGAGCTGAGATAATTGGCATATCACTGTAGTGTTTGGGTGGGATGAAATGAGAAAATAAATGAAAAGTACTACTGCAGCCGTAACATTAGTGAAAAATCCTTAATAGAAGTGGCATTAGAATATTATATGTATATGAAAATATAAATTAAATAAGATTTAAACATGGTTACTTTGCATTTTGGTTGCTTGTTACAGTAATATCTATGTGGTCAATGATGTCATTGATGGAAGTGATGGTACAGTTTGGGAGTGTACTATATAAATGGTATTAAAGGAGTTATCTCCTCTTGTAAAAGATACAAAAAAACTATAAAAAGTACAGATATTCTTTTAGAACTTTACTCTTAATTAGGAAACTTGATGATTTAAGATATTATGGAACTTTTTACCATGAGCTTTACGTAAATTTTATCTTTTCTGAAAAAACATAAGCAAAACATACTTGGGTAATTGACCCTTCCATTTATGCTAAAAAATTTTACGGTAAATCAGATGACATCGCAATACTTGCCACCTATGGCATATCTTAGACAAACATTAAAATGTATTGTGATGTCAAGATATCTGACAAATATTCCACCAAAGTGATGGGTCAATTCCCATAATGTACAATACATTTTGTTACTGCTCCTATCTCACTGGAAAAATTTATTTTGAAGAAAACTCTTTGGTGAAATGTTTCAAAGTGATACTAGTAATTACATTGATTTTAATGTTATATTCATCATTATCTGATTGGGGCTCATTATACGTTGAATACCTTAGCAACAAACAAATTTATGTTTAATTTTGAATCTTGATCATCTTGATCAGTAAAGCTTTGTTTTTGTATTCTCTTTTAGGTCCATCATATTCTCATCAATATAGACATTCGAACAAACGAAGAAAAGAAGGACAAAAAGACCAAAATAAATGAAAGTGGTAAGACGAAATTGTATTTAATTCTCCATATATATCAACAGTTTGATAGTTCACAGAATCAAAGCAAAATTACGTATTTTTTTTTCAAACTGAAACCTGTCTTAATTATCAAACAGAGTTTGTGTAACTCAGTGGATATGGTGCTTGGCTCGTGACTAAGAGGTCCCAGGTTCGACTTTCATTGTTTGCACATTGGTGACCTGTCTTTCGGATGAGGCAGTTAAAACCAACATCTCATGTCAGGGTAGACGTGGCATGTAAAAGATCCCTCACTGCTTCTGGTGGGTTTGTTGCTGAGGTATACATGTCTTTGCAGTGCATCATATACAGGAAATAATTATGGAGCGATATAAATCAATAATCGATCAATCATGTATTGGTCACAGAGAACATTTATAGATTGATTATTCCACAAGTTCACATACAATTACAATAGTGAAGCTGAGCGAAAACTGATATTTATCTATTATTTTGTAGATGTGAAATCCATTCGCAGAACAGGATTTTGCGGAACTTATTGTGCTTGTTGTCCATGTAACGAAGAGGAGAAGACCTTAGATCCAGAAGTAGCCAAAGTTGGTAAGTGTAAATACCGTCATCCATGATTCGATCTTTCATAATTATTGTGAATATAAAGGAAATGAATGAACTTAAATTTAGAAGGATAGTCATGATAATAAATTACTGGTATATGTCAAGTGAATTCAATAAGGAATTTATTGTAAATTGTTGAATGTGACATTTATCATTTTATGGCTTATAAATTTAATTTATCTAAATTGTCTGCCGATTTTCTTAGAAACATCCATTTTTACAACTTTTAAAGTGTAAACAATATAGATAAACTTAATATATATGCTGAATTAGAGAAAAACAGATGAAAATAAATTGGTTTTTTTTTTTTATTGATTTATCTTTTATTAAAATAAATTTTAAGAAATAAGTCAAGAGGATGCAGACACTGAAAAACATTATATTCCTGGAAAAATTCATAGTAAGACAGTGTATTCAACATCATAGCAATGCTTTCTGGTATAAATACTGTGCAACATCTCATCTTGGATTCCTCTCCACTCCTATATTTATATTATGCCTCTTTCACATGTAGAATGTAATGGGTATTAATCCAAGATTTATTGGGAGTTAAATTTGCATCCCGTTCAAAATGAGAAAAAATTAATAAATGTGAATTACATTTGTATTTAATGTAAATTATATTAATTTGCATTGAATTCATGTGAACACTTTGTAAATCAATTTTTTTGTGAATCAGTTCAATCAATTCTTGACACTTATACATATAAGATGGGAAATATTATGCTTTTGTATGATAAATCTGTGACGACAATAAATATTCACAAACTTTAGTTCTATAACTTAGTGCAGTGTCATACTGAAAAATCGGTTCCATTAATGCTTTCATTTCTCTCGTAAATGACCTCATTTCATAATCTAACATAATTCAATCTCCAGAAAGCTTTGTAAAATAATGATTTGTTTTATTTTTGTATTGAAATCTGATCCCCAATAAAAATTTACTATGTGAATCCAGTGTGAATTGAATTGACATTACTTCAGTGTGGATTTAATGGAATACAAATCAAAGTTTATAGCACATCTATGTGAAAGAGGCATTAATGCTTATGAGGGTATTAATGATGCTCATAAACCACATCTTGAGTGCGACTTTCCACTAGTGTTCTAGCTTAATTATTTATATCCCAGCGACACAGATTTGGTTTTTTTCTTTATATATATTTCCTTGAAAAATTAAATTTACTGAACTTTCAATCAGCAATATTGTTTTATCAGCTAAGCAAGTTTATTTAAACGATAAAGTATTCAGATTTAGATAAAATAGGTACAATATTTTTTAAATTGAAGTTTGCACAAAAAACAGCAGATATAATAGAAGCACTGCATTTCCTCATAAGACCTGGACTTTTCTCTCATGTGATCCAGATTTTTGGTTTTTGACCTTGAAAATTATAGGATTCTTCCTTATATCATAAAGGGCATGTAAATTTAGTTTGATGAAACTTCATTTCAAAGTCTATGTTGTTATACATAAAGCAGTCTTAAAGTGCATAAGACAATTTCTAAAATTATGCTAGCAGTACTATAGCCAAATCCTTCTCTTAATGAATTTCTATTGCCAGACTCTTGGTCATGTTAGTTCTTTTGTGGTGACATGAAGTTGGCACTCGTGTCAACGAGAGGAATGAAGACTTCGGATTCAGCTGTTTAAAAAGTTGCCATGGACAATGTGGCATGTAGAGCATACAAAAATTAGCAACTAAAAGGACATTGCAAAGATATTTGATTAAATTACAGCTGTGGTACTTAGGTCAGTCAAATGAAGTTATGATTGTAACTCATTTGGTGTCGTTAACTGGTTTATGGGCACACCTTCCCACTTACCACAACAGACCAGTTTGGCATAGTCCCTAGCTACCTGTAGCAAGTGTGCTTAAGAGATATTTCAACCTTGCTTTTTAAAAATACTCATCACTTTCATAGAGGGAATATTCTCTTAAAAGGAGAGTAAAATTCCTTTAAAATTTGGTAGTATTTTTAGTTTTCTAATTTGTCTTTAAACTTCACTCAGAAATGCTTGAGGTTGTTTTGATTTTAAAAGTGTCTAGACAGTATTCACAGAAGTGTTTATGATGATGTTTAGGAAAATGTGCTATCATAAATTTGATTGAAAATGGCCCATGTATGATATTTGAAAGGGTATTACAGTGTTATTGCCTTCCCTTCTAATAATAAGTAATGCTTTGCCTTCTTGTATAAGACAATCCGCAGAATGAAAACGATGAACGGTTATATATACCTGGAATGATACAGAGTAAGACACTGTAGTGAACTCTTCTGTATTATATTTACTATGTCCTATACATGTACTAAGTGTTGGGGTATATATCTCCTAAATATCCTATCAAAAATTCTCAGATAGAAAATCTGTGACTCACCTTTCCTTAGAGTTTAGTGAAAATACTCAAATTGTAATGTGTCATTAATTTTCTTCGGTGTTTTTGAAAACATTTCAAAAATGTGTACTTGACTTTCTTCTTTGTTAGTGATAATACTCAGAAAGAAATGTGTAGTTAACTTGTTAGTGAAAACACACAAATAGAACATGTATACTTAACTTACTTCATTGTTAGTGAAAACACTCAAATAGAAAATGTTTACTTATTTGAAATTATGTTCTTACCTTTCTTCATTGTCAGTGAAAACACACAATTCAAAAATGTAATTTTTCCTCAGTGTTAGTGAAAACTCTTTCTATAGAAATTTGTATGATTACATGCATTAAGTAACTTTCGTTATTTTAATGTTACACAACTAATGCTGACTTTACGTTACATTGTAGCTCATGCAGAATCTATCCTATGATAGTGCTTAATATGGAAACTTTCCATTTTAGTTGAATATGTTAGAAGTGTGCAAAATTAGAACTCTCCTTTTAGTATACATGTTTGTAAAATTTTCATAATATGTGTTTGTTTTTTTTTAAACTTGCCTTTTTAGATAACGTTTGTAAAAAGTCTTTTACGATACTTAGTAAACTTACTTTAATGTGGTACATGTATACCGAATCTTCACCTGTCATAGACTTCTCTTTATACCCACTGAAAATGAAGATGGGTGGAAGGGAGGTATGTAGGAATCACCTTGTCTGTCCGTCTGTCCATCTGTCAGTTGATGTGTCTAATTAAGAAAGGGAAAGACATCTGACTTGGCTGTAGGACAGAAGTCACCAAGAAGATGTACAATAAAAGTTGATAACAAGTAATGAAATAATGAAGTTTAACACAGTAAGTGTCTCAAAATGTACAAGTGGGACATTCATTACACTTATAACAGTGATGTATCTTGGGATGAATTATTCCATGTTTCAACCTATGTTGCATTGGGGGGTATTTGTCCCTTTAGGACAGCTCTAGTTTATATAGACTAAGTATAGATATCTCCATGTTTTAACTTTCAGTGCTATGCACCGATCCATTTTCCATTCATGACACAACATTTATCCCTGCATATGTAAATTTTATTGCTATGACATTATGTTAGGTCTGACAAGATCTCCTACTAAATATAATTTTTCTCGTCAAAAAAAAAAAAAAATAAAAAAAAATGGATTGGTGTATTATCCTCTGAGATATATGCATGTAGGGTACTTACTTTGAATATATTCATGGTTTACAAACTAATTATTTCCCTTTACTTTTATGTTATATTAACATGGGACCAATAATAAATATATTCTATACTTTTAACAAAATACGTTTCGAAAACTAGTATTTAAACTTAGTATTATATCATAAAATATGTAAATTTATTTTATAAAATTAATCAAGATAGTTTCTAGATGTGTGGCTTTCTCTTCTTGTGAGCTAGATGAAATGTCGTAGTAAATGTTTTTAATTTTCAAAAATAATATATTATATTGTATGAACATGTTTTCAAAACTACAGTGTATTATGAAGATGTATGCAAAACTTACCAAGATTTGTTGATATCATAGTATAATTTGTAATATCTAATATATTATCTTTCATATCGTTTCAATACATATGTGAATTCCTGTCTAAGATTTCTGTCTCTAACTCAACAATTACATTAAAATGAAATTTTCATCGTAAAACCTTTGATGATATCAAAATAACTTATTTTCAATGACATGAAAAACTGTCTACATTTTGCAGCCGTTTCTTGTAATAAATCTTTATTCCTTTTTGACTTTGTCAAGAAATCGATCTGGTCAATCAAGCACAATCAGAACAGTATTTCATACCGGGAAAAATACACAGTAAGTGACCATATGGTGTGTGAATCTAACACAAAAAAGCACAAATTGACCAATGGTCATCTGCAGATATGACTAATTCACAACTCACTTTTGACTATTTACGCTTTTCGTTAGCTTAATCTAACAAATTTTTATTTTGTAGCATTTCTTATTTTAGCTATGGGTATCAAACAAAGTTCATTTTATTGACATATTATTTTAAATACCTTGGCTGATTTAGAAGTGAAATGCAGTGATATTTTTTGGGCTGAATTTTCTATTGTAATATATTAAATCCATTATTTTTGAAATATGATCATGAGTCAACTCCAGGCACTATGTGACTTGATAAAATTTAAGATCAAAATGCAATGTAAATATCTATATTTTTAACCAAGATTTTTATAAACTTTTTACATAACAAATTCATGAATTTCAGGGTAGTCTTTTCGTAAGAGGAACTTATGGCCCTAAGCATAAATACAGCTTACAGCTTAATCATGATATTTAACACAGTGATGTCACAGATAGACCGAATAGTGTTTATACCCACATGTGTTTATTTGCAGCATTTAATTTATCACATTTTTAGCATGGAATGCACTAATATCACATGCATTGTTGTTGATTTAACCTCACTGTTTGGAAACTTAGGGTCAGTCAGCTCTGTAAAATAAGGTGGATGGAGTGTTGGTTTCCAAAACTGATAGAACCTGTTTTCATCATTATAATATATGACCCCAGTTGTTTTAATTGAAAGAATGTAAATACAAAATTATTGTTTGAAAGGGCTTTTCAAACAGAGCAGTGGAATTTGAAATGTCAAATTCATGAAATTTAAGAATGATATCATGGGTTCATATTTTTCAATGTTCATGTAAATAACAAATTAAAACATTTTTGCTATTTTCTTATTCACATCATTTGCAAATTTCAAGCATTTATAGAAACGTAAATTTCTATGATATACACAATAGTTACATGTATAATGAACAGCAAAATGATTATTTCAATATTATACACTCGAATTAGGTCATAGGTTCCTCATGACTAGAGCTTTCAAATTATGCCATGACTTTTGAACTAGTGGTCTTGACATTGTTTTTGTAAGGAAACAGTTTTTTAAAAAAAAGCACCTGCTTGATTTGATCGTAAGATAAAGTATTATGTCCCAAAGATTTGTTAGACTACTCAAGACTATTGAAAACTTACACAGTACATGTACCAAATCATAGCATGTCTAGCAGATTGACTTAAGATCTTTGCCAACATTTTCATGTTAACTGCACTATTTCTCTGACACTTGTCATCACTGAAAAATATAAATAGTCCTAGTTGTGTATGCCGCATTTTGGGTTTTTATGTTTGATTCTACAAGAGAAAAACATAGATATAGTAATATTTTTGTCAGATGTATTTTGTCCAATATGCTCTGAAAACTTTTATTTTGCAATAATTCATTGACAAGTAAAACTTTGCTGGAATCATCTACTCATAAAATGAGACAAAGTGACATAATAGAGTTATGCATTTAACCTAATAGCTGAATGTGGGGCAGCTGGTTTGAAAATCTTTTAAAAGGTATTGTTTTGTTTCTTTGATTCTTCTTTCATGCCTTGCCAAGATTATATTGGACTTATTCTTTGACTGAAGCACTGCCTCACATTCGCAATGCAATGAAATTTAGACATTTCCAATGGACCCAAACAAAGCAGTAAGGGATCTTTTACAAAAGCGACATGTCATGGGACTTTGATTTTAACGGTTTCATTCAAAAGACAGGACACTGATGAGCCAATGGCAGGACTCGAATCCGGAATCTCTCAGTCTCGAGTCAATTAATCACATTAGTAATTACGCTTTATGGATTCTATAAAATATATCTTTACCTATTAACAATTTTCGCATTGACTGTAATAATAAAATCAGGTTATGATCATGATACCTATTTACAAATATTTAAGATAATTTGATGTCCAGTGACAGCCAATTTGAAAATCATTAAGAATGACTCTATTCTCATGTAGCAATTTTCATGAAACTTTATGGGAATGAGTTACTCCTGGTACTTAAAACTGTCATTATAATTCAGACATACATTCAAATCTTGGTAACTTCAAGTTCAAGGACCTATTAAAAGCAGTTAGAGTGAGATGGAGTTTAAATTATGGGGATAACTACATTGTATGATGTACAGAAGGTAGAATTGGGACTTTCAAAATAGTATGAGCCAATGGAAAATTCAAGCTATTGATTTTTGAGTTAAAGAGAATCAACTGTTTTTTATGCTGTAGTTTATCTAAGAAATAAAAACTACCTAGCCATGGTTTATTAACTAGTAATTCCCCAAGTCGCATACATAAACCAATCAAATTTTCACCAAGGGAAGCTGGGTGCTGGAGAACAATGACCGGGCGAGTTCTATGGAACATACTATAGGGGGAAAATCTCAAGTCATATTAAAATTACAAATCATCGTGTTAACAATTCATCATAAATAAGAAGTATATAAATCAATATACGTCAACATTTTATACACCTTAAAAAATGACATAGTACAAGATATGACCTGTAGAGTTCTGAGTTTATCATAAGAGGCTCTGGGTTTTCTTTATCTCTGTCGTTTAGGTATTTTTGTTGAAGAATATGATGAAGAAGATGACTATGACAACATGTTTTTCGGCGGTGGTGGTGATTATCTTATAATCATTTTTCCTGGAGATTTGTCGATTTAGTAAAATGCATTTGTTATGACTTTAATATTCAGCAGGCGTGTAATTAATTGCACTGGGCATTATCATATATATGTACTGACACATGCCATTAATTAAACTTACAAAGGAATTGCAGCTTTACTTGAGGTGGTATATATACAATTATTATAGTAATACATTATTATATATTGCGTCGTTGTAAGATTTCATTACTATGATACATTTTGTGAGGCATAGTGCCAGTTTGAATTTCGTAATGTTTTACAAGAAAAGAAATATGTTTTTTCGGTGAATCTTTGTTTTGTGTGTGCCATGCATTTTCCATATGATAACAACACTTGCACTTCTTTACACTCTTAAAATTATACAGTATTTGTATTATTAGATATAAGCTTTGAAGTATGTTGTGTCTTAATTACCCATGAACATTTTATAATCATAATTACTCTGAGTATTATAATAATTATTTATTGTCAGAATATAAGCCCCGGCCCCCCTCCCTCAGTCAGTTTATTTTTTCATAACATGGTATGAAAAGAAGCTGTATTCAAATTTTTGATGAATAATTCTTTCTCAGAAGATTCAAAGATCATTTTATTTGTTAATTACATGATATGCAAAGACTATAGGTCTCTCAGTATATGAAATATAATCAATTATATACTGGAGACCAGTAGATTCTTTTTGCCTCTGTATTAGGTATACAATTAAAGGTACATGTGTAGGGACCTTCTCTGACCTGTGTTGAATGCTCATAGTATAAATATCATGCTTTAGCCATTAAATATAAACATAATTACGGGAAATAGGAGAACCATATGAATTATTAGACTCAATTATGTAAATGCTGGGAATATTGAAGGGGCAACAAAATAATAAGGAATAAATCCCATAACTCTTCAATGAATGGAGGTATACTCCAAAAAAAGAATGAAAAATATGCATCATCATAGGCGGATCTAGAAATTTTTGAAAGAAGGGGTTGCAGTCTCCCATGACCAATGTTTTGCACTATTCAGTCTGGAAAGGAGAGGGGGAGGGGGGGGGGTTGCAGCACTAAAAATGTTTGAAAATAACCTTTTTGTGGTGAAATTTTCCGACCAAAGTGGGGTTGCAACCCCTCTAAATCCACCAATGATCATGTGCTAGTCGGACAAAGGTGCAGTTTTCCATCCTTTTTTCAGGGTGTACCTCCAACCACAGAAAAATCATTAATCTTAATTCATTCCTCAATTAATGTAAATTTAGAATTTGACTATACTGTTTTATATTTTGTTTGTTGATTGTATTTTCAGGTCATGATGACTGAACAGAAACTGAATGATTGTAGATTTTAATTTTGCGTCATTCTACTGAAATGATAATGTAAATAAAGGAAGTAAATGAACTCTTAGAGGAATATATTACATGGTGGTTCTGAATTTGAGTGTTAAATTATATTGGGCAGAAGATATTTATTGGTTGTTAGTTACTTTATCTATAATCCTGAGATTTACATTTTTATAGAATTATAAGATTAATTGTATGTCTTTTCATTGACTTTTTAAGGTTTACCATATCTTCTCATGAAGGGAGTTTATGACGATACCTTGGTCTTACATGAAGAATCCAACACCACGAAGGACACAGAAATCCTGAAGGAGCGTTTCTTTGATTCTCCTAACGTAAAACCCAATGCAGAAAAGAATGTTGAAGAAAAGAAAGATGGAGAACAAAAAAATGAAGACCAGAAAAATGAAGAATTGAAAGAAGATGAATTGCATTTAGATCCACGGAAGGACATGGATGAAACTTGGACAATATTTTATAAATTTCAGCCTCTTTGGAAGATTCGTAACTATTTTGGCGAGATGATAGCATTTTATTTTGCTTGGGTAGGGGAGTTAACTGGTAGTTTGTGGATTCCAACGCTCCTGGGATTTGCTATATTTTTGTATGGATTGGCTTTAAGGTTTGTTAATATTTTATGTATTCGTATAGTATTTTTTCATAATGCCACTTGCCATTTTATGCAATGCATTCTGGGTAGTGGCTAAGCTCAGGTAGATTTCCATCAGGATTCCCACTGTGATTTCGGGTGCTTTCTTTCTTTTACATTGGTAGGTATCTATGTGCATAAAGGAAGATTATTCCATTTATATGCTTGCCCTGTCATAAGACTTGACCTATAATGTTATGGCACAGTCTGTCTGTTCATTTGTCTGTACATTTGGCATCATGTTTTCCGAAGTTTTTCTGTGATGGATGCATGTACGATGTTGAAATTAGGTCTCATTGTTTCTATTGAAAAGTATAAAGTATGACCTAATTTGAATTATTACCTTTTGCAATATTTTGCTTAGCTGAAAATAACTTATGTAATTATAATGCAACACTACATTGCTTCTATCTTATTAATTTTAATATTGCTAGTGAAAGAGCTAAAATAAAAAAATAAACATTTCAGTAAATCTAATTTTGAATTTGAATGTCATAGCATGGTAGATATTCTTCTGACACATCCAACTCATTGGATTAATCCAATTTTCATCCATTTTCAGAATGTAAATGGTAAATTAATTTATTTGAAACTTTTTTTGTGAAATCTGCAATTGTATTTTAAGTATTTTTTTTTTATTAATTTCAGTGTGGAGACAACATATTCACCGAACATACTACTAAATGATACACTTTCTACACAGTAAGTGTTATTCTGAGATATGAACTTCTCTCCTTTGAAATACTTGTAAAAATATTCAAAGTATACTGTAACATTCAGGGTGAAAAATTGTGACCAGACCCAGTTAATTGCATCTGGAACATTCCACTTTCAGGGTGGATCATTTTACCATTGAGCTAACAGTGGCTTGATACCAGAATCCCACACACTTCCCTTACCAGAGGTTTCCAAACCTGTAAAACTAGGAGAAGAATTACCTTTGGTTTTCCTTCACATGAAGGTGACTCCGATTGCACCACGTGTATAACAGACAGTGTGAAAAAGTGTGCCTGGACCCAAGTATCAAACCCAGAACCTTTCCCTTTCAGGACAGACATTGAATTTCTCACCATTTAGCTATACAGTCCAGTGCCAGAATCTGCTACAATACGAATATAGTTAATGAATCTCTGTTTTGTTGCATAATGTATATATTATGTGAATTTGACCTCTGATTCTGACCTGACCTATTGAACATTTATCCTCTAGGATACAGAAGGAAGTTCAGGCTTTGTTAGATGTAGTAAAACAGTCATTTGATAATGAAGTCACACCTTATTTTGCCCTTATCATCTGCATCTGGGGTAAGGATGAACAACAATATAAACTTATTGTTCGAATTTTATTCAATATTAATTGAAGATAGATTTGTGAAGATGCCTATATATATACGTATATTGTTAATTACATGTACTTATATTTCTGATGGCTTAATTTTCATGATTATCTCCCCGTGGATATGTTGGGAAGATATTATTTTCATGAAAAGCCATAAACACATTCTAGTTTGGTAGTGAAATCATAGGTTAAAAGGACTTTATTTTCATGAAATGTCATATTGAATTTCACAGTCACAAAATTAATGTCCTCACAAATAAAAAATATTCATGATGGCAGCTATATCTCCGACTGATTTAAAAAACAATTACCTTATTTTTAGCGTTCATGGAGAACGCAGCCAGCACAACATGTGTAAATTCCATGAACTTCTGAAAAGCTTTTTTGATAAAATATCAACTCATTTAGATTCAGTGTTACTCAGTTGATAGCATGCTAAAACAGGCTATAGGATTATGTATGACTGTTGACTCTATTGTATGGCAATAAAAACCAAATACGAGGCTCCATGTTACTGTACTTAATTATTAATGTCTGCGTCTAAAAGATATTGATCTCACTGCATTTGGTGAATCTGTTGCATAGTTGGAATTTTCTGCACAAATGGAAGGCGATGTGGCTCAGTGGATGAGGTGCTTGGCTTGTAACCAAGAGGTCCTGGGTTCGATTCCCACTGTGGCACACTGGTGACTTGTCTTTCGAATGAGATAGTAAAAACCAATGTCCTGTGTCACGATAGGCATGTCATGTAAAACACCCTTCACTGTGTTGGATGGATCCATAAGCAAACTTAAGGTAAAAATTTCTATGCAATGCAGCAGGCAGATGCCGTCACGATATGGTTACGTGAAGTAATCGTGGAGTGACGTAAAACAATAATCAATAAATCTGTACAAATGCATCATACAGATGTTATCATAATGTAAATAAAATAACCGCTTTGTGACATAAAACATGAGACAAAGAAATGAATTCTTTTTCAGGAACAATATTTCTGGAGAGATGGAAGAGGAAGAATGCCACGTTAGCCTACGAGTGGGATGTAGACAACTTTGAGACCCATGAACCAGATAGACCACAATTCTATGGTCTCAAAATGAAACAAGATCCTGTTACCAATGAACTAAATTGGTTCTATCCATTCAAGCGTCAGTTGCTTAAGTACACTGTGTCCTCAACTACTTTATTGTTCATGGTAAGATCAAAACCTAAAACAATTCAGTTGTTATATCAAGATTTTAAACAAAAACACAAATTGGTATTAGTATATAAGTGCCTTGTCATATCACAAATTTTTTTACTGAAGTTTAAGCACTGTTCCTAGGGCACTAATTTATGACTTGTAATATAGATGTTTTTCAGGATACAAAGTACATAGAACTGGTAAAGCAAGACCAGTTTGTTAGGTGATCGGCTTGTGATTAAAAGGTTCCAGGTTCGGATGCCTCTAATGGCTTAATGTCAACGTCTCATCATTCAGACGAGACAGTAGAACCCGAGTCCTGTGTCATGGTAGACTTGGCACTTGGATATCCCACACTGCTTTGGATAGTTCCATTGCAACTAGGCATTATTTTTATGCATTTCTTTAAGCAGATGCCATCATGACTCTGGTGACACATATCAAAGGGAATAAAAATATTCCCAAACACTTTTCCCTAAAACATTCAGTACAATATTTCAAAAACCTCGAAAATGCATAGAAAGTCAAGCTAATCATGCAGTCCTCGATATTCTTTCTATCAATTTTACTTACAACTGGGAAACTTTGAAAACTCAAACCTACCAAAATTCAAAGTGACTTTAAGGCATGATGCAGTCCCTTATATTTTTTCTATCATTCTCTATACAACTAGGAAACATCAAAAACCTACCAAAACTCAGAATGATTTTGACGGTTCCTTTTACTTCAAGTTATCGAAGTTCGGCAGTATGTGAATTAGAACTGAATAATGAGGTGTATAATGATTACAGGTGTTCCTGGTCCTAGCTAGTGCCACTGGTGTCATCATATACCGTGTTATCATGACGTTTGACGTCTGTCCGGGACTGAATGCTTTGGAATGCCTAATTGTGTCGTCCATCATATCAGCTCTACTCAATGCTGTATCCATTATATTATTGGGAAAGGTAAATCTTTTATCTGGTTGTAGTCACCCGTCAGTAAAATAAATTGACAAAATTAATGTTGACAATAATCTTTAAGTATATTGTTTTGTAATGCTATTATCTGTCAAATTTTCTTCCAAATTTCAAACCAGTTTTGAGAGATAAAAAAATAGAAGTCTAGATGGGGACTTTTTAAAGTAATGTAAAAAAATGTTTAAAGTTATGTAAAAATCAAATAGGGATATAAAGGCAAGTATTAAAAAAATAACAAAAAAGCGAACAGAACAAAATAACCTTTGACAATTTTGTTAGGGTTCGAGTTCACTTTGATCGGAATCTGATTAAAAGGATTTCTATCTATTCTGCATATATGTAGTAAATAGGAATAAATAGATATGCTTTTAATCAGATTGCTTCTTGCAATAGTAAATTCGTGAGAGAATTTTGAGAAAGGCTTGGATAATTTCTTTGATTGGCGTCAAATCAAAGTAAAAACTGATTCATAAGATTCAAGTGGTGTGCGGTGATTTGCGGTGATAGGAACGTGATTGGCCATGTCAAAATAGTCAACCACAATACGCGGAGAATTGGACAATCTGCAATCTCCGTAGTGTAGATAGGAGAACTCTGTATGATTCCAGTTACACTACAGAGAATGACTATTGTCCAGTTGTCATCGATGTTTCTTTTAGTCTTACCTACTAACCACTGTGATCTTTACATGTTAACTGACTATTGTTAACATGGAATCACTGCAAATAATCGCAACGATCACCGCAGCATTGCAAAAATCTGTGGGGACCCCTAGCAGCACTACCTTGGAATATGTAAACCGTAGTTAAATATTTTTTAAAATGTACATACATGTAGCTATAAAAAAACACTGTAACTTAAAGCAATTATAATGTGAAATAAAAATCACTGAAAGCCATCATTGCTCAGGTGATTCTTGGTTCAGAGTTGTGAGGCCACAGGTTTGAGAGGGACCAGTGAAGTCTCTGCATGTGCAGTGCATCAGGTAGATATGCTGTTACCATAAGACTTAGTGAAGAACCTTGATACAAAACCAGGAATCATTATCAATACCCAAAATACGATACTTTGCTCTATGATTTGTACAGGATGAATATCATTGCATTAAATTACAAAAAAATCACAGAACCCTTGATATCCTGACCTTTGGTTAATTAATGCCTTCAGGGTCTTAACTGTAATACAAACTAGTGATGATGGTTCAAGCATGTGTTTAAAATCACACATTTTGTTTTTTTTATTTTAAAGTCCGAAATGTTTCCAGTAAAGAGAATTTAAACTTTAAATTGCTTTTCTTTGTAGGTCTATGAAAAGTTGGCTATAAAGTTGACAGACTGGGGTATGTTGTGTTGCCTTGAAAACAAATCAAATAGATTTTAGCATTAACATTTCAACATTTGATATTATTTTAATTAAATTTATTTCAGTCTGCTTCAGTAATACATATGTAGTAATAAAATATCAATAGATTAGCCAGTATGGTCTAATAGACGAGGTGCTCAGCTCATGACCTAGAGGTCCTGGGTTTGATTCCTGCCTAGGTCCTGTGTTACGGTAGGTGTGGCACAAAAAATGATCCCTCACTGCTTCAGGTGCAAAGGTATAAATATCTATGCAATGCATCAGGCAAATGTCATCACCATAAATGTGAAAAAATTGTGGAGTGAGATAAAAACAATTACAATGTATCAATTATTATTGATAAGTCAAACCTGTAAATAAATTGCGTAAACGTAAAAGAGAAATTTTAGAGAATTTTGAAAACAATGTCCCGAGCTCGACAAAACGGCGTCGCCATCTTGCTGGGAATGAAGAAATCAACCGACTCTGTTTGGAGTTTTTTAAAGATGCTGTCTCACATAGAATCATTGTTAATGGCCCGATTTTAAAAGAGAAGGCGTTACAGTTTGCCACTGATCTGGAATTACAAATTTCAAAGGATCGAATGGTTGGTTGGATAGCTTTACAAAGAGAAATGGGATTTCTTTTGGTTCACAAAGTGGGGAAAGGGGGGATGTGGACACTGAAACGATATCAGAGTGGAAGAAAAAGTACATGTATTTTATGTTTAAATGATGTAACTTAATTTGGTGCAATTGTTTGATTACATTTGTGCAATATGATACATGTACATGATTTTATTATCAATAATAAATATTGTAATGACACTTTGGATCATTGTTTCTGTATACATGTATAGTAATAGACACGGAAAATGATGGCAGAATTCAACAAAGGCGCTTCTTTGTCTGATCAAGTTTGAACCTGTATTCAGAGACCACCTGTCTTAAGTGACCTTATTCCTTTCATCCCTTGCAAAGTCACATAAGACAGGTTTGACTTATTATTGAGAGAGATTGGTTCCCAGATAATGTGATCTAGAGTGTTTGAATTGCTTCATTTTAGAGTTATCCTTCTTGATATGATTTTCTGAAAAAAAAACCCTGAGAAAGAATAATTCCATATATTATATATATATCATAATTTTATTTGATAAACATTAAGCAAAATTAATGTTTGTCAATATTACTTTACCTCCAGTTTGTTATAAGAAGGAAATACACATTTGATTCCGCCCATGAGTTTCAATTACACAAATGTGTGGAGGATTGACACTATAAACAAATCAGCAAATTCGACACAAACTGTAGGAAAAAAAGCTCTTTAATTTCCTTAATGGTTATATATGTATGCTGTTTGCTCCTTTTAATGCTGGAATGCACTGAATGTCGCTGACCAATCCATTTATCAAAATTGCAAGTTTACACATATATTAATTAATTACACATGATTGATATTTACAGTCATTTAACGAAAGCTCTTAGATTTATTTGGATATATATTTTTATTTTCCATAACAAATATCATACCAATAGTGATCCAAGCTTTCTTAAAAGCTGATATTATTAATTTCAGAGAACCATCGTACCCAGTCCCAGTATGACGATGCCCTGATCATCAAGCTATTTGCATTCCAGTTCGTCAACAGCTATGCGACATGTTTCTATATAGCATTTTTCAGAGGGGTATGATTTCAAATTCTATAATGAAAAGAAACCTCAAATTCTAAAACCGTAAGAAATTTTATTTTCTTGAATTTAAGATATCAATTCTTAATAAATGCTCTCTAAACTAATCTGTTGTAATGATGCATTTCCTTTTAGTAACTTTTTTTGCGTTTTTCAGAAATTTGAGATTTTTGGTTATACTGATGAATGCCTTGGAGAGACTCAAACATGCATGTCACAGCTTTCATTTCAAGTTCTGATACTTATGATAGCCAAACCTTTCCCTCGGCTGTTCAAGGATATTGTTTTACCGTAAGCTCATATATATAATCCAAGGTTAGATATGTAAATGATAGAATAATAAGGATCTTAAACCAGGGAATTTCATTTTATACTTGACGACTTTACAATTACAGTACTCAGTACTTTAACATGTTTGAAATCATGACAAAAAGAACTTTGGCTGAAACGTTTGAATTGCAAGGAATATGGCTCCTCATTATTGGCCTGTGATTTGTTACAGTGTACCTTCTTAGTACAGAAAAATGCTAGTGTTATATCATATTAACCTTGTTGAAATTAAGAGGCCTCAGTGGCAAGTTGTAGGCTACTGCTACCTGATGGCCAGTTGTAAGCTACCTGGTGACCAGTTTTTGACCAGATATAAGCTACCTGGAAACCAGTTACGAGCTAACTGGTGGCCAGTTATAGGCTTCCTGGTGACCAGTTTTAGACTACCTGGTGGCAAGTTATAGGCTACCAGGTAGCCATTTATTGGCCATTTGTATGCTTCCTTGTGGCCTGTTATAGGCTACCTGGTGACCAGTAATAGGCTACCTTCTGACTGATTATAAATTACCTGGTGGCCAGTTATTTGCCACTTGTAGGCTACCTGTTGACAAGATATAAGCTACCTAGTGGTCAGTTAGAGGCTACCCGGTGGCTAGTTATAGGCTACCTCATGGCCTATTATAGGCCACCTGGTGATCAGTTATAAGCTACCCAGTGACCAGTTATAGGCTACCTGGTTGCCGGTTATTAGTTATCAAATGCTGTACTGAAACTCACTGTAGTTTCTCACCGCTGTCAAGTTTGGTTTCTAGTCTTCATCTGTACGGTCCGCCAGGTCTATTATAAGGTACTGCAATATTCTCCACTACTTAACAGTGGTCACTACCATCTGGTTGAAATAACCATGATGGTGTAGCATCATTAATAGCTAATAAAAAGCCCAAAACAAACTCTATTGATGTAACTATATATATTATATATATGTACATAAAACTAGCAGATCATCAAAACAGTCAGTATGCACTATTGCATTACCACAAGATAAGCTATCACAGGTATCTTGCTTAATAAAATGATATGATGGTATAAAATACTATATGGTTCATGAATTGTATTTTCTTTTTTCCTTTGTTAACATCTTCAGTAATTAAAACATACAGTCAAACATAAACAAGAAGGTGTCACTTTGTGGAAAAATATAATTAAGACAGGAGAATGATTAGGTATAATGTTAATTATGGTCATTATTAATTTGCAGATTCAAATACTGTCTTTTTCATACAAATACATTGTAGCATTGTATAAAAAGTGCCTCACAAACATAGGTGTTTCTATGACTGTATTCTGTATTTTTAATGGAACATAATGTTCTTAATTATGCTTTCACAATTTTTTTCCAAATTCCTACAGACTTTTACGTAAACTGTGGCGTTTGAGACCCAACCGCTGCTGCCGATGTGCATCATGTCCTTGTGACTGCTGTCAGAAGATTAATAAGATCAGGGATATGGAGGCTGATAATCGACTCCAAGCCAACAAGCTCCTGCTGGAGAGCTTCTTAGAGAGAGAGAGGTGTAAGCCTCCCATTGGAGACTTCACCGTCAACGAGTACACTGAGAAAATCATTCAGTATGGATTTCTTATGGTAGGTTGTTGACATAACTAATAAACTTACAGAATATATCTAGCAATTATTCAGTAAGTTTAAGATGAACTTTTTTTGCAGTTCAAAATATTTTGTAAGCCTTCCCATTTTGAATGTCCAGAGAGGTAAAAAAAAGAATTAAAAAATTTTTTATCATGCTTCAGCTTAATTGTAGCCCCAATTTTTCACTGTTTCGCTTATGATTATACTATTTTGTCATTTCAGCTGTTTGCTGCATCTTGTCCCTTGGCTCCTCTATTGGCATTATTACTGAACTTGATTGATATCCGCGTTGATGCTAAGAGACTTCTATGGTTTTGCCGAAGACCTGTTGCTTTCATTCGACCGGGTATAGGTAAGGATAGACATACAAAAAAATTGTCCTAGGCAATAGTATTTCTTGAGAGAGAAGTCAATATATACAATTATTAAGATTCTAGGATTCTGATTGGTTGATAATGAACCATTAAAAATGTCTTATGACTCAAATATACACCACATGATAACTATTGACTGGAAAATGAATAATGACCGGGTCATTAATATTAATGACTGCCAAATTTGACAGATGTAAAAATCCAATACGGCGGCAGTTACACGCCCTAGATACGAACTATAAATACAATTCATCTATAATTATGAAATGGACCATAGCTGCTTTGATGAATTGTCAACAATACCAGGTGTGACATATAAAATTTCAGGATAGTTAATAAAACAATTAATTACACCCTATGTGGTCAATGTGACAAACTGATGACCCTCGACCTTGCACTCTTGGTGGTCTGATCTGACCTTGGCCTTACGACCTCTGTCAGGCAGACCACTTTGAGTACAAGGTCTTGGGTCATCAACTTGCCATATTGACCTCAAAGGGAGTAATTAATTGTATAATAAAGTGATGAAACAGTCTATTCAAGTAGCTAAAACCTCATGAACAAAGTATATCATGTCGTATTTTTAGTTATATTTGTTCTAAGACGGTGAGATGACTGGCATAGAATCCCCTGCGTAATGGGAAGTTAATAAAAGGCAATATATACAGATGCCCTGTAAAAACAGATTCCCTCTTGACATCTTTCTTCACAGATATTTCTACAAATACATGTACAAGTGCTTGATCTTTACCTGCAGATGAATATTATTAAAAAGTGACCTGTAAAAAAACCCCAAACAACCTGCAGTAATCATATGCAAGTTTCCATAATTATAAAGTGACTATTTTTATTGAGATGATACTGTCTGTGTAACGAGATTACCAGAAATAATATTTTTATGTCTTCTGCAAAGCAACATGATATATAGGAATCACTTTGTCCAGTGTCTGTCCATCCATCCATCTGCCTTGTTGGTAGCGACATTTGAAAACTAACAAGGATGTGCTGTCATTGGTGCACTAAGTACATCTAGTATATATATGAAGAAGACCTTAAAGTACACTCAGGTGACCTTTATAAACAGATGACCACCAAGGATATTTAGTATGACAATTAGATTGATAATAAGGTTTATAAATTTATGTTATTTATATAATGTAATAATTTTCATTTATTCATTTTGTAGAACGAGACTCAGATCTTATAAGGATTTCTTTTAATAATGATTTTCGTAATACAGACTTATTTCCCATATAGGTAGTTATGTGACCTCAGAGTTACTACAATGTCAAACAGTTCCTATAGAAACATCTATTTTGTTCTTAATCATTCCCCATAATGTTGCATAGATTTCCTTAAAACTCATATATACAGTCATCACATTTATTCTACGTCAGGTAGCATCTCATAGGATGGATAACTCTTTATTACAAAAAGACCCAATATACCTAGTAGATGTAAGTCAGTTACTTGCTTGTTACACTCAGAATGATTTTGTAGGTAAATGGTATGGAATCTTAGAGTTTGTGAATTTGATGGGGGTAATCTCTAATGGCTTTCTTATTGCGTTTACTTCGACATGGGCTCAGCAGTATCAACTGTCTACAAAGCTGTGGATAGCTATAGGATTCGAGGTAAAGTATTAATGGTCTCCTTATTAACAGGTAATTTGTTATGTCTATAATGGGAATATAAGGGTTTTTCTCTGATTGATATAACAAAGGTGTAAAAATGTTGATTTTATTTTGCAGAAATAAAGACAATTAAAATTACCATTTGCAATAAAAATACAAATTATAATAATATATTATTTAATTTGATGAACAAATTACAATTAATGTAGACGCATATTTATTTTTATGCCATCGTTTCTATAATTACATTGCTCTTTTTCAGCATTTGGTGTTTACACTGAAGTTTGTTTTAGCGTACTTGATACCAGATGTTCCTAAAGAAATTAGTCTCTCTATACGAAGGGTGAGTACTAGCAAACTTTATGTTGTTATAAAACTGGAACATGAAACAGCCGATGTTATAATATGAAAATAATTGCCAATTTCTAATTTTTTTTTTCGATTTGCTCAGATATAAATTTTGTATTAGAGTTCTTGCTTCAAGTCTTTGTTTCCAAACTATTGAATTGGTATCCATTCCTAGGTGTATTTATACATCTTCCAATGGTGTTAGTTTTTTTTTGCAGGAGAAATATCAAGTAGCTCGCATCATAGAGGTTGGAAAAGGATCTGAGCCTGTGAATTATGCAGAACTTGTTCCACAATGCAAGAAGAAAAGGTAAGAAATCATTCCAACTCTGAAACAATCCTGGATTCAATCTTAAAAAAACATCATTCCTATTAACGTCAATAAAGTTAATTTAAATTTACTGAATATGGATTAGCATTGATAAAATTAATTTAGAATTTACTGTCTATTGTTTATTATTTATGACATTCCAATATTGAAATGTGATGGTAATTGCACCATTGCTTTGGCAGAATATTTTTTGGAATTTGTGACATCACCATACATTTTTCGTGTTTGTCCGAGGCATGACCAGGGTATTAAGTATTGTGACATCATCTGATTCAACTATTTTACGAGCATAAATGGAAGGGTAAATTTTTCTTGAAAAAAAGTTTACTAGAATGTTTTTGAGAATACACAGTGCAAAGTCAGAATTTTGAGCATGAACAGCTTGGATAAAAATTATTGAAAATATGAAGTGAAGGTAGTGTAAAGATGAAACATAAAATATTGTGGTTATTCTAGATCAAACATTCAGCACTCAAATTGCATGACTCCAAGGTAAATTTCTAGAAGAGCAACTTATGAATGCAAGCTTATGTATAACATCTTGACTGATCTGTTTCACAGGAATGTTGGAATGTTGGATTGCTTGACAGTCACTATGAATCACTCTCTAACATGACAGTGACCCACATGAGTGGCCTTCGTACACCTCTTGCAATTGCATCTCACATTCTCGCTTCTCCTTTGTATCATGTATCTTTTCTGTTTGATTTGGAATGCAGACACCATCGTTCTTCGAATTATGACAATTTTGATGAAGACGATCCTCAGAGCAGTAATAAGACTGAAGCTGACAAGGATTTGACGTCACAGGTTATAAAAGAAGAAGATGAGAGTTCCCAGTATGTAGCACTCACTAACCTTTGACCTTCGACACTTTATCCTTTATGTAGGTCAAGTACAGTAAAAAACAAAGAAGTGTGGAATTAAAAAAGCAGAATTTATATCTTATTTTTAAAATTTGAAGAAGTTAATTATAAGTGCAAGTTTCTATGAAAATTATAAAACTGTAAAAAAATTTTCATTGAAAATTGAAGTGAAAGGGATACAAAATATTTACAAATTATGGCCAAATTCATAAGAATGATTTAAATTTGAATTTCAAAACGGTACATATTTGATTTGGTAAATTGTAAAGTGTTTTTTATAATTTTAGAGTTCAGTATAAAAATATATGGTTGGTAATGATGTAAAACTGCACCTGATCTCAGTTATTTTAACCTTTGAAGACATCCTTTTCCTTTTATGCAAACCTCTTTATGTTTGTGTGCACAAAAGAAAAAAATATATATTTACACTAATATGATATTTATGTCTGTTACTTGATTTGACAAAAACTAGATTCAAATGTTCTGTAAATAAAATCCTTACAGTGAGGTGCAATCCGAACATAACATTATGTTAACGTCGCGTTAACATGAAGTTTGCTTTCCTCGTGTGCTCAGGACTGCTGAGCACACCCGTTTGCATTAACGCAGATTTCCTCGTGAACTAAATTTTGAGACTGCGTTAATGCACTGGACTGCCGCGCTCACGCGCTTGGCTGCCGTGTGAACGTGGCTGACAGCCACGTTCGCTTGCTTATAACTTATATAGAGAAGGATTTAAAGGAGAATCGATATATACATTGTATATTTAAATATAAAAACATATTACTGTGTACATGTAGGTAAATATTTAGAATTAAATAAAAGGCTTACTAAAAGGGATGAATTTAAAAAATATTTAATACAATTTCCGAACATTGAATATAATGAAATTTATTCTTATTTTAGGATAATAATAATAATAATAATAATTGAATTAATGAAAAGAATAATAATGATGATAGTCATGGTATCCATATATTATGAAAAATAGCTAAATTAAAAAAAACCAATTGTAAATATATAAATAAGAATAAATACATAAGTAAATTAAAAATAAATAAACAAATAAAAAATAAATACATAATTTTATTAATTAAAAATAAACAAATAAAATAGAGTTAGAATGTAATTTTCCTAGACTCTTTATAGTATACACTGACGAAGTTTTTCATAAATACCTGAGTGCATGTCTACGCGATGATTTCCATTATTATATTACATATAAAACCCTTAATGCAGGGTGTCATTTTAACATCACATTTAATGCACATATATATGGCAACATTTGCAGTAATTTAATTAGATTACTTTTATTTTCTCCATCCATACCACTGTAAAGAGAATTACAAATGTAATCATGTGAACGCGCGACTGGACTGAGCGCACGCGGGAATAAATCACGTTAACGCGAATTTCCTCCCGCATTAACACAAGGAGCACACGCGCGTCCGGTTGAGCAGTCCTAGCACGTGTGCTAAAGCAGTCCTCGTGACCGCTTTTCGCGTTAATGTGAATGTTATGTTAGGACTGCACCCATCTGTACTTTAATGAAACTGCCATTTTGATATCAACAGTATTCAGGTGTTATGTAAATATTAGAATACTTACATTTAACGAAACTGCTATTGTTTCCATGTTGGTTATTAACAATTGTTTCTCTTTTTTTTCAATAATAGTATTCATATAATCTATATTAATATTGGGAGTACATCAAACAGAGTACTGGTAGTAATGGATTATGCATATATCTAATTATTTCTCTTCTCTCTGACACACACCTCTATGGCAAAATTCCTAAAGGTTTCAAGTCAGTTTAACTCCATATGAGTATCACCACAGTGTAGAGTGAAGCATCAAAATGCAGACTTTTACTTTCAAGATTCTAAAAGTTTCATCCCAATCTCTCTCTCAATTGAAAATCATGTAATCAATGTGTTTCAGTAACCTGTCAGTGAAATTTAACCATTGCCAAAGGGAATTTTACCCTGAAAACATGACTTCATAAGCAGGATAGTAATTCAATATGCTGTATTAAAGAAATGTACTTGGTACATTCTTACTTCATATTGCTAAACACATAAAAGTAGATAATTTGGGAGGGGATTCAACCCCTCTTTAATCCCCATTTCATTAGACTTCCAGAAAATGACAGAAATTACCAATTTGCCATTTTAGAGCATATCTACCCATGTATTATATAAAATTAGTGGTAAGCTATATTCGATATATCCTTTTATATAAACTTGCCTCATCGTAGAAACTGCCAAATTTTGTGTTGCCCTCATACGAAAGATAGACACCTACATACAATGGTCACTTGCAGGACTTGCATCCAAGATGTGGTCATCAGCAAAGCAAGTCTCTTTGATGGAACTGTGTCAGCTCTTTGTATGTTATGATACAAATGTATACTAGTATTAGAGAACAACCTGTAAGGACATGGGAATTGAAGATGGTTTTATCTTGATGTCATACACAATTTCTATTGAATACTTCACTATCAGTGTATCTCTCTTCGTCACAGCAAACTTGGCCAAGGCATGCAACATGAGAAATGAGTTTTTCAAGAATAAATAAGCAAGCAAATTTATAATAATAACTAGTTTTTCTGAATGAAAGGAATTAATTGTCCCGTATGCAGCATATAACAAGACTTTTCATTATAACACAGACGTCAGTTATACAACATTGGGAATTAATTGACCTATCGTTCAGGGGTTTAAGAAATTGATTGAATTTGGACATCCCTGGTGTATCTTTAGGATTTAGTTCTAGATTATTTTATGGGTTTATTGCTTTTCTCTAAGGCTTGGCTGAATGCATTTATTTTCTGAAATCTGTACTTCTCATACAATCAACAGACAATCAGATATAACATAGTCACAGAGCTGTCAGTATTGGTATACTAAGTGTTTCTTTGACCTTTAATTTCTGAAAGGCAACCTGTGAATGAGACAGGGGATGATTCTCCCTGGTACTACACTGACACACACAGCAACACTCCTGCTCCAGTTCTTACTAAAATACCAAGGTATTTCCCATGTATATATAGTAATAAATTAATAGCTGGAACCAATAAGGTGATTTGTCTGCCCTTGATAGAACTCTCTAACTTTCTGTATATCATGGTGAGGTATGTAAACGTGTCTGCTACTTGATTGACCATAGCCCTTCATGATTGTAGGGGCAGGCTTGGTGTAGTGGTTAAGCGCTTTGGCTTGCGGCGCCGACGATCCGGTTCGATTCCTGGGTTGCGCCACTATGTTTAAGAGGTTGGTAACCTCCTGCTTCCATGTCGCAATATAACTGAAATATTGTTGAAAGCGACGTAAAACACGAATCAACCAACCATCCAACCTTTCATGATTGCCATTATGACCATGCTACTAAAAAGTAAATTGAATTCATAGTCTTGTCACATCTTTTGTAAACTCCTTTTCCAAGCCCCATCCCCCTCCCAAAAAGAAAAATAAATAGCAAGGGCAGATAATTCACCTTATTCAGATATCCAATAATAAAGCTTCTAATGGCTTATTTTTACAGCATGAGGTGGATTTATTTACTCTGTGGAATATTACACTTCATTATTTATCACCTCTTAGCTATTGATTTTGAATATATTCCACTTGCTTTCTTTCTTGATAAAAAAAATTGTAAATGGTGTCAAAATAGGTCGCCCATCAATTATTATTGCTCATTATTGCTTACATTAAATTGAAATGAATTATCTGCCGTAGAAAAGAACTCTCTCACTTTCATGGGCAAAAACAAACTGGGTATAATACTTGTCTTGCCACATCTCACCATTATCAATAAGAAAAGTAATAACACTTGGTGCAAAATTCTTAGAATAATATCACTCTAAATTCATTTTCCATCACTGAGCACCACCTCACTGGACAAGGGCAGACAACTCTCCCTATTAAATTCTTTTACCATGCAATTTGTTCAGGTTGGTTTACAAGGGTTTTATTTTGCTTCTAATAATCTTTAATCCATAATTTTGACATGAAAAGAAAAGGCTACATGCTTATACCCTATAGTAATCACTGTCTGACCATCCGTCCGTCTGTCCATCAGCAAAAATCATTGGCTATATCTAATACACTGTTACAGATAGAGCTTTCATATTTGGCATGTGTGTTCCTTATGACAAGACCTTTCCAATGGTACCAAAAATTTTGATCATGTGATCTTGACAGTGACCTTTGACCTGCATTTGAAAAACTTTAATTCCTACTATAACAGTGGAACGGTAATAAATAGGGCATGTGTGTTTCTTATGACAAAACCTTTCAGTTGGTACCAAAATTTTTTTTATCATGTTGCCTTGACGGTGACCTTTGACTTGCATTTGAAAGACTAACATGGACCATAACTATTGAACCATTAGAAGTAGGCATTTCTTATTTGGTATCTGCCATCCTTATGTCAAGACTTTTCTGCTGGTACCAAATTAAGGTCAAGATCATGGTGACAGGCATCCAGTGTGGCCTTTCTGACTTTGTCAGTTTTTGTAGTTGATGTCTGTCTGTCCATCAACAGTTTAAGTTTCGGATCAATGCAAATTCTCAGTATCCAGATAGATACAGTCAGCATCTTATTTTACAGTGCATGTATTAAGCACTTTCAATTTCAGGTATTACTAAAAACAAAAGTCTAGCATACATTCAGTCTTGAATACTTTCATATATTTTCATGGACTATGCAGTCTTGTTGTCTGTGATTTCTAGTAATGCTCCTGGATTGATAGATCGGGGGCATATTGTTTTTGTCCTGTCTGTATGTTTGTTTGTCTGTCTGTTGTCAACTTTAACCTTAGCTATAACTTTTGAACTGTGAGGATAGAGACTTCATATTTGACATCCATACTCAACTAATGAAGCCCTTTCAAATGACACCAAGGTCAATGACCATTTGACCTTGACAATGACCTTCATTCAAAAAAAAAACTTTTTGGACTTTGGTGCCGCCATGGGTATTAGTGTTTCACATACAAAGCTTGTTTTCAAATCAAACTAGCTTTAAACCGTCTTCCACAACATTAATCAGTACTTTACAAGTATTCATTTATTTAGGGGTCTTTTTTGGATTTTTTTTGTCTAAACGAATAATTTATTCTTTGTGAATTTAATCTGTGAATTTTTTAACAAACATTGATTTGGAGGTGATTTGATATGTAAAAAAACTTGGGTAGGGATTAATTGACTGATGTACTCAAAATTACAACATTGGGTATTGTAAAAATCAAAATCAATTTTGAATAGAGAAAATTTATAGATAATCTGCCATTGTAATGAAAACTGAAAGCAAGTTGCCTTTTCTATTACACACATACATACATGTATATTTATATAAATATATATATATATCGTATATACATATATATATATGTATATATATGTGTATATTTTATTATCTATGACATTAAAGGTATATCTGTACATTTTGTAAATCGTACATCAGTGAGCCCTCAGCCCCCTTCCACTGACCAACATCCAGCCTCCTTTAAATGCTTATCAGGTTCTGCTTCAAATACTTGCATAATATAGTATACATCAGGCATTGCGCTAATGTATGTTGATAAGCATGGTGTGTTAGATAAAGTTGGGTGCAGTCCTAAGCAACATTACATTCAAAGCAAAGTTTGCTATTCTCATGTACTCAAGATTGCAGAGCACATGCGTTTGTGATGTTTTATGCAGAAAACCATGTTAAGTTGACTTTGAAACTGTGTTAATTCACATTTTCCCATTCACTTGCCTCATGATCACTTTAAAATGCAGACCTCTGTAAAGTTTGAAAATGTAGCAGTACAAAAGGTCTGGAAGAAAATCAGTGTTGCTCATTAAATAGATAAAATTAGAATGTTTACTAAGTGAAATATTACAATTTAATAGCATTCTTATACACAACAAAGACATACATGTAATAATTATACATGTATTTTGAAGTATATTGTGTGCAATGCATACACTCCGTTTTACTAAAGTGAAAACATTAATTTGGTATTCCTTTCATATTAGTTTCACTTGTTCATGTATACATTATATTAATCATTATAATTCAATGCGAAAAAAATTACGAAAAATTAATAAGATGATAAAATACAAAAATAAATGCATTTAATTCATGCTCTAGTCACATGTAATATAAAATGAAAATGTGGTTATTTATACACAGTGTACGTGTGCATTTATTAGCGCAGCCATATTTCAGCGCAAAATGGCCAGAAAAAGGGGTTGGCAAACTATAAGTGCCATCATGATTTAGCGCTGTTTGTGTTGAGGTTCTGTCATACTTTATTTTCGCTAGAGTTATACGAGGGATGTTCCGAAATTATTGTTACTTTGGCGATTTCTTTTTGATAGAAGTAATTGTGATCATTTTACTTTGCCCTGTCCTTCGAAGTACTCCCCTTCTGCATTTATGCATCGTTTCAACCGATCAATCCACTTTTGGAAACAGTTTTCGTACTCTTGAATTGGTATACTCATAAGATACTGGTGAATGGCAGAGCCAAGGGCATTTCTTGATTTATATTTTTTTCCAGATAGGTGGAATTTTAGTTTGGGGAACAAGAAAAAGTCACAGGGGGCCAAGTCTGGTGAAAATGCAGGGTGGGGGAGGACAGTGACTTTTTCTGCCTTCAAAAACTCCGTTACATTACGCGCCTTATGTGCTGGCGCATTGTCATGCAAGAGCCTGAGGTACTTCAAACTTGTATGTGGGCGGCGGCGTTTGTAGACTTTCTTCAGTTTTCGAAGTACAACGTCTCTATAATACTTCGCTGTGACAGTTTTGCCTTTCGGAACAACGATTTGCATGATTGGACCCTTGTTATCAAAGAATATGACATACAAAACCTTCCTCACGGTGCGTATTCTTTTAGCAATGCTAGGGCGCCTGGCGTTTTTGTTTGCCCAGATTCGATTAGAGCATTTTCTTTTGGGCTCGAAAAAATACACCCATGTTTCATCACCTGTGACCAAATTATCAAAAGCCTTTTTGCTGTATTTTGGGTATTTCTTCAATAAGGATTTGGCCTTGTCAACCCGGGACTTCTTTTGGTCGTCAGTTAGTAAATGGGGTATCCACCTGGCATTGATCTTGCCCAGCTTAAGATGTTTCTTTAAAATACAGTGAATACGTGCTAAAGACAAGCCTGTCATTTTAGCTAACTGCCTGACAGTGTACCTTTCATCTTTTTCAAGGATTTGCCGAATTCGTTCAATGTTATGCTTTGTTGTTGTTGTTGCAGGGCGACCTGTGTGAGCAACATCTTTCAGCTGCTGGTGTCCCGACTTAAATCGAGCCACCCACCTACAAATATCCATATATGACATTTGACCCTTCCCATAGATATCACACACCTCACGATGAATATCTACCGCCTTTAAGCCAAGTAGAGACCTACTTTTGATATAGACCCTAATTTCAATTACATTTTCAGCTCTCTTGCCAACCATATTTATATAGAGTGTAACGAGTACGCTACAAAACAATGTACACAGCACCAAGTTCAGTGTAATTGTGAGCGAGAAATTTACCCATACCCCGCTTCAGATATCACACTATCGCCATGAGGTAGTTTTAAGCTCATTTAGCACTATTTCCACGAGATATTGCGTAACAAGTAACAAAAATTTCGGAACACCCCTCGTATAATAAGCAAAAATTTGTGATAAGCAAGAACATGTCTGGTCGAGCATTCTTCATGCATGTGTTTAAGCTGTCCTCTTAACCACTTTCAGATGAACATAATGTCACGCCAGGACTGCATTGAACTGTATTTTACAGTTTTTTTTAGTTGCATCTGCTAGCATGTTTGTTGAGGAGAGCTACGTGTATGAATCATATATTAGATTGATCATAATCTTTATTAACCAGGGTGACCATCCATATCATGTTTCATTTCAAGGATACTAATATCTGTGTTATGTGTTGTATTTTGTACAGAAGGTGAAGATTTTTTAACTTTGCATGACTAACACTTGATAAAACATTTTACACTTACAAGGAAAACAGTGCAAAAAATTATGTGAATGATATTCTGGATTAAAATTTAGTGTTATCAGAATAATTTCTTATTGGAAACACTGTTCCTTAAATTTAATTTATGTCTTAATCACATTGATGATTTCTGCTATAACACTGTAGATGTATAACAATGATAAGACATATAGATCTATTCTTTTAACGAATTTCTGAATGTCTAAACTTTACCTATTGAAGAGTCTTTCTATTGAAACATTTAATAAATGTATTTTAAGATTTATGATGACTCTATTTACTGTCATACATGTACAGTGATTTAATGTCAATATTGTTTTGTTGTGGTTTTCGTAATTTTCTTTAAAGAATTTATGACGTATCAAAACTTGAGAAAGACTTATAATTTTTGTGATACTACTTTCAGTCAGTTGGATGCATCTCAGAATGTAAGTGTGTCAGGGATTAACGCTCGTGTGGAACAAACTTCAGAGGTATAATACAGAGGTGAGAAACACTGAGTGTAATATAAATCAAATGCATTGTATCACAAATTTTCATCTGAATTGGTGCCTTACATAAGATTAAAAGAATCATCCTCTAATGTCTGATGATGAATGAGAAACTCACAAAACTTTGTGTCAAATTTATTAGTCCATGCCTCGGCAAGCTTCGGCATAGACAAAGTAAATTTGACACTTGGGATTGTGGATTTCTTAATCATCACCTGACATTAGAGGTTGATTCTTTTAATCTTATGAAGTGGTTTGAAAGTATCTTCAAAGATCTGCAAGTTAGGTGTGGCCAATTGGACAGGAGATGCTTTCTCTCACGGAATTTCTGCATCCAATGTTCACCGTGGTGCATTGTTGTGACTGCTTCAGTCACTTGTCACCTGTTTACCTCCATATTTTATGTTAACCACTTACATCTGTTGAGAGCAGACAATTACATCATCTCTAATTGACTTATCGTCAAATGCCCGACATCAAGCCTTTTGGCACACTTTTTCATTATGGCGTCATAAATAAATGGCCCGTCAAACATGATTTTAACTGTGACGTCACAATGAAACTGCGTAATGGGCGTGGTTAAATTTGGATCTGGCGATCCCTCAATTATAGAGTTGTCATAGGTAATGGTAATGTCCTTAGTAATGCCTGATTATATAGGTATGGACCATTTCGATAAAGTGGAGTTATCTACCCTTGCAGAAATTGAAAAGGAACAGTATAAAATTCTTGCAACAACTGTTAATTAAATTTATTCAAACAGTCAATTGACCATGGTGAGATGTGGACGGTCCACTAGCAGTCACCTTTATGTACCTCACTGTGATATGTAGAGAGTAGGAGAGTTCTTATCAAGGGCAGATAAATCACCTTATTGAAATGGTCGACAGAAAGTTAGTAATAGGCTACTTTGATTAGGTAGACAAGTATCCTACATAAACATGAGATCCTTTTAATGTAATTGAAGTCTTGTAATTTGCGTACTATGCACAATAACATTGCTTGCTGGTTACCGTATATACTCGCATATAAGTCGACCCGCGTATAAGTCGGGGGTACGTTTTGGAGCTCAAATTCTGGGATTTGCCGTTGACCCGCATATAAGTCGGTTGGAATTTTTGAGTGAACAGCCTGTACATGTTAACGGACATTCATTCATAGAAATGTATACAAAGGCTTCGGAGAATGATGATCGTGCGTAATCACACTACGGGAATTTAATTGACATATTCAATAGAGGGGCATGAGGGGCATTTAAAACGTGACATATAAAAGATGTATTTATTCAAGATAAAACGATCTACCGGTGTTACTTCATAGCTTAAGTGACTACTTTTCTAATAATTTGGTAGCCGTGAAAACGGCTGTTTTTATATAATTATTTATTTGATAATTACAGCAAAAACAACACCACGACGATCGTGGCTTCATTGCTTGTTTATTTAACTATTAAGTAGTTAATTCATTAACACAGTGAAACCCTACATGAATCGGCGAATGATACCCGACAAAGACTCTTTTACCACACCGACAAACCTACCGGTATCATTAACATTCTTCTAGTGTCATGTATACGCCGGACCGTTATTTAATGGCCATCACGTCACGGCTCACTAAAACTGTAGACGTACTGTAGCGGATTTGTTTTACCTTTTGTAATGGGTATTTCGACAGCAAATAAACGATATATTACGACTTTAAGTACAGAATCTGTTGGTCACAAAATATACATTTTATTGTCATAAAATCGTATTTTAAAGCATTATTGACAGGGAATTTCTCCTACGTTTTCTATCATGTCTAATGTCTTCATTATCTGATAATAAACGGGAAAGTTTGGCTTCAGTCCAAGAACGGATTTTTTTCTCTCTGTCAGTATCTCGCATATAAGTCGGTAGTGCTTTTCGACCACGATTTTTTACTCCCAAAAAACCGACTTATATGCGAGTATATACGGTAGCTACAAAACCAGGAAGAGAACTTGTTTATTCTTGCTGATCAATACACTCGAGTTTTGTAGCTAGTCACTCAGAAGGTCCTATGATACATATATTAATTACTAGACAACATTCGGTTATGTTAAAAAACTCAATACTTCATGAATGGTATTGCATTTGATCTGAAACAAAACTCTGTAAATTCTTGTCTGTTACAGCTGAAACATATAAAATTATACAATGTGTTCACAATTGATTAAAAAAGAAGTCCTTATGATGTATTCGAAAACATTTGAATTTTGATAATACGTCTTTTTCAGATAACTGGTTTCCATTGAAAAACCTGATATTCTCTATTACTGTGAGAATACATACTGTAAAGATCATATCAAATATTCATATATCAGCTGTGATTCCAAACTGTGACAGCCAGAGCCAGTAAATTTTACGATCTCTGACAACTATATGAAGTGATTCCAGTCTGCGATGACGGCAATATAATTCCCTGATTTCCCTTAGACCAGCATAATGCCTCTTTAACATAGCCTTGATCACCATGAATACCTTGTGAAAGTTTTATGAATATACTCGTGTACATATTGTATATTTACTTAGTGCTCATTTTACCTCATGACAATCCCATTTTTGAAGTGCATGTTTTATTTGTGCACGATTTTATTCCAAAGTGCTCATCAAATAATAACAAGCAAATTGTCCAGATTCAAGCATTGGGGAAGGCCATAGTACAGAGTCCATTTATGATATTTTAAAAATGCATTAGTATCGAAGCTGAGTTTTGCAAAAGGTTGTACACCTGGTTCAAGTTGTCTGAAATGGTATATACCTGGACTTAAAGTATTCAATCCATGATAAGCCTCAAATGACAAAATAACACATAAACATAAATACTTTACATTCTGCATGGTTGGTTATCTTAGATGGTATTCAAGACATGTAAGTGATTACATTTAGGATTATGCAGAACTTATGCACTTAAGGGAGTTATCTCCCATTGTTAAAAATGTGAAAAATTTAAAGTGAAGAAATGCTGCTTGGTGAGCTTTTGTATAAATATGAAACTTGATAATTAAAATATTGTGGCACTTTCCACCTCTCCCCAAAAGTTTTTTGAGAAAACCCTTTAGTTATGTGAATAAAACATATTAGATAATTCCCTATTAGGTTCAATACAAACTTTAATCACCACTATTTGAATGGAATACCATTGTTTTCAAAAAGAAGTTTTTGGAAAAAAGTCTTCTTTTGTAAGTTGCTTAAAAAATAATATGTAGATTTCAAAGATGAAAAATAATATCTATCGAGATGTAATAAGTGCTCATTATGGATGGAGTACCTTGAGATAAATCTGTCTTAAAGGCAGGAAACAGCTTTGATTTCTGAGGAATTTCTGTTTTATGTATTATACATGTAATAACTCATCAATGTAGGCAGATCTTTTTTTTTTTATTATTATTTTTTAATTCATATTTTAAGATTGATTTCTTTCCAAAGATGCTTCAAACTGATATATCAATTTCGAAGATAGAAGTTACATCTATTAAGATCTAATTAGTCCTTGTTATGGATTGAATACCTCAAGCTAAGTCAGTCTTAAGAAATGTAAAACACTTCTTTTACTGTGAAATTTCTTATTTACTTGTCATCATAATTCATCAATATATTCAGTTTCTATACTAGACCCCATGATTTTATTTACTATTGTGCCCTAATAAAAGCGAAATTTTATTTTGAAATATGGCTGGTAGATGGAATTTTATGACCACTTAGATTATGACTGGGTATACACCCTCTTGTTAAACTCAGTTCAGAATTCTAAGCCTTATTCGTCGTGCTCAAGGATAATATTGTAAAATGATAATTTTACCAGATATTACAATGAAATATTTGTCTGCAAACTCTGTTCAATATTATTTGTAGAAATTATTTATGTACTCAGGTCTCTTCAAAGATATAATTATGTGATATAGAGTCACACCTGCTTTAAAGACCACCTGTATCAAGCAGTCACCTGTCTTTGTCAACCACCTTTCTCCATTCCTTGCTACTGACTGTCTATACATAATTGACCTGTTTTTAGAGACCACCTGTCGTATGTAGCCACTCTCCGACCTTATCTGTAGTGCATCACGGTATACATATGTAATAGAAGCACTTTTAATTGTTATTATAAGTTGTATATGTAGTTATTGATGCCAAATAGAATATTACCTCACATCATTAATTTGATCAACTTTTATATGGAAGATGCATCTTTTTGAGATTTTACCTTTTTCAACATTTAGAATATTAGTCATACAAACTCTGTGTTTGTTCCTCACATACCATATAAAGTGGTTATTTCTGTATTCGTCCAATTTTTGTGGAATTTTGTGTTTCAGTGAAAATCTGAAAGATTAAAAATTGCAGCATATTTCAGTTCCCTGCCTTGTTGCAGGGTATCAAATCAAATACTTCCTATCCAAAAGAACCATACCTTTATTATTTAGAAGTGATTGTAATATTGTACACCAGTCCTTTGTCATAAGAATATTGCATACACTGAATTGTTTGAAACTTGCAGTTTTAATATTGATTTGGAATAGCATCACAAAAATTAATACAACACGAATTTGAATGCTGTTTTTGTTAGACCAAATTACAAATATTTCCAACAGCAGAAATAATTCTTTATATGATAATTTCAAAATGAAATGTAGTAAGTCTTACCTCACCCACTTGAGATCATGATTTACATATCAATTATATGCTTTTGTGACATATTTTACATCATTTCTGCATACTATGAAAAAAGTTATGACTTTAATTTCTGAATACCAAAAAGAGAAATGTTCTTTAAAACATCAACAATTTAATTTAAGTTTCAAATTTTTCACAAATTTGAGTTTAAAAGTAATGAAACACAACCTTTGAAAAAATTGTGGTGAAATCAACCGTTTTGATTGGATTAAGAACATAACATGATTAGATATATTCTGCGATATTGGGACCCATTAGTAGTCATTCGGAAATGCCTCGGCCTTTTACGTTGACTTTGATGTTAAATTGTAATCAATATGTGACCTTTCAAAAGCTCATGTCTTATCAAATAATATTCCTCAAATCAAATTTTTTGATAAAATATGCATAGTCGCTAGTGGGGTTGCACAAGTTCTGACTCACCTGCTATCACATTTTCTGACCTGCATCATCCCGTACAATTTCACTAGCTGACCGTGTAACTAATAATGCCATAATTTTAAATAGATATATGTTACCCAGACAAGGCCAGATACATGATATTTATTTAAAAATAGCTACGTTTCGAAAGAAGTATGGCCTATGAAACCCCTTTGCACCATGGCACTTCATAATGATATCAAAGTTAAGAGTTTTGAATGATATTCTAGTAAATTACACGTTGATCTGAACTGTTCCTGTGATTCAAATTTTTATCTTGTGTATTCAGAGTCTTTTCGTTAAATAGAGTTATTTCCAATTATGATGTCATCAATTTCATTTGAAAATGTCATTTGTGGGCTATCATTTCCCTGAGTTTTAGATCAGTTTCCATAGAAATAGACAACGTCATAAGTGTTTTACGTCAGATACCATCCCAAAATTGGAAGTAACTCTGTATAACGAAAAGACCAAATATTAATGTATAAATATTCAAATTGAATGTTTTTACCAAATTAATTTATGAGTGATCTTTTGAAGCTTTAATTGAGACACACTGTGGTGTCAATATTTTTGTTTGTTTGTTTTGTTTTGTTGTGTTTTTATTTTCACTTTCTGTATTTTACATGATACCACAGTGGGATTAAACGAGTATGTAACTTTCATTTCTATGTAACTCTGATATTTATATCATGTTTGTGCTTTATAATCTAACATTCGGCCGATTTTTGTGAATATAATGTCTTTCCTGTTTATATAGGCATCTGGCAAACTTTAACAAGTGGTAAAGCTATTAAGCAATGGTAAAATTTCATCTGATTAAATCTTTGAAATGAGAAGACTTTAAGTCATACAGATGGGTGCAGTCCTAACATAACATACATGTTAATGCAAAAAACGGTCACGAGGACTGCTTTAGCACAACGTGCCAGGACTGCTTGACCAGACACACGTGTGCTTCTTGTGTTAACGCAGGAGGAAATTTGTGTAAACATGATTTATTCCCACGTGTGCTGGATCAGTCCAGTCGCACATTCACATGCCTATATTTGTAATTCTCTATGCAGTGGTACGGATGAAGGAAATAAAATGGACTGATTCAATTACTGCGAATGTCGCCATATATATATGTATTAAGTGTAATGTTAAAATGGCACTCCACATTAAGAGTTTCATATGTTATATAACAAAGAAAATTACCGTGTATACATGCAATAAGGTATTTATGAAAAACTTCGTCAGTTTATACTATAATTAGAAACTAGCATAACAACATTCTAATTTTATTTTATTTATTTATTTTTAATTAATTTATTTATGTATTTATTTCTTCTTTGTTTATTTATTTATAATTAATTTATTTATGTATTTGCTTCTTATTTACGATTTACTATTATTTTTTTAATTAACTATTTTTTTATAATTTATGAATATCATATTTATCATTATTCTCAGTTTTATTGATTTTATATTATTATTATTATTATTATTATGAACGTGGCTGTCAAGCACGTTTACATGGCAGTCAAGCGCGTTAATGCACTTTGGAAATGAAGATCACATGGGAATCTGCATTAACGCAAACGTGTGTGTACAGCAGTCCTGAGCGCACGAGGAAGCAAACTTCGCGTTAAGGCGATGTTAACATAAATAAATGTTATGTTGGGACTGCACCTCACTGTAGTCTGTCTACTGATTTGCAGCATTTGAAACAAGCTTTGTAAATTTAAGTAATATAGATTTTGATACATAAATTATGTAAGTAAATTTAAATTAATTGTCTCTAAAACTTTCACCACTGGTTATCTTTACAATTGGTTAAAGTTTTGAACAACTAGCCTCTGACGTCAAACCCATTACAAAATTACCACATTATACAGTTCCCATGGAAGTGTAATTTTTTGTCTCCTCATTTCCCTGTAATTTCTATTCCCTAGAACGGGCTTATTTCAAGTTACTATACATCATATACATGCCAAAAAGGTAGATAACTCCTCATTATAAAAATCCCCTAATTATTCTCTTCACATATACATTATAAATGTCTGCTCACTCCCTTGATGAGAGTTTGTTAAAATGATAAATGATAATGGATTAGGGTCCAAGTATTTGTAGTCATTATAATAGTTTCATTATTATAATAAAATAACAATTATTATAATATAACATTTGAAATCCCAATATGCTATTATATATTCCTTCAAATGGCTTTAATTCATTGGGTAAGTGTGATTGAATCAGTATAGAGTGAATTTTTGCACTGCTGTATGATAACCTCACTTCTTGTCACGAAAATTTATGAAAAATGTATTTTTAATTCCTTTTATGCAGTAAATATCATATCGCACACAGCAGAATCAGGGATTTCTTATATGTTTAAAAAGTGTGCCATTTTGTATTAATTCTATTGCTTGGTGGTTCCTAGAATCTAATGTTTTTCATTTATAGACGTTATTCCATAATGACCTATAATAGGCTACTTTCAAGTAAGAGGAGCAGGCGTGGTGTAGTGGTTAAGCGCTTGGCTTGCGGCGCCGACGATCCGGGTTCGATTCCCGGGTTGCGCCACTATGTTTAAGAGGTTGGTAACCTCCTGCTTCCATGTCGCGATATAACTGAAATATTGTTGAAAGCGACGTAAAACACCAATCAAGCAACCAACCAACTTTCAAGTAAGCTGACAGGACAGTTAAAAAACCTAGATTTAACACGTCAGACTACGTACAACTGATTGTGACATCATACTTGGTAGAAGTGTTGTGGAACCATCCAACTTTGATGATGTTATTTCACAATCACATTTTACAGTAAACTAATAGTTATATTACCATTAGGAATTTGCCTATCACTGAACAAAATACTTATTATCTTACCATTAAAAGATGCTTTTGAAGAAACACCTTGTAGATTATAGTTTTAACAAAACACAAGTAAGTCATGGCCACCTTAATTTTATTCTAATTTCCAAAAGTAGTAGTGAAATAAATTGAAATTTTCTGTGATAAGAATTGAGGATAATGGGCTGTACTGGTAAGTTTATAACATGCATATAAACGGTGCTTTTGATTTTCTTTAGTTTAATTTACGTGCTTAAGTCCCCTGATAATGAATACTACATTGTAATACCTCTCTGTGTCCTGTTTTCATGTCATTAGACTTGGCCCTGCACTATAGATCTATCATATGAATTGAAAAATGAATTAATTTGCAAATATCGTTTGAATTTAAATAATATATCAAAAGCTGTTCAATCAAATAAAATTTCACCCATCTATTTCCTTCTGTTGCGAAGTTAATTTAGCACAAAATTTTATCGTAAATAATCTCGTTTAAGTCAGGCATGTTGGACATTTGATCATGACTTTGTAGAGTTGACAGTTGAAAGTCTAATTAAAGTGGTTATATTGATGGATCGTTAAATTAAAGTACATACTGTCTACATAAAAATTTGCCTTTGTTTGTAAATGTCGGTGAGGTTTTGGAACTGCAGGGAATTGTGGCAGAGTGACAGTAGATTTTCATAGACAAATAATTAAATTTAAACATCGGTAGTGAGAAAAACCTTGAACAGGAAACAGTCTTTGAGATAACATTACCTGGATAGATATAACAGTGGATGGTAAAGTAATTAATGCTAATTCTGAAAAATTTGAAATCTTAAGTGTTATTATGATATCATTTTCATCATTTTTTACAATCATCAATTAGCCCATAAAAATGAAAATGGGTTGATACAATTTCTTTTTTTGATTACATCCAAACTAGAAAATAAAAATACAATCATTTTAAATGTTATTGAATGATTAATGACAATTAAATCTTGAACAAGTATTTGATATATTATTTTAGATTAGAACTGTGTGATAAACCTTAGCCATCTTGATAGATACATTTAAAAAATATGTAGCAAAGTTAGATATTTCTGTGTATATCAATAGATGATTTTCAGTTCAGTAAAAAATACACATTTTCATTTTCAACGAGTTCAACTTAAAGGGACCATGAGAAATACATGTATTGAAATAAGTAATGGCACTTCAATATAATTCAGTTAATGTGATAATATGGATTGGACTTAACTGTAAGGTCAGTAGTTCAGTATTTGTTAATGACTATTACATTATGTATTGAGTAAACCTTTTTCCGATCTTAAATGATGTTAGGGGCCAATAGTGCTAATATTGGACAAACTACCTTTTGCTGGAATTTTTTTAATGACGTAAATTCTTTGATTGTGACATCACATTTATTTCACACAAATCAGAAAATCTGAGTGAAAAAACGTCATTTGTCAGAGACTGCCCCTTACATCATGTAAAATCAGAAAAGGGTCTATTGTAGAATACCAAATCTATAGACTTACATTGATGTAATTGTAGATCATAGGTCCATTATGAATACCTTTATTGACAATGTTTTTAATTTGAAGTCCGTCCATCTCTTGTCCATTGTTTTCTCTATCTGTTTTGTTTATTTACAATTGTCACCTTTTATCTTGTTTAAGATAAACGTTACTCACTGTCTGTTGTGATTGTTGCATTTTTTTTTTAAATCTTTATATTTTCTATTTAATATACAAATTTTACTTTGAAAATAAGTTTATTTTAGAATAAATGAACAAAAGTATTATGTGTTGTATTTTCTTATCATTTACACTGAAAGAATTATTATTACTAATATTTATTTCAGTAAAACAAAGACATACAAGTAACTCACATAATCATTATCTGTATTCATATTCACGATAAATTCGATCCATAAATAGCAAAACGTCCCAATCTACATTTTACTAAAAGCAATTGCAGCTGGAAGGATATGCATTACTTTTTACACGTTTTGCTAGCTTTAATATAACCTATAACTTGAAATACAGTGTGAGTTGCTAGTCCTTACATGTATCTCTTACCATCTAGTGGTGATCTAAAATCTAAGGAGGTTCCTGGTTATTGTCATATCCTACAAGAATCTGTCCTAGTACATGTAACTGTATCTTGATAGAAGTGTACTTGTCACAGTTCACTTGTAGATTCAAGTTGCCGATTCATAATAGGCCAAGTTTCTACAGACATTTTCATAAAGAATTCATATGTAATTTCTTTCATGTACGTACAAAATAAATCCTTAAGTCATTAAGGAATCCGTGTGTAAAATCCTTATTGAAAAACTTAAGATTCTTTGTGAAAATGCTTACAGGACTTTATATATAGCCGATGTACCTCAATGGATAAGGTGCTGGACTTATGACTGAGAGGTCTCGAGTTTAATTCCCAGATCGAGTACGATATTATACTTGTAGTTTCAAGTTGCTAAATGTTCATTGTGGGCTAAATATCTGGAATTGCTAAATTATAGCCAATGTACATCAATGGGTAAGGTGCTCATCTTGTGACTGACAGGTCCCTGGTTGCTGTATACTAATAACATGTTACTTGTAGGTTCAATTTACATATTCATTATAGGGTAAGAATCTGGAATTGTATAACATCTGTGTTACTACAGCTTATGTAGTTAATCCATATCATCCAATGAAAATTCAAACTTTTCTCATGTGATACACCTATAATACCCAATCAAAATTAGATTCTGAATCTTGGGATTCAGTAATGTTTCGCAACATATCTATTAACATCAAAGAAGTATTTGTCTACACAGTATTTCCCTCTTATATTCCAGTGTAATATTATTCAGGAACTGTACTTAGAGGGCATTGTTTATTAGGTAGTGTGCTTGGAACAAGAGTGAGAAGTTCCACTTTGAGTCTCACCCAAAGAAAGGTCCCAATTTCAGCCCCACCCACTTTGAGTCCTGCTCACAATTAAAGAGGTCCCACCTTAAGTCCCACCCACAGACACGTCCCATTTTGAGTTCTGCTTACAGAGGTCCCACCCACAGAAAGTCCTTTCAGTCCTGCCCACAGAGTGGTCCCACTTCCAGTCCCATACACAGAGAAGTTCCACTTTTAGTCCCACCCACACAGAGGTTCCACTTTGAGTCCTGTCCACAGAGGTTCAACTTTGAGAGGTCCCATTGAGTGCCACCTACAGAAAGGTCTCACTTTTTAAAAATCCTGCCCATAGAGGTCCCATCCACAGAAAAGTCCAATGTCCCATCCAGAAAAGAGGTCCCACTTTGAATCCCACCCACAAAAAGATCCCACTTTGAGTCCCACCGATAGCTTGTCGATGTCCTGTCTTCTGGATGAGACTGTAAAAATCATGGTGTCGAGTAACTGTAGAAGCTGGCACATAAAAGCTCTCTCGCAGATTTTGATGGGTCCATTACACAAGAGAACATCTCTGTGCAATGTTGATGCCATCATCATTGAAGTGACATAATATCGGTATGACATGAAATAAGAATCAAAGATGCTCGCAGGATGTCAACATATGACGAGTGTAGAACTTTATAAAGGGTAAAATATTCTTAAACAGGTAATATACACCAACAAAAGAAACAAAGACTTACATCAGCATCTATTGTTTATTGTTCTATCGTAATAACAGTTTCTGGAAGGACTTGTGACAGATTGGCATTGTAAACCATGGAAGAATAATATCTAAGCATTATCTATTTCTGATACTTATCAATATCTAAGGTAGTTACTAACGACAACATCCCCATTATTATTTTCTTGTGTACTAATTCTAACACTCTATGTTATATAATATCTAATTTCATGAAAATCCATTTTGTTTTATCTAAAACCCAAATAATAAATATTTTAATTATCGACTACGACAGCTTTTTTACGGAACATTTTGAAAAACAGTATCACATTTTCCTGAAGACTGGTTTTTTTTGTAATAAATACAAATTTGAGACAAATTTGTAGCTCCTTCATGTAACTCTATATGTAACTTGAATTAAAGTATCACAAGGCACATGACTTTTATCACAGTAATATATTCACTAAAATTTTGATAAAATTTGTAAAATTTTAAAAATGCATCTTAAAAATAATGATAAATATAAATGGATCTTAAACAAAATATGTTAATGCAGTGTTTGATAAATTTTCTAGACGTCAATTTATTTTTAGAAAAATTGAAATCTTTTATTAATTAAACAGCAGAATTTTGTTGTTTTGAATATAGTCCTTTTTTTTTTTGTTTTTTGTTTTGCTGACAATTATATGATAATACATTAATATTAAATTTTAATATCATGAGTTCCATATGCATACATACCGGTAAAACTTATAATGCATGTATACAGGATAGCACAATAGCCAATGTAAACATTTAAAAAAAAACATACAAAAATTCTACTCCACTATTAGAGCATTAAATAAATAAATAAATTCTATAAGACATGACTAATAAATTACACATGTAAGAAATATATACATGTATATATACATATATTCAGACCTACAGCAAAATGTATATATGGTCTATATATTATACAATAGCAGATATCACAGACAACAATGAAATATGATAGTTATTAAAAAATTCAAGTGGACGGAAAATCGTACTAAATTTGATACACTAAATAGTTGTGTAGATTTAATTATAATAATGTATCTATTTACAGTCATCCCCTAAGAATGAAAAAAGAAGTATCTCATTGTCAAGTGGACGGATGAAGAAAGTGCTGCTGTAATAATGATTAAAACAGTCTAACAATAAAGTCTGATGATTAAGAATTTCTTTTTTCAAAATTAACTTAAATATACCATTAAAAAAATGTTTACAAACACATTCCATTATCTAAAAAGATGTGTTTGTGAAAAATTCAAGCTGCTGGAAGGAAGCCCATATCAAAGCCTCTAAAAATAAAGGTCAAAGGTCACAGTAAAGGCCAAGTTAAAAATCTGATGTCAATAAGAAGGCATTTTTACAAGAAATACACTTGTGAAATACTATAAACTAAGCTATTACTGTTTACAAATAATGATCAATGTTAAAGTTTTTTGTCACAGATAAACAGAAAGATTAGACAGATATGCAGAAGGACAAAAAAATTACATGCATATGCCCCCAAAATTTCCAACTCAGGGGGCATAAAAATTGAAATATTTTGTTCAAGATAAACTAAAACATCTCAAACTTTGAATTATAAAAACCAATATATTTACTGTTATAAACATTCCTAAATGTTTGTAAAACATAAATACTCTTTCCTCCTAGAAAACTACTAGGCATATATGATAGCATGTAATTGAAAATAATCTAATAAATGATGCCAATGAGACAACTTTCATTTCAAAAATATCAATAATTTCGAGTAAAATTTTATTCATGTTTCTATAATTTCAGTGTTCTATAAAGAAAGGAATTTTTTCCTCTGAATTGAATCTACAAACAGATGTTAACTTGAACTGGAAAGAAGGGCTACATGTATATAATTTTTGTTCGTCATTTTTAGACAGATCAATTCTTGAGTCAAAACAATGCTGATGTCAATATTCCTGAATTCTGAATTGATCGAAAAAGAGACTGCAAAAAATAATCACATCTTTGCGTGATGTCTGAATTATGATACACACATACAAAAATTATTTTTGCTGGAGATCACGCTTGCTGAACTAGAAAGCACCAGGATTACACATATATTGTATAAATATATCTTTTCTCATTTCCTATACATTTTAACAATGAAACATTTTTAAGGCCACAAACAAAGGCCTGAAAAGACAGAAACGCCTTGCCTTACCTGAGTAAACAATACACATATACATACTATCACCACAAAAAATCAACCTGATGTATTTTGATTTTATGTTTTTCATAAAATAGGCACAATATACATCCATGTATTTCAATTTGGAAAATGGGCAGATAAGGTGTAGGGGTTAACTGCTTGGCTTTGCAATGTTGGAAATCCGAGTTCGAATCTCAGAATGTGTTACAGTCTTTAAGAGGTTGGTTACCCCAGTTTCCATGTTGCCTGAGAAATTGATGTTGTGCAAAAAGATAACTTTACTCAAATTTTTTTCAATGATAACAATTTCTGATTTTCAATACGTTATAAACTTTGAGCAATCATGGTATGTCTACATCAATTTCACTAGAATATTTGTAGAACTGAGTATTTATTGGAAGTTTAAAGCTGTGAAGGCAGGTATCTATGCTGCAAGTGCTTCTCTACTAAGCTAATTCCAATGGACAGGATCGATCTAAATTACAGATAAAGTAAGCATCATGGAATTTTCATATTAAAAAATCATTGTACAAAATGACAAGTCTCACAGTACATAATGCATACATTCAGCTTTTGTATAAGAATATATACCGGGTATTTGCATTTTCTTTTGTCATTTTTTTTCATATCTCACTGCTTTCTACTTATACATAGTTAATACTCTGCTGATGAACCAGATGTCTTAAAGCTCATAAAGATATTGAATTATAAATATATAAATGGAAAATTTGTAAAATGTCCTCTTCAAATGAGATAATGTATACCAATGCACATCTACACAATGTCTAGTCACTAAATCTTTCAATTACCATGACTTTAACTTTAATTAGAAGAAATTTAAAAATAATCCGAACTTTTTTCCTATAATATGGAATGTAAGTGATAAAACTGATAAATTAATGTGTTAAGAATATGTAGAGCTCTTATGTGAGACGATACTGTTTTTAGTGATAGCATCCTTGATTTTGATATGAATCAATAGAAACTTAATTTTTTAATTTTTAATGTTATGTACCCTCTAAAAAGTTTTATTTAACACTCTAAATAAAAACAAACATATCAAATGTCTGTACCCCTACTACATTACTCACCAGACTTCGATATCTGCATTATGCGAAGTGCGTGCGGCGGACGTTCCTACAGGAATTGGATCCTCAAACTCATATTGCAGATAATCGTTTCTTCTTGGCTCTACATCGGACACTATGAAAAAAAAAAAAAGCAAATGATGAACACTTTCACTTGTTTCTTTTATAGTTGAAATCACCAATTACAGATATTTTGAATCTGTAACATATTACTGCTGCATCATTCAAGATTTAATGAAGATTATTTGATAAAAAATCTTTTGTAATTTTTTTCTTGCATAAATAGTATGAACCAGTTACATTTAAGCTGTACAGACACAATCCAGTAAACGAGTGATGTTACTTTTCTTATTGTTGCTAAGCTGGTGTGGCTCAGTGGATGAAATGCTCAGCTCATGACCAAAAGGTCTCGGTTTGACTCCCACCTGGGGCACAGTAGTGTCCTGTCTTTAGGATGAGACAGTAAAAACCGAGGTCCCTTGTCATGACTGGCATGGTATGTAAAATATCACTCAACCTTTGATTAATCACTTCAGGTTTTGGTTGTTTCAAATTTCATTTTTAATGAACTGAATGGAAAGTGTCTGGACTGTGTCATTACTTCAAGTTCTTGGGGTTCTTGAGTTATTAAGATTTGATTGTATATCTATAAAGACAAGAAACTTAATTTTTTACTTAATATAATACTTTCATCTGAATATGACATTTCAGAGAGAAATTATCACCGATAGACTTACCAACATTTTTCTTCTTTCTGCGTTTCTTTAATTTCTTCACTGGAGTTCTGACATGGTATTCATTTCTATGAAAAAGACAATCATAGTCACATATTTAAATTTTCTATACCTTGATGGAAAGATTTTATATTTTACTAATTGTATTGTACAAGTATGTATTTTCAATAAATTTTCACTAAAACAAAAATGACAGTTATTGCTGACATATTTTTCATCAACATTCAGAACAGATACACAAACTGAAATTCATTTATGAACATGTTAAAAGATTCTTATATTTGCGATCCTTACTCATGTCTACTGTCATCGTCATGGATATTTCTATTTCTTTCAAGATAAACATCTGTAGCCGTCGCACGATCACTGTCAGATTTTCTGAAGAAAAAAGAAATTACAATGTTATCGATCTACCTGATATGAATATATTCATATCATATGTAGGTAAAACTGAATGTCTAGATTTTAAAATATTGACACAGATGAAATAAAAGTAATCTCAATTTAAATGGGGCTTCATATCATCCTTTAGGAAATAGATAAGTACAATTAAGACCCTTAATGAATTGGTCACCTCAAAATGACAATGAATTACTGGACATTCTGTGTAATATGCAGCATATTCATTTCCGCATTCATTCATGAACATACATACACATGCATTTTTGGCAAGTGACATAACTTTGAAACTGCATGATTTATAAAAGATCGGTTAAAGAGAAAGTCAGTCCATCAACATTCTGAATAATATGCCTGAAATAAACAAAGAGATCAACTGACAAAGAGAAAAAGTGATTTTTAAGTATCTATCTTTTCAGAATCACACAAAAATGACTACCTACCATTCCTATGAATTTATTTCTTTTTAAATCATACATGTATCAGTTCTTGTTACTTTATCCAACATAAACAGAGAATTTTTACTGAATTTCACACAAACTTACATAATATATCTGTGTTGTTCAATGCGAGGATAGTCCACCCATTCTGGGTTGCCATGGTAATTATTCATCCCTGTAGTGTCTCTATGTGACATTTGTTTCCTGTAATTAAGGACAAAATATTCTCAAAGGGATTTAAACATACATGTATTGTGCACTATAATTTCTTCATACCTGGAAGCTATAAAACCCAATATACCATATAATGTCTATTCTCATTTACTCAGACAAGAGAACCACAATCTGTAAGGTGATCAGCCTGTGACCAAGAGGTTTAAAGTTCAAGTCCAATCATTGGCTCATTAGTGTTCTGTTTTTCAGATAAGAGAGTAAAAACCAAGGTCATGTGTCCTTAGTATATGTAGCATTTACAAGACATTAATCCTCGTTGCTTTGTAATGATACATGTACATTACATTGATATGATTCCCATGCTATGTATCAGACAGATTCCGTCAAATCCGGTGTGGTTCAGTGGATGAAGTACTTGGCTTGTGACAGAGAGTCCACGGTTTTACTCCGGCCGTGGGCAAACCGGTGCTCTGTTTTTCAGATGAGACAGTAAAAACCGAGGTCCTGTATCATGGACAGAAATGAATACAGTGTTCAAGATAAAGAAGGTATTGCATCTTTCTCCAGACGGGACAAAATTATGTATAGACAGACATACAAAGAAAGACAGACAGACATGCTGTCGAATAGATCCAGACAAATGGACCATCCAACCACTAGATGCCCCCTGATCTTTCAGACCAGGGACATAATAATGTAATCATGCAGCTGCAATAGAAGTTATTCCATTTATGTGCATATCTGAGATCCCAACTTCAGTGATGAATAAGCTAGACTTCTCGAAGTACACAAGAAGTGAGAAGAATTATGTAAATTTATATTACCTATAACTAAAATCAACATTATAAGAATAAGATATCTGAAAAATGTTATGTACACACATGATTGAAATATGGAAATACTAAAAGCCGAATTGAAATATTTTGCTCTATCTATGTGCTACAATAAACTATATTACTTACTCTGCAAATTTGTTCTGCAAATCATCTAATGCCTTTTCCATTTTGTGAGTTTTCTGAAAGGAAATAAACAATTATATTACTTAATCAAGAAATTCAATCATCCTTCCTCTTCCTTAATTCATCTTCGTGAGCCTCAGGATACGATTATTTCTCCCTGAGACTTTTCAGAGAGAAGTAATCCTCACTTGATCTTGGTTAGCGAAGATACAGGAAGATTAACCACTTTAAAAATCAAAATTTCTATATATTAGTCTATCAAGTTTTATACTTAAAAACAAAAAGAAATATACATCATCTTATTTCTTTTTTCAATCATCACCTAAAAATTTGCATCAATTTAGACGTAATGAAAAATACGTATAAGTATATTTCAAATATGGGAACTTTTCATTTTTCCATTTTTTCAAGGCAGAGTGATGTTATGAATGAAAAATCATCCACAGAAACGTAACAATACGAAAGGGTTATAAATGTTTGTAATGATGGATCACTTGCAAGAAACAAGAGTTATCTTTCTTAGTAAATCTATAGTATTTGTTGCACAGTGGAGACTGAAAAGAAGAATTTGTCATGGCTTGGTGGTGACGATAGGGAAAGTTGACCTGAGACAACTGTTACAATCTAAATTATGTTTCAGTGAGGTGTAAATTAAAAACTGTTCTTCTCACAGGTTCAACATCTGTCTTTTCCTATCTATACATCAAAAGTCATTGACTGATTCTTTTATTTCGTCAATTAAAAATATATTTAATAATTCCTCTTTCAACAGATCTGTGAACTTGAGAACTACTGGGTATAGACACAGTGAAATATCACTATAATGCATTGTATATGCTCTATTTGTGGTAAAAATTTCATGTATGATACAGTATTTTATATTTCAATGTCATATGTGATTCTAGCTCTTCTGACATTAATTTCAAAATTAACTCCTGTCACTCTATAATTTTATCTTCCAGAGATAACACAAGAAAAGCGTAATGTTACACAATAATTCTGGTTACGAATCAAATATATTCAATGCATGTGGGTGAAAGATAAAGTTTAGGCCCCCCTCCATCCCCCCATCAAAAAAAAAAACAAAAAAGAACAAGAGCAACGCCGAGCATGGCATAAAGACACCTGTTGCTTAGTTTGAATATATGAAACTTAAAAGTACAGAAACATTCTCCCTTTGCCACAATTCTGTGAAATATTATTCAAATCCATTTTGTTAGGGGTAGAGAGTAATGGCCCCGACAAAGACTTACCCATCATATGCATTGTGACCTTGAACTTGCAGATATGATGTTTAAAGTTGTATACCCTATGTTCGCATATTATAGGTAAATTTATTCTAAATTGTTTTGATTACATATATAGGCCTTTAACATATTAAAAAAGAGCCCTTGTAAATTCTGCGTTCAAATTCGTCTTATTAAGCGAGATATGGCTGTTTAAAACGCGATGTTTGTAAACACAATGTTTACAACCAACTTATCACGTGATCTAATTCGGAAGCCGCCGCACCATGGACACTGATGGAGGGCGAGGTGAATAAACTTGACGAGTAACTTTAAAAATCTGCATTCAAGTCTACTAAAGTCAGTATTTACTGAAATCGTTTTCTTCTGGAGTCTCCCTTCATCGTATTTGTTTTTTATTAAACTGCGCATGCGCGAAGTCAGGTTATGGTTGTATTTATGGAATACCCACTTTATTTATGAAGAATTCTCTTTTTATTTTGATATCTCTGAGGGTCTGAAGCAACAATAAGTGTTATTAACGGAAAGTTAATAACTTCAGCCATACAAGAAAAATACAGTTTTCGTTTTACATGCCCTAATTTTTGAAATTATACCGAATTGTAGGGTATACAACTTTAAGCCAAGGTCATGACACCACACCCTTGGGTCCTGTGCAATAAGTCTGTGAAATATTATTCAAATCTATGCAAGGTGTGAAAAGTTATGGCCTGGACAAGAATCTGACGGACATCACCACAGTGACCTTGAAAGTCAATAGGGTTCATCCTCCAGTCATGGGAATTAAGTGTGCAAAGTTTAAAAGTTCTAGTGTAAACAAGTTTATTTGTACCTTGTTCAAAAGTTGCATACTCAAAAATTTGCTAGTTTTGTCCTATAAATGACTTTGGCCTTTGACCTTGGTATAAAAAAAATCAATAGGGTTTGTCCTAATGCTATACGAAATAAGTGTTCCAAGTTTGAAAGTCCTAGCCTAAATGGTATGGTCCGTATTGTGTTAACAAGGTGTGGACAGACAAACAGACCCACAGAGCCATACCATAATATGTCAGTGTATGACAGGCTTATAAAATGAAATTCAGGAACTCTTCAAGCATTTTGAGAAAAGTTCAATCATGAGACATATTAGGTATTAACAAAGGCCAAGGCAAAGGCATAATAAATTCAATATCCATAAAAATCAATAAAATCTCTGACAGAAATTGCAGTCAAGGAACTCTTAAGTCAGGAAACAATTTCAGAACACAATAAATACAGTATATATCTGTAACAAACGAAAGTCAATTACAAGAAAAGAAAAATCTGACAGAGCAGAATGCAATGAAAGAGCAAAGATGCAGCAACATCTTGCAAAACTAGATAAGTTGGAAGTTGGAAAAATAACTCTTGTTTTAAATGATCAGTCTATACGTTATACTTGAACCTCAAAAGTGTTAACACTGCGTGGGGAAATAATATCGAGTACAAGTGAATATTACAATTCAATTTTATGACGATGTACATAGAAATCACAAAGTCTACATCAAATGAGAGTTTTAAGTTAGTTTTTAAGTGTCCTAAATTTATCTACAGAAAGTAAAATACTACACTCATTTATAAAAATTAAAAGAGAGAAAAGTTTGAAGACACTTAAAGAGATGCAAGAAATTTCAAAAATGTTTGAAATTATTATGAATTATACATAATATTGTGAGCCGAGTCAGAGAATTGTCGCTAAAGCTAAGCTTATGTCCTATTATGTCGGCTACGATACTATATGTACATATATATATATATATGTATGAAGTCTGACGAACATAATAGTATGACAGAAATATTTTCGAATTAGTATTAATTAATTTGTGTTGCAACCACTCCTATATGCAAATGATTGATATAGAGAGAAGTAAACACATGAGAACCACAAAGCTCAGAGAATCATACAAACTGTGTAGGAATTCTTCTGTAAAAAAATAAGGGAAGCCAGACGTCACAAAATCAAAATGCAGTACAATGTACATGTACAGATAAGTGATGCTCTAATAGACATTTTTTCCTGATTTTACATGATGTAAAGAGCAATATAATCAAACAAAAGATGCTTTGTCGCTTAGATATGCGTTAGCTACATTATTGTCATCTTGACGTCGCAATCTAAACATTTACATCATGATCAAAATTCCAGCAAAAACGGTTTGTCCAATATTATTATTAAGGCTCTTTACATCATTTAAGATTGTAAAAATGTTTGTAATTGTCATCCAATTCATTTTTCAAAAAGGTATATATTTATATTCAAGAAAGTAATTTTTTCAATACATCCAAAAATTCAAGGGTTGCCATAAAATTCATCATATTTTCTGTACAGAATTATTACGTATTTATGGAATGATTTACTTTTTCCTTTTACAGTTTTATTTTTCCCCAGATCAAATAATAATACTCATATCAAGACACAGTTTACTCCTCAAACATGTATGTGTCAGCTATCAATAAATATCTGCATGCATATCCAAGACAATGACATCTTCATTGAAATAATTAAATCATACATCAAATGCTTCACTCATGCTTAAGTAGTTGAAAAAAAGCTATGTTTCAAAGCACAATGTTGAGATTCTCATGAGAAACTACTTAAAATATAATCACAAACTATTTTTCTACAAATTTTCAGCCTCCTGCCCTTTATCTAGAGGTTTACAGAAAAATAATTTTTTTTTACCTACAATCCATATCTACTATTTTCAGCATTTATTGTAAATAATAACATTTTCCTATAACCCACAAGAAAAAGGCCAACGCAAGTGACCGAAAATTTGTGGAACAGAAGTATTTTTGTAATCGTATGCTTATCAATATCCCTGATGGAGGATTATCCTGATTATTGTGACAGTTCTACTTTATAAAATTCAATATATATTAAATAGTGCATTTGCATTACACTGAAATACACTGAGAGAATTGTTTTTACAGAGGACATACATATATCTAAATCCTTGTGGTTACTTCATGTATAATGACAAATTTTCCAGTTTGACATTTTCTCTTAAATTCTTAATAGACTGAGGTATGTTATACATGAAGAGTGGACAGACAGACAGACAGAAAGGGAGATAGACAAGCAGACAATCATTCCTACAAGACTTAGTATATTTATTCCAAAGAGTGCAGGTAAACAAAAACGCAAACAATGCTATTTAGATTAATAGGGTACAAACCACCCGAATATTAAAGTGCACACAAAATCAAAGGGATATATTTCACCAGTTATATATCATAATTTTTTCAAATCAATGAATTATTTAACATGAAAATAATTAGTTGCTACCATGATCAAAAGGCACACACCACCCCAAATATTAAAATGCAAAGTTAATGGGATATAATTCACCAATTCTATTTCATTACTTTGTTAATTCAATGAATTATTTATAAGAATTAATTACCAGGAGGTTAAAAAATTTTTGAATAAATTTGTTGTGTAGAAGTATTCAATGTTAAACAATCCACAAAATAGACAGTAGGGAGGTACTAAAGACAAAGATGTGCTTATGGGGTTCCATTCCAGTCTCACCCCTGATTTATCATTCCACAAGTCTGATATACTTTCTATTGTCATCATCCTCTTCTAGATAATACATGTATACATGTAATGTTTAAAAATACAATATTTAGGTCACCTTTTCTCCTATTTGTTTATTGTTTAACGTCACCCAAAGATTACTGCAAACCCCTTTAAATTTCGCTGCCTTAAAATTTCGTGAATTTTCAATTTTCCATATTTCACTGCCCCTAATTTTGGCAGTTTTGTAATTGTTTATCACATTACTTGTTATACAAGTATTAATATATCATCTCATCAGATGATAGAGTCTAGATAAGATAAGGTAATGGTTCACATTGTGATGATGTAGAGATAATAACATTTCATGAGTTTAGAAATCAGCTTCATAACATAAAAATAAAAACCCGCAAAACACGACGAAATCCTAATAATAATATATTTCCCTGCCTTTACATTTCGTGATTTTTTATCGCTCTCAAAATCTGCAAAAATTAAGGACGTGCAAAATTTTAGGGGTTTACAGTATCTCAACTGTATGGCTACAGCATCTGACTATTGCAATGCACAGAAATTTAGGCCCATGCAAAGGACCTTGTCTTTTTTTTCAATCTCATTCCAAAGCAGGTCACCCACAAGTCAAGCAGGACTCATACTCTAGATATTCTGGTCAAGAGTCAAGTGCCAAACTGATTGTGTTATGCTTGCTCCAACATGTCTGTGAAATACTTTCTATGTAGGTGATGTTTTTCATACCTCTTTAAAATCAATGTCCAAAAAAAAAATCAATCAAAAGGCAGATCCAGCAAAAGTAAGCATAAGATGATGTTATTTCCTCTGTTTACCTATTTTTCCTCTGACTTAAGGTATGTTTTTATCGATCAAAATATAGAATTATTTATATTAATATATTAGTATTTTAGACTTTGATTGTACAAAACACAATATTCTTATATCTTGAACATGAAGCAATTTCAATTTGACCTCAACCATTATATTTCAACATATGCATTAAACAATGTCTTGAGAGTGGTTTTACTGTTAAGATACATTAAATCTTTTACCTTTCTTCTTGCTAAGGCTATATCAGCTGGCACATCAGGAACTAAGTATGCTAGGACAAACTTCAGCACTAAAACAATATGCTGAAAAAATACAACAATTAATTACATTCACTATTGGTACTGGTCTTATTACGTCACATCTTGTAGACCAATCTAATTTAGGTTTATTGAAATAAACCAAGTTTATAGAAGTCATTAATTACGGCAGACCCTATACCCCTTAGGAGACTTATCACATTTGTTTTTAATTAATATCGCTTGATAACCTCATCTATATTTAGAATACAGCCTCGTTTTGAATACAATCTAGGCATTAGAGCCATAATTATTCAAGCAAGTGGATAATTATTCTTTGCAAATTTATATTGCTGGCTTCAATGACAGAGGATTAATCACCTCCATTCCCCCTCTCTCCATGGAACTGATTGCTAAGGGATTGACATATTGTATTTTCTCATATATTTTTAGGACCATTATATATGATTCCATTAATTTATTCATAATAATGTAGTTCTGATCGGACTGTTCATTTAATTCTTATATATACAATTAAATTTACTATCCCCAAGATGTTATCAGGGGAATTTTCCTTTTCATTTGTCAGTTATTGATCACAAATGCCAATGTATGAAATTCTTGCAATAAATACTTTCAAATATACATATTTGTTTTTATTGTATAAATAAAACACTTATTAAGTCCCATCTTTTGGGCCAATCTTATAAGGTAATATATCTGCCCATGTACATTAAGTCGTCCACAGAAGTAGAAAAGGAGTGGCGTGAAAGTTGTGAAATGATCGTTAATTAAAAAAACTTCCCTTATTTGTAAAGTCAACTGACCATGGAGAGATACAGTTACTCAAACGGCACTCACTGTGATGTGCAGAAAGAGAGAGAGTTCATATCAGGGGCAGACAAATCATTTTACTGAAATGGCTTAAAATTCTCCCATCATGTCATGGCAACAAACCACAATACATTCTTTAATTTTAGCTGCGAGACTGACCTTTTGATGGAAAAATCATCTTATTGATTATGGTATTCCCCACAAGAATAAAACTTTTATCCGAGTGTCAAAAATTTTAAAAGGAAATTCATCATGAAATTTCACTTGACCAAATGCCAATCCTATAGTAATCATGACAGGTTCTATAAACCATATAACACATGTACAAATATAGATATCAATAAATACAAGAGTTTTGACTTGCATACATGTATCTATTCAACATGATGCTTTTAAATGCCAGGAGTGAATTAAATTAATGAACTCATCATTTTCATTGGTTTTCTTGATAAAAAACTAACACATTCAAATTTGTTATACATGTAATATACACTGGAATTTGAATTATGATTACCATTCATTTCCATTATAACATTATAAGTCTTCAAAATCTGAAGGCCATCGACCTGAGGGGGCTTTGAGATACATATCAATAATCAGTTCACTCCTGACAAATCAGAATTTGATTTCATCTTTACTATAAATAGCCCCACTACAGCAGATAAATGAATTTCTCTTACCTCAAATCCAATAACGATCCACAGCTGATCTTTGGTATTGTATTTGTTTCCCCAGGCTGAGGTGAAAGCGATCAGGAAAGCATTGGACACCACGCCAATGTAGTTGATTAGTTGTAATATCACAAACCATGTACCTGTACACAGACGGTTATATAATACAATCAAACTTCAGTAACTCGGAATGTAAAGGACTGTCAAAATCACAGCCTCTCACACATAGATGCACATGAACTGATATCTATAATCCTAGTGTAAAAATAAAATTCAACTACATGTATTTCCGAAACTCATTGTTTTTTTCATTTTTCCTTTTTGAAGTACAGTACAGTTTTATAAATTGAACTAAACATTACTTTGAATTTTGTAGGGTTTTTGACTTTCAATAGGTCAAGTTTGAGTATGTAAATAACACTGAATGTACAGAAATGTGGTCAGGAACTAAATGATCGATTACTTTGCACTTAGGGGGTTTTCAAGCTTTTGACATTCTAGTTATCAATGTTTGACTGTACATATAAAAATGAAAAATTCTATGTTAATAAACCCCAACATAACCATAACAGAACTAACAAGACAAGTATCCTCCTGCAGCAGCAAAACTGCATCACAATAAATTTGATCTCATGCTCATGTTGACCTTGACCTTTGACATATGATACAGCATGAAATTCTATGTTAATAAACCCCAACATAACCATAACAGAAGTAACAAGACAAGTATCCTCCTGCAGCAACAAAACAGCAAAACTGCATCACAACAAGTTTGATCTCATGCTCATGTTGACCTTGACCTTTGACATATGACACAGCATCTGCAGCATGCATGCACCACAATTTCCACTTTCTGATGAAACTTGCATGTAAGTTTGGATGGCATACCACTTGTAGCTACCTCAAAACTGACTATGTACATTGTCAATAGCATCTACCTATGGACAGATGGGGTGATTTCAGTATTCTCCCCCTGACAACAAAACATGTGAATTGTTTTGATATTTCATATTTTCTAGTTTAATTAAATGATTTTCACCTTAGATTCCTTACATCATAGATTAATTAATGGAACAATATACTACATTTTTTTATGTACGTTTCTTTTTATCAAAATAAAGTTTGGGAGGTCAAAAGACACAAAACAGAGTAAGCATGCAGAACATAGACTTACATATGATGTATGATGTTCCTACAACTTATGAGAAGACGTTGTGACAAAAGAAGAAGAAGAAGAAGAAGAAGAAGAAGGACATCTATTAATACTACAGTGCATTTAAGACTTAAGAAATGAAATTTAACTAGAAATTTGATCTACCAATGGTTGAATTATAGAATCTACCGCTATTGTCCGGTGGTGACAGAGAAATCAACCAACCCGAGTGTCAAATTAGCTTAGTCCATACCGAGGCTTGCCGAGGCATGGACTATGCTAATTTGACACGAGGGTTAGTTGGTTTCTCTGTCACCACCATACAATAGCGGTAGATTATTTTTCTCCCATTCAATAATTTGCCCCTAAATTTGTCATTTTCCCTTCGGTTTTGTTGGAAAATGAACAAAAATTAGGTTGCTTGATGTTGACGTATGTCGTGTTTGCTTATGACGTCATGATAACACTGAGCGTGAAATAGGTTGTGTAGCTTATCTTCCACCCCCCTGTGGGAGACAGGCTGATCAATTTGCAGTAAATATGAGAATAACTCTGTGAATATGGGAGAATAAAGAGGGCTTCATAACAATTCCATACAGTTCTCAACGGCATAAAAATAATATAAATGAGTTTGTATTGTATTTATTTCTTTATCTACCAACTTTCTCCCTTCTGACAGAGAATGATGAAAAGTTGAGGTTTACCTATGTCTTGTGCAATAAATGCCACTGGTCTCCTGAACCACCAGAGGATTCTCTTGGCATCAAGTCGTATGTCTATTGAGGTCACGACCACAGCAATCAGAGGGGCCAGAGGAAAGGAAGCAGCAAATAACTGGAAATGAGGAAAGGTTTTGATAAAAGTTTCAAATTACAACTGGAAAGAAAGGTTTTATTTAACCTAGTGTTATTGCTACACATAAAACAAGAGGCCCAAGTGGGCCTTTATCGCTTATCTGAGATATAGTAAACATTGCATTTAAAAAATACCCCCACACTACATTTACCATTTTTGTAATTCTAAAAAATTTATGAAAAATCCAATTAATAAAAACAACCCCATTTCTTTACTATATTCTGGTTGAAATTGGCATTTCAGTGCATCAAAATTCAAACATAGGGAAATTATTGATAAAAAACATGTTATTTTGCATGAAAATGTAAAAGTCTCAAAAGATGTCAAAAACGTCAAAAATTGTCCATTCCATTTCAACAGAATGGACAAAATTGAAACATACATCGTTCTAGATCATTCAGATGCCATTAATTTCATGATCCATACAGCAATTCTGGACTAGAAGAATTTCAAAGAGGGGTACTCTCTGAAACCTATTATTAGCCATGGTGATGCCAAATGTCAACGAATTTGGATGAAATGAACAAGCTTGGTAGAAAACCTCTAATACTTCACATATACCAAGTTTCATCAAAATCCTCCCAACAGTTCTGAAGAAGTAGAAATGTTAAAAGTTTATAGACAGACAGATAGAGAACAGACATCAGGCGATCAGAAAAGCTCGTCTGAGTTTTCAGCTCAGGAAGGCTAAAAACTTCAAATACTAATCACAGAGTATACCAAACAATAATTATGGTTGGGGAAAAGCAACACTTAGGGTTCATTTTGTCTATCTGTCTGTTGGTCAGTCAGTACATCCGTCAAATCTGTTTGAAATATCCACACATGTACTACAAGTCTTGCTCACTCTAGTCTCTTTCTACCACTGCAGAAAAAGCAAGATACATTGTTATTTGGAACTATAGTAATGTGGAACCCTTCATAGCATGTTCCCTAAATCTAATATAACCACTCATCACATTACTCACAAGAAAACCATATGTGATGACTCACCACAAGAAAACCATATGTGATGACTCACCACAAGAAAACCATATGTGATATGACTCACCACAAGAAAACCATATGTGACGACTCACCACAAGAAAACCATATGTGATGACTCACCACAAGAAAAACCATATGTGATGACTTACAACAAGAAAACTATATGTGATAACTTACCGCAAGAAAACCATATGTGATGACTCACCATAAGAAAACCATATGTGATGACTCACCACAAGAAAATCATATGTGATGACTCACCACAAGAAAACCATATATGATAACTTACCACAAGAAAGCCATATGTGATGACTCACCACAAGAACACCATATATAATGACTCACCACAAGAAAACCATAAATGAAGACTCACCACAAGAAAACCATATGTGAAGACTCACCACAAGAAAACCATATGTGATGAATCACCACAAGAAAACCATATGTGATGACTCACCACAAGAAAACCATATGTGATGAATCACCACAAGAAAACCATATGTGAAGACTCACCACAAGAAAACCATATGTGATGACTCACCAAAAGAAAACCATACGTGATGACTCACCACAAGAAAAAAGTATGTGATGACTCACCACAAGAAAACCATATGTGAAGACTCACCACAAGAAAACCATATGTGATGACTCACCACAAGAAAACCATATGTGATGACTCACCACAAGAAAACCGTATGTGATGACTCACCACAAGAAAACCATATGTGATGACTCACCACAAGAAAACCGTATGTAATGACTCACCACAAGAAAACCATATGTGATGACTCACCACAAGAAAACCGTATGTGAAGACTCACCACAAGAAATCTATATATGATGACTCACCACAAGAAAACCGTATGTCATGACTCACCACAAGAAAACCGTATGTGATGACTCACCATTACAAGAATACCATATGTGATGACTCACCACAAGAAAACCATATGTGATGAATCACCACAAGAAAACCATATGTGAAGACTCACCACAAGAAAACCATATGTAATGAATCACCATTACAAGAATACCATATGTGATGACTCACCACAAGAAAACCATATGTGATGAATCACCACAAGAAAACCATATGTGATGACTCACCACAAGAAAACCATATGTGATGAATCACCACAAGAAAACCATATGTGATGACTCACCACAAGAAAACCATATGTGATGAATCACCACAAGAAAACCATATGTGAAGACTCACCACAAGAAAACCATATGTGATGACTCACCAAAAGAAAACCATACGTGATGACTCACCACAAGAAAAAAGTATGTGATGACTCACCACAAGAAAACCATATGCGAAGACTCACCACAAGAAAACCATATGTGATGACTCACCACAAGAAAACCATATGTGATGACTCACCACAAGAAAACCGTATGTGATGACTCACCACAAGAAAACCGTATGTGATGACTCACCACAAGAAAACCATATATGATGACTCACCACAAGAAAACCATATGTGATGACTCACCACAAGAAAACCATATGTGATGACTCACCACAAGAAATCCATACATGATGACTTTTTCTGTGTATTCTCCTAGAGTGAAGTCTCCTAGCTTCTCCTTCAGCAGTTGTTTCTCTAGAAAGGTTAGCTTCTCAGGTTCATCCTTGGCTTTTTTCATTAGGTCGTCTTTCTCCTCAGTCGAGAAGCAATTACAATGCATGCATGCTGGTCGGTTCCTCCACTTTCTCTTCAAAAACCTGAATTAGTATTCAACAATATTTTTCATGAATGTCCATGTATGAGCCGACATACCTAAAATATGATACAACAATATGCTTTGTGAATAGCCATACAAGATCTGACATATCTAAAAAATGATACAACAATATGCTTTGTGAATAGCCATACAAGAGCCGACATATCTAAAACATGATACCACAATATGCTTTGTGAATAGCCATACAAGATCTGAGATATCTAAAACATGATACATGTACAATAATATGCTTTCTGAATAGCCATACAAGATCTGACATATCTAAAACATGATACAACAATATGCTTTGTGAATATCCATACAAAAGCCGACATATCTAAAACATGGTACCACAATATACTCTAAGAATATCCATATATGACCCAGCATACCTAGAACACTGTACCACAATATACTTTATGAATATCCATATATGACCTAGCATATCTAGAACACTGTATCACAATATGTTTCAAGAATATCCATATATGACCCAGCATACCTAGAACACTGTAACATAATGTGCTTCAAGAATATCCATATATGATCCAGCTTTAGTTTATTAGCAAGAGAACAATATGGTTTACATGCACACATAAATACATACAAGACATACAAATAAAAAATCAAATTAGCGGAGAACACAAAAATTTATGAAAACTGAAAATAGAGGAGGACAGACAATGCAAAGAATATATACATAATATAAGTAAGAATTATGGTAAACAGGTACACGTACAAGATTTTATATTCTCAAAGCCCTTGATTAAGAAGCAGTTTTCGAAAATCTACCCAGATTACATAATTGTTCCCTGTTTTGCCAGCATACTTAGAACATCACACTGAAGTAACGTTACAAATATCCATATATAAGCTGGCCTAGCTCCATGCTTGTGACAAAAAGGTCCTAGTCTCAAGTCCCATCAGAGGTTTGTCAATGACCTTGTCAGATGAGACAGTAAATAACCAAGGTCACATGTCGATGTAGACTCGGCACTTAAAAGATTCCTCACTGATTCCGTTAAGTCAGTAAGTCTAAATTTCTGTGCAATGCCATCACCATATAAGTGAAAAAATCTTGGAGTAATGTAAAACAAAACTTAAACAAACAAACAAATAAAACATGAATATATATACTGAACAATCTGTTTTATACAGATTTGCCAGACCTAGCATAGACTAATATAATCTATGACCACTTTGTACCGGGACGGGAAAGTCCTACCTGTAAAAAGATCGGTAGTACACAATGTGCCTTCCAAGGTCAAATTTTACAAATCTTCGACATGAGGGTGGCATTTTCTCTTTACAAAATGACAATTGTTTATTTTTCTCTAACTCTTTCAATTGTGTAATTTTTAGACCTGATAACATACTTATAGACATGTGACAGGCAGTTCTGCCTACATATTGTGACATCAGTAAAGAGGATTTGAGAAGCACCTGGAGTATGAGACAGAGTGTTCCCAGAAGAGGTGAATAGTGAGAGAATATGCCATCTTTATTTCCCATCAATTAGACATACAAAACCCTAGCTATACGATACCACATACATGAGATTCCAAAAATGAGTCAGGTTTGTAAATCCCTTAAATCACATAGATGATGTCACCATAAGAGTCTAGATAACTCGATCAGGGGGCATCTCAAAATACCACGAGTACATAAAGGGTGGGGTACTTACGGTAATATGACATCAGAGAATAACTTGGGTAATGGCTTCGTCAGCATGCAGATTAAGACTTGGAATGAGAGCTGAGACATACAGGTCCCCTCACATTGATCTCTATATGCTGGCCCCAGATCGAAGATTCCACTGTAGTCAAAACGCTAAAAAATAACAAATGTCAATTTCAATCTAACAAAACTCTCACATTATACATTTGTCTTTAGGGCTAAGTTGAGAACAAGATGTGTTTTTGAAACACTGATTAGGTTAGGTCACATGGTGTTTTGCTATTGACAAACAAACCTAAAAGTATTTGCTCAGAAATCTGTAACTGCACAGAAATATATCAAGAATACTCCGTAAAAGAAAACAGTGGTATCACAAGAAGTTATACATTATTTAAGTCATCTACCTTTTCAAGTAATAAAATATGTCGCTATTTTCAAGGTTGAATAAATTATTTAGACCATTACTCTTTAAAGGACTCAACTAAAGACTCAGTCATCAATGGCATTTGATGACAATCACTCGACTATTGTTTTTCACTTTTAATACAATGTGATTATACTGTAATTTTTCACAATTTCCTATAGAGAAAATATCAGTAAATCTATGAAGATACATCTTATTCAGCAGAAAAACTTACCAAAAATAGTCACTTAATATGGTCATCTTGTTCTGCTTTGTCAAAGTTTTGTTTCGCTATTCTTTCTTCAATATATATGTATGCTAATATACTGATTTAAGGAAATGTACATAAGCAATGACATACCCCTCTGAAGAATGCAATGTAGAAGCAGGAAGTGTAGTTATTAACAAACTGGAAGGCAAACAACTTGATGATCAATGCATCGTCAAACTTAGTCTGAGTCCTATGGTTTTCTGAAATGAATATATGAAAAACAGATTAAATGACATTTTAATAAAGTGAGTTATCTGCCCTTGTTATTTTAGGTTGTCTGCTGCAGAAGTGGAAGAGGAGAGTGTAAAAGCTGTTTAAAGACAACAATCAAATTCAGAGAATTGTGGTCCCCCGCTTTTGGGGTCTATCAGTAAGGGTGCAGTGATCTGTGACATATTGTCATGGTTGTGCATGTCTACATGTATCTGCAGCACCATTAGGGACACACAAGCCAAATATGAAGGCCCACATCTTACGGTTAAAAAATTACATTGAAGTAGGTCAAATGTCACAGTCAAGGTCGCATGATAAAAAAGTTTGGTACCAATGGAAAGGTATTGCAATTAGGGACACACATGCGAAATATGTAGGCCCTACGTCTTATGGTTATAAAGTTATGACCAAGGTTAAAGTTTATGTGACAAATGGACAGACAGATGGACGGACGGGCACACAGATGAATAAAATTTAATGTCCCCATGCTTTCGCGAAAAGTGGGGGACAATTAATTCTATCAAATTATTTGTAAGGTCAACTGATTGATTGATTAAATTTTTGTTTAACGTGACACCATGAATATTTCACATATATGGTGACGGCATCTGCCTGATGCGGGGCATACAAACTTTAACCTATGCAACGGACCCACCCAAAGCAGTGAGGGATCTTTAACGTGCCATGCATGTCAACCTCACAACGTATAAATGATATACAGAGAGGGATAGTGTTCTTATCAAGGGCAGATAACTCACATTATTGGATCTTTCTAATTGTTTGGTTATATTCTTTATTAATCAATGATAACATCCAAAAAACTTGCACCTTAAACATTTCTTATTTCCATTTAAAGATTTAAAATTAAAAAAAACCGATTTTATGAATAAAAGAACTATAAGCAACTGGACTGTAATATCACAATAAGATATAATCCTTAGGAAAATAATTATATCTAAATCAAATTTCCTTTTATGTGACTTGATTCCATTTTAAATCATGGCACTAATATGAAACATATAAACATTAAGTTCTTACCCCACTCTGTTAATTTTCGAGCTAGCCAATCATAAAGCTGTAAGAAGACAATGATATTGTGAAAGCAAAGTACAATTTCAAAGTAAAGCTTATGAAAGAAGACAGTATAAACATGTTATATAAGTTTTCAGAAGTTCTTATTACTCATAAATATACTCTACAATAAATATAACAATGTGCAATATATAATATTGATATAATAATTATTGAAAAATATTAGGATGCATTTAAGGTTTTTCCATTTGCTTGCTCATTATTTCATCTATCTAGCCACCAAATTTATTGAAAAGTAGGTGAATTTTAAGTTCTTAAATTCCCTTGATATTAAGATTTTACATATACAATAGAATACTTTACACTGCATACACACTTAATACTCTTAGTCCTATCTTAAATCGTACACAAAACGTTTAATTTAGCATTCACAAATTCACATACTTTGCCAAGAATAAGGATAGAGATGGCATTCAGCAGAGATGATACAATGGTGGTGACCATGAGGCAGGCTTCTGATGGTGTCCCTGGACAGTAATTCACCGAGGTGAAAATACGGTACACAATGACTGCCACCACACTGCATAGGACCAAGCAAACCATAAAGAGCAGTGACATGCCAGACAGAAAAAACTTAAAGATACGATATTTCATCGGGTAGCTGATAATCGCTTCTCCATCTGGGTCAACAGGATTCTGTAACGAAGAGAATTCATTTTCTTTGAAAAAAAAATACAGAAGATTTTTATGTAAAACTGATCTCCAATACTGGACGACTCCATAAATTTGCATAATTATGTCTTACATTAAATATTACATGTATATGATTTATTTTACTCCTTTGAATACTATTGATTTTTTACTGGAGCATCAGTAATTCAAATCTGTGGTTGAGTCAAACTTGTTTTAAAAGTCTGAGACAATTCATCTGTACTGAAGCTTAAGTTTATTGTTATGTCAAACTCCTCAGAGTTGCTGGAACAATTTTTCTACAGCATTTGAAAATCTACTTCTTGAAAGTGAACGGTAAATCAATCTTGCTTCTCCTCTTAGGAGTTTCAGCGACAGGGGAAACGAGAGCAACGCCTAGCGTGACATAATACACCCGTCGCTTAATTCGGACGGGATCAATTCGCATTTGGCATGATTTTCATGAAAAACATCTGACGTTTACTAAAGTTAATTGCGTTTGATAGCATTCTATCATAGGAATAAGTCCAAGGGCAATAACTCCTGCAGAAATGGTCCTATCAAACCCATCTTGGAACTTGACCTGCCAAAAAAAACTTGAAATTTTTTAGTACAAGCCCCCCCCCCCCACCCCTTCCCCTCCTAAAATTATAAATTTCTTAAAAATGAAGAAAAAGATATCAATACCTGTAAAATATGTGAAAGTTGGTACATTTTACTTGTTTCATGATAAATTTCAACATGTTTTTACAAAAATTAGATTTTTAATGAATTTTCAAAACAAAATCTTGAAATTTATAAGTCCAAGGGCCATAAATCCGTCAAAAGTAGATCAATTGTAACAAAACTTGAACAAGACTAAGTACTGACGCCGCTTGATATAAAGCTATATACCAAATTTCAACCCAATGTCTTGAAAGACGGCAAAAAAAAGTCTGGAAAACATGACCTAGGACAGATGGTCACCCCCCTCCCCCTCAAAATTATAAATTTCTAAAAAATGTAGAAAAAGATATTAAAAACCCATAATATATGTGATAGTTAGTACATTTTACTTGTTTCATGATAAATTTCATAATGTTTTGACAAAAAATAGATTTCTAATGAATTTCTGAAAAAATCTTGAAATTTATAAGTCCAAGGGCCATAAATCCGTCAAAAGTAAATCAATTGTAACAAAACTCGGACTTGTACTGACGCCGCTTGATATAAAGCTATATACCAAATTTCAACTCAATATCTTGAAAGACGGCAAAAAAAAGTCTGGAAAACATGACCTAGGACAGATCGTCACCCCCCCCCTCCCCCCCCCAAAATTATAAATTTCTCAAAAATGTAGACAAAGATATTAAAAACCAGTAATATATGTGATAGTTAATACATTTTACTTGTTTCATGATAAATTTCATAATGTTTTGACAAAAAATAGATTTTTAATGAATTTCTGAAAAAATCTTTAAATTTATAAGTCCAAGGGCCATAAATGTATCAAAAGTAGGTCAATCGTAACAAAACTTGAACAGGTACTAACGCCGCTTGAAATAAAGCTATATACTAATTTTCAACTCAATATCTTGAAAGACAACAAAATAAAGTCCAGAAAACATGACCCTGACGGACGCAAACACTGACGTAACATAATACTTCCCGTCTAATGACGGGTGTACAAAAACTGGTTTGTCTACATAGTCAGACTATTCACCACACACAGAGCTGTACACAACAGAGTAGTAGCTTGTCAAATATACTGAGAAAATCATTTATACTTCACGTGACTTTATTTTCACAATGTCAGACTTACGATATTTACGAGACACACTTTTCACTCGGAACTATGTACATCTCATAGTTTGATAGTCAAATTAAGGATAGCCAGCACTTTAATTTTTCATTGGAGTCATACTCATGACATGATGTAAGACAAAGTTGTCACAAGTTAGAAATAAGCATTTGTACGGTACTTACATCTTTTTTTTCTGTACCATAGAATTCTGGTCGGTCAGGTTCATTAGTCTCGTACTCCTCTACATCCCACTGGTATGACAGTCTAGCCTGATACCTCTTCCACATTTCCAGAAACAACGTCCCTATTATGATTTAAATTTCTAATTTTAAAACAAGAGCAAGACAGAATGGAAGAGCAAAGCAACATGTGAAACTGTTAATCTGGTCCAGTAATAAATATACATGTAATTGCATTACTTACATGATACTTTTAGATAATTTTAACTTCATAAATAAATGTAAATTAGTACATGTATAAGCATTTTTTTGTTTTGCTCTGGTGCCATTCTGTAACTCATTAAGATTATGCTTTATATTAAATGTTCAGCATAAATAAAAGTGGCCTTTTTAACTGAGCAATCTTTGACCTACACCTGGAAATCAACACTTTGTAATATAAGTCTGTAGGTTGCTTGATTATGAGGCAATAAGTTTTTTAAAAGCCTTGACTACATAAAATTTTGTCTCTAGAGATTGGATGGATGGATGGATGGATTGACGGATGGATTGATGGATGAATGAATGGACAGACAGACCAACAGACAGACAGCTTAACAGACAGACAAACAAGAAGAATGACAATAGCATACAAAAATATACAAACCCCAGACACATATCGCCATAGCAAAATATGGAGTGACATCATTGTCAAAAGCTTGCTTGATAGTGTCAAGGAGACTGAAAAAGGAATACAATGATGATAAATATATATGACCACTAGTTCAACATAATTTTAATGCAAAACATTCATTATTAGACTACCAGCAAAATCATTTATAACATGTATAATTATATCTATTTTGTGGTATATGCAGAATATGAATAATAATTTCACATGAATAGAAGGTCAATCATTAAGCTCTTGCTCAATATTAGAAATTTGCAAGTCCATTATCTAGGATGTTTCTTAACAATTGCTCTTGTAATATATGCTATAGTTTTCAATCTATGGATGTATTATAGTAAATTGTACATTATTCATAGGTACTTTTATGACATTTCTGTACTTACCCTGTTACAGCCTTAGTGCCATTGTTTGTTTGGCTGTCATACTCTACTCTTTTTTGTATGCTACAATATATTAATTCATTTGAATTTGTAAACAAAATTAGAGAAAGCAAATAAAATCTGTTGTCAAGAAAGGAGAAAATACAAAATTTCATAAAGGTTTTATTTGTTAGCCTTTTGAATCTTTAGATGGAAAAGGACAGATTAGAAAATGTATTTAAAAAAATTGGGAGAACAGAGATAACAAAAAACATAAGGAATGACTTATATAATTTAAAATTAAGTAAATTATTAAAATAAATCCAAGTGACCTTGACCATTGACCTTTAGCATATGAAAACAATAGCATCCCTCTCTTGTCATAAGGAATGTGTAGCAAATTTAATGGTCTAAGCAAAAGAGGATTCTGTCTGTATCTTGTGCTTGATGTTTATCAACAATATTTAGCATAGCATTGTAACTTTGAGACCTTTGACCTCTCACCTTGAAAAAATGATGTGATAAGGAGTATGTATCCTATATTTGAGTCCTACCCAAAACAGTTTAATCTGTATATTGGTTACAAAGTTTATAAAAAATGTTTGGTATGTGACCTTGAACTTTGATTGCTGACCTCGAAAAATTATCAACCTTAACCTCTCAGCATTAGTGGCTGCCGGTCCTAATCCAAATAGTTTTGTCTGTATCATGCTAACAAGCTCAGAGGACTGACAGATCCATAGACACAAGGCACCATACTATAATATTTCCATCTTTCAAAGGTATATATATTAAAAAGTTTGACTGAAAAAAATCTAAACAATGCTTAGTTTCTCATTCTAAACCTTGAGTGTAGAAAAGAGAAATTAAATGCTGAAAATAAATTTCTACATGTTTAAAATTAATGGTCTTTGTCACGAAAAAAAACAGCAACAGTTTTCTATCTGTGAAAATGATTCAGGAAACATTTGATTACAAGCTTTGTTTAAAAACTTGAGAAAACTGTAGAAAACTTTATCTTTGCATGGTACTATGTTATGAGTTCTAGATCACAGTAGCACAAACAAATCAAAGCAAAACCTCATCATAACCAGATCTCAGGAATCTGAACCTTAACTGAGTTCTGCAACAAAGGGTATGACAATTTATGACCGATAGCACTAGCAATACAAACTACGTAAAATAATAACATCAACGGTGTACTCCTCACCCTTTCTGAAGACTTATTGAAAAAACAAAGACTGGATTAAAACACATGTATATGACTTTTAAAAATAGAATCTAAAACACATAGGTATATCAATGTGATTATTATTATTATTTCTGAATAAAAAGATGTAAAATTAAATATTCTCTACAGAATCATCCATTTCTGTTTTCTGTTCAGATCTAAAGTTTTTCAATCTTTACATGCTTTTCAATTTTTCATCTTCCTACAGCAAAATCTCCTATGATATTTTTTTTCTGAAGAGAAATTTAACTTTTCTCTATCACAGATGTATTATAAGACTAGTGTATATGTATAATCATATGAAAAGTTTTTCATATAATATTTAAAAATACAGACATTTTCTGTGTATTTTACAAAAATCTTGAATGATATTTTAATGCCTTACCTCATAACTAAACCATAGATGAATATAGCAAATCCAGCAATCATAGGCAGGAAGAGTGACGTAATAAGGTGGCCTGACCAGGCAAAATACAGCGCAATCTTCTCCCCAAAGTAGTTCCTTATCCTCCACATTGGCTGAAACTGACACAGGATTACAAATAAGATATGGACGTTTACTAAAATTGTTAAGCAGAATACATTAACCAGAGTGGAGTCATTTTCTTTTTTTACTATTTTACAACAGTCCCATAATAATTACAGTTAATACTGTTGTAAGAAGCCACCAAAGGAAAGGTGTGAAAGCGGTCACATCAGGTAGATGGTTTTATAAAACAGGTTGATTCTGGAAAAAAAAAAATATAGTAAGAAACAGAAAGGTGGTTGTTAAAGACAGGTGACTGCTTGATACAGGTGGTCTTCAAAAGCAGGTTTGACTACCAGTTTTGAAATCGTACAAGGAAAACCTGTCAATATTATTGCTCATGGCATGCATGAATGTGCAAAATGTAACTGAACATTGTAAACCTAACTGGCCAAGAATACTGGCCGTAGGTGAAATGACACACTGACATCTCTGTCAATATCTACTTAGATTTAGGTTCACCTTGGTCTACAATGTTCAGTATTACAATTATACCCCATGTCCCTCTGTGAAAAGCGTAATACAGTGCAAGCCACTTAATTGAATATCGCATTATTGAATATTTCGTTTTATTGAATAAGATCCTGAAATCCAAAACCATTTTCTATCAAATCTATCAAATCTAACCAGTTATTACACTAGAATAAAGAAGCGACTTTGTTTATTTGAATAGCATGATTATTCTACCAGGCATACCTTTGTTAAAACTTTAATGTATCACGAACGAGGTCATGTTGTTTACTACGGTGCGAGCGGTCTATTGATTAAAGATGAATGGTTTCACACCTGTCCAGGTAATCTCAAAAGAGATTACTATCCAGGTAACAGTTGTTGACCAAATCACATGTTAATTGTCTAATAGGTGGTAGGAATGAAAGGATTCATTAATTACCAACTGCCAAAAGCCATGTCGTAAACAAGATCATCGGAAACATCGACAAGACGGGGCTGTCAGCCAACGGCATTGCGTGAAGACTGACCCTACTTAATGCCGTCCAGTTGCTCAGTAAGGTCTGGCGCACTGTCAAGCCCATAACCATCACCAACAGCTTCTAAAAGGTTGGCTTTCCCTTGTCAGACAACGACGCAAGCGAAACTGACGATGTCCGGCTACAAGAGGATGTTGATAGCTAGACGTTTGATGCCTTCATTACAAAAGATGGCAACCTGGAGAGCTAAGCTGTCCGGACTGATGAGAAAATATTCGCGAGTTTCCACGAAGATGAGCTCCAACCATGCGAGGCCAGTGACGAGGAGGAGGCTGAAGAAACGGCACGAGTAATGCATGGCGAACGTACAGACGCAATGCCCACAATTCGACGATTCCTTGAGGAAAAGCAAAGCGACGACTTTAGCCTCTTCTATCAGATGGAAAATTGAAATTTCTCACCTGCTTGAATATGCCATTTAATTTGCCTTTGTTAAAACAAATTGTTGAACCTGTCTTATGTCTTTGATCACCCTGGTTACACGACTGAGATACAATTACGTGTATTTCAATAGACGGCGGTTTTATCTTTACAGTCAGTTGAGCATGTGTAATGTAGCTATTTAATAACATTTGGTCACGGTACTTAAAATCACACTTGCAAAATTATCGAAAATGTGGTCTGTTGACTTTAATGTAGCTCAAGCAAACAATAAGGGGATCTAAGAGAGGTAACTCTAGTGTATCTATATTAAGATACATGTACACTGATTTCATTACAGATACGGCGAAAGTTATATGCCTAACTATGCAATTCTTGCAAAATCTGTTGATCATCTGGTCTTGAAACTGCATTCGTTCGTCATGCTATGTAATCGAATACTCGTTTGTTTGAATAATAAAGTCCTGACAAAATAGCCTATTCAATTAAGCGGCTTGCACTGTATTTATGAAGTGTTTGTACTATCTACCATGAAGTATCTAGTCCATGTCTTGTCCAGCTGAAGTCTGGGATCATCTGCCAAGTCTTTAGTAGACTTTTCATGTATAGGTTGACTAGCATCTTCTGGCTTCTGTTCCTCTTTGACATTGCTTCCTTCAGAGACCTCGTGTAAGATTAATGTCTCTATGTATACATTTCTCATTTTCAGGTACGGTAAATCTGAAGCAAACAAAAAGTGCTTTCAAATTCCACTTTTTCTCTTATATTCTTTATGAGACTACCTTTACATATGTATGTTTTAAACTGACCCCGTCACTGCTCGTAACAGAATGTGACTTTGACATAATTTTTATTTGAAATACTTATGACTTCTTAAACAAATAAATAATCTGACGGAGTTTGACAAATTTCAGACAATGTCAGCAAAATACTAAATCACCTTTTATCATAAAGGCAGTACATGTATCCATCTATGGTGGCAAATTTTTCATTGTTATTAATTTTCATAAAAAAAACGAAATAGTCATGTAATTGTAACGTAACAATTAATTACAAAACTAGATGCAATCAGAATAGACCTGGCCATCCCTCTACTCTGACCTGGGGCTAAGCATATTGCATATAGAAAGCTAGATAACACTTAACACTTAGATCAAATTAAAGCACGTGGATGAATTTGCTACATTTTTATTGCACTTTTGGCAGATAATATTCCGAAATGACTTTCCATTTTCATTTACTATATAATAGTATGTTTGTTTGCTTGAACACATCATGCAGTTTTGCTGAGAAGTAAAAAGCAATAAAGTTTACTCCACTTGTATATATTGTGACGGTGTGTGTTATCATCTATATTAACACCATACTCATATTAAGTTGTTTTATTTTTAAGGTTGGTGGCAGCTAGTGGAAACCTAGTTTAACAAGAAAACACCTCATCCATTTGGAAGATTTTCCTTCTTAATGCCATCACTGAATAATTTTGAGGAATTAAAATGATTTAAATCAATAACTTACTGATTTTCACTAGATCATCTAGATTTCTCATTTCTTCTAAGTTCTTCTCCTTTCTGTGCAAACATCCGCATACAACTTCTGTAAAACATAAAACTTGTTGTAAATATGTAATTATGCAAAAGAGCTTAAGTATACTAACCTTGAATAACTTTTTATTCTATAATAGTTCTATGCCACACCCAGATAACTGCACTTATATAGAGGAAGCACCTGTCTGATGCATAACCTCAGAAATTTCTACTTATGCATTGGACCTATGCTGAAATTCAAGGATCTATTGGGTCATTTCATTATACAGAGTTATTTCCCATATGAGCGGGTATCTGGCGTGAAACATTGTGACATCATACAATTACTATATCATTTCTCAGACTGATTAGAAATTATCAATATAACTTCTTCATTAATTGTATTAAATTTTCTATGAAGCCTTTAATCACCCTTTTATGAAATTGGAGAATATATGACTCTTTTATAGGCTGCTATGAAAGATAAATCAGTAACATCTAAGGGGTTTCAAAATCAAGTAAAACCCGAGACTTGCCTAGGGTTTTGCATGTTTTTGAGACCCCAAGGGTGTAACTGATGCATCTTTCATAGCAGCCTATAAAAGAGTATTTTTCTCTCATATTTTTGAAGGAATTCAATATTGAATTTCCAAAAAATCGGAAAATATTCAACTTTATCGAATCAGGAAATTTCTCTCATATTTGTTTTCAGCGTCCCCGAAAATGGTTTATTCTAAATGAATAAACTGTGAAAGTCAGTCTCTTTGCCTTAAAGATGTAAAACAACGTAGAAAAAGGAATTTTTAATTGACGTGTTATTGAGACGTCGTCATCTTGTTCGGTGAGGAAATCATATGACGTCACAATGACATCATGTGGTATGTAATACACATGAATATCACATAGCTGTATTACAAGGGCCTGCTCTGTATCAAATATGCAGATATGAGAGAAGAATGTGTCTCTTCCCATGAATGAGAAACTGATTTAAAATTGAAGCAAAATACTCATTTGTAATCAAATCTAAAAAAAAATTTAATATTACCTTCGTTCTCCTCTTCATTATATTCAGATCGATTTGTTAAATCTCCCAACTGTAGACTAGCGTTATGCTTCATGTCAACATTGATCAAAATCTGGTGAACCTGAAATTGAAGTATTCAATATATTTATCTGATTTTATTATGAATGTATTTTCTTTTCTTTCATTCTTTTTTCTTTTCTTTTTTTTTTGGGGGGTGGGGGGGGGGGGAATTATTATTTTTCAAAGTTAGCTATCTTACAAAAGTTTACAATTAAGTCAGGGCTGCATGGTGTACTTTTTTTGTAGCTAAGTGGATGAAATGCTCAGCTCCTGACCCAGAGATCCCAGTTTTGACTCCTGCCTTCTCTTGGATGAGACAGTGAAAAGCACGGTCCCTTATCATGGTAGGCGTGGCACTTAAAAGATACCTAGTTTGATATCAAAATGATTTCAGTTTGTTAATTTACATATCAATTCAGAAATTTGAGTCTTACATAATTTACTCCTTACGTCAGAGTATAGGCCCTCTGATTTTAACATACAATTTTTAAAGCTTATACATGCTTCATATGGAATGTTGATGAATTTGATACTTGGTGATTTTAATATCTGGTGAACTGACACCGGATGGTGATTTTGGTATGCAATAATTTTAAAACTTGAAGATTTGGTGCCTGAATTTGAAGATTTCGGTAGGTATCGTAAAGAATGTTTCTTGAAACATTGGGATTTGGTATTTAAGAGAAGGGGTATTGCCATTTTACACAATTATGACCTGCAATTATTTCATCATTATTGTATACATGTATGGATAGGACCTTATCCTTCCACAATTATTTCAGGGTACTATAAGGTACAAACACAAGCTGCAAATCAGTCATGCTTCAAGAATTCTAAAGGAAAGCGATCATGCCAAGCACAAAACATTTTAACGAAAACTATAGTGAACATTTTTCAAATAGGAGGAATAAAAAACTACTTCGTCATGGTAGCAACAAAGTTCATCAGGTATTGTAGTCACCAAAATTAGTAGCAGAAGAAGGTACCAAAATTATAAAGTATCCAATCAAAAGGTACCAATTTCATCAATTTTCCACTAGTACCATATTCACCAGATACTCCTCCATATATGTCAGATATTGTCTCTAATTTCAATATCATTTCTGCATTTTCAAAACTTACACAATCATGCTTCTGATATCATGCAGACCTCCAATGATAAATATAAGGACGAAAAACTACAGAATTCAAATTACATTTCAAATGCTTAGAATCATAGCAATGTAATCAGAAAAATACCATCGCGTTCCATACATACCAAGAAAGATCGCAAGGCTGGACGAAAGAAATTTGTAGGATCATTGTAATTTTCATACAGGGATATACGATCCATATCAAAAATAGCACTGTGCGCATCCACTACAACAAACATGCATAAACATTTACAAAGAGCTTTCCCATCTTTAAAACTTCATGCATACATTATTACATTATTAATAATTTTTTAAATGCAAGTTAGTGTGTGCAAGTTTGAAGCTTAATTTATGATACATATTTTCAACTTCAATGGTTCTTCTATACATGTGTATTCATGAGTTCAATATTTTCACTTATAAATGTAAACCAAAAAGGTCTGACATTCATCATTGGATACCCACACTTGTTGCACACGGCCTCTCGAGCTCTCTTACCTCCCCTTGATCACAATGCCAGATTTTCATTGGGAGGTGAGGTGAGAGAGAGAAGCAAAGCACAACCAAGCTTGTGTATCCAACAATGGTTGTCAACCATACAAATGTTCATAAAAACCTCTGGTTTTATTGATTTAAGAAAGAGATAAAGCAAGAAACCTGCCAGTGGTAAAAAAGTCCTTGACACTGAACTAGTTCAAAGGTCAAGTACACAAAAAGCTCAAACATATCAGCTCTTCAATTGGATTATCAAATAGAATAATGTGCCAGCTTAAGAAAGTGATGAAATTAATCAAGAGCATTTAATGATGAATTTGACTCATGTGATGGTCTCACTAAAAGAAGTGGAGGGTCTTAAAAACACCCCTATTAATCCTCAGAAATCTATCTCTCTTCTAACAATGTTCTGTAATAAATGTTGTATCAACACAGCAACCTCTGTTAAAAGTTTTGCACAGACATTGATTTTTTTACTTCATATTAAGGGCCATGTGGCAGAAAATTCTCTGAAAAGAGTGTGTTATCTTTTCTATTTACAGAATTCCTCTAGAAGAAATAGCTTGTGCAATTATTTCAATTTACCTGTTTCATCATCGAAGAAGTTTCTCTCTACCCATGAACTAAAGCATCCCTTAGCAGCAGGTTTCACATCAGCACTCTGACAAAAAGTATCACGATCAAAATTGAAGAAAGATCTATCCCAAGAAACAGATTATATCAATGCATTCTGTTTGTAACGCATGATCTCATTGGTTGATCGATTTAAAAACTGCTAGGGGATTCAATATTCACTACAGTTTTTAAAATGATATCACATTTTTATTTGCAGTTTTGTTTATGACGTCACAACAAGCTTGAATAATTGTAAAGTTATACCCATTATTTAGGTCAAATGCCTTAAAATAGGGTTACCAACGTACAGTGCATATGTTTTCCAGAAATTGACAAGATATCAGAAATTGAGTTTCAATACCAAGTCAGACTTTGTAACACATGCGTATGGCAACCCTTAATTATAGCTTTGTATCAAAATCAGTAATTTTCAACGGTATACATAAAGGCATTAAAAAGTTCATAGCAGTTTACACGCTGCTTTGTCGAATATTGTTTAATTAGGAGTCTTCCCATTACTTAGGGCAATTATGTCTAAGAATTTTATTGACACGCAGTGATCTGAATGTAAGTCAGTAACAAATCTGTTACAAATCTGTCTCATTGCAGACAACAGAATTCAATTATAAAAGTGAGTGTTGAGGAAAGAGACAAAACTGCATGGCCTATATTAATGACTGTAAATACAAGAGAATAATCTTAAATTTTAAAGTACAGTCTTGCATCCTTAAAATGGGAATCACTTTGGCAACAACAATGATACCTATATTATGTAAAGTTCTGTTGATAAAATCATGAAGCAACATGTCAAATTACTAATAAGGTCTGTTCAAATAACTCATTACTGTAAATGACTTTATTTTAACGTGACTTTATTTTCACGAGAATGACTGTGAATATTAATTCGCAAGACTTTATTTTCGTGAGTGTTCACATGCTATTTTTTTGAGGGGGGGGTTATTCTTAAGGTAGTCTTTACATGTATCTTTCATGACTGTCTTCTTTTAGATAAAGTCTTTAACATTTACATTTTTAGCATGCATTGAAATACTGATTTGATTTTTAGTATCTTTAATTTGTGCACTGTCCTGTACTTTGGATGAAAATTTGACTTTTTATTTGCAAGGACTTTATTTCGGCATCAGGATGAGCTAGTCGCAGATTTACGCGAAAATAAAGTCCTCGCAAATAAAAAGTCGTTTACAGTATTTCACGATACCATTATCAGTCAGAAACATAATTACAAAACTGTCTTCACATTTCTAGTTTAATATACTATAAGCTAACTTACATCTTTGAGAGGCATTTCAAGGTTTACAAACTGTGCCTGAGCACACAGACTTTTGAATGGACAGTGTAGTTTTTTGTAGACCTTGTTGCCAATTTTCTCTGTCTTAATCAGCATTCCATATTCTTCTTTTAAAGTCTCTTCAAAGCACATTCTTAACTTCTTGTTTCTCTTGTGATCTTCTTCTTCAGCCTTGGCGTCTCTGTGTACCTATATAAAAAGATGAAATTTCTAGGAATCAAGAAATTGTTTAGAATCTTTGTGACAGACTCTAAAAAGGGTCATGAATATTGGTAAATCCAATGAAAGATTAAAAAATCATTAATATGTCACCAAAATGACATGTGTATGCTTTAAAAATAATTATGACATTAAATTCATACATGCACAAATGATCTAAAAACATGATGTATAAATTTTTTTTCTTTCAAACAAAAAAAAACAAAACAAAACATTTAAACAATTCTCATGTCATGATGAAATCCCAACCAAAGTGGGTCTGTCAGACATCAGACCCTTCACATTATGTAAACTTAGATCTATTGCAAAATGTTGATTTTTAAGTAGAAGGATTTTAGCAGATGAACAGCTTTCATTTAAACCTTAATTTCCTCGAAGTACTCTAGGAAATAACATTGTAATAAAAGAAAATTGTGAAGAATATGTGATTGAAATTTCAACTTTCTGACCACAAGAATTTTTTTACCATACAATAGGTTAATCTTACTCAATAAAGATTATTGTACTTAGAAAGAATCAGTAATAGGTACAAACCAAAACATAGTCAATACGCTGCTTCTCTGGCTTGTATCCCTCTTTTTTCCGACATTCTTCCATTTGCAAATCAAACAAATGACTATTTGGAATTTTGCTTGCAGATGGCTTAGTTTGAGTGAGAGTGTTGCGCCGGAATGGCTGTTTGTTTTTCTGTCGTGGAGTGGTCATGTTGAATTTGGTTTCAGTGAAATAACTGCAAAAAATGATTACATTACCTTATTTTAGACATATACAAGGTCAGAAATAATCGTTTCTCTTAAAGCTGTTCCTTTAAATTATTTCAATCAAACCAATGGAATTCCCTTAATTCTAATTGTAAACTTAAATTATTGTTTTATATAATTTGAGAATTAACAAGATGTGTTTGTGAAATACAGATGCCTCTGGTCCACCACATTAAACAGGACGGAATTAAACACAAATAGACTGATAGACAATCTTACGGACAGACAAACAGATGAACACACATACAGATGGATGGACAATCCAAATGCTAGATGCCCCCTGATCTTTCAGACCAGCTCGGACATAAAAAGTCCTACTGTTACCACACCCCTTGGGCAGAGTCGTATAACAACAGATTTGATCACAATCTCATGGTGGCCTTGACCTTGGACTTATGACACACATCATCTGCAACATTAATCTCAATGTCTATCCATGCAAGTTTGAGTAAAATAACACTTTTAACAAATTTAAAACGAACTTAAACGCTGCGGTTAATCAAATCAACTACAGATTGATTGGCATATGGAGGGATGAACTGACAGATGGCTGGACTGGCAAGGTGATTCCAGTATATCCTCCAAACAAAGTTGCAATGGTAGGGGGAGGGAGTATATAATAAAAAAAAAATGCTGTTTAAAAATGATATCATACAACCTTCAAAATAAGCTGTTCTTAGAAGGATTTTTACTGCAATTCTGTAAAAGTGCAAGCAACATATCAAGTACATCTTTTAATCCAGGCAATTTTTCAGAATAAAGGCAAGTCAACACTTTCTTGATTATAATTCAGATTGATTTCTTAGAATTATTTGAAAGTACTTCCTGTGCACATTTGTACATTCAAAATGCAACAATTAATGTCAAAAAATCAAATGAATGTACAAAGTTTTCTTTTTGCAAATCTTTGCAGTTCTTCTGTAACTTATACAAAGGTAACCTGCAATAATTTTAAAAATATCAAATCTTTGGCACTTTCATTAAGAAAATAATGATTTAGTTTTTATCCAAGTTGGGAAAATATTTCATAAATATTTTATATCAATATCTTATAGACATGTATTTCTTGAAAAAAGATATTAACACTTAAAATATAAGAAGGTATGAAATTTGCAGATGTTGGTGATAATATCTGAACACTATTAATACATTCTCTGAGTACTCAATCCGTCTGAAAAATTCTCCTGTACTTGTCATTGCTTTAAACGATATTAAGAGTAGTAGGCTGGTATTAAACAGGAGCAGACCAATAAATGCAATAGGTGCAGCCATTCATCTACTGAGCATAAGCTCAGCATCCTTGTAGCAGAGGGTCTGCTAGCTGGCAGCTGCACTCTTGCATTCTATTGGCACATATTTTCCTCTATCAGAATGCTTATTAATGCACTTAATTTTCATTTGAATGATGTTAAATGTTCCTACCTCTCTGAAGTCTACTCTTTTTATAATCTCATACCTTCCTTCTTAAATGCTAATGCACTGTCACTGCACTTATGCACCTTTGTCTAACCTGTCTATTTATTCATCAAGAACACTAAAAATTACCTAATTCTTGAAGTCAGACATCAAGGTATTTATAATTGATAACAGCATTAAGAATATTTGAGGCAAAGCATCAGACTTTTTCATAGAAGGCAATGCATATTCCTTAAGCAATGAATTATTTTGTCATTCAAATAAGTAAAATTTGAATATGTGTTTTACACATTTCTGATCATATTTTATTACCAATACCGAATTGATAGAGAAGACCTGAAAGTTACAATTTCATTAATAAACCCCAAATTTTACCCCAAATGCCTTAACCAGAATCCTCAAGTATCTTAACAGAGACAACATAGACAGTGCTGTCACACCGCCTTTGAGAAGCAATTTTGTGCAATTTAAATGTTCCCCTGGACTAGTTTAGATCAATTGTTATTGATGCCACTCTTCACCTGTGCACAAATATTTTTGAATCTAAGCATTAAATATTCTCTATCATCATTATTTCTATTAAGAAAAGCAAAAATATATCCAATTATTTGCAAATAGGCAATGAATTATCTTTAAAATCTACATCAGGTCAATATCAGGTCATTAGTCCCTTCCCATGCAGTTGCAAAGGAAGAATTATTCTTGTACGTAAAACTTTAATAAATTTTTTATGTATAATCTTTCTTGTAACCTGACCTTATAAGACAGACAAATTTGGAAAATATATCTTGGCTTTGCAAGAGAAGAATCATAATTAACTGTTAAAAATGTGACAGACACAGGATTTTAACATTTTAACTGTATCATATTGCCCTGTAGGGCTTTTATCTTGACTGCCACATGAAGTATAATTAACACTCAACTTTTGAGTTACACTTCGCATTGAAAGAAGAAGAAGAGACAATATCATGTTCAGGTTGGGGGCAACCACTCATTTGAGAGATAATCACTCAAATGAGTAACTTTCACTGTTTTCAGTAATCAATTTCAAGGAATGAACAGAAGTATACAAGTGCTAAAAAATTAAAGTTTCAAAATTTTGACTTAAACTTAAAAGGGCACATCTTTATAATATTATACTGAACATACAATATAAAAGAAGTTGACCTTTTCAACTTACCATTTCAGAGTTTATAGCTGCAACATTTTTGCAGCTATAAAATCCAAAACAGTAAGTTAAAAGTGTCAACTTGTTCAAAGTAAATTATATTCAGTATGTTGTAAACATGTGTCCTTTTGAATTTCAAATCATAATTCCAAAATTTCATTTTTAAGTACTTGTTTACTTCTGTTCATTCCCTGAAACTGATTACTGAAGAGAGAGATAGTTACTTAACTGAGTGATTATCTCTCAAATGAGAGGTTGCCCCCAACCTGATGTTTCTCAAAAGTTCAAATTTTTGTCATTCAGGCAGAGCGACTTCTGTTCTGAACGGCTGCTTGTCCAAATGTCTAGTATTTATAAAGAAAATCCCAAGCTCTTATTTATGTGCAACACTCTTTATTTAGCCGGTGCCCGTTGATGGACAATCAGAGGAAATTCGGTTTGTTTTCATTATATTCAGCGCGATGAATGGACTTGTAACGAATATAGCATCATTGCATTTAATAGATAAATAGCATTTACAGATACTTACAACTGAGGTATATCATGAAAATATTTCCATTTTCCCTAAATTTTCTAAAAACATTGTTTATTTGGTTGCCAAGCCATATCTGGAACAATCAGGGGGACATCACTCTGCTTACCACTGGTGTATTCGTGCGAAAAAAAAATATCCGAATTTCGTGGGGGACATTCTGGCTGCTACAGCAGGTTTAGACTAAATGATGAAGTCTCTTGTGTGTGTGGTTGTAGAGACACAATAATTATTTTCATTATTATTAAAAATTATCTTTATTCAGTCTAGCCACGATGGAAAAACTCAGTTTTCAGTCCTTTTTTTTTTAAATCGTCAGCTGGCAGGTAGGGCCTTCGTAGTACATGTAGTTGTCAACAAAATATAGATATTGTGTTTGGACTAATCAAATAAAATGTCCCATTACCAAGGTACTGCCATGGATACATCTACCAAAGATGTTTAACATTTCCTGTTCTTACTTTCACAAAGAACATACAAAAGACATTAATACACTTCCAAAAGCACACCAGAGTAACCAGGATATATATTATGTAGCTCTAGGGGAAAGGAAATGTGCCTATCATGTGGACATTTTCTCAAAAATTCTACGTAGCGTTAAAAGTCAAACACTTTTTTGTTATTCAAAATACGATTTAATGAACGTATTTTAAGGAGAATCTGTTTATTCGATGTCATCAGTTTGAATTATGTACTTTACTGACATATTTTACTTTCCTCTACGGGTCGTGTCACAAAAGTTCTTACGAAATTTTTAAGGATTTTTTAAAACTTTAATCTCAGATTTTGCAAATAGTTGGAAACCTGAAATGGACATATCAATGATGATATTTTTCATCCAATATCTTTGAAGGTAAAAGTTACGAAAAATCCTTAAAAATTTCGTGGGAAATTTTGTGAAATGGTCTGCTGGTGATTAGAAGTATCCATTTCAAGTACATGTACATGTACTTTTAAACAATAGTGTTAAATTCGACGTTTCTTGTTCCTATTATTAGCTAAATCAGAGACATATATACACATGTGTATCTATGTCTTTGGCTAAATGTACGTCGAATAGGTCTCACCAAGTTCACTGCGCAACTGTAGCATTGGATCGATCAGAATGACATTTATCCATGCTATCGTTACAAATCTTGAAAGGAAATTCTTCTTATAAGAGTGATTTCACTTTTATGATTTGTAACGATAGCATAGTTTTTACATAGTTTAAAAAATCTAACATCGATTATTTCATTTGATACATGTAAAGGCCAAGTGGCCGAAAATCTGTGAAAAGAGTTCATTTCTATTCATCATGAAACGTTATGTTTCTTAATGTTACCATCATGTTTCAGAGAAGTTTCAAATAGGTAGGGATGTAACAATATATCGCGATTCAGAGGCCACCATACGATACAAGATCCATGTCCCTTCCATAGTTCCGTAGTAACCCCATTAAATACACATTGACATTTTTACAGTGGTCACAAAAAGAAAACTCTCGCTTTATTATATATCTACCCTGTCGGAACTGCATGGGGAAAAATCATGCTTGTTTCGACCAGGAGAAATGTTGAAGTTTCATAGCAACTCGATTGATTGATTGATTGGTTGATTTTTGTTTAACGTCACACCACGAATATTTCACGTATATGGTGACGGCATCTGTCTGATGCTGGGCATACAAATTTTGACCTTGGCAACGGACCCACCCAAAACAGTGAGGGATCTTTAACGTGCCATGCATACCACGACACGGGGCCTTGGTTTCTACTGTCTCATCCGAAAGACAGGACATGACCAGAGCGGGACTCGGACCCCGGCCTCCCGATCAGGAGGAGAGCGCGATACCACCAGGCCACGCCGGCTTACATAGCAACTCGAGTTTCAAGTATATCCCTCTAAATTCTACAAACGTTTTACAAACAAATGAGTATGACCAACCATGAAGATGTACACTGCTTTTTATTATCATTACACTTATTACACATAAATATTTGTGCCTCTCAAATCAGACATTAAATTGATAAACAAGTACATGTGTTGATTATTGTTTTATCTAGATCGCCCCGTGATTGGGTATTTCTTTGCATGTTCTCGGTTTCTGCTTCCCGGTCTGACTTTTTACGGTGTAGGGCATAGGGAAAAGCTCTCTTGAACTCCATATACATACGAAAATCGATCCCTGTGGTGTAAGGTGATTGGCCCTGTGACCAACCTCGATGAGGGATGGCTTATTTTGGGGATTTTCCTTCCCTTATAGGTGGATGCTTCCTATGACTAACGGTTAGGCCCATCACCAGGCCGTGTGTCATGAACAGTCAGAGTTTTCCTTCTCCTAGATGAGCTGTCTTCCCATGCTGCCGATTCCCATCTATTCACCACCCCTGCGAACTCAGCCTGGGGCTTCACGGTGCCCATTTCCATCTGTTGCCTAGAGGAGGAGTGCATTGGGACTTTTTGTGGAGAGGCTATGTACCGACAAGAGAGGCTTACGCACTCGGCTCTCATTTTACAAAATTTCTTTGCTAGCCGGTGGTATATGGGGGCTGAAAGTGGCGAGCACACAAGCATTATGCCAACAGCAAGACGCATATCTCACCATATTTAACCGACTAAATGTCACGATTATTTCACGCATATGGTGACGGCATCTGTTCAATGCATTGCGTAGAAATTTATAACTTTGCAACGGACTCATCCTATCCACGTCTACCGTAACATGATTGTGATATTTGAAAAACTACATGTACGCCGCATTCAATAAGGAATCAATAGACCCTTTCGACGTTATTGCAGGACTAACATTTTGGTTAGCTAATGATTAATAGAATCTACCGCTATTGTCCGGTAGTGACAGAGAAATCAACCAACCCGAGTGTCAAATTAGCTTAGTCCATGCCGAAGCTTGCCGAGGCATGGACTAAGCTAATTTGACACGAGGGTTAGTTGATTTCTCTGTCACCACCGGACAATAGCGGTAGATTATTTTTCTCCCATTCAATAATCTGCCCCTAAATTTGTCATTTTCTCTTCCGTTTTGTTGGAAAATGAACAAAAATTAGGTTGCTTGACGTTGACGTATGTCGTGTTTGCTTATGACGTCATGATAACAATGAGCGCGAAGTAGGTCGTGTAGCTTATCTTCCACACCCCTGTGGGAGACAGGCTGATCATTTTGCAGTAAATATGAGGATAACTCTGTGAATATGGGAGAATAATAGAATCTACCGCTATTGTCAGGTAGTGACAAAGAAATCAACCAACCCGAGTGTCAAATTAGCTTAGTCCATGCCGAAGCTTGCCGAGGCAAGGACTACGCTAATTTGACACGAGGGTTAGTTGATTTCTCTGTCACCACCGGGCAATAGCGGTAGATCATTTTTCTCCTATACAATAATCTGCCCCTAAATTTGTCATTTTCTCTTCCGTTTTGTTGGAAAATGAACAAAAATTAGGTTGCTTGACGTTGACGTATGTCGTGTTTGCTTATGACGTCATGATAACAATGAGTGCGAAATAGGTCGTGTAGCTTATCTTCCACACCCCCCCCTTTTACACAGCAAAAATCCAGAGGGGTCCCGGGAACCAGACTAGGTGAATCCTAGCGACTCGTGTCTAAAAATCCGGAAATTCGAAACTACGTTTGCATTCACTGTTATAGTGTCTTCGAGTAATATCCAGTAATGACAAAAGGTTCCCGCTGTTAGATATTTTTCGGTAAATTTTCATGTTGACAGAGGTGTAGGAGTTGTCACATGAATTGCAACAAGAAAATGTGTTACATTTCTGAATTTCAATATATAAATATGTTATGCTTCGCAAAAATCAGTTCCTATGTATCAAATATCCTCAGCTATTATCTGATTATGTGTCAAATATGTCACAAATTAGACAAAACTCTTTTTTCCCACGTACAATTAAAGACTGGAACCATCTTCCTCTGAACACTGTGATGAGCGACTCTGTTGAGTCGTTCAAAACAGCTGTCTCAGCCACTATCTACAGTCACTAAAACCATCACTTAATGTAAATAATTTTAACCTTTTAATAATTATGTTTGTTCTATCTAGCCTGCGCAACCCAGTGATGTAATCTTCAACAAGTTGAAGGCGATCACTTATAGAGTAGAAGTAGAAGTAGAGAAATACCTGTGGCTTTTCCAAAGCCAAAGGCAAAATAAGTAGTTTAAGTAGATCTGCATGTAGGCTTTCAGTTTTAAGTACAGCTGTACTTGTAACTAACTAATTACCAGCTAAGACCATGCAGTTATCGAGTACTACATTAATTCGTCTTTTGAAACGTGTATTATGAGAATTTTTCTCGTGATGGTCTGAACATGTTGGGTATAGGTTCAAATCGGGGTATATACCCTGATCGAGTTAAAATACCCTGACCGGGTTTCAAAATTCTGATCAAAAGTAATATTACTTCAAAATTTGAAATAAGTGATTGCAGGTTGCATCACATCACTAAAAGTGAAGAACTTTTATGTAAGGCCTCCTGTTCTAATCCTTACCAGATCTGAGAAAATGAATGTCAAAAATCTCTTGTGGTATTACATCCTGTTTCTCATATCGGGTAAAGATTAGAACAGAAGTTCTGGTATAAAAGTTCTTCCACTTTTAGTCATATGATGCAACCTGTAATTACATCTGAAATTTAGAAGTAATCATATTTTTGGTAAGAATTTTGATACCCCATTCAGGGTATTTTACCTCGATCGGGGTATATACGCTGATTTGAACCTATACCCAACCTGCTGAATAATTATGACTGCATCGTAAGAGCTATTTTGTCCCGTCTCTTCCGAAGAGATGGGACAAAATAGCTCTTCTGTTGCAGTCATAACTGTGGTCTGAAGTATATGGGATACTTAACATTACATACAAAAATTTCGTCAGTTCATGATTTGAATTAATACCCTTAAATAATAACATAGTAGCTGGTGACTGGTCTTCATTGGTAACTGGTCCTCTATCAGTAAAGTACCACTCCGAAATGCAAATATCAGACCAAAGCATAAATCATATCTGACATTTTGGACTAGTACGATTCAACTTCTAGAGCAGTATATATACTACTACATGTACCAACTTCAATATTTTGTCCTTCTCATTTGTTTTTATCAGACGGTCGTCATATGGGTGGAATATTCCCAGTGCAACGTAAAACAATAATCTGTCTATCGTTTTTATCAATTGTTTATGTGTGTGGAAGGTTGTTTATGTGTGTAGCTTCATGCAATATTTTGTCCGTCCCGTACATTGTTTCTATGGGTTGTTTATTTGTGTGATATAAACAATGTGTGGGAAGGGCAAAATATTGAAGTTATACCACTACTAGTGCTCAGAGATGACAGTAGATGATCTATGTAGTTTTGAAACCATATTGGAATAATCTCAGAAGTTTGAAACGTGTTCACATTTGAGGGATATAGCTGTGATATCTCGTGAACATCTGACAGTTTCTGTTTTGAAAGGCACTTATTTGCTGGCTCTTTTCAAGTACCCCCAAAAAATCTTGTACACACTAGCAACATCCTCTCATTCTTGAGAATCCGGGTATTTGATAATAAAGGGTATTAATTCTAAATGTTTAGGGTAAAGCATCAGACTTTATTATAGAGAGTAATGCAATATATTTATTCTTGACAATCTTTGGAGCAATTTTGGTAAAAAGCAATGATTAAGATATTTCGTGATTTAAACAATTAAGATTTGAGTACATGTTTTACTTACATGTAGTTCTGATTGAATTGCTCCCCTACTGATATGTTGCATACCTTGAAATTTTGTACACATTTTTAGCTCAACTTAACAAAGTGGATAGGAGCTTATGCATTTTTTTTTTTCAAAAGTACCTGTATCTTCTCATTTAGGAATTTTTTGTCCCGTTTGCATAATGCTAAAAGATTAATGTTTGGGAAAAATTAAGACAAATTTTTGGAAAAATCACTCCATTGGGAAGGGTCCTTATAATGGACCTGATCTAAAGAAAAAAATACACTGATATGCTATACCCCTGGCACCAGGGTCCAGTTAAGAAGGTTGGGAATGGTCAAGTTTGAGAGAAGTATAACAATTACTATAATTACTACATGAACGAAAGAAAAATATGTGGTGCCGACGATCCGGGTTCGATTCTCTGGTGCGCCACTATGTTTAAGAGGTTGGTAACCTCCTGATTCCATATCGCGATATAACTGAAATATTGTTGAAAGCGACGTAAAAGACCAATCAACCAATCAACCAACGTACAGGTTCGGCTTGACATACTGAGATGTTACCAAGTATTGGATGCCTACAGTCTCTGCTTATTTTTAGTAACTAAGTATTTGGCTCATGAATAAGAGTAAGTGTAAACATGCTTCTTGAAAAGAACAACATCCAGGGTGGAGTACCAACCCTTGATCCATCATAGTTTACTGAATTTGTTCTATTTTCATAATAAGCAAAAAAAAGTATTTGCTTGAAGGAAAATGCCCCCATCATTTAGGCAAGCTTTTTAATGGTTGATCACTCATGTATAATACTAGCAACTGCAGATTGACTTGTAGAATTTTGTCGCAGTTAATGTACTTTTGTCGTAGTAATAGCTCTGTGTCTTCGAGGGGATACTTTACTCTTTTTTATGCCCCCAGATACATAGATGGGGGGGGCATATTGTTTTTGTCCTGTCTGTTCATTTTTTTGTTCGTCTGTTGTCTGTTTATTTGAAATGCCACAAAACTGTGGATATTACAGTACAATACAAGTGTTTTGTAATTTTTCCACCTGCCTCATTGGGTCACATCCAGGTGTAAATTCAAGAATTACACAATACAATGTATAATTTTCAATATGTGTGTTAGCAAAGGTAAATTTCCATCGGGATTCCATTGTGATTTTGGGTGTTTTTTATGCCCCCCAATCAATAGATTTGGGGCATATGTTTTTGTCCTGTCCGTTTGTTTGTTTGTCTGTCTGTTGTCAACTATAACCTTTGCTATAACTTTTGAATTGTGATGGATAGAGACTTCATATTTGAAGCCCTTTCAAATGACACCAAGGTCGATGACCTTTTGACCTTGACAGTGAACTTCACACAAAAATAACTTTGGACTATGGTGCCTCCGGGGCATTAGTGTTTCACGAACAGAGCTTGTTTTATTTGTTTTTTTCTTTGCTTTTTGTTCCTGTAAGAAAAATGTCTATCCATACAGTATTTTCTAAAACGTAAGTACATTTAAACACTATTTTCTCCACCATGTAATATATCTAAATCATCACTGAATCATTTCTAATACAAAGAAGTTTTTTGATTCATTCAGGAGTTAGCAACAGTTGCCGACCATGTGGCATGGATGTCCACCAGGAGGATGGGTTTGGTGTAGATATTCTTTGTGAATTTCTAGAAGTAGCCATACATTGCATCCTCTACACTCGAAAATTGTATCCCAATGGTGTCTTTCAATTGAGGAAAAAATACAACATTCCTGTTCATATGTGTATCCATCCTGATGTTACGAAATATATCAAAGATGTATTAGGTGAGTGGCTGAAAGTCGATAAATAGAATACGGTATTACAAGGTCATGAAGACATATTGAATAAAAACGAAATGATTGGTCACAATTTCCATCAAGATTTACTGGTGGCATTCTGATCAAGAATAAATGTATTTCACTTATATCAAGATACATGACATAGAAAGGAGCATGCTTGGAATAGTGGTGTAAGCACTTGCCTTGCGATGCAGATGATCTGGGTTCCATTCCTAGATTGTACCACTATGTTTAAGAAAGCCGGCGTGGCCTAGTGGTATCGCGTCGGACTCCTGATCGGGAGGCCGGGGTTCGAGTCCCACTCTGGTCATGCCGGTGTCATGTCTTTCGGATGAGACAGTTAAAACCGAGGCCCCGTGTCGTGGTATGCATGGCACATTAAAGATCCCTCACTGCTTCGGGTGGGTCCGTTGCAAAGGTCAAAATTTGTATGCCCCGCATCAGGCAGATGCCGTCACCATATACGTGAAATATTCTTGGTGTGACGTAAAATAAAACTCAATCAATCAAAAACTATGTTTAAGATGTTGGTTACCTCTTGATTCCATATTGTGATATAACTCAAAAATTGTTGAAAGTGATGTAAAACACCAATCAACCAACCATTGCATAAAAATCACTATCAATGCAATGGAATCGAACAAAGCTGTTAGTAAGTATGAGGATGTCAATATTTGGAATAATACTGAGCCTCAGTTTACACAGACTTGTCAAAACAAACACTCACCGTGCCATTATTAGGGATGTAATGTAGGGCCTGTGTTGTATGATCAAATCTACAGTGCTTTGCTCCTTGATTCTATGAAGGGACAGATTGTCCTTTGGTATGGCATAAGATTGCTACTCTGAGATTCTGGACTCGATATGTTCTGTATTGAAAAAATTTTTGAAGATGACTAACATCATGTTCTGCCTAACTGTCTGTCTGTTGTATGAGGTGGAATAAACACCGGCACTGTGTCATATTTGTTAGCACATCAAAAATCCTTCGCTGTTTTTGTTGGGGCGGGGAAACAAGTTGGAACAAGTGAGGCCTGGGGTATGGTAATATATTACTATTGTGACAACGTCACTTCGATATGTATGGTGTGAAAGGATTATCTAAGATGACCTACCATGTTCTGGCTAACTGTGTGTTGTTTTTTGACAATATAAACCAAGGCACTGCCTGATGTTGGTCAAAAATTCTCTGCTACTTTTGGTGGATCTGTTGTACAGATAATGCTCTAAGATCTAAGATGACATTCCATGTTCTGCCTAACTATCTGTTGTATTAGGCAATAGAAGCCAAGGCACTGCATCATATGGGTTTAAAACTCTTTGTTGTTTTTGGTGGGTCTGTTGCACAGGTAATGTTCTAAGATCTAAGATGACCTACCATGTTCTGCCTTAATGTCTGTTTTATTAGACAAAATATACCAATAAATATAGAACATATATACTTTTTAATTTAGTGCGCCATATGCGCATTTCGACAACTTATGTATCATCAGTGATGCTCTTGGCCAAATGATTGGAATTCTCAAAATATATAAATATTTGAAGAGCAGTGTTGAAACCAAAATGACCGAAAAGTGAACCAAGGAATTTATCAAAGGACAGAGCTATGCATGAGGGAGATACTCCTTAGTTTTAGAGTGATTTACTTAATTTGATGACTGAAAGTTTGAAGTATATATTTAATGTCAGTACAAAAACACTGAAAACTAGACTTATAATGCCCTGAATGACTGTCAGTCCACTAGCAGTGACACCGGCCTAGTGGTTATAATAAATATAGAACATAAATACTTTTTAATTTGAGTGCATCATATGCACATTTCAACAACTTATGTCTCTTCAGTGATGCTCATGGCCAAATGATTGGAATTCTCAAAATATATAAATATTTGAAGAACAGTGTTGAAACCAAAATGACGAAAAGTGAACCAAAGAATCTATCTAAGGACAGAGCTATGCATGAGGGAGATACTCCTTAGTTTTAGAGTGATTTACTTAATTTTATGACCAAGGCACAGCATCATATTGTTTAAGAATCCTTCACTGTTTTTGGTGGGTCTTTGGTGTACAGGCAAACATCTTCAGGCTGAGCATCAAACAGATGCTAGGGCCAACCACAGAAGTGAAAAAGTCTTGGTGTGGCGTAAAATGATAAACAGAATCGACAACTGCACAATGTATGCCACATCGTACTTGAAAAAAAATTGTAACAAGATAAATGAAACTATCTAATTCAAATGGAAATTAAGTTGATGTATATTTCTACTATAATTTGCTCAAGGAATGTGGAACTTTGGTAACTTGCAAAGTAATTGATGTACAATTTTGTTTTTTACTTTTTCATACATATGGCCAATGTTTAAAATCTATTCAATAAATGAGGAATGTAGGAATCAGTTTAAAGGTAAAACAAGAGTCTTTAAATATTTTTTGAATGTGAAACAACATATATGCATGTGTTTTTATCTTTTCCTCTTGCATTTTCAGACAGCGTTAGATTTTTAGTAAAGGAGAAATCAGCAGAACAGATGGCACTAGTAATTCTTGATAAAACGTCTGCACCTCTTGAGAAATTTGTTTTTGATATATCCACCACAGACATTAATGTGCAGGTTTGTGTTGTAAAATGACTTTGTAATGATTTCAGGGAAAACTGTTTTAATGTGGATGATTTACCATACAGATGTATTCTTTGAAGAAATTATACATGAAAAGCTTATAAGAGTTATTCATCTTTTCCCAGTAAATGTCATTTTTTTTCAAACGCTGAAGTAGTCAGTTTAAAATCTGATGTTATAATATCCATTAAAGACATTCATTCCTGTTTTGTGTGCATGCAGACTTTTTTAAGTGAATTTGTCATTCAGTAGATTGCTGAATTCATGCTACATGGCAGTGCATAATTTAAGTTGGTAAGTTTGGTGAAATTTGGAAAAAGCTCTATATTCTTCATTCTGTTAGCAAATCAGTTTCCTTATTTGTGTTTTGTTCGATGCAAATTCACATTCACTGTGCATGGGTACTGGCTATTGTTTGAAAATTGTAAAAAGGTTTTTTTTGTGACAATCATGGCATGATGCGAAATTTCTAATTCTGTAAGAACATCATATCATTACGGTCCTTTTTACATATCAGGCACAATAAGCTTCAATATTATTTCTGGATATTGTCTGGCTGGATTTCAGGGAATTCATTGAGACTCATCAATCCCATGATTTTATACTGTAGTGCTATTGGTCATGGTAGTACATAGGGCATCCATTATGGTGTTATAGCCAGTCTCTGAGAACCTTTCTAATCTATAATGACCACTGTCCTGAACTCTTTAACAGACTCTGTTCCATACATTTTGTGATACTTGTTGACTAGCGGCAGTGTCTGATTTTAAATAAACCTCAGTCACTGATTTATATTACACAACAGGAGCGTAAGGTCATTGCAACTGAAGTAAAAATTATTTTAAGGGTGAGCACGTTGAATATTCAGGCAGATCCTTCGATTCTGCAAATGCAACATACATGTACCTATTCTAAAAATCAATCAGAATCAACTGATGGGTCTTGTGTAGATACTCTAACGAGATCCAAGATGGCAATATTCATTCGAAATTGTTGGGGGGGGGGGGTTTGTATTATTTTTTGTAAATTACACAAATTGTATTTAATGATTTTGCTAGGTTTTGTCATGTTTTGATCCAGAATATGAGTATATTCAATATGTATATATTCATGTATTGCCTTTAATGCAGAGATGTTGAAATTTTTCTGATCATGTCAGACATTTGGACAGAAGTCTGTCAGTCCGGAAAGAATTCTGTCAGTCCAAACAAAATTGTATGACAATCTTCTCATTGTTTGTAAATTAAAAGCTGCCATTTTATCATTTTGTTTAAGTATCCATTCATTTTAATCCAGAGACTGTTGACTCACATATGTACATGGTATATATTCTTGAACGTAATACACACTCTTCAGCAGATTTTTTAATTGCTTTTTGGTTGCGTATTATACATGGGATAGAAATTCATTATTTTTCATCCTTCTCACCAGGTGACCAAGCTGAAGAAGAATAAGCAGCCCTGTTGTGCTAGCACACCCGTGAAACAATATATATTTCATGATCCTTTCAATGATCTCTAATCTTTTTAAACATTTGGTTTTGAGTTCGATACCCGCATACCATTAACTTTGATATGTCAGTTACGGCTAAGGTACATGTAAAGTAAGGGAAATGTTTAAAAGTTGCCGATTTACAGAGTTATTAAGGTGTCGATTATATACCATTCCGTCAGTTGTGTTTACCGATGTTTATTTAGACGCATCGTTTAAATTGTAATCACATTCGCTGACAGCTGCCGGTTTTGATATAACAATAGAATTTGATAATACAGATAAATGACACAGTACCTGAATATGAGCTTTGAATGCATCAATATTGTCTAGGTGTTTTACGATCTCTTTTTACTCTCCAGAAAGTTGTATCTTATCAGTACCAAAGACCTATGGAAATCTTGTTCAAAATAATCATAGGTCACTAAATGTAAAAAAGGTATCAAGTTTTAGGAATGCATATGCATGGCTGCCATGAACTGTTAATGTAATGAAATTGTTAGAGCTTCCAGAATCAGAACAAGCTTGATGTGTTTCTTGATTAGATCAACCTGGAGCACTTTTGAAAAGTGGAACACACCCGAGTTCATAAAAGCACATCAATGATGCATCTGATCTCTTTCTTTTTTGTGTTCACAGCCTGACCAATTCCTGTTTAATTTAGAAGAATCGCTGAGAGCCTTTCTTCTCAAGCTGACAGTGGCAGATTCCCTTCTTGCACAAGACACATCAGAATGTACATGGGCGATACATGTCACAACGAAGCAGTCCACAGCTCAAAAACTCAATAACACTCAGCTGGACAGGGGATTTCCATGGCTAGAAGCTCCGCCCAACGAGACTGAAATTGACAATCCAAACCTTGTGCCAATTAGATCAGTGAAGTCTCATCTCTTTCATTTGCAACTTTATGTAGAAGAACGGGGCAATGTATGATACCTTGGGACTAATATTATTCATGATCGATTGTGATAAAACTTTACTTCGTGGTCAGATGTTACCATTCTCTTGTTCTTAAGATTTTAAAAGGTGTCCGTTTAGAAAACATTGCTTACTCAACCAAAGATGCAAATATGGATTTGAATGAAAATATTAAATCTGTGTTTATTTCCACTGCTTGAAGAAAAGCTTATTCGTCAAAAATCAGTTTGCTGTAAGCTAATTATGGATTTAGTCAAAGATCACTGTACAAACTAACGTGAAATTTGGTCCAATTTATAAATATATATATATATGCATTAAATTGCTTATATTTGTTAAAAACTTTACAGAGGAATGGTAAGTAATGAATACCCTTCCCATTTCATTCAAAGCATTAGATAGAAATTACAGTAAAAGTTCATTTATTCGAAGTGTAAGTGACCTTTCACATTAATATAAGTTTCAGCAGATTTAGTTTTTTTAAAGTGTATACTAGGATATAAGTGGAAATGTTGAAAGTAAAAAGGTGTAGGGCTTTTATGTAACTGTGTTAATCACAATGTTAAGAATAAAATTAATATGCAACATCATTTAATTTTACAAGAAATATGTTGAAAGTACATATTTATCCTTCCATTTCAGGGATGCAGTTTGAGTTTCTCTATGTACCTAACAATGCAGATTTAGTATTTTGACTTTAAAAATGCTTTAATATTTTGAAATTTTAAAGATTCATTGGTTTGAGTTTGAATAAGTTTATACAATGAAACGTACAGAAATGTTGTTAGATTTTTATGTTAGTTTGAGGTTCCGGGATTTTCAAGCTTTAGACATTGAAATTTTTCAAAATTTAACTCTATATACATGTATGTTATGTCTCTGTTGTCAGAAAAATGCTTTTCAAGCATTACAGACTTATGATCTGATGGTAATAACCTGATTTTCAGATAACTGTCACTAAGGGAAAACATAAGGGGGAAAAAAAGAAAATTGTTTCAGTCATTAAAAAGTACCTATTGAACATAAGTACCATGTTAATTAATGTAGTCAGTTTGTTTTTAAATCATTAATCTGATAAAAGTCCTTCTATCTGTTTCTCAATATGTCTGTTTGTCTGTCTTTATCTGTCTATCCCTCTGTCTGTGACAGGCAGGTTTTCCAGACTTGTCTTGGCTGTCATTCCAGATACATATTTCAAAATCAGAATTACTGTTGAGATTTCAGTATGACAACTAGGCCAATTCCTCTATTTAAAAAGCATAGAGATTCTGTGGGTCTTGAGGATCGTTCCAAATTAAAATGGTTCAAGCCTCGTATTCAGTTATTGGTTTACAGTAATAAGATAAATTTCTTGTATGCATTTCTGTGAATAGGAGATATTTTAAAATTACATTTCAGTGTTTGTGAACAATCTGTAATTTTTCTTCTGAATCAAAATGCTATAGACCTTTTACATATAAACTTCAGTTGCCCAGCATTATGTTATTTTGCTGCTCAAGTCGCATCCTTTTATTGTGACATAGCAATCCAGGCATAAATGCCATAATGAAAATTCCTGCAAAACATAGTTTGGTAAGCATGAGGCAACATATATCATGTAAAATGTGAAATTAGTATATTGTTACCATATTGCAGTCATCATAAATATATTTTTCATACCATATGATCAGTTTGATTAGCTAATTAGCAAAATTGTTAATTATTTTTTCAGATGCTCATATTTATTCAAGGATAATGTGCAAAGTAATATTTCATGGTATTGTTAATGTTACAGGTACATGAGTATATGTATATGAAAGTTTTGTTTGTTCGCTTTTTTTCACAAAATTGCCTCCTATACTTTTTGCAATGGTGTAAATATTTGTTAATTGCTTTTTAGCTCAAGTGAGCTATTGTGATCAATCGTAGTCTGTCGTCCGTCATTAACTTTTCACATTTTCGACTTCTTCTTCAGAACTGCTGAACAGAATTTGATGAAACTTGGTGTGCATGAAGTACTCATGGTCCCCTACAAGTGTTGTTGTTTTTTTTCCAGATCCGTCAATAGGTGGTGCCACCTAATTTGATCATAATTATGGTAAAATATATTATTGTGAAAGAATTTTTTCAATATCTCAGTTTTTGGATTTTTTATGAATTTTTTAAGACTTCCAAAAAAAGGGGGGGGGGGGGGACTGGTCGGCCATTTTCACATTTTCAACTTTTTCTGCAAAACTGTTGGAACGAATTTAATAAATCTTGGTAGAAATAAATCACTTATGATCCCTTTCATATTCTGTCGTTTTGGTCCAGACTTTTTTACAGGTGGCGCCACCCCAGTCAAAAGTAGGTCACAAAAGAGTACCCTCCTTTGACAATCATCTTCTTCATACTGGCTGTATACAGAGACAATCAGAATGCATAGAAATAATCATTTTTGCATAATCAAATTTTTGAATTTTTTCGACATTTTTTTTGCACTTGGTGATTTCAATGCAGAATAGTGTCATATTTCCTAGTTAATTGATAATGATGATTTTTTATAGACTATTTTGATCATAATTATAGTAAGGAATGTTATTTTGAAAGAATTTTGCCAATATCTCAATTTTTGGATTTTCTATGTATTTTTTAAGACTTCCAAATGAGAGTGTATAGGGACAATTCTTCACATTTTTAACTTCTGCTGTTATACCACATGAAAGATTTTAATGAAACATGGTATACCTCTATCAATTTTTACATTTCATCCAAATTGGTCAACAGATGGTGCCACCATGTCTGAAAATGGGTCTCACAATTGTACATATACCACTTGGTAATTAAAGAAGTTTTATTTCAGACCAGAATAAAAAACAACAACAGTTTTTTTCACATCCAGTCCAATGATTTTGATATTCAGCATTTGCTTTGTCTCTGCAAGATGTGATTCAGGACAACAAGTTTGTCATTTTCTTTAGGTGGGGGCTTTGTTGACTGCTTTAAAGTCTGGGTCATGAACAACAATTGTTTCAGATATTGTCCAGATCCAACTTAAAATAGTTTAATTTCATATGTTTAGTGTTGAGAAACATCTAAAAACTTATTTAGATGGGTAATGAAATGAAAAAAAATTTGACCACAGCGGAATTTGAGCCACTACTCTCCATATTGGACATATTTTCAGCATTTGTGTTGACTTAGTCACAGCAATGTAAAAGTAAATAATTCTCCCTTCCTGCATGACTAATAATCTAGGTACTCAGGTGAGCAATATAGGCCCACTTGGGCCTCTTGTTATTTTTTCTTATTCATTAATTTAATATTAATGTTAATCACGTTGAAATACTTGATTGTTATTTATTATCGAATTAAAAAGTGAGTATTGCAATTGCTATTATTCATAAAAAACATATGGCAATGCTATAAATGTTGGCAAACGCCTTTAATTAAGTCCTTCATCTCAGCAAATACAATAAGGGCTTTTGAAGTGCTAGCTATAGATCGTGACCAAAACTATGACTATGATTTTATATGACACAAGTATAATTCCTGTCCTTATGCTGGATGACATTAGCAATGCATAATTCAGTTATGGTTAACTGTCCCCCACCCCTCACATAGGCAGCTAGGAATCTTGAATGTGGTAAGCTTATCTTTGACAATGAAGCCATGTTTACTTCTCTGTACCCTGACATGATGATTTGAAGAACTCTGCCACAATGTGCGTTATACACTATCAAGCCGGTGTATCCCAGTGGATGAGGTGATTGTGACCGGGAGGCCCAGGTTCGATTCCTGACATCGGTGCACCGGTGTCCTGTCTTTTGGATGAGACAGTAAAAACCGAGGTCCTATGTCACGGCAGAAGATTCCTCAGTTTTGAATGAATCCTCTGTAAAGGTATAAATATCTATGCAATGCATAAGGCAGATGGCGTCGCCATATACGTGAAATGATAGTGGAGTGACGTAAAACATTAATTATTCAATCACTGTACACTATACTCAATTGCAAAAGGGTTGGAAGGTTAAAAATATGTTCAATACAATATTGAAATGATTTAAAGCTAAATAATCAATCGGTACTTTACAGGGACTTCCATATTTAAGATATATAAGTCCCTAGTACTTTAGAACGCTTCATGTTCTATGAAGCAGGATCAAATCATTGGATTGATTAATTGATTGATTATTGTTTTACGTCACTCCGCGATTATTTCATTTGATGGCATCTATCTGATGCATCACATAGAAATTTTTACCTTTGCAACGGACCCACCCGAGGCAGTGAGGGATCTTTTACGTGACACGGGACCTCTGTTTTTATTGTCTCATCCGAAAGACAGAACAGCGGTATGTCCACGGCGGGAGTCGAACCCGGGTCCTCTCGGTCAGAAGCCCAACACCACCTCATCCACTGGGCCACTTCGGCTTACAAATCAATGGAAGCGGCATATTCCTCCATGTTTATGATATTAATGCAGCTGCTTTGCTCGGAGGGTATGCCATGAATGTAATGTGTATAAACCAAACCAACTATTGCTAGGTATATATCTGCGCTGAAACATGGTGTAGCCGCTCAAATCTATTTTCGATTCCCAATCGGGACAGGCAGATCCAAATTCGATTCGCGGACTGCGGTGCAATATGGAGAAGCGGATAGATTACTGTTCCTAATTCGACTGAAAAATTGTCGAAAGGGGTGTTAGATTTCAATTCAACCAACCAACAACCGGAGTGGACAGACCCGAATTCGATTCTTGGATCGCTTCACTATGTTTCACAGGTTTGTAACCTTCACCTTCCATTGACTGAAAAATTGTTGAAATCCACGTTTACCCCAAACCTACCAGCCAACTAATCAGGCATGTAGGAAGTTCCACTACTGTGCCTACTCATGGATGGTGGTTTGTGTTTGGTGTATGTTTGTGATGCCCCTGCCAGTGATGGTCGCCTGCATTTAGCGTATGATTTGTCCGTCATGATCACTGCGTCATACAAGTGGTTTCCGGGTAATTACTAAAAGTTTCATGCAGTATATCTATACCAAATCTCGATATATGGATACTTATCAAATGGTAACAATGCGGCCTATTGACTTTGGGGTCAATAGGTCAAAGGTCACTATCGTTGAAAGAGAATGCAATTATTGGTTTCCGGTTGATAACTTAAAGGTCTTTGCATCCTATCTTATTATATTTTAGTATATGAATACATATAGAAGAAGAAATGCCTTTTGATTTTGGGGTCAAAGTAAAGGTTACCGCTAGTAAAACTGGACTGAAATTATTGGTTTCCGAATGATAAATCAAGTACCATGTATCCTATACAAACCAAATTATATTAAATCTTATCAAAAAGTGAGGATGCCTTTCGATTTTGGGGTCAATAAGTCAAAGGTCAAGGTCACTACTGGTAATAAGGGAGTTACGTCCAATGAAACGTATCGTTCAAATATCAGCTAGAAAAAGAAAGAAAAAGAAAAAGGCCACTGGAACTTTTTATTCATGATTTTAAACATACTACTTATCAAGGAAAAAATTGATGTAATATAATTATATCATAATTATATAATAGATATAATATCTTGTAAATAAACTGATGTGGAAAAACTTTCATCTATATCTTAACGAAGAATTCAAATTTTCGTAATATATACACAAATAATTATATAAAAAATGCATCAACAAATTATATATATTTTTCAGTGTATCAACCTGTCATATCGTCACGTGGACCTGTACTCAAATCAATATAAAATAAATCGTTGTGTGGAACACGATACAAATTCCACATGTTGACCAAAGAGTCGTTCACCTCAAAGTCCTTCCGCTGCGAAAAAGTTATCAGATGATCATTCTTTAGAACTGTTTGAAATCCTCAGAAATATCAGAAATGCATATTATACATATCATGGGCACTTTAAATTAGATACAGACCTCCCGAACGATTTTATGATAAAAGGATTAAGTCTCCTTCTCTCGAGTACAAACACATACTGTGGTATGGTTTTACAGGTACTTGAATTTCACATCTTGTAAACACATTTTTTCGGACATGAGGGAAGGGGACTGATGTAATGTTTTGGGTTGTAAAGTATTTTAACGAAATACTTTGGTAAGTTAATAAACCGCATTTTGGGCTTAAACGAATCTTATAATTAACGATAAGAAATAAAGCATCTACAATAATTCGGCCATATTATTGAAGCATGGAATAGAAGAGTATAAACGGAAGAGATTGTAAATTATATAAATCGCGAAAAAGGTTTCATTTAATTAAGCTATAAAGTATCATTACTGGATATACTGTATCTTTGTGTCATTATCTACATATATATGATGCTTGATCTGACCAAATACCGCGATCACCCTTAACGGATATTGGAAATCCCACTCCGAACCGGACAAAGAGCCGTTAAAGGTGGAGAACTTGTTCAGACATTGTAAACTCCAATCTCCAAAGCAGAGTTACGGTCCTTGCACTCCCTTTGTGTGTGTGGATTGTAAAAGAACGACAACTCTGCTTTGGAGTTTGTGTAAACTCTTGCACTTGAAATACTCGAAACATTTCCAGTATATTATAAAATAGACATTTATCATTTCTCCAGAACCAAAGGTCATACTGTCTTCACTTATGTACAGTAAATGTATGCATTAACACATTTAATGCAACATAATAATCTTTCTTTGGATGTCGTCCAATTTGGAATTTAGATTAGATTAACGTTAAGCATTATACCTTTTTCCTGATGTTATGTGGCTTTGACACTTTCTATACAGTGTTTGTTCACATTCATTTATATATACAGTGTTGAATTATTATTGTTTCGTCTGTGTGTAAGGACATTCGCGGCGGGTGTGGCTAGCCAAACAGGGGACGCTCACTCCTCCCGGGCACCTGGTCTCACCTCTGAATTTCAGGGGTCCGTGAATGTCCACTGTGGTACATTGTTGTTAGTGCCATAGTCATGTGACACCAGTTACTTTCGTATTTTTCTAATGAAAAATGTCTCCGATATCTGGGTGTGATTCCCTTTCCGAGTTAGTTAATCCGCGCCTGAATGTAATACAAGGATGCAACGAATAATTTTTTTTTTCAGAGCTTTTGACAAGACTAAAAGATTCTGTAATACTGTCACCTAAGAGAGAGAGAGAGAGAGAGAGAGAGAGAGAGAGAGAGAGTTTTCATCGTAACACACAATACTTAATTTTTATTCTTACATAAATTCCGTACATTTTTGTTGAAAGGAAATATAAATACTTTGCATTAGATTCAGGTAATTAAAAGCTTTTCTACATATAAACTGATGCAAGAACATCAAATGGATTAAAATTTTATTTCTTAAATAGTAGACAACTGACATTTACGACTTTCAAAAAGACTTTTAATACAATATAACAAACCTTAACTCATTTCAAGTATGCTATTTCATACACTTGTAAACACATCCAATATAAATTACTTCTTATATCTGCAATAGCATAATTGTCATTAAATTTATATTTATTTCTCTAACAACGTTTTCGTGTCCGTCTACAAATTTAAGGAGAAATTATTCTCGTTAATCTACTGGATAAGGTTGTTCTGTAATAAGATACGAAAGGTTTCCTTTCTAAACCGAGAGCGGTGTAAAGATACTTACAGTATTTTAGTAGGTATTAAATTGCTACTATATATTAGAGGTAGAAATTCATTTCAGAGTTAAATCACATTCCACGACAATCACATTAGCTTCACATAGTACTCTATTACGATTTCAAAAAGCATAATGTCATTTATGAGGCGTTGAATGCTTTATAAATGCAGACTATTTCATTTTCGTAATTTATGGAATAAAAATTATCGTAAATGTTTACTTGTATACAGACTTTATGCGTTTGAAGTCATGAATCCGACTTGCCTATCTACGTTTTGAATTTCACTATCGGATATTGTATTGAAATAAAAGAAATCGGTGGCATACAAATTTGCTCCAGCTTCTTTTTTTATATTCTCTATCTCTCAAAATCTCATAAATAAATATAAAATGAAATAAATAAACATATAAATTCAGCATAAAAAAATATGAACAACAATAAATCATTAGATAAATTTTTACTTCATTCATCTACATATTTCTTCTTACAAAAAGATTACAATTATTTTACTACTATAGAAATACAAATAACAACATCAGTGGCGGATTTAGAGGGGGGGGGGGGGGCGGGAAGAGAGGCGGGAGGCCCGGGCCCCACTTCTCGCCATATATTTACAAGTAAAAAACAAATTTGGCACCAAAAAGGCTGAGTAGTTTGGCTTATACATGTACATATGTGTCCCCCTCCTTTTCGGAGATCCTGGATCCGCCACTGAATATTATACAACAACATATATTAAGGTCAATCCTCATGCTATCTCTGTATGACAACACATATATAAAGGCAATAATTCATAGTATCATTATACAACAAAATATATATTCAGACAAATGCTTTCATTATACGACAGCTTATATTTATGTATATTATGGCCAGTCCTCGTGCTGTAAATATGCGACATCATACGCATTAAGGCCAGTCCTCGCGCTATAAATATACGACAACATACACATTAAGACCAGTCCTAATGCTATAGATATACGACATCATACGACAATCCTCGTGCTATAAATATACGACAGCATACACATTAAGAAGATTTCTTAAGCTATAAACATACGAATACATACACATTAAGACCAATCCTCATCCTATAAATATACGACAACATACACATTAAGACCAATCCTCATGCTATACATATACGGCAAAATACACATTAAGACCAATCCTCATGAAGCCTGCGTGGCCTAGTGATATCGCGTCGGACTCCTGATCGGGAGGCCGGGGTTCGAGTCCCGCTCTGGTCATGCCGGTGTCATGTCTTTTGGATGAGACAGTAAAACCGAGGCCCCGTGTCGTGGTATGCATGCACGTTAAAGATTCCTCACTGCTTCGGGTGGGTCCGTTGCAAAGGTCAAAATTTGTATGCCCCGCATCAGGAAGATGCCGTCACCATATACGTGAAATATTCGTGGTGTGATGTAAAACAAAAATCAATCAATCAATCAACCAATCCTCATGCTATAAATATACGGCAAAATACACATTAAGACCAATCCTCATGCTATACATATATGGCAAAATACACATTAAGACCAATCCTCATGCTATAAATATACGACAACATACACATTAAGGGCAATGCTCATGCTATAAATATATGACAACATACACAGTATGACCAATCCTCATGCTATAAATATACGATCCTCATGCAGTAAATATACGACATCATACACAGTATGACCAATCCTCATGCTATCGATCATTATACTGCAGACATGTTAAGGTCACTTTTATACTTTCATTATACGACAAAATATACTAAGGCCAATCCTCATGCCATCATTACATGACAACATATATATATATATATATATATGAAATATGAAATATGAAATATGAAAGCCACACCTCATAATATCATTTTACGGCATTTAGACGAATCACCATGTTATCACTGTACGGCAACATGTATATTAAGACCAATGATCATGATAACATTATACGGCAATATATATATATATATATATATATATATATATATATATATATATATATATATATATATATATATATATATATATATATATATATATATATATATATGAAGACCATATCTCATGGTATCGTGTATATGAAATCTAATCCTCGTGCTCTTGTTGTACGACAACAGATATACTAAGGCCAATAGCCATGCTATTATTATACGGCAACATATATTTTAATGCCAGTCTCCGTACTATTGTTGTACGAGAAAATGTGTTTTAAGGATTATCCCTACGCTGTTATTGTACGGCAACATATATTTTAAGGATAATCCCCATTGTACGGCTACATATTTATTAAGGCCAATCCTTTCGCTTTCATTAGATGCCAACATGTGTTTTAAGACCAATATTCCTACATTATACGACAACATGTGTAATGAAGCCAATTTTCATATTATCATAATACCAAATTATGTATATTAAAACAAATACTAGTGCCATTATTATACGACAACGTATATTTAAGCCAGTCGTAATTTCTTCCTACGACAACATGTTTCTTAAGATTAATCCCCATGTTATCATTACTCGACAACATTTATCTTCCAACCTATCCTCATGCCATAACCCTTCCACATTACAGCATCATATTATTTAGGGCCAATCCCTATACTATCATTATACGAAAACTTCTACCTTGGAAAGTCGTTTATCAATTAAAATATTTGAAAATAAAAAGACTGTTGAATAACATCGACTCTTCTTTGCAGATAAACAAACGAACCGCAAGTTAATGCAAACCGCCCACCTTTATAAATTTTCCAACACATGTTAACTTTGATTTAATTACTCCTATAAAATACATTAAATGTAAGCTTGTGATTCATATACAAGACATTAGTCTTTTAAATAATCATTTAAAATATTCAAAAGCAACACTGAAAAGAATATCAAAAAGCATACAAGTGTAGGACAAAATGACAGAAGGACAGTGGTAAACAAGCTGGTAAATCCAAGTGATTAATATCATTTCTATTGACAGTCATATATGTAGGTAGGTTAATGGGTGCTTTACGTCGCGTTCAACAATTTTTCAGTTATATCGCGACATGGAAGCAGAAGGTAGCCAACCTCTTAAACATAGCCACGCAAAGCGGGAATCGAACCCTGATCGTCGGCACCGCGAGCAAAGTACTTAACCACTACACCAAGTCTGACCCTCAGTTCAATATGTAAATAAGTATAGCATATCTATGCATAATATAACTTTAGTAACGTCTCAGTATAAAACCATTTATCTTGTTTTGCTATGTATGCCCCTGCATATCTCTGTCATACAGCTGAGTCAGATCTACTTTCCATACTTATATATCATGCCAAAGCAAAACATAACATTTATCGTCAGATTGGAATTATACACTTGTTTCTTTCTAAAGTGTACAATATATATGAAGGATCACATCTGCATACAGTAATGATATATGTGTTTTTAGGACAAATATTCACAGGTGGTAAAGTGATATGTATACACCAATAATAGAAAATCATATAAATATGATACTAAGTTCAGAATTTTTTAAACAGTTACATATGCTTCATAAATCGATTAGATCCATATGTTTGTTGGTCTGTCCAGAAAGAGATGCCAAAGTAACGGAAATTTAGTGTGTAATGCAAAAATTGATTGGATAGAATTTACAACATAAAATATGCATGTGTGTATGTCTCTGAAATAATCACCAATAACCCAAAGATGTTTAAAGCATTACACAAATGACTACTGCCTTTATGGAGAATATGTAATAATCCGGGGAGGTATCACATAAACTGAAGATGGTTGAATCTTTCAGAGCGTGCTCTACAAGACCACAAATCAGTAGGAACGTAACATTATCTAAAAGACCTCCTGTTAATTATTCACAAATTAATGTTTTTAAGATTTTAATTGATTTACAATTGTTTCACAAGACTCAGACAAAAGGCAAGTATTTTTCTTAAAGAAACAATACAGTAGTAGTTTCATAGTATCCAGTTTTTCATATCATGTATATCGCGTAGTTATTAAAGACATCGACATTTTTCAGTTTAACACGCACAGCACCATACATATACCTAGTCGGTAGGTTATTAACAAACATCCCACTCTGGACAGGTGGTTGCAGAAGGTTGGTCAAAACACATACATGCCAGCTGTTTTGCCAAGTATATCTATTTACATTTTATCTTTCTCAATATATTCATAGTGTGAAATACATAACGCAAGGTTTATGTCACTCCACGATTATTCCATGTATATGGTGACGGCGTCTGCCTGATATATTACATAGAAATCTATACCTTTACTATAAATCCACCTGAATACATAAAAATCTTTTACGTGCCACGCCTACTTTGACACGCGACCTCGGTTTTCACTGTCTCATTCCAAAGACAGGAAATAGGTATATCCATGATGGCAGTCGAACCACGGACCTCTTGATCAACAGCCGAGCACCGCATCCCCTTCTCTTCACCGGCTTTAAACATATGGAAGAAACAGGTGCAATGTCACTGTGAGACAACAGAATACCACAATGAACATTTGTGGAGCCTTGGGATCCAGAACTGATAACAGATACCTTGGGGGTAAGCATTTCGTATTTAGCTAGCCACATCCGCCAAAACATACAGGCCACACTAACATACTGTAAAATTGCATGCATAACAGATGATGGTGGATGTAAACTATATAGTAAGTATAACATCTACACTACAGGGCGGGATGTAATAACACTGTGCATATCCTTGGTGATTTTTGTCATACAGCTTTGTCAGATGTCTTCAGTTTTCTCTTTTAAATCAATTCTTTCGCAGAGAAATTTTTAACAAAAAAACGTTGAAAAACCTTCACGCTTGTCTAGATATTGAAACGAGTACATACTTCAGGAATGAATTCAAGACAGCATATAAACCATTTCGCGCAGCAAGTTCGGAAAATAAAAGACAAAATTAAGTTTTTTGTTACAAAATAGAAAGGAGCCATTATCTCGAGGCAACTTTAAAGCCACTCTATACATTCTAAAGAGGCTTCGAAAGGCTACTTTTCAGAGGCGTTACCAACTCACTTGTTATTTCGAACTTGAAATTACATTAATATAAGAACTGATTTCTTGTAAATATACTATAAATGCAAGGGAGACAGTGGAATTTCACTGACAAGAGACTTACAGAATAGCAGAAATAAATAATGATAAAACATTCTGCATTCGCATCAAGATCAAATAATTTCTGAAAGCAAATATGTATTTATGATATGTCACAACTGTAGATTGTCTATTTATACTCTTACCAAAGGCAAGTCAATATCCCCTATGTGGAAAAACATAGGAAGTAGACAGAAAAAATCACAATCTGTTACAAAACCCAAATGTAACAACCAGAAATCAAATTTCAAAGATGAATGTTTGACTTGGAGATTACTCTCAAAGGTTTAAATGGCTCTTCGCGTGAAGAAATAAGACGGTATCCGGATAATCAACAAATACAACAAAGCTACAAATCTTACAGCAACACACAAAGTAGATTATATAGACGCACACATTCGGACTTGAGCATCACTTTAGATACAAAGGTATATGGTTTCTCATGTTTACAATTGTCACAGAGTCGATATAGTTTTGTTCTAAGATAGGGGTTGGTTCTTGAATGTGGTAATCATTTAAGGATTTCTTTAATTTTGGCCTTGGTCATTATTGAAGAGACATATCATGTCTAAATACGCATATGGGAATAAATACAAGTATAAAAATTCTTACATTTACTATAAATAAAAACCTGTATCGATTTTAAAAAGAAAAAAGAGGAGTTACTGGCTCAGTTATGTGGCAGAAGTCACCATGGAACTATACAATAAATGAATATAAATAATATACTAGCACATATAACACATTACAAAAATATTTGATTGTAGTGCAATTACGATACCTACTTAGGACGGTCATTTAATTTGACAAAAGCCAAACAAATGGTGTGGTTAAAGATGAAAGTAACAAAATCTAGAACATATAGTAGAGATATAAAGAAATGTTTAAATCAACTCTTAAAGGAATTATATTTGTTAGAAAAGATATGTAAGAAAAACAAATATGTAGTTGACAATAGACTACAAAACATGTGATGGTAAATATTTATAATATGAAAATATCAAAGGGAATGTCTATTCTTCTGCCTTATTGTATACGTATAATATTCACAAAACATGTGTTCAGTGCCATCAAAAACCATTTTATGCAAATTGTAATAAAGCGAGTTTACCGGAATCGTTCGGCTTGGCTGAATATCGTTAAAGTTTGCAGAAATATAATTTGAACATTATTATCAGATTAGACACAAACATATGGTGCAATATACATCTCACAATTCATTATATCATACGATCAGACGTTTCTGTGAATTGTAATAGACAGTAAAAGTGACATCTCGATACACAATCATGCTGGAGATCTGATTTGTAGACAATCCACTCCTTGTTTAGTGAACACACCCTGTGTGTACTTACACTATCTTTTAATGTAGAAATTTGCATAGTTTGAAATTAGTTTGAAATTCTGGAATCATGTGATCTGATAACTCCAGAGAATGCATTCCTGTCATGTAAACTATTTCGACATTACAACCTTGTGGAAAACAAACTATAGGGAGATGGAATTGAATATATAGACATAACGATCGTAAAAGCTGAAGACAAGGAAGCAATAGGATCAGGTACGAATGGAATCTAGAACTCCATCCAACACCACCCCCACTAGAAAAAAAATCACAAAAGCAACACGTAAGTGGCACAATAAACAGGTTTGATTAATGTACAACGATATGTGGGCGATACTACTAGCTCAATGTTAAAAATGATGTCTATCATTACTCTATATGGACACAAATACCAATGCTAACTTTTACACGATCTCCAACTGTATACTTAGTTATAAAGAAAATCCACAGTACCCCCTTAGAATGCACTTGCTACTGACTGTAAATGTAATCACACCACAGTGCAGTTCCCTTTGTGCAATTTCTGGTTGTAGGTGTGTATACAAATAAAAACAGGAGATATAACTTTATAGTTATAGTAATGTATTATTAATTACAACCTTTTCTATGACGTTACATTTACCTTTGATTTCAACAATCCCTTAGGTAATTCAGTTTCAATGAATGATGTTGGCTGCAGTTTTTGCACATCACGGACAGTTGTTTACATTTATGTCACTGTGTTACCTTTATGAGATTGTTTGTTAAAAGTAAGTACAAAATGCATGTACTTTAATTGAAAGGTGTGTATATGTTTAAAAGATATTTAAGATATACATACAAATATAAGGTATCTCGAAAACACATAAACTTTAATTGGCGTTTTGTTGCAACTTAAATGGTTTTTAAGGGATTGTAATTAATGATTTTAAACATATCAGTTAAAAGTATATTTTCATGAAATTTGTTGGATAGCCACTAACATTCTGCCAAACAACAATTCGGAAGATCATTGGTCCAAGCAACCGATCAGATTGTCCTGACAATGAATTATTAGTCCATAACAATCCATAATGAGACAAGGGCAACCAATATCAGTAATACTCTCCTATTGGTTAGTAAACGTGTTTCAGTCAGATACCGTTAGAGATAACACATCCCTCAATCGAGCATTTAGAACAAGCAGCAAAAATTATAGTGAAGTGAAAAAAGTAATAAACACTTGGGGAAACAATAAAATAAATTCAGCTTCAAATTCAATAGGAATACCGGTTATAAACTAAAAAAGAAGGAATAGTTGAGAGTAAATATACAATTAGACATGTAAATTGCCCAAATTCCTAGATGTGATCTCCCTCATACATATGTACACATTTTCTTCGAATTGGGATCTTATGAACAGATTGGACGTGAACGAAGATATGGTGAACAAGGAAGATTAATTTGTTTCATTTTTGTTATAAAATCGTCAACAATGATTTGTGAAATCAATATACAGTAAATCCATTCTTAAGGTCACCTTTATACAGAAATCATACAAGTATTTCCATTTTATATGGTGTCCTACAAAATAAATATTTGCTTAAAAGTCATCTCTGTATTAAGGACACCTCTTTATAAAGGTCAACTCTGTATAAAGTCCATTTACCTTATGTGACATTTACAGTTGGGTGCAATCCTAACCTTACATTTGACAAGTGCACTTCAAGTTTAGTTTTTCGTCCTGAAAACCAGTCATAAAGTTTAGTCAAGTGCTCTTGATATCAAGTTTACCCCGTCTTCAGGTTTACTATCACGTGACACCAAGTTTACTTATCACGTTTGTTTATTACAATTATCCAGCTTCGTATAACACGATAGATATAATTGTCTTATTATGTACAATTGCTTATTTTATATAAAAATTGTTTTAATAGAAAAATATAGTAAATGTACAAGCGTATAGAAAGTAAACTAAACTTGAAAATCACTTGGAGTAAACTTGGAATCAAGTTCAGTACTAAGCTTGGAATCACGTTTGCTACTAAACTTGATTCCAGATTTACTCTGTTGTCGCCCAGTAAACTTGAAAAGCAATCATAAAGTTAACATGAAGTGTACTTTATGTAAGGTTAGGACTGCACCTAACTGTATATACTGAATTATCAATCTTTATATATATTTTCAAATTTTACAAAAATATCTCTATCAATTAAAAAGTAAAAGAGAAAAATACACAAGGATTATAATAATAAAAGAAAAATAAATACAAAGAGTATTCAAACAGGGACCTCAGGGATAACTTTAAATATTAATTATTGTCATACACATAGAATCCTGTCATTTACAAATCGGATTGTTGAATCGAATCTGTATTTCTGATTTTCTTCTTTGTTAATTGAAGAAAATCCTCTTGAACAACATTAAAGGTAGTTCATGACTTTCTTTAACCTTCATTGATTGACTCTCTCCTTTACTGCACGTACGTTTAATAACATGCCAAGTTACCTAGCCTCACCTACATTGCATAATTGTCAATGTTGGTTGATATGTAGGGTTACGTTAATAAGCTTGACATATAGGTTTTGTATTCCCCTATATTGTGTCTAACACAACATCTCTGGTCCTATTCTTGTCAGCTTACACGTATCACGTCACGTTGTTGTTGTTACATAATCCTTGACACTGGGTCGGTCATAACAATTCCTCCATTTGCACTATAGTTTTTGATATGTTAAAAGTCGTATATCTCCTCATACGGCGTGGGAATGTCACAAAAAGGTAAGGTACTTTGCTTCATTCATAAATCTTTAATCACGTGACCATTATGACATCACAGTAGTAGATTAAGTGAAGTCAAGGTCAGAAAATTTGTTCCTATTTATTCGATTGTACCAATAGTGTTTATGTTAAAATACTTAAAGCAATGTTATCTCTCAATTTTGTTTTTGAAGGAGTCAGTATTATTGATCACAATATAACTGACGTATATTAATCTGCAGAGTGTTTGGGCCGTGACACAGAGGTCCTGGGTTTGAGTTAGAATGACGAAACTTGTATGTCCCGTGAAAGAGTTAAAACCGAGGTCCCGCGTAATGGTAAATGTTGACGTGTTGCACATGTCAAAAATCCTGTAAATGTATGATGCTTGATTACTTGAGTGAATATTCATGGCATTAGATTAAATAATAAAAAGGATAAGAATAAGACACCCCCCCTAAAAACAAAAAAAACCCCAAAAAACAAAACAAAACAAAAAAAAAAACAAAAAAAAAAAAAGAAAAAAAAAAGAAAAAAAAAAAAGAAAAGAAAAAATAAAAATATTATCAAAATTTGTTTTATCTCTTGCTTGATTGTTTCTGATTATTTCATTCATTCAAACTTTAAAAGAAATTAATTTCTAATTAAGCATATCTTAATTTGATTCGGCGGACGCGGCTAGCCGGCAGGGATTCTTTTTTCTATCTGGTTTCCTGGTCCCATGGCAGTTTATATCACGTGCTTTCCTTTACCGCTTCTTCTTGCTATTTACTAATAAGTTAAATGCAAGTTAGATACCGAGCAGGAGTCAAAAGGGTGTTCACACTATGCATAACAAAATAGAAAAAAACCCAGGCAATTACGGGCTCAGGAAAGAACCAATTGTGGGATCAGGTGCCGTATAGAAGTAAACATCTGCTGTGAATAGTGTGCAGAAAGGTCTAACTAGAACTATAAAATGATAATGAGCATATGTTGAACACGAGCGTAAAATATGAGGACTGTAGACTTTGTAGTTTTCACTAAGAAACTTGCCTTGGCAAATGAAGGAAACGAGACTCTAGCATATCAGATCAGTAAAACATACGGACACCATAAGCAGGTGATAAAAGGATATTACTATAAATATATGGAATGTTGTGGATACAAAAATCGTCACGTTAGTCATACAGAGAAGTAGTATGTTTACTATCTCTGTCCATAGTCAATAGAACATCTTATTATGAAGAGCAGGAACTGTTCGTTAAAATATATTTCGTGTACATATGTATCAAACTTTCATTATTAATCGAATCAAATCATCATTATGTCTGAATGTTAAATTGAATGTCATTGCAAATTGCGCTTTATGTTGACAGAGAAGCAATTGAATAAATTTAACGTTGTATGAATAAAAAAGAGAGACCCAGCGTTATGAAAATGTCTTCATGTACATGCATAGAATACAAGAATAACCACAGAAAAGACATCATAAATATATTCTATTGTAATACAATTATGGTACGACTGAAAACATTTTAGGTTAAACAACTAAATTTTGTGATGTTACCATTGTAGTTCATTAAACCCTTTAATTTACATTAGGGATTTCAGCCAAATTTCCTGATATAAATTGTCATGTCTTTACACAATAATGAACCATGGAAGACATTCACGGACTCCTGAAAACCAGAGGTGTAACCGGCTGTTGTATAGGAATAAGCTTCTCTTGATTGGCTAGAAACACCCACCTTAATACCGGAAATATATAGACGCTATAAAATATCTCAAAATTGACTGCATTAGATGAACGTAGACTAACTTAATACAGAAGCATCACAACCACACAAGATCAGACCATTTCCAACAACGAGTGAAATTTATGTTAGCTTCTTTAATACTGCAAAATCAAATGATGGCTATTAGATTTTTGGAGTTCAAATATTACGATTCCCATCCATTTATTATCTGACGTTATGTCGAGTTGATACAATCAAATTTATACGTTCTACTATATTTTCTCATTTTGTTGTGCTTAAGATATCTATAGATATATAAGTGAAATGATACAAGAAGTACGGATTTTTGATAAATGAAAACGTCCGTCAATGCCACAAACTTGACCTACAAACGAAAACAGTTATATTTTACGTAGGGGATGAAAGAATATTTTTGAAATTTGAATAACATTTAATATAGAAAACCGAACATGTTAATCTGATTAATATTATTGATGTGATATTATTTGGTGCTAGATGTGTCCATTTTACACCCTATTGGTTATGTGATGTGGAAAATGAAAACTCGCTTTTGTTTGTCCTTCATAGAATGTTCCTTTTTTCGTCCTGTCTGGTTGGAAAAGGAGAAGCGTTACCAGCATATGTGTGCAAAACATGGATCTATTTTAATTACTCTAATAGATTGTCGTTTATCACAATCCGATTTTAGGTTTAGAATAAATTAAGTAACGCTGAATGGATATTATACATATATATAAAATAAGTATTATCATAATTATAATGAAAATATCAACGCATTAAATTTTATAAAATGTAGTTGTATTTATACTCCTTTCTTTTGTTGAAAATTTTCTTAACGTTACTATAGTATAAACATAAATCAGTTCCCTTTTGATCAAATGCACTGTACGTTATTTAGAATAATTCTTTATCATTTACGATTGTAGATAGATGTAAACTGCAGATGGGAGATGCACATAAAACTTGATATAATACATACTGAATATATTTGTTTTGTTTTTTTAGGAAACATTCATGACTTTTATTTTGAATTACCTATATATTGATCCGTAGAATCCAATAAATGTTTGTTTATAGAAATGTCAGTGTACATTATAACACTGACTGTATCACACATTTTATACATCCTGCTGTAGAAACTTTGTGCATTATCATCATGTATGTAACTTGTTACCTTTCATCTTTTTCGCAGTTTTCAATGTTTAATATTAAGTTGGTTGGTTGGTTGATTAGTGTTTTACGTCGCTTTCAACAATTTTTCAGTTATACCGGGACCTGGAAGCAGGAGGTAACCAACCTCTTAAACATAGTGGTACAACCCGGTTTAATGTTAACTAATCAATAAAAGATGAACCATTATACAATATAAGTCAAGGAGACATCATAGTTTTAATGATAATATCTTTATCAACTGTCGCGTTAAACCATAGACTGGAGTGTCAAATAAAAACAAATATGTAAAAGGGTACGTAAGTTTAGTTTGTTTTTAGATTGTAAATAGTTTTTAGTTTTATACGTTTCTGACTGCTCCATATATCACCATAATTCAACAATTTTTGTAATGTCTGTCACAAACTTGTATTTTGATTGAGTTATGATACTCAAGGAAACACAATTTTGCCAAATATTAATGCTTGTCAGAACATTACGACCAACTTAGCTTAAGTCCAGGCATACGCCCTTCTGTGAAAGTCAGTTTAGGGCAATATGAATGAAGATGGAGTCTCATTATAATTTCTTACGAGACAATGTAGCAATTTGTTTTTGTCCTGGCCCTCCATGGATAAGATGATTTCAAGAAGAGAAACACGACTGTCTAGATGTTTTAAGCTGTCGTACATAATTATGTCTGTTTCAACACGTACATCTTAAACTCAAAAACAATTTGCTTGTTTAATGACGTTAGCAGTACATTCTATAAAATATGCATAACTATGAATAAAATCTATTATTATTATTATTATTATTATTATTATTATTATTATTATTATTATTATTATTAATATTATCATTATTATTATTATTATTATTATTATTATTATTATTATTATTATTATTATTATTATTATTATTATCATCATCATCATTAATATCTATAGGAAAACCTATCTACAACATTTTTATTGAATCTTTCTTCTTATCATTGCTATATATTATAAACATTTCTCTCCAGCCACTTGGTTATTTAAAAATGTACAAATGCTATCACACTGTATGAGTGTGCCATGGTGGCTAAAAGAACATAAACACCTTTATTAATTTACCACACCAAATGGAGAACCTCATACCCTTTCAAGACATACTTGAAAGGCAAACTTAGTTACTATAATTGATTCTAATGGCTACTGCCCAAACCAAAAAGCAAAATTTGGACAGAGCTATACATATGGGAAATTTCATTTTCATTTTAGATCACTATTCAAGTACATTTTGAAATTGAAGTCTATATTAAGGTTCTGAATATAAGCACTGAATCTAGTCTGTGGTGTGTTTATACAGCAATACTGGCTAGGCTTCTGGACATAACACATCTATCTTCTGACGATGTCTGTCCGTATTCATTCAAACAACCATTCCAATGTATTCTTGAGTTTTCATACATTTGTACATGAGATGATTAGTAGATCTACTGTACTGAATGACACCAGCAAATATGGCCGTTAATCTGACACTGATATTTGAACTTTTGCTTTTGCGTTAAGCTTTTTCCGACTATAACCTGGGGTTTTCATAACACATTTTTACCTGTAAATTACAAAAAGATTTTCACAGAATTATCACAGGAGTGACTTCCTTGTCAGCAATAAGAGATGGGGTCTGACTTCATGATTAATGAACAGTTGCTGCGCTTACTTGTGTATGGCATCATACAAAGAGGCACTTCTAATTTTTGACCTCCTCACACCCCCTCCCCCTTTCTTAAAGTGTCTTCAACCATTGGAAAATGGAGAATAAAGCAATGGATCTCCATGATCTGGTTGTGAATGAGAACTCCACTCTTGCCAATTTAACTTGTTTATATCGAACATGGTCTAAGTTAACTTTACTCTAGGTCTAGTGAATTCTCTACCGATAACGATTCTTTCGATCCTTGTCTTACTCCTATACTGCTCATAAATATGTTATTCAAATATAACATAGGAGACTTGATAAATTAAGATCATTGCATTTTTTCTATTCTTGGTGTTGCCTTGTATAGACATTCTGTGTTTTAAGTTAAACTTCTTTACATAAATTGACATTCATTAATGCTACTTCAAGCGTTTTCATATTATATATGTGGTTCTATAAACGGGTTGGTGGTTCTACGACGGCTACGCTTAATATCTTTTATGGATGAATATCATTTTAAGTATGTTTTATATGTACGTTCATACGATTATCGTAAGATGGCAGAGTTCAGAAACTGGTACACTTCATCGATTGCATGATTGTGTGGAAGACAAATGTACACTAGATTTGTCGTGTCATATAATGTACTTCACTTACTCGATCACATCTTCACTGTTTCTGTGTGATGTAATGTCATGAATCATGCAATGTAATGCAAACATATTCAAGATTACTGAAAATATTTCCAAAGCATTTTACTATTGCGAAATGACCCTATTGGGAATAATATTTTGATATGAAACTCATACTTTTAGAGACGGGCTGGCCCAACAAAATTGCATAGACGCGGTTCGATCCATCAGTTTTTTTAAGGTCATTAAACTTTTCTTGCACATTTACTCTACGGATGAGACTTCGTGTCACGAATACACACATCGAGATTCAGAAAATATCATTTAAAATAAAAATACACTTGGAATTTTTATAGCAAGATATTAGGCATACAAAGTGTATTTTTTGATACATTCGAGGAAGTCCATCTGTTTAAGAGTTAAGCATGGTCTCTGGATATACGCACTTGTAACTGTGACTTTATAGAGTACGTTGTAATTGAAACGTCTTGTATAGACGTAATACGCGTGGTGGGTCATAAAATAAAACCATGAAATAGTATTATGAACACCCAATAACCTTCATATCAAATAAGATTTTGAAGTATATACAGTGTAAATAAATTGACACATATTGAGAATCAGGTCAACCAAAGACTATCTTTACATTTATCAGAAATCATTGTGGGACATCTTGACGTAGTACTTATGAAACCGTTTATATTCTCATAATAAAGTATAAATAAAGACATTTATTCTAATCATATGCACATAGTTATGCCAAATACGACTATGGTTTTACCATTGCATTTAATGTGACGAGTACGAGTTATACTATCTAGCATACATGTAATCTTTTGGCATCTTGGCGGATGTAACCGGTTAGTACGGAATGTTTACTTCTCCATGGCGCATGATTTTACCTCTGGCTCTTCCAGATGTCCGTTATAGCAATAGTATTTTGTCTTGTAAAATAGATATTACTTTCAGTGCTGTTCGATATTCTAGTATTTTACATAATGCAATGTACGAAAGTAATTGGTGTCAAGTGACTATTGCACTAAGAAGAATGTACCATAGGGGCTATTCACGGACCCTTGAAATTCAGAGGTTCCCTGGATGAGTAAGCGCCTCCTGAATGGCTGGTCATACGGGCCAGGTATACATTTACTTACAGAAGAAAGAAATGTAACTCAGGACTGTGTGTGTAAAAATGTGCCAGGGAGGAGTAAAAATAAATATAAAAAATAAATAAAATTATTCCAACGTAATACACCCACCAAAGCAAATTTAAGATCTTTGTTTTTACAACATGTACCCTGACATAAGATTCGGTACATTACTGTCTCATCCGGGTGACTGGAATGGATGAATCAACATCTAATTTATATCCATGACCCCTATTTCTTATGGCGACTGAGAAAACTATGCTGGATCTATATTGCAAATGCAACATTCCACGTTACACAATCTTTGTTTCTTTGTGACAGTGAGTAAGTAGCAGATTAAGAGTTTAGTTTTGGGAAAAGATGTATAACAATAAAATTCTGGGAATTTTGTGTGTAATATTTGGTGAATTTGATGTATTTATGAACATTTCACACTTCTGATAAGATCAGTATACTTAAAATGAGGAAGTTTGATATAATGTCTAGCTCACGTAGATTATTTGCTGACACATAAACAGTTTATACTATCTTTGAATTTCTTCCTTATACTAATTTAATTCTAAATATCTACATTTGTATTGTCACGTAGATTTGTCAAGGAGGTACTGAATCTAAATCAGGAATCATGACGTAATGATATACCCCTTGATGAGTAATGAGTCATTCTCAAACGCTTGGATGATACAGGCATATGACTTTACATGGGATGTACCCCTCGGAATTTGTTTTCAGTTTCTAGGTAAAATCGGGGTTTTTTTTTCGATCTTTCGTTTTTCTATGGGTGTTGCCCAAAGTGAGGATACAATTAGGATTATTTCATCCATGTCTGCTTCTCTGGTGGATTCAATTGCTGAAAATCATATATTTACAATAGTATTTGTAATATATGACTAAAATTACGATAAACCCAAAGTAATACCCCACAATACATTCGGAATGTTTCGGATCTTTTCTCATTAAAAGATTGGGCATTAATTAAAGTTCAAGGCGGATACAACTCTCGAACTACCCATACACAACTGCTTGATTTAACTTGTGTAATATAATTGCATTGTATATCTGAATGTTTTATTGAAAAGTTTCAACTGATTGATTATATTTATTGAATAATTGAGACTGAAGTCACGAAATCTGCCCTGATAATTAGTAAATTTCTCAAATATTTAATGAAGCTTATATGATATTAATGGAAAAAGTCCGAGAGTTGTATTCCAACATGAAGCTAATGCTAGTAGTGTGACATCACATGGGCAAACTCTATAGCTGGTGAACCCTTTTGTGTGGACGCTTGGGTGCACAAAGTATATTTTTCCACGACCGACTGTAAGCATTACCCTCGGAAAAAAAGAAACACAATACTTATATTTCTATATAAATATATTTTTCATACACAATGCCCCCTTTTTGTATGTCGAAATTGTAATTCAAAAGGTGGGGGTGGTGGTGAGTTCAAATTACTTAACAGTTACACAGCCGCTCAGGTGTCAGTTAGAAGTTGTGAAGTAGTTCTCGATGCAACTCCAATTTTCTAAAACTACAAGTGTTTTAACCTTCATTTGTGTTTGGTACGGAAGAATTGCGTTATTTGTCATAATTTTATGAACAAAAGAAAGGTTGATCTTGGAAAAATATTATACATGTACGTATTCTTTCACTGTAACGATGAGGCAACATATGTTTGATCACGTGATAGCGACTGCAAACATTGAAAATTGCAGTGCAGTTGCCACATTAACTTGCATGTAAAGGAAATGCAGTCGATATGTACAGATTTAAAGGTACAATTTGACCACCATTAGGAAAATACGAGACTTCCAAGATACGTATCGGCTTCGAATTCTAAATTCGTTTTCGTGAAATGTTAGGCATTGTATATAGGCATGGTATAAACAGGGTACAATTTTAACAACAAACTTTAGTAAAAGAAAGTGAAATATGACATTTATTTGTACAATTATATTTATTAACACATTTTAATTATACAATATGAAAAACGCAGCAGTACTACTCTTATTTATATCACTTTGAGGAATGCCTATCACTATAAAACTAAGGAGTATCTCCCATATGCATAACTCTGTTCTTAGATTGATTCTTCGGTTCACTTTTTCGGTCATTTTGGTTTCAATACTGCTCTTCAAATTTGTATATATGAGAATTCCAACCATTCGGCCTCGAGCATCACTAAAGAGACATAAGTTGTCGAAATGCGCATCTGGTGCACAAAATTTAAAGGTATATATTCTCTGTATTTATTATTTACTACATTTGACTTAAATCTGCTCTCTGATGCGTATCTCAGAAGCCCGGTATTAATGACAAAATAATGCATCATTATTATTGCTAAGAAATGGAATAATATGAGAAATACTATACTATACAAATCTTTCTTTTTTGTTTTTGTTGCATTCCTAGGAGGATTAACTAACATCACTTCCTCCCAATTCGTTATTGAAAACAAAAACTCCATCAAACTATTTAAAGTGTTTATTTACAATATCTAATTATGATTAATTTAAAATCATTATAAGTTATACTATCTCATATAATCCTATGGTATCATGGCCGGCAAGCAGGGGATGCTTACTGATCCCACCTTTGGTTCCCACAAAGGATCGATATAACTATTATGTGTGTCGTATAATTATTCTTCCTTCCTGCTTGGTATATCTTGATAGAGGTGATATATATATATATATATATATAAATATATATATATATACATCAATATGCCTTCTTTAATTAGTTCACTGCTACAGGGTATATATATATATTTCAAATGTTCATGCACGATAACATTGCAATTTTTCATTTTATCTTTGATTTTGTATATATAGTACAAAATTATATCCAACCATGCTATCCATAAATAAGAACTGGAGCATATATTCCTATCTTTTCCGAGGAGTGGATCGTCGTCTATCTGTCATGCATACATTGCGTGGCTTACTTCAAGGTCATCTGTCATCGTGATGGTAGTTGCGTAGTAAACTATGAAAGTCGTTCGAAACATAAATGCAGTTAACAGACCGAATACTGCACGTAATGAAGTTGTACAATTCCTGATATTGAAAATACCTAGAAAACATAGAATTAATGGGAAAAGATAGAAAAAAAAAAGAACAATAACAACAACAAAATTTAACCACCCCCTACCCCCTCCCCCCCAAAAAAAAAAACAAACAAAAGCCAACAGAGAAACAAAATACAAAACAAGAAAGCAAAAACAGAAAACAAACAACCCCCCCCCCAAACAAACAAAATAATGAAAAAACAAACAAAATGCTTTATTGATTTATACCCATCATTTTATGTTTAATTTATATACAATTTTACATTATTTAAATGATACGTTCGTAAATGAACAATATGTAACAATATTTTCTATAAATTTCATTCAATAGTGAAATGTCAAATGAAGACATCCATAATGCTTTTGAAGACAAATGTCTTCTTTTCCTTTTCCTCACATTCCAGCGAGGTCACGTAAATTTAAAACATTTCGATTCGTCAATTCAATCTCGACACAATAGTTTATTTTGTCATTTTTACGTCATATCCAGATTTAAACAAATCCCGACACATTATCTATTCAGATGTCACAAGATAAACTGATTAACGAACATCAAATAAAAAGAAAGTACTTCCTGTCGAGACGAATGCATTGCTAAGATCATTCGCCCATTCATATGGACTTTATGCACCTTGTTTAGCATTGTTACACAATCTACGGTCAATACTAATACTGCAGATCTGCAGCAAGTCACGTAATTTATGGACGGTCTAAGGGATGGACCCAGGCCCATGATGTAGTGAAAGATCGACCAATGCCATGCAATACTCAATACAATTATTATATAAACACATTTAAATAGCGAAACATCCTTCGTAAGGATTCTCAATACATTATCAATGTATGCCCGTTTAACAGAGGGTTTTGAAATACATGTGTCCCTCCTTACAGGTGAAAAGTATTACCTGACCTTGCTGGTTACGTTACTGATATTGAATATATGGAACGCATTCGATGACGTATTGGGATAGGACGACGAGGAAGTCACCAAAATGAACTGGTGAGTAGTTCACACAAACCAATTCAAACTTAATTATATTTTACTGCTTCATTGTTTTTTAAAAAGTCATCAATGTGGAAAATCGCTGATTTTGATTTATTTTTGTACGATTTGACCAATGAGAAGAGTTATCCTCCCACGTATTTTTAAATAATTTTTATACATTTAAAATTGAATATTTATTATTTCATGTCACATTTTCCTCATTTGCAAATGACACCTGATGTGAAACATTCAAATAAGGCATAGTTTGATTGAGTTTTTACTTACGCTTAATATCACCTTCAGACAATGTTATCTCAAATTCACCATAGTTGTGTTTCCTTTGTTGTGTTGCTCATAGAAAGCCACGCAATAAGCAGGTATTATTTTAGCTTTACTCAACTTGTATTGTTTCAAGAAATAGAAAATGTAAAGTAAATCAAAAATTATTCTCACTGAATTCCATAACTGACACTCCCTTGATTTCATTAGAGAGGAAAAAAGAGTTGAATATTTGTCGTCATTGGATGTAAGTCAAGTTGGAACCTTCTGCAGATTTGTAGTCTCCATTCAACTAGTCTGCGTTGTTGTCAAACACATATTTTATTCATACTTCTATTTCACTGACACATTACAGTAAGGATGCTAATGTTAATGTTAATGTATTTAATATGTCATTCTTAAAACATTGGTTTTGTTGTTGCTTTCCTCCTTGTTGTGAGAAAGCGTTTGAAGTACATCTACTTCTTTTTCATTTTACTGTTAATTGATAATCCATTTTCTACTCTGATATTCAAGTCTTGAGAGGATACATGCTATGCCATTAATGAATATGCGATGATCACTCTACGATGATTATCTTGTTGATTTTTTCCCACATGCGAGTTAAATTGGGTACGTTAACAACGTTTGTCCTTTGGAGTAATCAATTGAACTCTACTGTGGTATACATTTAAAGTCACAATAAAAAGGAAAAGCATGAACCACAAACTAGTTAATCACGCTAATTGGCTGAAATGTAGGGGTTTTCTTCAGCAAACATTTTTGTGAATTTTTACATTTAAAATCTCATAGTAAATCATAGTAAATAAAATAAGGATGCTAATTCATGATTTCTTATTTCTCAAACAGCATTTATCAACTTCTTACCTGGCTACTACATACAGTGGTTCTAATATTAAAAATGTCATTAAATCATCTTCCTTCTTTAAAAACGTTTAAAATGAATTTAAATATATATATATTTGGTCAGAACAGGGTAGATGTATAAAGACAATATAAATTCAACTGAAATAAATAAGATCACGGGTTTGAAATTCCAAATACCAAGATAAACGTCCCATATAAAGGAGAAAAATGTATCACGGACGTATCTAGTAAGTAAAATTCTTAGCTACAGGTGTATACAATGATCATTTGAAAATAACATTCTAAATCATACGCATGTATATAAATGACAACAAACACTCAATGTTCACAAATTTTCGAAAACTCGATCTTTATCAAGTGAAAACAATTCAAACTTCCCCTTGGAGGGCATCCAATCATACGCATAGAGTTTGGCCACTTTGAAAAGAAATTTTTCGGAAGTATAATTTTTGTCTGTTGTTGGACAAATTCCAAATACCAAGATAAACGTCCCATATAAAGGAGGAACTTATATCACGGACGTTTCTAGTAAGTAAAATTCTTAGCTACAGGTGTATACATTGATTATTTGAAAATGACATTCTAAATCATACGCATGTATATAAATGACAACAAACACTCAATGTCACACATTTTCGACCACTCGATCTTTATCAAGTGAAAACAATTCAAACTTCCCCTTGGAGGGCATCCAATCATACGCATAGAGTTTGGTCACTTTGAAAAGAAAATTCTCGGAAGTATAGATTTTGTCTGATGTTGGACGCGTTGTGATACAAAAATATAAATATAAAACGCTGAGGTAACAACGTTAATTTACTGTTATTCTAACAACGCTCTTCATTGGTTAATTATGGTCACCTGTAATTCAGCGGTGAACATAGATTAGGAAACTGCATCTTTTTAAATACGTGTACTGGATAGAATTCTCAACCAATCGGAAAAAAGTAGATTATTTAGTACTAAGTGCCACGTAACGCCATGCGTTCAGAGAGATTAGTTATGAGTGAATTACTTTTAAGATGAGTGTTTACACTATATTAGTTATCACGCTGGACACCAAAATGTTAAAAGTGGTTAAAAATAACGTATCTAAGTGAACAAATACTTTGATTATATTTAAAGAAATCGAGAATGAAATGTAGAAATTAAAAATATCAGAAAGATTTCACCATAAAAATGAAAAGCATTTTAAAAAGTACATTAAAAAGTTTAAAATGTGGAGAATTTGATAACGAGGTTGTCAAGCAGCAAGTACAAAGTTAAAATATGCACAGGTGGTATTAATTCCACGACCAAGGTGCAAAATTCTTGATAATGTTGTTAAGCAACAAACAAGCACATTATATATATTTATTTTATAAAAAGTTCTTTTAGCACTTCGCTTGTATAGATTGAATCTGCTCTGTACGTGAAGAGTCCAAATAGTATTAATAATTTACAATAAACTCCAACAAGCACAGGAAAATGAGGAATCTTCAATGCGTAGATACCAATACATTTTAAAACGTTAAAACGCTACAATATCAAGAGTGTCAAATAAGAGTTGAACAGTACATAATCGAAGATGTAAAGCTATCAGGGTGTGGGCTCAGGAAGAACTGAAATGTAGACTCAGGTGCAATGGAAAAGTAAACATCTCCCGTCTCGAGTGCCTTAATATAATTCCTCCCAACTACCTGATCTCACCTTTAATTTCCTGGTTCAATGCAGTAATGTTGTGTTGACTGCCATTAGGATGTAGCGAAAGTTTCCTCGTACTTTTCTCCAAAACAACATAGCATAATAACTAATACTAAATGTGGCTTATGCGTTTTTCTATAGCTGCTAATTAATCTTTGTAAGTTTAAATTAATAAAGTGTTAAGATACCAAACGGTAGTCAGGAAAGAACATCCATTAGGCTACACAGAATAGAAATGTTGGTTATTACAGACCTACCTGAAAGAACAAGGCGTATGATAAGTTACTATGTGCAGTAGGAATCCGTTGCTGAAGAGTCACACATTTTGATGCAAATCTATTTTTTCTTTATGTTTTCGTTAATTTATATTTGGCTCAATCGCAAATGAATGAAATAAATATATATTCACGTACATATCTTTAAAATGAACTACATCATCGATTCTTGGTGCATTATCTTTTTCAAAAAAAAAAAAATATCTTAACTAATGAAAGACAACAATCGGATCTTTTGACTATCAATAATCATTTAACATATAAGAGAGCACTTGTGACTGAAGAAAATTGCGACATATCATTGAAGAGAATAAAGTGGTTTACAAACATACCATCACTTTCTGTTTACTGTTCAATTAATGTCAAGAGTACATTGTCTATACTAAGCAATGCACTTGTCGATAGACAGATTTAGAAGGACACAATAACCCTATCTAGTTTTCCGTGTCGGACACTCAAGTGGGACGTTCTACATTTAGTATTGAAAGGCACCTTCACATCGACACTCAAATAATCGAATATGTATTGGAATGCATATTTATATGGATGACTCGACGATTAGGATTGACACTCTAGGTAGTATTAAGCAATCATTAATACTTACAAGGAAAAGCTTTCTTAAAACACTAGGGAAGTTTGTTATTAATGAATTCAGAACAATGTTGCTAGGGGGTCAATAATGAGGTACCCCCTCCGAATGAGCTTTCCTGTGTGGATAGCCACAACTGCAAAGAATGCCACGAAAACAGACCTGATGACCACTTATATTAACACTGTATATAATTTTCATATTTCATAGTATATGTATAATATTGTGATTTAGATCCTGTATATAATTTCTTTTACATTACGAACACAAATTACAAAAAATGTAAAAATGAGACTTTAAAAAATCGAATATTAAAGAGATTATCATAAGGTTTTAAAAGGGTCATCGCGTTTCGAATTTAATACCAAAGTGAGATGTAGAATAATGTTACAATCATTTTGCGATAAAATTGAGTTCCAAAAGTAACAATTTGTAATATTTGATAAAGCTCGGCCTTGTACTAGAATCTTTTTCTAATATGAGTCTATTATTGCAATTAAATTACAACCTGGTTTAAACAAACACAACTTAACATTTGTGGAGTAAAAATAAAAATCAATGCAACGGTTTTTTTTAATCTTTTGTATGTAAAGTGTGCATTAATTTTTGAACGTTGAATTAAATTTCCTTTGTTCTGAAGTAAGATTCGTTAAATGTATGAAAAATCTAATGCACTGAATAATATATAAGCGTTTGCTTAAATCACATCTGTAAATATTACTATCACTGTCTTTCGTGGTAGAAATTGGAAACTTCTAGGGAAACATCGTACTAACTTCTACGATTTGACCATGGTTGTGTCACAATGCATTTAAAGTATGTATCGCCAAACAGGATTAACAATTGAAATATCAATTGTTATACATTTCCGTTTTTGTTCCTGTCATAGTTTTACTACCTGGTAGCCTTAGTGATATCAGCATTTCCTCTTCCCTTCCTTTACCGGGTACATTTCACCTCAGTTTATTTATGTGACCTATTATAGAGGATCCCATTTACCCAAATGACCTTAGAGTAAGAACCATACATGGAGATTTGCACGAGACAGATACGTCGTAGTTTTTAAAATAATAAACACATTTTCGTTGAAGTATCATTTGAAGTATTTTTTGAGACAGTACGAATAAATTGAAATCTGGACTGATGTACCTTATGTATATCTTACATATATGCATATTATCTGTATATAACTTGTATTTCATTTTAAAACTATTCCAAATATTTTCTTCCATATATGTGGATTCTTTTGCAGAATGCTACTTAGCAGTTGTGCAACTGTGGCTGCATACTTGTTTTTCATGCCATAGTGTTGCAAGCCTTTTGAACCAGTCAGAATAAATTGTTTTAAATCAAAGTGAAAATAATAAAGTGACACACCTTTCTTGTAATAGTAGTAGAACACCCTAAATTAGAGTTACTGTGTTAGGTAAATTCGATGTGTCGGTGCGATTTTAAAAAATCGGATGTCAATAACTCCGTCTCTACTGTAGTCAGTGTGTCACTGTTACATGGAGTCAGCACTATCTCTTCCTCTCACTTGGGTTCAGTCTAAACTGTCAACACTGTACATATGAAGTCTTGATCTTGACATTTTATCAACCACTTCTTTATCCTTGGTATTTGACATGAACACATTGATAGCGGTGATTGAACCCTCCTGCATGTATACATTATTTGACAAATATTATCCCAGCTTTAAGTTATATATTTACAAAGCGAAATGAAATGAAACATTGCATAATTTCTTTTCACGACTGGATTATCATTTCAATATGTTGTTTGTTGTTACTGCCTTGATCTTAAAAACAAATGATTGCATGAATAGATCGTTATTCAGAGAATTTTGTAAAAGTGCACGACAAGATTGCAGGGTGACGCCCCCCTGACCCTGGTTTGAAGAAGGGTCAGATGTAATCATATCGTAATATGATTTAAATGATCTGAAACCAAAATGTGGCATTTCATAACTTTGATGGAAATATAAAATTCGATAGACAAATAAATATGTTGATGTCATATTAACGACTTGCGTTATTGGTAGGTGTCGGCGATTTGTGTGGTCCGGTGTTTGGAGTAAACAAGTACAGCTCAGCAAGACATCTTTGGATTACGAAATAGCTCAAATTAAAACTGCTTGTATATGATATCAAAGCATAGGCAATGTTTATCTAAACTAAATATTCATTATATCATCATTATAAAAAGAAACAACCCCGAAAATTGGTGTGAATTGCTGAATCATTCATAAGTTGTTATAGTAAAGGAGAAAAGAATAGGAGATCTAGCGCAGTAATATGGCAGCATTTGCAAACGACATGTACTAGAAACAGGAGAAGAATGGGCATATAAAAAGAAATGATGAATTTCGATGATTGTAATGATGTTGCTGTGCTGAGTTAAGACGAGCAACTCAAGTAAATATCGTAAAGAAGGAAGTTAAATACGATAATTTTTTTTCTTTTCATAAATTCCAATCTCAACATTTTTCAAAATAAAGGGAAATATCTTAAAAAGCTATAGAAGTATGTTTAAGACTGGACATTCATAGCAAACAAGGTAAATAATTAAACATTATGGATGACACAGATACATTTTATCATCAATACCAATGGGTCGATATCACTGCCTTTGGACTTGTAACTGTTTTCTAAAGTTTCACCACAAAATATATACATGTACATACCTCCAAAGTGACAACTGTTTTGAAATTTAAACAATACATTGATCCCATATGCAATAATATGTTTCTCTCTCTCTCTCTCTCTCTCTCTCTCTCTTCTATTTTGACGATTATGACTCAGCCATTTAGGAACGTCGACGTAGCTCAGTGGATGTGACTTAGTTAATGAGGAGCTCGGCTTATGAATGAGAGGTCCCTGGTTCGACTCCTACCGTGGGCACACTGTTGTTCTGTCTTTCGGATGAGACAGTAAAACCCGAGGTCCCGCGTCACAATAGGCGTGGCATGTCAAAGATCTCTCCCTGTGCAGGTGGGTCCGTTGCAAAGGTATAAATTTCTATGCAATGCACCGGGCAGATGCATTACCAAGTACGTGAAATAATCGTGGAATGACAGAAAACTATAATCAATCTCATCCACTTAGGAAGTTATTCACTACAGATATCGTTTATACAGACTCGGTTTTTTAAAGACATAAGTTGGTGAAGTGCAAATCTGAGGAATTAAAGTTCATTGATGATTAATATTTAAACTCGAGAGAATTGCGATTTTGGACTGAAAATTACCTCGCTAGATATACATATTCAGTACGTTTTACTTCCTGTCTTACAGTACTATACTCAAATCTTTTTGCCACCACACAAAATGATTTACTGACGCTCCAAAGAATCGTAATAAAATACTGATAAAACAATGATGCATTTTCAGTAATAACATGCATTTAGCGCTTAACAGACAAAACAACAGTTATTCTGTTTAATGTCACTTCCTTCTTGAGAACATGGAACAGTGAATTGTGAAAACTCCGAAATATTGCCCATGCGGATGTTCTATACATACAGAAGATGATCCATTTGACCTAATGTTATCTACCATAAGTCAGGTAGCTGCCGATTCAAGCTTAAATCCCTTATGCAAGTTTTGGTTCATTAGGGTTCATTAGAAGTTCATATGTATTGTCAATCACGTAGCGTCATTAAGATACAGGTGCAGAATTTAATAAAGGTGAACTACCGCCCTTATCAAAGACATTAGTCATAACGTTGATGCTTAATTTGAAATTTAAGTGTTTCCACGATACCACTGACGTATTTTGACAGCGGCATAAAAAAACCCCAAACAAACCGTTTTATATGGCACAATGATATTCTTGTTACCATACTTAATGCTTCCGTTCTGCGCTCTTCTTCGGCTAATGCTAATTCGTCGTAATTTAAAAAAACATAAATAAAATGAAACCAATAAATTATGTTCAAAATGATCATTTTACATAGTAAGCAAGCTTGTTGCAAGGTGCACATGAGGTACATATATTAATCTCTTAAGTCAACACGATTGATACTTGGAATGTTTTATTCAATAATTTTGAACATATCTACAATCTTTTCCAAACATACGATGACGTCTAATCAAGATATATGTTTGGCATACCTAGTTAAGCTTACATTTTCCCATCGGTGTTTCCGAACGTGTGCTAACAGTCACGTCCCGCGCTTGTGGGAGACGTCATAGCGTTTGTGATTTGTCCCATAAAACGCAGTGTTGTTTATCACGTACACAAGGGTTTTCAGGTCCTTTCTCATTTGTAGTCATTGAAATTGCATAGTCTATCGATTATGCAATTTCATTTTCAACTAATATACTTTAACGTATTGTAAATGTCAAATGAACGTTTCTTCATTTCTAACGTCAGAGTCTGCATGAGATGTTGCAATGAATATGACATCTAGGTAAGCTTTTGAAATTGGTATTCGTTTTATTTTTCGTCTCTTGTTTTGCTTATTTCACAGAATGATATACATTATGATTCATAACACATCTGTATTTACTGTTTGTTTCATTCTCTGAAAGTATTTTATATCCAAATTAAGTCCAGACTATATGATTACATTGCACGATTCACAAGTAAGTAGAAGAGGTCCTCTGGCATACCGCTCAAAAGCCTTCTGTTACTCAACAACGCAGTGGAAACAAAATCATATGAATCAAGTATAAAACTGCAATATAGGACGATTTGCAATCCTTCGAAACCAATGACATGAGAATATCACTTCGCCTTGTGGAAAGAATTAAATAAATGTTTGTTCCAATCGTATAATAACAATAAGGAAAATTTTATATGAAATAAAATACGAATAATAGAGTTTCTTTCTTCTCAATTTAACCTGATACCAGTTGAAAGTATTGCACAGGTAATGTGTAAAAATTGATAACAGAACCCATTTTGGCATTTTTAGTTTCCAAATTTATTCCTTTAACAATAAAGATGATATCACTTGCGAGTGTTTGTCTATAAGTACCCATTTAAATGTTTCAGTATTTTACAGGTTGTTTTACCGGTTCTTGCATTACGTCATCCAGGAATTTTTTCTTATATAGTGACGACATGATCCCAATGCACTGCAAAGAAATTTAGACCCATACTACAGATCCCCTGGAAGAAGTAGGGGGTGTTTTATATACAAAAATCTACTTGACATGGGACCTTGCTATTTACTGTTACGTTCGAAAGACATGACACTGGCGATTTGTCCAACCTGGACCTTTCAATCATGAACCGGGCATGATTCAAGAAAATACATTTAGTGACTAGTGTAGATTTGATACCTCATTTGCAAAATAAACACAGGTCTGATTTGTTTTATGTAAATAGATATTCTCTCTACCCATAAAAATACTATCAACACTTTCTTTTACTTTGTAACTTCCTATATAGAAAGAAAGGAAAGATACTGACTCACTCCATATGACAGAAGCCTACACGGAAATATACAGTATATAGTGTAATGATATTAAAAAACACACACTAGGACATCATAAAAATATTCGATTACAGTGCAGTTACGATACCGATTTAGGACTGTCATTTGATATGACAATAGTCAATCAACTGGTGTGGTCAACCGGTTTACAGGCCCATCTTCCCACTCATCGCAACAGCAGAATAATCAAAGACACACATTTACAAAAATATGTTAAATACATATGAATTGTGTGCTCGATAATTAGATGAAGACTGGGTACTGTTCGAAAAGGTGAGAGGGTATAACTTACTTCTTCCAATACCAAAAAAAGAGACAAAACAGATTAATTAAATTGTATTATGATAATATATTCCTTTATCATAATCAGAGTTCTTAAATGTGTCAAACAGAGTTCATCAAAAGTTAAGTGAGTTGTTCAATGAAAATCAATGACCTCATTAACCTGAGTTACAAGATTTCAGTAATTTCACTATGTCACTAATATATGCGACCCGTAATTTGAATTTTTAAAACATATATTAAACTAGTGCAAGATGTTTAATTTACATGTTATTTCGAAACTATAATCGAACACGCAGTTGATGACATAAGTACAGCACGCGAGACGGGATGTCGGATTTCATAATAAATATCTATAAATATATATAAAGAAATAAATGAAATGCATACCACAGACATCTATTTTGTCATTAAATTAATTAATCTTAATTCAAAGACATCAAATGCGCATTTCTTATCATAAATACTAATTAATAAAACATAAAATGCGCGAGTACTGGCAATGTGAATCATATTTTTTCCAAGGGCCTAAGATGTTTTTATCAACATACTACTATGCACGATATGTGGTGCATTATACCTAAGTAAGTTCTCAAGTTTAAGAGGGTATGATAAAGTCGTCTATGTCGATGTAATTAATGCAGTTACAAATACATAGCCACTTATATCGCCGTCTGGCCTCCGATGGCCTTTACATTCAGTGAGTGCACTTTGATGGGGTAACACACTGTTTTGTAATCACTAGAGTTAACGAGAATTCATATTTCTATCTTATCGTACAGAATTACCCGACAATATCCCGCAGAGCCTTCATCATACATTGTGTTGCTCCCACTAATCCTGTGGTATTGATGTGCGAAGAAGAAAGAAAGTAATAATTAGAAAAAAGGGGGGTCAAGGGTCTTCGTCTCAAGATTTCAGAAGGTTTTCAATGTTTGTAAAATAAAAATGTTGATGAATCATTAGTTTTGATGGTCTTTTAATCAATGAATAATGTAATTCGAAAACCAAAACATATATGAAAGTAAATAACATATTCCTTGCCTGATTTAAGATAATAAGAAATTACGTTCTCATTTAGATTTAAGATTGTGCAACGTCGTGTGGCGTTTGATACACAGATATTTCATATTTCTATTTTTACATATAAAGGTATCTGTCTTTTTTATCTCTTTATCATTCAATGAGTCGACGTATCATGAGTATTTCATATTTACTACAAAATTCGTTGTAACTAAATACTGTGGAGAGTGAAACTGTATTAACTATGATTCTAGCCGTGTGATTTAGCCTTCCTATCTGGTACTTCTATGCATGCAGGAGAGCAAAAACTGTTAAATCAACTGCAAAGAGATAGCTCACTTCTCAAACTGTATATTTCTTATGACAGACATCGATTTTATGCGAGTGGGAAAAAAGGAAAGTCTGGTCTTCGCAAAAATGTGAAATTCTTTTTCCTCATAGAAAAACAATTTCCATGGGATATTTCGAATCTCAAATCAAATTTCCTTCCTGTGGGTCTGAATTCCATACTGACATGCTAGTAATAAAAATACATTGATAACGCGATGATCTTGACCTGTAAAAATAGACCAGAAAACTATAAAACTTATTTTTATCTAGTCTTTGCTACTCTATAGTAGAAAGGAAAGAAAAGAAACACCACTTAATTAGGCAACATTCCAAAACACTGAGTCTTTTAATATTTATAATTCACAGACACCACCATTTTCTCTTGATTGATTGATTGATTGATTTTTGTTTTACGTCACACCACGAGTATTTCACGTATATGATGACGGCATCTGCCTGATGCGGGGCATACAAATTTTGACCTTTGCAACGGACCCACCCGAAGCAGTGAAGGATCTTTAACGTGCCATGCATACCACGACACGGGGCCTCGGTTTTCACTGTCTCATCCGAAAGACAGGACACCGGCATGACCAGAGCGGACTCGAACCCCGGCCTCCCGATCAGGAGTCCGACGAGATACCACTAGGCCACGCCGGCTTCCATTTTCTCTTGACAAACATTTAAGCCTTTAGGGTTATTTTGATGACCATTAAGAACGTAAGAAGTGACAATACGTGTTAAACTACATCAAAACCGTTTGTATGTTGCACGTAAGTGGCGACCTCTGGATTGACAGCAGTAATACTTATAAATGGGAGAGTGGCTGTATCATGTATGGCACGATATCGGAAACCACCAAAATGATATCTTGACGAGAAACGAAAGTGGCGACCCCTAGATACTGAAGGCAATTATTGTCATCATTTGCAATGGTACATGGACAATTCTTAAATTCGCATGACCCAATCTGCACCATATTTGTTTGTAAATGAGTCTCGGGATTTAACGTCGCTTTGTACAAAGAATCCATTATTTCTTCATCTCATATTGTTTTTTAAAAGTTATACAAATTTAAGGAATAAAATGGGTTATTCTTCGAAAGTTTTTCAATAAATTTCAGCAATTTTATAATTGTAGCTATTATGCCCAAGAAATGATCGAGCAAAGTTGTATGATGGTTTATAATAAATACCGAGTTTATCCCCCAGGTTTTCCTCTGAATATTTAAGAGATTATTTCTGTTTAGGTCTTAGTGTAATGTCACTCCAACATCGAGATTAATGGTTATATCTACATATATATTTATAAAATGAACAATATGTAAAGAAAATTGTAATATCCACTAGATGGCTTTTACTAGTGTATCGAAGGGTAGGTATGGAATTCGACAATGTTTTCGTAATTCTCGTGGTAAAAATTCTTAAAAGGAGGGAGAAATTCGACCATGTTCTGGTATTTTCACCACAAAAATGGTGGCTACTAAAGCTCCGTGCAATAGTATTTCAATTTTCTATATATCTAACGAAATTTGTACAACATCTGATCATATAATAGATGCAAGTTTAACAAACGTCACTGCGAAAACAGACAAAGGGTTGTTTAAGCAGTTAAACACATATTTAATACCTTCATACAAAGTTGATTCTATTTATGGGTTTTGTTTTATATTTCAAACTTAAATTCAAACTGATGTTTCATTGTACTAATTATAGCTGTGTGTCGGTATTTATTGTTAAGCAAAACACTTAAAACGACACGTTTTCTAAAACATTTTCCTATCAGGGAAACTGCAGCATTGACAAGCTACTTTGATAACCTTGAAGATTCTTCAGCATGAGATTGGTTCTTTGGCTCTTATTTCTGGGTCAGCTTGGTAATTAGTTTGCCCTTCAAATACCGATACTTTGGATTTCTACAGTGTCGGCCTTGAGCACTACGGAAGAGGCATTATGGTTGAAATGCGCATATGGTGCCCTAAATTAATGAATAAATGTATCTCCTAATATTCATTTGTATGCGCATTCTCGATAAGAAAATTAAGTTACTTTTAGCTCGCCGGGACAAAATTCCAAAGATTTATTGTCATACCTCTGGCGTCGTCGTCCGTAGACAAAAGTTTTAACCTTGGTCATAACTTGTGAACACCACGACATAGGACTTCCTGGCTTTGTATGTGTATTCTGTTACAAGACCTTTCATTGGATACCAAACATTTTTACCTTGTGACCTTGACCTTGAATTTGCCCTACTTTAAAAAAAAAGCACTTTAACTTTGGTCATAACTTGTGAACATCAAGAGATAAGACTAACATACTTTCTATGTGTATTCCTTGAACCAAGACATTTCACTGGGTATTTTCTTGAACATGAAGTTTGATCTACTTACAAAAACCTTTGACTGACTATTTAAATTTGGTTGCCACCAGCGAGATCTGATGTCTTCTGTCTACTCTTGTTTTAATTTCCGATCCCTTCTTCCGACAGGACAATGTGATACTAAAATTCCTCTGACCTTCCATAAGTTCATTGATGAGAAGATGCATGTTTGGAATCTGTACCCATTGCAGACGCTTTTTTTTATCACAGTTTGAAATACAGATAATTGTGAAATGTGAAATTTAATTGAAACTATTCAGGGTCTCAGAAACAACGATAGTCTGGTTAATTTTGATTTCATAAGCAATGACTGGTATCATTTTTTCCGGGAAAATATTTTAATTGAACTTTACCTTGACAAGTCGTCATAAGTTTTCTCGATAATTTATTGCGTTATGAGTTTCCCTCTCATCAAACATCATTTGAAGCAATTCTGATTGGTCACACAATGACATTTGAGTTAATTCTTTTAGTATATTTAATTCTTTATTTGATAAAATTTGCAGTCTCCGGACATTCAGACGCTGCAAATTCCGAAACTAATCACACAACTTTTGCGTATGAACATGGTTATCTTCACTTAGACCCAAAATTTTAGGGATAAATAAATGCGCATAACGTTGTGAAAAAAGTATTGTGTAAGAAATTATCATTTTCCTAAAAGGAAAATATATGTATTATACATCAGTAATACTTTACTTCTTTTCCTAACGCCAAGGGACCCCCCCCCCAAAAAAAAAAAAAAAAACAAACAAACAAACAAAAACTTATAAATACCCATTGACTGCAAGTATAAGATCTATGGAATATTACATTCATTTTGTACTTTTGTATCTTAAGAATACGATTCGAATGTGAGCGTACTTCATCTCACAATCTGAACTCTTTACTAATGGAAAATTTAATAAAACGGCTGATTTGATGTTTTCAGATAATTTAACTTTAACCGATCAAAAAACTTCCACTATCAGCTCGGAAGATCCGATGCAGGTGATTCTGGTCGATAATCAAAAAATATTTTAAGAACGTCATCGGATCGTGAATAATCTAATTTAACACGTCTAATGCAAAATGATCTACTTAAAACACAGCGAATTAACAGTATTGTCTGTAATCGAGCTCTTCGTTGAAGTACTGTTAATAGCTTAGTTGAAAATGAAGTCGACCGTATCGATGCCCCTTGTCCGACTCCTTGATTTTATGCAGCATGACTATAGACTAGCTGCTGTTTTGCTTTGATGTGCATAGCTGATGATTGTTGAAACACCTGTCTGCACCGACCTCCCACTAACCTGATATTGTTTAACATTAAATATGTAGCCTTGTTACGCGTTGGTACGTCAACGGAGACTGGTAAAGTTCCAGTGGGATTCCACGCATATTATATAATATTTATATATATTTAAAAGCGCCATTGCAAAAGCAACTGCGCGTGCGCAAGAAAATTATTTCTCATTTCAATTACTATATGGTACATGTCAGAAATATCCATTATTTCTCTTTGTTTGCCAACAATATGTAGGGGAATATATGGAATGCTGGTACTCGCTGCAGTTGCTTAGGTTTCAAACGTCGTTATATATGTTTATATATCGGCTGGCAAATTAAGAACAGAGTACAGTGCATAAACTGCCAACATGCAGTGCATGATCAAAACCCATCACGATCTTTTTGAGAGAAAATTACACATTATGATAATCTCTTTACACTTTTTAACTGGGGAAAATTAGCCATGTGCTCATTAAAGCATAAATTTATTGATTGATGCATAAGATAAACGATGTACATCAGAGAATACAATGTACTTCTGAGAAAATTCCTTCTCCCCGCTTTTACATCATGTAAGGGGCAATACCCGACAATGAACTTTTCCCGCTTAGATTTGCGTCATATGAATTAGACGTCACAATCTAAATATTATTATCATAATGAAAATTCAGGTAAAAGGTGGTTTGTCCGATATAGGACCGCTTTTATAATTTTTAAGTAAATGAGAAAAAGAAAGAAAGAAAAAAAGCGTAATATATATTCAACATCGCCATAGTTGTGGTAAAATTTGAGATTTAAAACAAGTCAATTGGAAAGGGTGCAGTAGAATGTTTGCCTAAAAAAAACTGATCATCTTATTGAAAGTTCTGCATGACATAATCCGGCGTTTGAACAATCGAATGGCCGTGGTTTTTAATCTTGTGGTTTTAATTTTCATACTAAGTGATTAAGCTGTCATGCAAGTTTTATTTGTTACAGCTTCTTGTATTCTGAACCCGAATTTTCAAAATTATTTCTAGGAGGTTTCCGTCTTTCTCAAGTAATCTATGTTTGAATCACAGGGGTGACCTTACATTGAGAAATTCCCAAGACGTAATCCGTAATAGACTAGTAATACGTCAATATAGGTAAAAGGGAAGACTTGTATCACAGGGTTACCAACATCAAACCTCAAAATGAAATAACCGTGCAAAAAAGATGGATTATAAGGGTAAACAGTAACAAAGTGTATATATACAAATGGAAGAGACTCTCCCCGATCGATCGGTACCAGGTTTTTGTCAAGCGTGCAAAACTAGCGGAGATATCGAGGTTTGATGTTGGTAACCCTGAGATACGAGTCATCCCTTTTACCTATTGACATATTACTAGTCTATTATGGATTACGTCTTGGGAATTTCTCAATGTAAGGTCACCCCTGTGTTTGAATTTGACATGTACGATAAAAATGCTCATCAAACAGTGTTGACACTGTGCGCATGTCACATGACTTGAATGTTGCCCGAGTCGGACGAACTGCCTGGTATACCGAACTGCCTACAGCAAGGGCGCCGATCTGTGGGTATAAATTTGAACCAGTGACGTACTGCATTGCAGGGCCGTATCCAGTAATTTTAATAGGGGTTGAGTATCGAACTTGACTTCAACCGAATGCTCTCCAATTGTCAAATTCAGTTACGGTCTGGAAGTTTCAGAATCCCCCCTTTCTTCCTTTTTAGATTTGAAAATAAGAACGGAGGGGTTGTTAAGAACCCACAAACTTTTGTATCAATCTATGAGGTTGTGTCGTCACAATACCCATAGGCGATATAAGTAATCAAGAACTCAAAGCAATTTTCTACCACACACACACACACACACACACACACACACACAATAAATAAAGTCGTCACAATACCCATTGGCGATATAAGTAATCAAGAACTCAAAGCAATTTTCTACCACACACACACACACACACACACACACACACACACACACACACACACACACACACACAATAAATAAAATCAATATGTAATAAGTAAATAAATAAAAAAAATAAATAAATAAAAAGTAGAAATAATAATAAGAAAACAATCAATAAAAATAAAAAAATTAAATAATAATTATTATTACTTTTATTATATTTAATACAATACAAAAACGTAACACTGCCTTAGGCTATGTACGGAAATGTATTCCTTTTCAACGGACCAAGTGTCTTACGTGAAACAGAATCTCGGTTTTTACTGTTACCAGCAGGACTAGCACCCGGAACCTCTCGGTCAGGAGCTATGCACCGTATCCATTGAGCTATGCCGGTTTATATTAAATTTCGTTTGCGCTGTTATATTATGGTTAAATAATTATTTTTTAATAAAGTGAAGTGTTTGTGCGACATGCGAGAACTTATTCCACGTGTGATTATATAACACTTGTAATCAGCAATCTTTGCAACTCCGTGTGAAACTGATAGAAAGCCAATAGGTATACCGAACATCATACTTCATTCTAATTTTCAATAAATAAAAATCTCAATAATCTATGAAAAAATAAAACTCTTAATTTAGACAAGAGAAAATCCTGTATAGATAGTGCTGGTCTCTAAGGATTGGTTTTTGTTACTCATAGTTTCAAAGCATCTTTTCCCTTCAAACGTTATCATCATATTCAGGAATATTTAGTTTCGCACATAGGGATCAGACAATTTAAACAGTACGACGTCAATTTATGATTTAATCTCAACAGCTTCTTCCTTTCAATGTATCATCTGTTATTCTTAAGTGTCGAAGGTTTAATCAAGAAATTGGCAGGCAAAATATTAGAAATAGCTTCTTTGAAATACGAAAATATTGATAAGTATTAGTTATAAGTGCTTGAGAATGGCTTAATTGAATAAGTACAAATTTCTGAAAATTTGTTTTAAGGGTCCTTCAAGAAAGTAATTGATACACTCATCGTAAGAAGTTGTCAGTTAATATTATTACGTTTTCAAGTGAATGGCACGGTGAATTACTATTAGGTCCTTCATAGGGTCCAAATGTACATCTATTGTAAAGAAAAAGAAAAGTCACTTCACCATAAATATTTTGTGAACTCGGTATAAAAGCTTTTAACAGAAATAAGCGCATCCGGTTTGGATGTAAATATGGGTGTAAATAATAGGGCATTTACTTTTAGTATTATGTAATAGTGACGTAAGGTACATGTATGAAAGCTCTAAATGTAAAAATTATGAGGGGGAGGGGGTATTCTTTTCGTAGGGAAGCAAATCGCACGGTATGTTTACCAATACGTATCAATGTTATAACTCTGTGTATGCAAGCAAGGGGGATTTTACTGCCCGTAAAATAAACTGCAAAATGCATACGCAAGATAATCTCTCGACGCTGTGCATTTTAGTTCAATAAATCTTCAGAACAATTGCATACATAAACAAGATATCAAAAACATAATTATAGCGACTTTATCGTGTAACGATAGCGACTTAGAAGAAAGAGGTCGTAGTACAAAAAATGGTGTATCGATAAAGGACTCGGGGGGTTCTTGTTTCAAACGAATTTAATTATGTTCATATTTCAAAGCTGAATACAGCAACAGATAATTTTAGAGACTGAATCGTCTGCGACTTCATACAGGATCCTATGGCGGATCCAGGGTATTTGTGGGATTGTGGAAATCCTTCCATATACCAAATATTTACAACATTAAAATGCATATCGTATAATTTTTCTCAAATAACATTCTGCAGTATAAAAAAAAATCATCGAGTTTTTGATAGTCCACAATCGTACGTGATTGAAATTGTTAATTGGGTCGACATATTGATGTCTTATTGTCAAAAATAACCCCACCATTATGAAAATTTACATATAGCAAAAGTAGCAAAACAGTATCTTATTTGGTTTGAATTTCTTAGTTTTCATCACTATTATTATTATTATTATTATTATTATTATTATTATTATTATTTGATATTGCTTTTGCATTTTTTTTTTTTTTTTTTTTTGGTTTTTTATGTTTTTGGGGTTTTTTTATTGGGGGAGGGGAGGGGGGTTGTTTAGTTTGTTTGTTGATTTTCATGCTTTTGTTTTTGTTATTGTTTGTTTGTTGTTTGCGGGGGGGTCTTTTTCGTTGTTAATGTTCTCAATATTACATAATGAACACTATAAGAAGAATCGTTCCTTATGAATTCCTAAAATTCATGATTCAGATATCCCCTCCTACTTTTTCATCGTCACCATATGAGTGAAATACTCCTGCTGCGACGCTAAAAGTAATAATATATCAATTTATCTATCCCGCTTCTTCGCCGTCTTCCATCCCTGCATACATGTACGTATCTGCACTGTTTAAGACCATCAAGCATGCACTACAGGTAAAATTTAAAAAATGACGTTGTCTGTAAACTTAATCGTTTTGCATTCCTTTTCTACATAAAAATCTACATTTTAATCCTATTCAACGGATATGAACCATAAAATCAATTACTTGGCAGAAAAGCATCTTTTTGTCCCGCAGGTGGTCGATTAAGCAGAGAAGATGGGAATGGACAGAGTAAAATTAAGTTTGATCTATGAGGGGAAGATAATCGCTGTATCACACCTAATCCGACATTACCATGCGTAACGTGTTATGTCGTTATGTATTAACCAACAAACACGTGGTTTCCAATTTGTTTATTTGGGCGTTCAATACTGAAAGAGAAAGCAAAGACTTATAATTCCATTAATTGGAAAAATGTAGGTTCACGATTTGTTGGTAATAGGATCCCATCAAAAGTGAATGAAAGTGTGATTTGGAAGTTAAAAGGGCGGAATTAACTTTTCAAAGGTTAAATTGCTCTCGTATAAATTAGTTCTACCTCAGTTCGCCTCTGTGCGCATGCGCAGTGAGAGTGAAATTATTCTTTTGCTTCGATGTGTAAAGTGGACTTTGTTTCATATTGCATTTCAAATAATGTAACGTGCATTGAAGTATATTTATTGATGATAGTATAGATATAAATTGTCAAGGCGCATGCAATTTTTGACAACGCTGAAGAAGTCTTGATAAGAAAATTCTTGATATAATAAACAAGATAAACATTTTTCATTTTTTGTGTAATTTACACGTTTATTTATTCTTCGACTCAAATGACTAAGTTGTACAAATGGGAAGAACTATTAACTCCCTATTTTATAGTTATATTATTTGCATTATACAGTTATAGACTTGGTGAAAAGGCAATAGCAATTTCCTTGTCCCACAATACTATTTCCCGGCAACACATTTATCAAACTCAAGTTCTTCATATATCTATGTACATAAAAACAATGTTTCAGATTTTGTTAAGACATCCAATTACTATGTCAAAATAATAGTAATTTACGTTAACAAAGAAGCTACTTTAATTGTTCATCCATCGAGACCATCTCAAAACAACAATAGCTTTATGATAAAGTGTTGTATAATTTTGTAATATATGCTGGAAATGTTGATATATGGATAAAAAATACATGAGTTATGACATTCCCCCCCACCCCCACCCCCATTTTTTTTTTACATGTGTGTTAGATTTACTGTCCCATTTAACATGGTAATACATCTCTAAGTTTCCGATTTTGAACCAGTTTATGTAACCATTTAGGGTTGGTATAAAAGTGCATGTCGCTTTCTTGCAGCGCTAAATGAAACGCAATGATAAGATTTTTATTGCCTCTTATCAAATCAATAACATTTAAAAGTCAATAAAGAGCTTTGATATCTGACTTTAATTAACATGTAGTATCGATATCGGTGACGGAATGTATCCGACAGGACTAAATCAAAATTGTCCAATGCCCAGGCAATATCAGCTCCATCCTTGTGTCAGGTGTTTCGAAGTCTTAATGGTTCCCTCCAGATTTACATGCTCCGGGTAGGTTTTAATATGGATGATGCTTCATATCATACCAAACTTCCATGTATTGCACTTCCATGATGACGGCATCTACCAGATGCACTGCACAGAATCCCCCCCCCCCCCTTCTGCTCTTAATGCATCCGAGTAGAGAGGGATTTTTACTGTTTAAAGTCCCCTGCGAAACAGGGCCTTTAATTCGACAAACGCCGTCCAGTAACCCATAGGGTACCAACCAAGCACCTCTAGATATAAGTCAAGCATCCTACATCATGAAGGATGTCGGATAAGATAACAAATCTTTCGAGTCACATTGACGTATAAAATCTTCACTAGTTTTGTCGATTGCTACGTCATGTGGAGGTTAGTTTAGAGAGTACACTGCAGTAACATGACTTGGATACATTTAGGTCGTCATTCTATATATTTTTCAAAGCACATCAATGTATAGGTTAATTACAAGAAAAACGCTGTGCCGTTTCCAACTTCTCTGACTTCGAATAATACTGATTCGCTCTTACGTTATCTCGGCTGGTATGACCGGTCGCAGAGGATGCTTACTTCATGGCACTTGATCCCACCTCTGTTTAACAGGGGTCAGTTACTGTTTGTGTGTTACACACACACACACACACATATATATATATATATATATATATATATATATATATATATATATATATATATATATATATATATATATATATATATATATATATATATATATATATATATATATATATATATATGTATTTTAGCCGGCGTGGCCTAGTGGTTCGAGTCCCGCTCTGGTCATGCAGGTGTCATGTTTTTCGGATGAGACATTGAAAACCGAGGCCCCGTGTCGTGGTTTACATGGTACGTTAAAGATCCCTCACTGCTTCGGGTGGGTCCGTTGCAAAGGTCCCCGCATCAGGCAGGTGCCGTCACCAATATTCGTGGTGTGACGTTAAACATAAATCAATCAATCTCATGTGTATTCAGGGGTGATAACTTTCGGCAAGGAAGGAAAACCCCAAAGTGTTTCACGACCAAAACAACGTACAAAACTGGTTTGCAATGGAAAAGATGTAACCTCTCCCACATCCTCTCTATGGATTTTACGTCAAACAAATCTTCCGTATGTAGAAAATATTATTTTCCTTCCCGTAGTAAGGATAGTCGCTATCTACTTGAAATTTGTTAGTCGTGATTTTTCGAATATTCAATCTCAGATAGAAAAATAGAAAGTGAAAGTTGTGGAATAAAAGTATTTTCTAACCAATGATTCCCTACAAAATGAGCAACTTGCGACCAAGCGTTTTGACTGAAATTTTGCTAATACTGCACTGGATGCTGAGAAGTCAAGCACACGAGAAAGCCGGTCCTTAATCTTCTATAAGAATGTATCTGTGGCATTCTACACAAATCTTTGGAGTATTGAATGGAGCACAATAAATAAAATAAAAATAAAAAATGGGGCGGAGATAGGTTTTAACTCGATAATAGCTAAATGTGTTCCAAATTCAACTTCAGACCTTGCCCTAGTCTGATGTGTCAGACCTAAGAATAAGACTTCGGTATGATGGACCTCGGCGCCATCAGCTGCAGCCCCAATGGTACGGGAGGAAATAAAACGTACTCCTGCAAATATGACGTAAAAACAATGACACGTTCTTATGACGTCATAAGGTTGCTAACGTTCAACGTCGTTTTCTTACTCCTAGTACACAAGCGCCGCCCAACGGAAGATAACGAACGGCGAAGCTCATTCCTTCTCTAGAGAGAGAATCGAAGAAAACTGAACAAAATCGAATCTTCTTATTACTCGCAATTCGCTTTATTAGTGATACGTCAATACTGTAGTGCTTTCATATCAGAAAGTTCGATCTACGTCCTGAAGCAAGTGGTTTTAACAGTGTTCTCCCGAATTTCCTCTTGTTTCATTCAAATTGGAATTTACAATTGTCTAATAATAGAAATCGTGGGAAAATTCGACCAAAGAATGTATAAAATCGCTTGTTACAAAACTTTTATAGAAATTTCTGATATGATAACATTATACTTAGGATGTTAACAAGTGAGTGAAAAAGCAAAATGTGAGTAACATTCTACTATGAAAAGATTCGATTTTTTCCCGGTTGCCATCGATCCTTTTTTTTGAATCTTTTCGTTAAACAGATCTTTTTACCTTTTGGAACGATATCTGACGAAAAACAATACACCGATACACTTTTCAGCATAGAAAGCGATGTTTGGCGGACTTTTGATTGTTATACATTTGACGTCATAGTCAAATGTCCGACTTGTCCAACCTTGCGTGACGTCATCATAGTCGTATTTTGCGCTAAAATGCTTAACATGGTACGAAAGTGGATCGGTGTATTATGACGTCATCAATTTCTCATGAAAACGTCATTTACAGACTATCATTTCTCTGAATTTTGGATCGGTTTCCATAGACATAGAATTTAATGACGTCCTAATTGTTTTACGTCAGATACTGTCCCAAATGAAAAGCAACTCTGTATAACTGATAGTTATTGAATTCTCCCTACCTTCGTCTCTTTCCGCTATTTTTTTTTTTATGATTATTGTCATTACTATTAAAAATGGTAATGCAGTCCAACCCCCTTTTGTATTCTCCCAAAATAAAAAATAATTCATAAATAGGATTGAATGTTATGTTTTGATTGGTTGTGTTATAGTGCTCCTTATTCACTCTCTTAAAAACTTTGAGTAAGAAGAATCGCATATTATGCGTATGTAAATTTTGCTAATAAATCTGTCAAAAATATCATTTAAAGCGTTGGACATTTCTGAGCGTCCTTCGTTTCTCCTTTAAAATTTTCCACCTTAAATGAATAAAAGTTATATGGATAAAACATCTTGTTATTTTGCAGATGTAAAATGAGTATCGACATTTTGATTTATAGAAATGCGGTTTTCATTTTGTGAACAAGTACAATGAAAGCTTTTGAAAATGACCTTCACCTTTATATTTACTTCCTGCATTCTTACAACGCACGTTAGATTTTTGTGGTTTTCCGATGTAAATATGTGAAAATCTTGTAACAAATAAATAACATAACAATAAAGAATTGGTTTACTGGCTTACTATAATGTAATAAAAAGAGATTTTGACTTATTTACAGTAAAATCCGGTTTATAAAATCGAACACAACAGATAAAACGTGTCGTATAATGTTTTAAACGAAAACGAGGTTGCAAAATTCGAACCAAATAGTTCCATTATTACAGAAGAATATGAAGTATCGTGACGTTATCATTGCATCATGATCGCAGAAATAATCGCGAATATCGGGAACGTTATCATATGAACAGCACTGTAAATGTTATCATATCTGGAACATTGTTATATGAACATCATGACCATATCGCGAGCAGTATCGGGATTAAAACATTTTACACATCATCATATGATGAGCATTCTCGTTATATATATCGCGATAGTATCGCGCGCAATATCGCGATTGAAACACTTTAAATGTTATCATGGCATTGAGTAACATCGTAGTTGTCATATGGTGAATTTTATTACGATAATACCTCGGGCAACATCGTGAGTGTTACACTATGAACGTTACTATGGATGTTCTCGTTATATTATCATCACGATTGTCTCGACCGCATTGTTATGATAGTAAAATTGTGAACGTTATCATTGCATCAATATTGCGCGAGTATCGTTAATCGCGAAAGTGTAGTTTTCTGTTCGCTACTTTGTCTCAACTATAATAGATCAGCCAATCAGATACATACTCACAGTAACTATGGTGACCTAAGCTGTTATCGTGAAATATAAGTTGAGGGGGTTTTTTTTTGTTGTTGTTGTTGTTGTTTTCTGGTTTTTTTTTGGGGGGGGGGGGGTTTTGGGGGGGGGTATTTTGTTTGTTATTTTTGTTTGTTTGGCGTTTTTTGTTTTGTTTTGTTTTTGTATCCTATACATTCTCTTTTCATCTTGGATAAATAGCCCGTCTTGAACCTACATCTTTTATGAACTGCGCGTCTTGTGCCTTGAAACTAAGATGAATATCCCGTCTTTTACTATTATCTGGATGAATATCCCGTCTTTTACTATTATCTGGATGAATATCCCGTCTTGTACCATTAGCGTGGATGAATATCCCGTCTTGTACCATTACCTTGGATGAATATCCCGTCTTGTACCATAAGCGTGGATGAATATCCCGTCTTGTACCATTAGCGTGGATGAACATCCCGTCTTGTACTATTATCTTGGATGAATATCCCGTCTTGTACCATTATCTTGAATGAATATCCTGTCTTGTACCTTCATCTTGGATGAATAACACGTCTTGTACTATTATCTTGGATGAATAGCTCATCTTGTACCTTCATCTTGGATGAATAGCTCGTCTTGTACTTTCATCTTGAATGAATAGTTCATTTAATTGATGTTGCAATAGTAATCTTCGCGGTACCTGGCCGGGAAATACGTTGACGAAAGCCATTTTGCGAAAAATGCATTTCTATCTCCTCTCTGATGTACACATATGTAATGGGAATTCTTCGCATCGGGTGTTTGTAATGAGATTTTTAGATGGGCTTTTTGTTGTTTGTCTTTCATTTCCTACATATCTTATGTACCTGCATCGCATTAAAATTCTTGCTTATCATGGCGGCTACTTTACGGTATGGGACACCAACAAAGTAAATGTCTCATATTGAAATGGACACCAAGATTTCAAAGTCAGAAATTTAAATGGTATTCTCAATTTCATCAATTAGAGGTATTATCATAACTGTTTCCAAAAACATTTGACATATATCTGTGAACATGTAATGATAATTTAAATAAACATTTCGTCACGTTCTCCCCCATAGATGAAAATGGGAGAAAAATGTGTCAATTTGAGGACATCGTCCCAAAGATTTTTATGGATTGTGTTGCAGGGGGATCTGTTAAATGTAGCATTAATGATTTGTCCTGTGCATTTTGCACTATACGGGTGTGATTTATAACGAGAAAGCACGAGACAGGGTCGTAAATGGCCGCATTTGAGCTGTTCATTTGTTGAACATCTAACAAGACCTTCATCATGTTTCATCATCAAGCAACACGGGTTTTTTTCAATTCATTTTTAAAAACATGCTGAAGTTTTTATCGAAATGAAAATGAATATGTTCGATAGTAAGAATTTTTAGTAACAACATTTTAGTATCCTATCGTTGTAGGCCTATCGGTATATCATTAATACTGCTGCATGCATGTGAAGTTTATAATAAGTTTTACTTCCTTTTTACAATATTTTAACATGTAATACATATGATATTCATTATGATAATTAAATGAACAGAAACAAGCTCCAATTTATTTCCTTGTGTCTATATTCATTTTAAACATTTGAAAATCATTTTATTTTCATTTTCTACTTTCAGTTTCACTTTAGATAACAAGTGTTCCCTGAACATGTTATACTATATAAACATCTCAGAATTTTTTCTTCAGTTTTCAAAAACCCGTATGCATAAAATCTTTTTGAAGCTGATAAGTATTTTTGGATATCAATTTATGCATAAAAACCTGGTATATTTATTTTCGTAAAACGATGTAAATATTCAAATATTTGAAAATGTCTAAGATTTCTTATAAAGTACGACATTACGTCTGGAGCAGATGTGCAAGCGGATCCAGAAATTATTTCCAGAGGGTGTCCACCCCCGATAGATTTTCGGTGGAGGGGCCCATCTATCTTTTTGTGTGTAAAATTGATTATTTTATATCGAAAAATAACCCCCCAAAAAGTAACTTTCGCCGGATCTAAGGTTTGATTTAGACCTCGGTCTACCCCTATGGATCCGCGCATGATTTGGACGATATCATTTGATCTCCACTACGTTATCGTGTAAACATGCCTTTTAATTGAAGTGCATGTTTGCGATGTAGGTCGTTATCAGAAGGTCTGCCTTGTCTGTAGCAAGCAGATTCATGTCATGTGCTATGTATGAAGTGTATATAAGTTAGTTGTCTTTTTGTTCTCCATTTCATGCACGTTAATCAAATGAAAAAGAAACCGTTCCTCCCAAAAGAAAAGAATCAAGTCAATAGAGTTTTGCTGACAGTGCCGTATTTGTGAATATATGAACGAATCTGTAAAGTACTGCGTTGAAGGCGACTGCCACAAGGCAGATTTAAATAAGATTGACTGCTACTAGATCAGAGGCCCAACCCTCAGTAAGTAGCACTTTCATGTATGTGTTCGCTCAATATACTAGCATCTTAAGGGTCATAATAAAGATCTAAACATTGATTGTGAAGCTATCCTCCAAATCACGTTTTGAGGGAGGGGGAGTGCAGTCGTGTCACGTGATATATATTTACGTATTTTACAACACAGAGTACCAAGAAAAGTATTTTCTTCACATATTGGTCAAGATTCCTGGTCCCACCCCCTGGGTTGGCGCCGGTTTAAGTTGAATGACAGTGTTTTGTGGCCATCATTAATACGACATAAGTGAAGGCCATTAAGAAATTTTGAAATAAGTTTAATCGTTATCTTACAATATAAGTTTCGCATCTGACAGAACAATTTCATTTTTTACCGTAGTAAAGGCCATTTGTCGAATAATATTTCTTAGATATTTAAAGATGTAAAATGAATTTACATTCTGCAACGCATTTATAAATCTCAGAAAAATTGTTCGTCTTATGTTTTACACCGACAGAAGTCAGTCCGTACCACTATTTCCGGAAAATCCGGTATTCAAATGTTATGTATTAATTTCAAAGGTGACCTTTTGAACTACTGCAAATGGATGCAAACGGAATAAAAAGTAAAAATATACCTATATACAATTTTCTATCGATGATTAACACATATTCGAAATTTCTTTAAAAGATGTAAGTCTTTCATGTCGACTTATCTTACATGATTAGAGTTAATGAGTTTATATTGCCGATGATTTCAATTATCTAATTATATTTTACAGTAGGTCGTTTTAGATATACAAAATGTATGTATAACCTTCCCTGAAACCCGAGACAAATGTCAATCTGCCATAGCACATTTAGTATCTATTCGTATCTCCGTGATCCAGGGTCGCAATAAATTGTTCAAATCTCAAGATATATCTCAGTATTCGAGTACGTCTTATCACTATACCAATCACAAAGTGTGAATGAATTTGCAACCCTCTGATTTGTTTATCTAGCCACAGATACCTTTATTTACTACGCGATACTTCATTTTCTTTTATTCGACTTCGGTGTCTGTAAATTTGAAAATGTTTACCGCATTCAGCCATAAGTTGCATAATTTTGGTTCATTATTCATCTCGAAAAGTCATAAACATAGATTTAATTATACATACGGGTTGTAAAGAAATAAAAATTTGATTACCTTATCGAGGGAAAATTCGGAGTATCACCTGAACACTGTACATTAATGTAAGTTAAAGCCACATGCCATGGGAAGGAAACGATTTATGTTTGATCTATTGAGAGACACCTTTATGTTAAAAATATGTGCAAGAAGTGCAAAAATGAAACTGAATACGAAACTCACCTGTAGGTAAATGTACCGTGATAGTGTCAACTTTTTTAATTGTAGATTAGCTGGACATTTTTTTTTCTGAGTGTGATCTTTGTGGTCGTTTTGATTGACGGAAAAATGGAGTTTTTGTTATATCACCTTTCACTTTTACTGACCTGCGTTATTTGACGACTTAATGTAACAATTTCAACTACCACAATTTGAATGTAGCGCAAAAATATCTCTTACATGTATGATGAATGATTTTTGTGAACGCATGTTTCATCTATTGTGTCTTGTGTGTGTAATGTCTTATTTAAATAGTTTAACTGTTATAAGTTTCTCTAGATTTTGTTTTGTTTTGATTGGTTTGGATTTTCTTATTGTTATTTTATTGTGGTTATTTTTCTACTTCTTTTTTGAAAGGTACATGTAGGCATGGTTTTGTTTTGTTTTTGTGTGGTTTTTTTTTTTTTTTGCTTTTGTTTAACTTTTGCCGATTCCGTTTATAAATTTCTTGCGGAAAATCTAAGTAACTTGAAATTTTTATGCAAAGCACTCCTTAACTACATCATGTTTTGTTTCTAAACAAACTACCTTACCTATTTTGTCAACATCTCGTGTCAAACTTTTGCGACATGCACATATGCATTTCATATATTTGCGCCGATCTTTTCTAAGCGGCCCCAATTAACACTCGCAAAAAATGTATGTAGAAGTGTAAGACGTCTGGGCATATAGGAGAAAATAAAGACCTCCCTCACCGATAAGAACATTGATAAAGCATGTTATATAAAGTGAAAGTATAACATATATTTCTGATTCGTATGCATGCCCTGATTCGCCAGTCTATGCTGGGTGGGCCAAGAGGTAACTCTCCACCATTAGATAACATTATAATGTTTAACTCGACACACAATATAGGCCGTTTATTCATACACCTATCTGTGTAAACTTGGACAATTAAGCGATTTTTTTATTCGACGGAGGTAACTCGGTAATTTTTTTTAACCTTACCTTCGCTAATGACTTCGTCATTTTTATTTCGTTTCACCGTTAAATGAGAATCAACGCTCTGGTATCTTAAATACTTATTCTTGGAATACGTGTCTAGATATTAGATATAACTTGTGTATGTGGCTATATATGGAGACAACAACTTTCAATAGCGTGCTTGAATGCTTCTAATCACTTAAAATCTGGATACTACATATTATGCAAATATTCGTTTCGGGAATATTTCAAACCAAATTTCGTAATTTCTACGCCAAGGAAGGAAACTATATTCGTGTATGTTTTAATTTTTTTTTACTGCGACGTATTTTAAAGCTTCCGCACTAGTTAGAAATATTGTACGTCAAGTAGATCACTTCAGATGTTGTTAACTTATAAACAGTATAATTTAGGAAATTGCTGTGCTTTTGGTCAAGTGGTTTTAAACAAGTTCTACTTGGTATGGAGTTGATGCAACTGTAGCAGTAAATAATAAACAGTTACGTTATGCAATGAATTATATTTATCAGCAAAAACAGAGGACGCGAGTGTCCCAAGGAAAAAAAATCTCCGTAAAATATCGAAGGAGCCGAATGATATAAAATGTTTACAGCATACACTGAAAAGCTTATATGGTGAAAATTAATGAAAATTTGGATAATATTGCGAACTATAATTGGCACCAGGAACGAAGAAATACCGTTTAATAGGAAAATAAGAAACGAATAGGAGTGCAGGGCTGTAACGTGTAGGTAAATAAGTTACGACAGTCTGACAGAAAAGGACAGAATCAGGAAAATGATGAAAGGAAGTGCGCGGTAAATCGTGCGTGGCATCAATTTGAAGATTATTTTTTCGAAACAAATAAAATTCATAATTATATGGCATAGACAAAATCAGCTTACGGATATGTATTACATATTATTTTGAACCGTGTTATCATAAGAGAATTGGAGACGCTATGGTTAAATTCGTGATGTATCGTAAATGAAGGAATTGAATCTATGGGAATTCGTTAAGAACTGTAGTGGGTATATATGACAGTGTGTTTAGAATAGATAAAACGGAAAGGGCCATGGACAACGAGGTAGACGCCACTGGACCGTTAAGGTTAGTACCTAGGGGTAAGAAGGGGGGTTAGAATATATCCAACATGGTTGTAAGATTACAAGTAATAAGGCTCTATAAGCATGTCATTTATGATACTTGAATGCCAATATATATTTACGACAAACTTGTGTGAAATCCGTGTAAAGGTAAACGTGAAAACGGAAGAAGGAACGCTATCATAGTCTTGTCAAGAGCTAGAGATAGTAGATTTGTAAGAGCGTGGAGTTAATCTCACGGGTAGTTAAAAAAGAGCTTGAATTCGAACGCCAAACTAAAGAAAAAAACCGGGATTATTAGGACAGATTTGGAACACGCTAGAAGCATATGCAGTAAAGTATATATTAGAAATTACTTCTTTTTAAAAGTAATTGGTGCGTATTTATAGCATTGTAATGTTATTGAAAAAGACCCGGTTATACTTTGTGGAACCTTTCTGGTGCGTATGTAATGATAATGATAATTATAATAATGATTATGATAAAATTTATCCTGTACATTGGACACCTACCCAGGAAGTGGGAGTGGATAAGCGCATCTACTGTAACACCGTGCATCGGTTTAAACTACCCTACCGCTAAGATCGGTCACCGCGGCCTACCAGAGGATTCGAACACTAGACCTGATGGTTATTTTGGGATTTTTTTTTCATGTGACTCTAAAACAAAACGTTTAATTTTTTAAGGAAATACATAGCTCACAAAGACGTGAAAGTGGTCAGTGTCACTTGCATTTCCTTTATTCATTTAATTACCTGCTGGAGATTTCAAAAGGAATGGATATGATCATTGGGACTTTTTTTATATACTTATACTGACATTACAGGTAAACACACATCAAGGACAAATATTGTAGCTTCACGAAATACATCCAAACAGATATACATATCTGTGACAATGCATTATAAAAACGATAATGGCCTATTTATCTATACATGTAAGCAATATGCATGAAAAACCGTTGTGTATGACGTGACACAGCGGTTTGGTGGTTCAGTTGTTAGTATTATGCAATGAAACCTCCTGCAGATGCAACAGTTGAATTTGTTTTTATAGACAGATTTAGCGACATTAATTTGGCAATAACACCTAAAATATAAACTTTATTGGAAAAAGGAATCGGGTATTGGAGAAGGGAGTCCAGTTTCCATTATACGGGAAATAATTTTTTAAAAACTTTTTTACACACATGGGATGGTGGCGGTGGCTGCAATACACCTTATCTCACCATGAATATCACGAACGAATTTTTCGTATTGATTATTTAGATAAAGTGTATAGAATCTAAATTGAAGTGTTTTGTATGAAATGCTACAGAGGTCCAAATGATTTCGATTATTCAGCCCCAGAGTACGAAAGCTTTGTGTAAGTCTATAAATCGTCGTGGTTTTCTTTCGAAAAATAAAAAGAAAGAAGAAAAATCCCCAATCCACAAACAAACAAAACAAAAACAAAAAACAAACCCCCTACCCCCCCCCAAACCGCCCCAAACTAACAAACCCCACCCAACTCTGAATAAAAATCCCGAAAACAAAAGAATAGGAACAAGAAATAGTTTGTACAAAACGCATACACCGTGTAGTGTAAAATACGGAAGAGAGAGTAGAGTGTTTACTGTCAGATATAAGAATTAAATGTTAAGGGTTTGGCACAACCGCTTAAACTAAAACTTCGCCAAATAGCACGGTAATAGAAAAATCAAATAAGACGGATTGTTGCGACATCCATCAAGGCGCGAGTGCCCTTTGGTCATAACAGTTCGAGCTTAATCAAAGTTTAAAAATCTCACATTTGTTACTATTCAAAAGACACTAAATGTCTGTATTATGATATAAAGGTTATCTTGTTAAGTCAAGGTGTATTTACGGCTTAATAATTAATATCATAGTGAAGTCGAGAACACAGTCCTTGAGAGATTATCGGATCATCCTACAACCCTTGATATCGTATGACATCTTGTACCCTAGGTCATCTAAACCACGAAGAAATGGGTCCATTCATACCAGAGTTGGATTTAATCACTACAATTCAAGCTTCTTCAAGTAAAACCACTTTGCCCCCGGGTCTGTAAATATCGCAACTCCTCGGCACTGTTACGGATTTGAACGATACGTGTGTGTACATAACGATGATTAATTTGTTAAAAAAGGCAGAGTTTGATCAAAGGCTAAAAGTGTCCTTTGCGTCTACGTGGTTACAGAAGTTCGCAGTCTGTGTTCACTGAGCATTGAATTTAAACTCTCGCGTGGTATTGATTTAAAATGTGAATATTGTTCATTATGTACTATGTGTGATTGAACGTATGGCTCAAGTATTGTATAATATATGAAAAAAAATCTGATGAATAAAGCAACGTTGTATATTGAAGATAAAATGTACAATAATAATTTTTCCATCAACATTGACGATCGAAAATTCGAAATAAAGATAAAATCAGATACTCCGTACATGTAAGCTTCTCCTGTTTTCAACAAACGGTACGATTAGGTACAGCCATGATTTAGTTCAAAGCTAAGTGCGTTGGAGCTTATGAAAATCGGGTAAACCAAAGTTAAAAATGATATTGTTTGTAATTCGAAATTAACAGAGTACTATATGATATGATATAAGGTATGATATAAGATATGATACATAATATAATATAATTATAATATAATATAATATGATATAATATAATATGATTATAATATATATAATATAATATAATATAATATAATATAATATAATATAATATAATATAATATAATATAATATAATATAATATAATATAATATAATAGTTTATTGCCAGTAATTGTTTTCATCTGGAGTGACATGATACATTTCCTGCCAATATAACCACAGAATGCTGTTTGTGTAAGTATCTGAATTTTGAAGGAAGCACCACTGAATTCAGTAGGAATTTTTGGCATTGCCCATAGTGACATTGAGATTGATACGTTTCTCACAGATATGTGACATGTGTAGGTTTTTATAATATTTGGCATGTTTTATTACATTCGAAGTTCATTTCTGCATACGAACTTTAAACATTGAACGGATGTAAGTGGTGTAATTACATTAGAGTTCAAGCAGGGCATATGCAAGATATACACCGTATGTGAATTTATTTTCGCGGACTTGGTATTTTCGCGGAATTAATACCAACCTTGTGAGTTAATTTAAAGACTACGCGAATACAAATGTATTCAACGGCACAAAGGGACTCTCACATATTATGCCAACATACCGCTATCGTCATGTTTTGAAATAAAAAGATGGTAGTAATTGAATTCATTTTACGCCGATAAAAATCGGAACACATCAGAGAAGAGTTTCTATGTACACAGTATAGAATACTTGGCTGCATGAACATGACTTAGAGAACAAATTCTTTATCAAGGCAATGTTCATCTCTATGCAAAGATTTTCCTAATCTTCTGTCATCATTCATAGATCAATGAAAATAATGTTATCTTCCCCATAAACGATTTGATGTCAATAGATTTTAAAATAAATGTGACTGGTGTAGTTCGGTGGATGAAGTGCTCGGCTATTGGTCCCGAGTTCGACTTCCGCTATGTGCAAACTACTGTACAGTTTTTCGAGTAAGACAATGAAACCGAGGTTTAGTGTCACAGTAGGCATGACACATAAAAAAAACTCTTACCCCTTCGGACGGGGGGGGGGGGAATTTTTTTTTGCAAAACTATAAATGCCTATGTTATGCATCAGGCAGATGCCGTCAGCATATCGATCCATGAAATCATCGTGGGGTGATGTAAACCAGCATATAAACAAACTATATACGTTTATTATAATGTAGATTACTGTGAAGATATACGAATTAATCATACTTGTTGTTTGCCGACATACATAATAGCGACTTCCGCAAGAAACTTTTTATAATACACATCCGAACCGCAAAACTATTACACAGTCTAGACTGAATCCAGCAAGTGTAAATAGGGTTTCTGTAACGTTCTCTTATATCGAATAATTCGATTACGTTTGGTGACCTAGTAACATAGTTGTACGACATTGAAAGAATTTATTGAACATTTAAAAGTCATCAGTTCATTGAAAAAAAAATATTGTGCTACTGTGCCTTTACAATAAATGACCTTCACCACTTAAAAAGGTCATGACCTTGACATATTGTTTTACATAATGCATACAATTATTAAATACCTGACAGCTCATGTGAGGTAAAGGCGAAAGTGTTATTTGAATCGTAAATGTCAACTTGATCTAATGATATATATCAATTTCCCACCTGGATTTTATTTTCATTTTGTCATTTGGCCACGGTAAGTGCGATATAAAACATTATTAACTTGATTGGTTTAAGGCGATATGTATTTCACTTCCGCTTTCATGATGTCATAGGTTGACCTCTATTAAGCGAAAAAAAACCCCAAATAAATAAATAAAAAAATATAATAAAATAAATGAATAATGAATAAATAAATAGATATTACGGATAAAATAAAATAAAAAATAATAAAAACACACCCAAATAAATAAATAAGTGAGATGAAAATTCCAATCGATATTTCACCATTCATCTCCATTATATAATACATAAAAATATAGAACATGTCTTCATCGAAGTTTAATTGTGCAATTACTTTTAACATATTACCTTTGAAGATTTTTATGGATAGGCTGATTATGGAACCATACAAACCGGCATGGCGTCATACATGTACAAATATATTATCACCCCAGTCTCGTACGACAAGCTCACTGTTAGACAAACTGGTTACGACTGACGATAATTGAATAGAGGACGACTTATACAAGTACCTTGCTCATACACTCCGGATATTAATAGCTCGCCAGGTAGGCTGACTTTAAATATATTTGTTATATTTACTAAGAGGTTTCGGTGTAGTGATGAAGTGCTCAGACAATCGTGATTCATGGTTCAATCCTTAGTTAAGTCACTTATTCGAAAATATTGGCAACCTTAAGCTTTTATTTTTTCCGCTAAGTGTAAAAACGTTAGATGTTTTAATGTACTTAGGACAGAAGCGAAGTTTTTTCATAATTAGTTTTAATTTGTCTAAGGGAAATGAAGGGAAAATCCCATAAAAATCAAGAAACCACAACTTTGCAGTAAAGAACCTACCAATGTCAAAGGTGATACCAGATCGGCAATATTACCAAGCCTGGGAAACAAAACCTTAATTTATAGTATGGATCAGGTTGTCGGCTACATAATTTTCAGACGCGTTTTCCTTGTAGTCATTCTTAAATTAGACTTCATTTTGAAGAGTCAAGTCATTTATCATGTTTTAGTTACGTATTTACTAACCACATATTAATTCAATAAAGTAAATTACAGCGATAAAGTACACCATCAGGTACAGGAATACACTTACACTTACTACCCGTACTCAGACAACGCATTACGGGTATAAAACCTTAATCAGCAGTTGAAACACAAACGTTCCTATAAATGTGATCGTGGATCGTGATACTGTTGATAACTAAGTAATCGGTTGTTTGGATTCCACAACATGCAGTCAATTAGTATAAAACCGTTATCAGCAGTTCTAATAAACTGATGAATGATACTCAAACGATTTTGCAGAAGCGATCACACTGATGATAACTATATCAATAGTTATATCGATTCCTTGACATGCAATCTCTTAGTTAAAAATAACATTTTACAAACAACTCTTTCTTTTTATTCAACGTTGCTTAAACGCTTCGTATCTTGCAGTATGATGACCCTTGCGAAACATCTAACTCATTAACCCTCGAGACAGGCTTATTTCAACTCTAAAGCAGTGTGTGCACGAATGAATGTGCACATCCAAATGAAAAAGTTGGTGAATGGCACATATAAGGGTATATCCAGAAATTTCATTAAGGTGACATAAAACATATCAGTTTGAGTTTCTCTTCTGGAAACGGGGTTAACGAATTCAGCAATGTTTGAAATTCTTCCATATAAAATCATCCATGTAACTATGATTTAGATATTTTGTCTCTGTAAAAGTAGGAAGCAACAGATACTTGCTGTAGTGGCTTCACATGGGACCAGGGTTCGATCTCCGCATACGCCACAATAATTTAGAATTTGGCTTTTATATTGGTTGTTTCCATATCACGACATTACTAAACATTGTTGAATGCAACATAAGATTACAGCAAACCAAATTAAATCAGACCATAAGTATGAAGTATAACGCTCAGTTTTTTAGTACACTTCATAATGGAAGAAGAAGAAGAAGATAAGCCTTGTTTTATTTTAAACATATGTAAATGGAATACATCTACATATGTTCTGATGTGTTGCCTGATGTTTTGTTGCCTGATGTTTTGTTGCCTAATGTTTTGTTGCCTGATGCTTTGTTGCCTAATGTTTTGTTGCCTAATGTTTTGTTGCCTAATGTTTTGTTGCCTGATGTTTTGTTGCCTGATGTTTTGTTTCCTAATGTTGTGTTCCCTGATGTTTTGCATAAATATTTTGCTTCTTCATTATAATGGGTAAGTCTGTAAAGATTTTTTGCGCTTGCGATCGAGAATCCTAACTATCTATAATGTATTTTCCCCCAAGTTTCTCCCTGACAATGATTCATGTTTTATTTCTCAGACATAATAGGTTTATCGACATACTTTGATTTAAGATATTCGAACCCCCTTTTCCGATAACGAGCCAAGCCAACCAGCCATTCGAACACTCCAGACTTCGCCCCTGATGCGTATGAATACAAATTGGCGATACTACTCTTACCCTGACATCTTCGCCCGCCCTGTGGAGGTGAAAGAGACGTGATACTATTCTAAATCGCTCGTTGACATGCAAATTTAATGAAATTTTCTTATCTTAAAATTCAAACAGTGTATAAAGGCCTAACACTTCGGGAATTATCTATCCAAGTGCATTGACCTCTCACCCCTGTAGGATATTGTTTCAAGTGTAATGGGTTTCGTATTAGTTTCTCACAAATTCATGTCAAATACCCATCAGGAAATATTTCAATGTGATATTTTATTGGATTTTCGTTACTTAAGAACTTTCAAGTCTTTTTAATTTGATCGATGATAAGCGAAATGTTAAGTATTTAGACATTCAAAAATATGGTGACGGCTTAAGAACTAAATATAGATCGATTGATTGATTATTGCTTTACGTCACTCTACGACCATTTCACATATACGGTGACGGCTCCTGTCTGATAAGTTGCGTGGAAATTTATACCCTTAAAACGGACCCACCCGTAGCAGTGAGGATCTTTACGTGCCACCTTTACCGTAACACCGGACCTCGGATTTCACTACCTAATCCGAAAGACAGGACACCGGTGTAACTATGGCGAGAGTCGAACCCCGGATTTTTCGGCTAAGAGCCGAACGCCTCATTCACCTAGCTACACCAGCTCACTAAGTGTAGAAACAGGCACCATTGAGAAACTATTGTTTAGGTAAAGTAGTTCACAGGTATTCGTAAATAAATCATGTGATTACTTTGAATCGGCCCCTTCGACTTCGTCTATACTGTATCTTTTACAGTCGAAGGGGCCTTTTCAAAGTATTGATTGATTGATTGATTTTTGTTTAACGTCAAGCCACGAATATTTCACGTATATGGTGACGGCATCTGCCTAATGCGGGGCATACAAATTTTGACCTTTGCAACGGACCCACCCGAAGCAGTGAGGAATCTTTAACGTGCCATGCATACCACGACACGGGGTTTCGGTTTTTACTGTCTCATCCGAAAGACGGGACACCGGCATGACCAGAGAGCGGGACTCGAACCCCGGCCTCCCGATCATTTGTATTTTAACTGTTTGAATTATATGTTTGTATACCATCTTTAAATTGACCTTTCATTTGTATTTATACTGCTTGAATTATATATTTGTATATCTATAAGCAGTAATGCTTTTGATTAATAAACAATACAATACAATACAGGAGGCGAGCGCGATACCACTAGGCCACGCCGGCTTCCTTTCAAAGTAATCACATAATTTATTTGCCAACACCGGTGAGTAGTTTTGATTAACTTCGAAGCAGTAGATCCCAATACATTAGCGGAGGCCATAACGCCTTAGGTTCGATTCACAGTCATGACTATATTATTATACAAAATCAATTGTCCATTATGACAAAAATGATTTTGATAATTTAAAGTTATTTTCTTCTTCTTCTTTTTTTTTTTTTTTGTTTTTCTATAGCACGGCAAAATTCGTACTCGATCGTACTCCGGCGTAGACATTTGTGGCGTCACTGTATTGAAACTCAATTTGTTCGAAAAAAAAAAGATTAGGAACAAGGTCATACGTGTATAAATAGCATATCATATATTTCTGCAATTTCGCAATACGTTGTGAAAGAGACAGTACAGCTGTGCAGAAAATACACGGTGTCTGTAGCGCTTGTGTATACAATAAACAAAGATCTATATTATAGACAGGTCATAGATAATATTTCATTCAGTGAAATCCTTCATCAGTGAGATTCAGGTCGAGTTCAGGTTTATTTCTTTATAATCATCATGGCGACACTAACTGTGCAGAATCTTTAACTTCCATCTTTATTGTTTAACTTAAGCAGTATTTCGGCATTTTTATAGCGGCTTGTGTCTGGTACATTGGCCTTTGCTACAAAACTCAACAGAAGCAGAGGTAATACATGTATTAGATATCGCTACGTTTTCCATGGTACGAGCCGTTTTAATACGCTATCTGAAAAATATTACCAAAGTGGGATTCGAACAGAGACCTTAATGATTAAACTATTTTACCTCAAATACTGTTGGATCTATCTCGTCAAGTGAGCGCATTTTGTCACAAGTAATGGATTGACCTTGGTCGGTTGGTAGCATGGTCGTATATTTTGTCATTGATATCAACATTGTGTGTAAAAGGGGAGGAAAATGGGGGTGGGGGAGGGGTGGTTTGTGGTGGTGTTCATATCAGCGACAAAACATTCGGGAGGTTACAAACACTTAAATTTGCAGAAAGCGGGAATAGTATATGAATCGGCTGCACAGTGTGTTAAGCACTTTACTTCTGCACTGACACTGGCTCTGACTGATTTTGAAATCGTACTTAAATAGTGATAGTTGGGATTCGAGCGAAAATAGTCAGTCTTAAGGCCCAATGACCTCTCAAGTGATCTGCATTGAATTTTTTGTTAGTCTTTTTATAACCGTGCCTATGGAAGACAATAAATCAAGAAGCTTTACATTTTGCTGTCCTATATTGGAAACTGCGTAATTTGAACATAATTCTTAAAAACAAAACCAAAACTTCCGAGGAAAACATGAATCATGAATATACCTTTCAAAATTTTTGACACGCATTACATTTCAGTTAAAACGATACAAAATTAGAACAAAATGCTTCTCACAAAGTCATAAATTAGAAAATACACCACACAAAATAATTGTGAAACGGCCCACAGGGTGTTTTATCAATAAGCATCGACATTTTCTCGAACTGTGCAAAATCAAACTGGATTTTGACATAATTGCTATCCGACTATATACATATCAGTCCGGGCACATCTGTATGCCTTTAGCAATATACACGAAATGGTATTAGAAACAAACGTTTTTGAGATGTCAGAATTTGACGTTGAAGAAGTGGGGAGCACGGGAAAATTCTGGCGATAAAGCCGTGCTCCCGATAATAGGATATGTCTACCGGAGAGATTAGGAAAAATCTGTCTGAATCAGTGGATATTGTGTAAATGGTGGTGTTTGTTACAGGTTTATTAACCTTTTTCTATGTCTCAATCCTCATAAAACAATTTTTAACCTTTGATGCGGCGGCAAAGATCTCCGTTGCTGCATTGCTGGCAGATGTTATATTTAAGCCTTCGTGATATGCACTCCTTGTACATTTCTCCTTGGTTTTTTTTTTTATAAAATTGCCTGCTCTGCGTTCCTGATTTAATAAGAAAGGATTTATAAAGCTGCCTACATATTTATGATTTTTATATTATTTTTTATGAGACTTCAAAACATGCACGGTATTCTAAATTATAATCTGAGGAAAAAAAACAAAACAAAAAAAAAAAAAAACCCCAACAACAACAACAACAAAAAAAAAAGATAATAATAAAAAAAAAAAAATGGTTTCTTACAATGAATGGAGAATGAAAAAATTATTCAGATAATGTTTGGGATTTTATTGTGTGAGAAATATTTTGTAATTATACATTCCTTAAATGGAAAATTTGTGTGAAGATTATGGCAGCATTTAACATTTGCAGTTATCAGAACATTTTCTTTACTAAATAGAAAATGTACATAGACATACGATAAATTTTGGGAGTAAAGTTATTCAGTAACACTCACAATGCGGAATTTCGGAAAATCATCGAGCAACTGATGGGTGTCAAATCCTACAAGAAAGAAAGAAAAAATAATTGGAAAAAAAAAAAACGAAACAAAACTAACAGGACCAATTAAAACGGACGCGGAATTTCAGATGTTGATTTCTCTATTTAGAAAAACCAGTTTCTGTTGTTTGGATATGTATTGAAAAGCCTTTTTATCTTATCTTTGAAAATGTTTGCCACCCTTTCATTATATTCGTGGCCTACTTGGAAAGCAATTGATTCAACAACGCGTTAACTACAGTGTATAATCTCTGCAAAAAATTGTTCCAAATGTTTCATATCCTCTTGCAGCTTGTGTTACATTCATATACCCCTTGTATAATACAGTAGCAAGGGCGCATTAATTAATCACTGTTGCAAACAAAGCGTCAAATGCATTTACATCTGGCTGTGATACGAATAACGTAATAATAAATTGATACAATCCCTTCAAACATACACGTAGGTTTTGCTTTTCTTATATCTAAGTTCCAAGACTTTTAAAATTGAAAATTTTTGATTTTTTTAATAAGTTTTTTTTAGATGATTAATAAAATGAATGTGTAATAGTTGTGCTATAGCATTCTTTCTACAATCTGTATACTGCAATAGCTTTCATACGACATGTCTAATCTCCAAATACACAGCCTCGTTATCAGATTCAGTGTTCTTTACAAGAGATCTTTTACAATAGCAGATTGTTATAATTGTAATATAATTACAGATGTTTTAGTGTAAACTTGATAAAAAATAATTGTATTTTGGATGTTGACAGATGTGAACATAGGTGGTCTTAGTTTCGTATCAATAAAATCACATCGAGGCAATGTTGATTTATGTTCCGAAGACATTTGTTGGCACATAAGCTTCAGAAGCCAGCAACATGTGTTACTTTGCAAGAGAATTATATTCTCACGTCCAAAGTTCACATAAAATATTTTAATATATTTTTAGATCTACAGAAATAAATTTTTCATCCTGCTTGTTTGACGTTTAAGACACGGCATTTGCAAATTCGACCACAGGGATGACCTTACATTGAGAAATTCCCAAGACCCAATCCATAATAGACTAGTAATACGTCAACAGGTAACGTATTACAAGTCTATTACGGATTACGTCTTGGGAATTTCTCAATGTAAGGTCACCCCTGCCATTCGACGCCTGAAACTGTAAACTCTTCTGTCACCAAGGAAGATTACGTCTATTAATATACCTAAAGTGTTTACGACCTTTCATAGTGAGTTCATTTCAAACTACTTCCCTTTCTTTGATCTGTCAATTAATTCGAAAGCAACCCCTCCCCCCCCCCCCCCAAAAAAAAAAAAATAACACACACACACACACACACACACACACACAAAACCAAAAAAAAAGACAAAAAAAACCCCAAAACCCAACACCCCCTCCCCAAAAAGCCCCAAAACCAAATACAAAAAACAAAACTTCCTCAAAACAAAACAAAAAACCAATTCTCCCTCCAACCCCTCCTCCTCTCCAGAAACCCCCAAAAGAATAATAATAACCCCCTCCCCCTTTCCAAACAATAAATAAAGAGCAAGCAATCAAATGAACAAAATACTAATTAAACCAATATTGGGTACTCATACAGGGTGTGGCTAGCCAAACATGAGAAGCTTACTCCTCCCAAAATCTGATCTCTCTCCCTGTTCCCAAAGGTCCGGTAATATCTGCTGTGGTGCCTTGTGAATGACACGGCGACGTATCACCCTTTACTTTCGTACATTACACCAGCAAAGAACATCCCTGATATGTTATATGTGATACTGCTGAACAATTCGCCGACATGCATACCACCTTTGATACGATAGCGTTCAAATGTATTTTGAGGCTATAAATTAACGTATAAATAGTAAAAACCTGCATGTCTGTCATAATCTCTGCAGGGGTGATCAGATTTACCACAAATCCTATTGACTTTTGACATCTTATTGAAAAACATGACAGCAGTGCTGGTGTATCACGGAACCCCTTTAATGCTTATAATGCATTTGAAATACAATATATTTGTAATGTTAGAACCTTTCCACTGCAGTGTTTGCTTTACCCCTTTTTTCGTCTTATTTTCGGGACGTAAGTAGAAGAGGTTAGGAATCGAAAGAATACATACATTGTCCATGGGAAGAATTTTGATCTGGAAGGTAAAGAAGTTCGAGATACGATGAAAAACGAGGTTTTTATCGATAAAGGAAGACTCAAACTACAAGGATGTCGAGGTGAAGGGGAAGATCAAATAAAAAAAACCCCGAAAGTAATAGATACGAAAAAGAAATGTATTTCAGGCGAATAAATAAACATAGATACCGGTACGTGGATATAAAATCAGGTATATTTTATCCCATCCTTCTCTTATTTTTCCAAGTTCATGTCCTTTCATCTAGATGTTCAGTGATAATGTAAATGATAATGTTCATTTGTAATTCTACAATTTGTCGTGTCATCATGTGACGAATGCGTCTGACGGGTGGGGTATAAAACTCAGATTCCGGGAGAAGGATACAGGTCCTCACTAAGTTGCCATGGTAAGTAACTTCAGATAAGAAGAATACCGGATAACAAATCGCTTATTTTAAACAATGCCCACAGAGTACTGGGGAGATATAGGACTGAAACTCTTGAAGTGATGTAAATAGGCGCGGATCCAGAAATTTTGTCGCGAGGGATCCTAATGAATTTTCCGTGAAGGGGTCCATTTATGTTTTTATGTGTAAAATTATTTATTTTACATGGTAAAATAACAAGCAAAGTAATTTTTGCCCAATCTCAGGGTGGGTCCAGACCCCTGGTCTACCCTCTGGCTCCGCGCATGAAAGTAAAATACGAAAGGAACTGGTGCTGTTTCACCACGGCACTAAAGTCAATGTACCACGGTGAACATTTAGTTACCCCTGAAAGACGGAGGTGAGACTAGGTGTCGAGGGAGTAAGTGTATTCTGCTTGGTTAGAGACACCCGTTAAAAACACATACACGAAACAAATTATGTTAACTGCAAACATGAGGTGAATGTGAGTGAACACGGTTTAGAAAATGTCATGGGAACAGATATGCAATTAAACAGAAAGTTGTTACTCCTCATTGAACGTTGACGATAGAGATAAAATTGTTAGACGTCATTTACTGCCTCATGTGTGTCCGTTCACCAGGTCAAAACGTAGAGGTTGGTAAGATGATACCAGAATGATATGGTATGTGCTTAACCGCTTCAATATACCAGTAAATACATAAAATAAGGTAAATTGAATGAAAAAATAAATAAATAAACAAGCAAAGAAATGTTGATGAAAAAAAAAATAGTAGGAAGAAAACCATTTTTTATTGTTGAAATATCTGATGAAAAGCTGGCCTTCATTTGTTCATTCATGTTAATTCATTTATTTTTTTACTAATATTTTGAAAACGAAAAAGATTTACCTGAGGAATAAATTTATATATACAAATTACTTTGGATATTTATTATATACACATTCAATTTTTTATGTATTTCAGTTTCATTGTAATCATTCACAATATAATCAATTCAATCGAAGTCATCTAAAGCACTAAGTTAAAAAAAAAAAGGGGGGGTGTTTCATATCTTAAAATGACAGTTGCGTATGCTAGTTTTAAGATGTCAGGACATCATATTGTATATAACGAACATTCCTATGACATATCTGTATCGCTCATTACGGACCAAATATACGTTGATGGCATTGATGGGATTCTATTAGAAAGATAAAGCATAGAAAGGCATGTGAATGTACATTTATCATCATAAAAACAATCCGTGGAAAGGGGGGTATTAGCAAAATCTGCATCTAGTCATAACATAAAAGAGACAATGATGATACACATAAGCGACATAGCGAATGGTGACATAATGCGCTTTGTAACCAATTACTGGTGCATTTACAGTTCAAATCCGATGGCATGTGAACGGAGAGTTCCGCCATTAGTTTTAGGTACCTGGAGCTAGAATATACCAGTCTAATTAGCGTATTAATTCTAACGGTACTCTGCACTTGTGTATAGGAATGCATTTATAATTGTCTTTGATATCAGAAAAACTATTCTTATAGATGGCGCAATTTCAATGGAGACAAAGGAGTACATGACACGATTCATTAGTTCCGAATGACCTCTGTTGATCTTTAATATTATTTTGGAGTGGTGAGAGGTTCGAGGACGATGAAATGTCAAGTTACGATAGCAAAGTTCTATCCACGTAATTGGGTGATTTTTGTGACATTTTTCTAACCGCAAGGTGGAGCTACACATTTGAATGGGTACGCTTCGAGAGTTTCTGAATTGATAACATCGGACGTTTGAACTATGATATCAGAGTAACATAATGTGAATGTTGTTGTTGATAATTAGTAAAAAGAAAGGAAATAGTGAGATATTTACCAAATATGGGGCATAAGGTAAGATATACAGATAAGAATCCATTAAACAATTTATCATCATGTGATGTGTAAGAATACACATGCTAAACTGTATTGTGGTGTTTTCTTCGTGATTTTGATGACTTCACTGCCTACAAAGAAATTAACATTTATTTAAAATGTGACTCATTTTTTGCTTAAGCATACATGTACATTGTAAAAACAATCAAATTATAATTCTATTTACATTGACTTGTGACCATGGATCGTCGTCCGACCAGTCTTCCCGTCTCATACAATTACTTCATTTGGAAAGGCATAGGAAGCGGACAAGGGGCCTCCACCTTTTTTTCCCGTTTTTTTTTTCTTTCCTTTTTATTTTTTTTGGGGGGGGGTGGGGTTGATTATTAAAATAGTGCTTGTCCACTGAAAATACCTATTTTTGATCTTGTTACCTACGCTTTTGACTTGTGAGCGCTACTTCTCTCAGATGTGTCAGTATCCTCCCCTGACCCCTTTAGCGGCTTTTTGGCTGGCTTCTTCAATAAGGAAAGATAATAATAATAATAATAATAATAATAATAATAATAATAATAATAATAATAATAATAATAATAATAATAATGAGATAGATAGATAGATAGATAGATAGATAGATAGATAGATAGATAGATAGATAAATCACACTCTCCACTTTGGACAATGTAAGTAGATCTATGTTATATCGGTTTTGGACCTTGGTGTGATTCCTGCATTTCTACAAAGCCGGCATGGCCCAGTGGTATCGCGCTCTCCTCCTGATCGGGAGGCCAGGGTTCGAGTCCCGCTCTGGTCATGCCGGTGTCCTGTCTTTCAGATGAGACAGTAAAAACCGAGGCCCCGTGTTGTGGTATGCATGGCAAGTTAAAGATCCCTCACTGCTTCGGGTGGGTCCGTTGCAAAGGTCAAAATTTGTATGCCCCGCATCAGGCAGATACCGTCACCATATACGTGAAATATTCGTGGCTTGGCGTTAAACAAAAATCAATCAATCAATCAATGCCTTTCTACATTATAGGTAATAGTCCTCGACAGTGGCGTATTTAAAGGCGGCGAGGGCATGACCCCCTTTTTTTGGCTACAAGTATGAGTAAAACTTCAGATTTGGCAGCCAAAATGCCTTAGTATTTTGGTTAATATTTGACTTCAATTGTGGGTTTCCCCCTTTTCGGAAATCCTTGATCCACCACTGCTCGATTTAATATTGGACTCTTGGATCTACATAAAATTCTCTTGTTTAGAGAGAGAGAGAGAGAGAGAGAGAGAGAGTAGTGTGGCATTTGATTTTTATGATATGTGGGGCCAAAGTCACACGCTTTGTAAAATTAGTTCATCAGTCAACATTTGCACTTGATGATATATTGGCATCTAGACAATAACATGTTTGCAATACAGTTTGAAAGTATTATATAAAATAAACAGACCAAATGCACACAATAAATTATGTTCTCTGAGAATGGCCGCACACAGTGGCCCGCGATATATTTGCACATGCAAATTGCACTGCGACCTATTTGCTTGTTTCGTGGCATTAAAAATTCGTATTCAACTCTGAATAGTTATTACAGTGGTTCATTTAAATGTTAATGAATGGTAACGTGTAAAGAATATAGTGAGTCGATTTTATATCCCGACCCATAGATTAACGTTTCAATTCTCGTTAGATTTACACAGCGAGGGGAGAGGGGAGTGATGTCAGGGGGATGTAAGACAATGGCGCCCTTCCCCGCTTTTGAAACTCACTCGTGTCCTCACTTTTAGAAGAATAATTACATTCAAAAATTAAAAACAAACAACAAAGCAATGAAAAAAACCCTTGTCCCCCCTCCCCTCCAAAAAACCTCAACTCACAGCAACCCCCCCCCCCGTTTTTTTTTTCACTTTCTATTGAAAAATATTGCAATTCTTTGTGTTTACCTTCGGATATTTGCACCTACGCTTCTCCGGATTCGGCCACTGAATGTCCTTATTTGTAAACCCACACCATCTGTTGGTCATGAGCCTCATACTGTAACATAGAGATATTCCACTTAGGATTTCTCTTTCGTTAACTTAATTCGAGTAATTTTGATGCACATTACACCAATCTGCTTGAAAACTGAGCCTACCACTGTAAAATGAACACCACCGACTAATTCCATCTAATATTGAAAAATAGTTTTTCCTTCTATAAAATTTCCTAATTTCTCTATTATTATTATTATCATAATTTGTATGAATGTCAAGGTTTCGGATGACACAGGCTGATGTGGCTCGGTGGATGAAGTGCTCGTCTCATGACCGAGGGGCACCGGGTTCGACTCCCACCGTGGATACATCGATGTCCTGTCTTCTAGATCAGACAGTGAAAACCGAGGTTCCGTGTCACGGTCGGCGTGGCATGTAAAAGATCCCTCACTGCTTCGGGTGGGTCTGATATAAAAGTATAAATTTCTATACATACATCAGGTATTGATGCCGTCACCATAAACATGAAATAATCGTGGAGTGACGTAAAGCAATAATCAATCAACAAATCAATCAATCAATCAATCAGTTAATTCATATGAAACGAGCTTGGATTGAAATAATGCTCCTTTTCCGTATTACGTGTAAATTCACCTTTTCCTAGATCCGCGCGCTCAAAGAATGTTTCATTTTACAAATTCCTATAGGTAAGTGTCAAGTGGAATCTAATTTACTCTAAAGAGATTAGGTCATCATCTCTTTGATATTACATTTACGTAGCTTATTAAACGCAAGCTGAGTTTAATGCTAGAGTTTTTGTCGGCAATGTGTTGCGCAACTATTTTCTGGATGACAGCGTTTAATGCTATAACTCGTCAGTGTCTGAGTGTATGTATAAAAGTGTATGTTCATGTCTTATCTAGATCAATAGTATATGTGATATTTCATAACTATCAGTGTCAACGGTGTGTATGTGTGACTTACGACTGAAAATGTAACATTTGACGATTCTACATTATCTAAACCCCTCCCTCCTTTTCCGAGAAAAAGTGTTTCTTTTTGTCTGTTTTAATTTTCTCAAATTCTGGTAAAACTTGAAAATTCTGGGGGAAAAACTTTGATCTTATCAAGTAAAAAATTGGGGAAAAAATACTTAATTTCTTATCTGAAGGGTTCCGGAGTTATTACTCCGCCTGGAACCGTTGTAGGTTTCAAACATTATCGTCACATTCTTCGACTTCAAATTTCGTAGCGTGTGAAGTTGTGCTCTCTTTATGCTATATTGCAATTATATTGCTTGGGTCAATGGAAATATGCCGCAATAACGTAAACCGTCGCATTTCACTGGCATAATATCATAGCGGTACAGCAGCTCTTAATACATTTTAATCTAATAACCGAAATGTGTCCGGGAATTCCGGGGATATTATTTACACAAAATTGATAATTTGTCTACTATCTAGACGCGCAGAAGTACAGCAGTCACGGTGTTTATGAAGTTTATCTTCCAGTGAAGGTTACATATTCCTGTAGACGTAAAACTAGATCCACCCCTGATAAGTAGAGGTTATCAGGGGGTGGATCTTGTTCTTGACAAGTAGCACCCAGGACGTACGCCTCTAATTTTTTTGTAGAGTATAAATTCGTTGGCTGAACAATTTTACTGTGATAACTTAATTTGATTGATAGAGTGGCAAATGGAGCACAGAAAGATGGATGGACCCTGAATATTGCAATTTAGTGGCGTATATTCTATGTAAGCTAGAAAGCTCTTAGCCTATACAAAAATTTCAAGTATACTAGTACATTATACCCGAGAGCAAAATTGACGACTAATATGGCGTCAACTCGGATATCGACGCACAAAGCTTTGTGTTATACTAAAGTTTAAAACATTATGTTTAAAAAAAGTTTAAACATAATAAATGTTTTAAACTTTAGTATAACATTTGTACCCTAATATTTTTATTTGCATAATTCTGGTCACAATAGCCGCCAAGACCGCCACTGCAGAACCAGGCCATAGGAATCCGGGCAGCAGGAGGGGGGGGGGGGCGGTCCCCAGTTTGTTTTTTTGGCTGATCATGTACTGATTTCTTTATGGCGTCACGAAACGAAACATATTTCAAGGTCTCTCTCTACATGTGAATGTTTTCCCCGGCCTTGAGAACGTTCCTTTATGTTCAAGAAAGATTAAAAAACTTATCTGCGAGCAACAATTAATGGGGTAAGAGAGACTCAGCGACTTGTCCCCTTTCCCTCTTACGGGTCGGAGAATCTCACTCGATCCTGCATAATTTTTCTCAGAGCTTCGCGCCTCGAAGGAAGCCTTCGTTTATGTCATAGCCTACACATGTATCTCTCATACAGTCCGCTGTTGATCTCCTCGAAGGTTTTTCGTTTGGATTCCAGTGAATATTACATCTCTTTATGTGGCATACGAAAGGAGTAGCTGCAAGCTACAGAGATAGTATGCCTCTTAAATATCGATTCGTACCTTTAATTCTGGCATTATTTGTTGTGTACGTCAAGTCAAAATTGTTAATGTAGTGATGGCGTTAGATTGAGCATTGTACAAATACTTCGGCCTTTGTTCATCCCCCACCCCACCCAAACCCTGGACAATGAGGGATCTTTCACGTACCAAACATCTATGACGGACCTCGTTTGTTTTTACTCGCTCATTCGAATGACATGCATGCCACCGATGAGAATTGCATAATCGAACCCGGGACCTTATGGACTCGAGTCAAGCACGCATCAGATTGTGCTATACTGGCTCCGGATTTCACGTCATACGTTATTGGTTTTCGATTTGGAATGAATTTATCTCAATGATTGCACAATTTTATTTAAGATTCGTAAAGATCAATTCTAACCAGGTAATGAACATTCGTTTCTGCTTTTCATGATCAAACCTTAGTACTTACAGTGGCGGATCCAGGATTTTCAAAAAGAAAAAAAAAAAGGGGGGGGGGGCAAATGGGTATTAGCCAAACTTCTCAGTCATTTTTGGTGCAAAATCTAAATCCGCCACTGACTTATAGAAATTAAGCGAGTTATGTACCTGGATACTCCTCATCGTCAGCGGGCGCTGTTTTTGAGTGTGAAACTACAGGGGGTACCTTTGTGTACAATCATTTTCTCGCCTTTCATCGCTCGATGTATAACATCAGACGGTGTGGAGGGGGAGACAGCACGCAGACAGTGTACATTCCCCACATCAAAAGATGCGTTGTCATGTCAACCAATTACATACTGTGGATTCCGATGATGCAATCACGGCATACCAATGTCAAGGACATTTTCTTACCGAATACATCACACCTTCTCGAGGTTACAAACAAATGTATTCAATCGTCATCGAAAATGTATTCCACAGCAGCAAATTGACAAAATGTGTAAACGTCATAATTTTCTGCGTATTTGAATAAGAAAGATAAAAAGATGGATACCCCCCCCCCCACTCTTAAAAAGAAAACCAAAATAAAAACCTCGACAGAAAGGCATACAGAATCAGCAAAAATGGAAAAACGAATAGAAAAACAAGCGAAAGAACTTCCATTTACCAAGAAACCTCTAAAAGGAGCGGAGATCAGGGTCCGGCACCATAAACTGAGAATATATACTTAAGTCATAATTTCATATTCTTCTGTCCAACAATGAATTAATAACTGGGATTTGGATTTTATTGAGTTTTATTCTATCGATAAATAGAGTTAAACCATTCTGCATGACAACTTATTTAAAATGAAATAAATGACTTAGGTATTTTCTCAGTTTATGGCACCGGACCCAGGTGTCAGGGGAAAGTAAGCAGTAAGTTCGTTTTCCCATAGATTAACTGATGTAAAAGAGAAAAAAAGAGATTGAAAAAGTGCAGTCTGCAATATGAATTTCATTTGTATTATACCTGTGCCTCATTAGCACTCATTTCCTATAATCTGATTTACCGAAATAGTAAGTAAGTGAGTAACGCACGACCATATGACGTTTTTGTATCGTTATCACGAAACCAAATGATAAATATGTAATAAGGCACGAGAATTAAATTCTGCTAATTACATATTAGCAGTGTACTAAAATGATACGTCATCAGTTTTTACTTAGTTTTAATGACAAGTTTCCATGGCAACGTATACTAAATGTAATACTCTTTCCGAACATTATATAATTTACGAAGAAATGTGACAATTTGAAGTTGTTGTAAACAGATCATTAAGGCTATAACACTGCTCTGTATGATTTACATGTCTATTTTGTATTTATAAACTTTTGGTCATCCTTTTTAGAGTACATATCACCAATTTATGATACTAGAACAGTTGCAAGCCTCGTTTTCATAATTTTGTTTATACTTTTATTTATTCAGGTCGTCCTAAAATGCATGTTATCTATACAAACTCCGGCATGTAAACGATTTTAAGGTATACAAAGTTACAACGTCTGATCTAAAAATAAACATTATTATTTACAATTTGTCATTTCCTGTCTATAATGATACAATTGTTTATATTTAATTGCTTTTCATCGAAATTTTGTGTCATTAGATTTAATTTATTGTGCAGTGGAAGTTGTTTTTCAGTCACCTTCGCCAAAAAGTATATATATACTTTCAAGATAAATGTTTCATATGCGTTTCCAGTTTATCTTAATTATACATGCTGCAAATGAACAGACTAGCATGTTGTAAATGAACAGGCATAGCATGTTGGAAATGAACAGACATAGCATGTTGTATACATGTGAACAGACATAATATGTTAAACAGAAAGCTGTGTGACAAATGTTGATTATCTTTTTGCGGCTTCTTTGATATCAAATTGTGGCCGGATAAACCCTGGCATATGTAAGAAAGATAAAACGTTTTTTCGACTTTGTGTTCTGGTATTTTAGAGGTGGTATGTCTACTTCCGGTTCTGGCAATTCTGTTATTCCGCGTTTTGTAGTTTTCTCCGTCACTAATTACTCCAGAGAATTGATGCAGATAAAATATTAATCATTGTAGCATGCGAACCAGGTCTTCGATGTCATACAGTTCTGCAGGTAACAATTCTTATATAAAAAGGTCTCCATTATTTTTCGACATTTTCTAAAATAAGACGTCGGACTAAAATGTACTAAAGCTCAACCTGTAATATTATATATAGGAGATCAAAAACAGATTCAAGAAAAGGTACATAATCGTATAAGGAATATTTTCAAATTCTTTATTGAAAGTGTAGGATTTTGTGTAGTCTATTTTTGTACTAATTAAATACGAGAGTTGACCAGTTGGTCGATGGTTTCTTCCGGATATTTAAAGTCCGGTATAGGTTTACACAGGATATGACATTTAAGCCACAAAATAAGTTAATAACTGAGCATAAGATCCTTTCATATTAGTAGGATGATAAATATTACTGAGTATGTGGACATATGTGGACAATCGGAAACCGTAAATTTTGTTACAAAATATTGAAAATCCTTCAATATTCTTTATGGAACATTACACCTTTGTGATTTGCAGAATGCACTTGCGGGTTTCAAGAATAGAATTTTAATCGTTTCAAAGACGGTTGTACGAGTCAAGTGCTATGCAGTGCATGCATACTGTTGAGAAATGTATAATTCGCCAAATAAGGAGTGTTCGATCTTCGAATTTAACAAAATGGAACGCCTAGAAGAGTTGTCATAAAAATTGTAAATTTCCCAACGGAACACAACGAAATAAAATTAGTTATCGGTCATTACAGGTAATATTTTCAAATTTCCGACGAAATGAAAATAATTAACAACATGCCAGGAAACATTTGAATTGGTTAAACTAAATGTAACTAACACCAATAGAATAAACTATCAATTGATCAGTCGTTGGGTAGTGTATTTATTATGATATTATTTGAGTATCTTATTGGTCGAGCTTGATCAAGGTAGTCATATATTTAATATAGGCTATTTTATAATAAGAAGCGGTCTTTTGGATAATTCGATACAACCCCATCGGGAATAGTATCTGATTCAAGGCATCATGTACTTTTAACGTCCGAGTGGTCAAAACAATCTTTATAGAATATATACGACCGGTCAAGCGCCTTTAATTGCTTGCTGGTCATACGGGCATCAAATATTTAAGTGATATATACGTTCATTAAGGTCGAGCTCATTGAGCTCGTCCATATTGATTTTGGCAATGTAGGATAAAATTTATGCCGATATATCATCATTATTTTGGCTTGAACTCTGACTCAACTGTATGTTCTCCGTTGAAATTCTTCTCAATGGGATATCGTTTTAAGCATCAGGTAGGGCTGTTACTTGATCTTCATTTCAGAAATTTTTTGTTTCTTTTTCCCACTATTTTTGTAAAATAATGGGTCAAGAGGGATGACTTTTTAAACTTTCAGTGCAAAATATTGTAGAAGTCTCAGCAATAGATTCTATTGTATCATACTTGAAGAAATTTATTTATTGTATTATATGTATATATATGTTTTTAACTATTAAAATAGTAGTATTTTAAAAAGAAAGAAAATGGAAATATATATATATATATATATATATATATATATATATATATATATATATATATATATATATATATATGTAGAAAAAAAAACCGAAAAAAAAAAAAACCGATTGAACTTACCAGATTTCATCAGACAGAATAAATTAAACCTCTTCGTTAAACTTATTTAACCTTCAATAAAACCATGTTAATAATTATCTACTTCAATAAATAAACTTTTTATTTTATAGATATACTCATTTAAGAGGAATGCACCTCTCAACTCTCAAACATAAGGTTTCATACATATTGTCGAGATATCGCACTTTAAATTATCAAAAGTTCAACTGCAAGCGCACAGGTATCTTAAGTGTAGGGAACAGAGTATGCATTTGCTTTGTTGAAATACCTCTGTGTGCGCAAGAACCGGTGTGATTGAGTGGATGAGGTATTTGATTCATGACCGAAAGGTCCTGAGTTCGACTTTCGCCAGGGATAAACCTATTTCCGGCCTTTCAGATGAGACGGTAACAACCGAGTTCTCGTGTCGCAGTAGGTTTGGCACGTGAGAGATCCCTCGCCGCTTCGGGATGGTCCGTGCAGAGGTATAATGAATTTCTCTGCAATGCATTAGACAGATGGGGGTCACCGTATACTTGAAATAATCGTGGAGTGACGTGAAGCAATAATCAGTTAATCTTTATCTGCAAAAGGAAAGATCCGCCCTATGTAAAACCCCGTAAATGTGTTACACTTAGAGCATACATTCTATACGGTAAATGGGGTTCTAACCCATGACTCTCCGGTTACGCACCTGCTATCCTTTTGCGACCCCTTTGCTTGTAAAAAAGGCTAATTTAGAACCTAACTTGAACTTTGTTTGCAAGGTATGAGGTACAGTCGACTTTATCAATGATATATCTTCGATAAGCCTGTATATTTTTGGTCAATGACCATTAGAATTTAGATAAATGCAAGCCCGGATGAACCTGGGGGCTAGTCTCCCACTCCCCCTATGTTTTGCCGATGATGGACCGAATGTTTAACATGTTTTGAAACGAAAAGAAATTCAAGGTTGTTCCCCCACTTTTGATATACTTCTTACGACCTTGAAATGTATTCTTTTTACATATACAATGTTTTGACATGGAATAATAAGTGGTCCCCGAAAAAGTGTTTGTGACTTTTACAACCCCCATGAGATTGATAGCCCAATTTTAATTCGTGAGGCTGATGATAGCGATTACTGTGGTTACTCCGCTTTACATTTCTTATCAGCATCAACATAGTTAAATGTACGTACTCACATTGTTTACATAATTATTCTTCTACTACGCAAGCCTCGATTTGAGTGAGTAAACGAGACTAGATCAATTAATTTAATCTACGTGTAGTTAATTCATGTGTGCAATATAGTGTGAACATACTGATACAATGCAGTCTGCGTCTCTTCATCACATTAAGCTTCAAAGGCGTTAATCTCTGCTGAGATACTCCAGTAACCTTGACCTTATTTCAACATGACCTTAATCGTTATTTTCCCGTGCATATCTTGGTTTACGTACTTTTCGCGATAACATCTTCTGCAATTGCACTTGGCAGGCCTAGTTTTTTTAATCTGCAAAATCAAAAGTCACTATAGTTCGTCTGCAAAAAAGACTGTATGACGTCAATCGACAAGACCGGAAGAATGTTAAACCGGAAGCTGAAAAATACTATCATTTGATAAGACAAGAGGAATCACAACAATCAGATTCAGGGTCTTGGAATTCGTCCCTGAAAGCGATAACATATTTCACATGACCTTGAAGACGTGAGATTAAGTGCTGAAAGTCAATTTATCATTGTTACATCGCGCATATTATCGGCGCATTCCCGTGCCACGCTTCGGTAGCATCTGCATATAGACAGTATGCAGTAGACATTGCGATGTAGTAAACATAGCGTGATTGATATTTAATAGCACGAAGCCAGCAGGACGTTCATGAAGACGTCATCATATACAATATCAGATTATGTTCTACAAAAAAAAAGCATATATAAATACATATACCACACATATAACTTTATTGGTATAATCTCGACATAATATTTAATCTATGAAAGGTGCTTATCATAGATGTCTTATCGCCTTTTATCTATCTTCCAGTTAAAGACCTCATTTTACCGTGTGAATGATAACTGAACTTTTAGTGGCAGAGTTGCTGTAATAGTTAATGGCGAGCGGTCTGAGTTCGAACCTCGGATTCTTTAATAAAATTACGTGTGAAAGGTGGGTTACTTCCTGTTATGATACAGCAGTAAGACTACAAATTTTTAAATGTGACGTAAAATCTCGACAAATCATACGAAACTAGTTCATCCTGAAGTATTTATAGTCGGTAACTGCCACATTTCCATGAGCAGTCAAAGTCAATGCTAATAATCGATCAATGAGGGTACGTCATCAAAGCAAGCAAATAAAGAGAGAGAAATCGTAAAACAATGTTAAACTACATGTATAAATATGTGGTCCAAATTTTTGTTGCAGTGTAAGTGTTGTATGTTTCAAAAGATCACTTATTATTAAAGGGGAGTGTTGGTGAACAAGGCTCAAAGAGGAAGGAAAAGCTGTCTCCATTTGAATATTAAACTTTTTCTATTACAAAAGATGGAGTCAAGACTTAAAATAAAAATGACTTTGTAAGGGGATGAAATGTAGAAGATGGCAATGGTGTTCCAAATTCCTATTCGACTTTTATACTTGTCAATACAAAGCAGTTTTGAGATATTTTATCTTAAGTGTTCAGCTTGAAATCTGAATACTTGTACTTCATTCGGTATACAATCAAAATGAATTTCAATTTGCAATAGGGTCGGAAAGTCTCGTCACGTGACATGCGGGATTTCTCGAGAAAAGCTGATACTGGTCAATTTTGCTAATTGCTTTGATATACATATTAGACCATAAAATGATAAACCAATGCTTTTGGAACTCTTCTAAATATAAAAATATAGGGTTTTTGGGGGGAAATAAACAATGAAACACGACCTTCTGTGTCAAAGTTTGGATTAGATTTAAGGAAAATCGAAGTACTTACTTGTATAGTGAATGACTGGTATGCATTTCAAGAAACTTCAATAGGTGCAAATATGTTTCTCGCTTGTTAAACTACTAAAACAATTAACTTTTTATCATTTAATGAGTTTAAGATAATAATTAAACTCATTTCAATGAAGTTTTATATAGTAGTGAGCAACTTCATACTGCCCGGAAACAGTTTAATTGATTGACTGAAAGAAGAACCATGACGGCATTCCGCGCGAGATTTGCCGACTTTATTCATTTACCCTGTCGTATCAGGTGCGATAACTGCAGTAACGAATATACTATCACGTTAAAGATTTTTATTAACTCATTGAATGTTTGATATGGATATATACCTGGCGTGTGTTATCACCCAGCAGGGGACGATTACATCTCTCCTAAACGATATCTTGCCCTCATGTAGACCTAATCTCTACCCAGAGTTACTGTTCCTGCTAAACTCGCACTAAAACATTCGTCGAAGTCCCCAATGCCAAGATTCTGACAAAACTGACTTTGGTCAAATAACTTGCACACATGCATTTAAAATTATTACTTGGTTTAAAACCTACTGATGGCTTTATACTATATACGAAACTGCACCTGAGTCGTATTTCTGGTGGTGTGTCACTTGGGATTATTTTGTGGAGTAGCCTCACTGTAACGAATGAAAACAAGACGTACAGAGAAAAAATCGCAAGTGATAATCAAATCTTTAAGATTCTGCTTTTCTCAGTAAAACATGTAATACAATCAATCGTCCTTTCCTTCTATTATTATTTTTTCACTTCGATTTCAACAGATAAGAAGTCATGTGACACCGGAATACCTTGTAGACGTTGACGGAGGTATCAGTGGGAGCGTAGCAGGAACGATAACTCCGGATAAATATTGATTTTTACCGTATTTCAATTATCAACTTAATTGCATTGTTTTTAACTATTTCGAGAATACACGTTCTCTCGTATTGTTGTCTGAACAGCATTTCATGTACCTAAATCGAAGATTGTGACACATGGCTTACGGAGTATTGATGTCACTACCACTGTACTCATTTTACCATTGGAGAATTCATTCGTGTGTGTGCATTGTCAAGAACGGACGATATCATATAGTAAACTCAGATCTCTTACCTTTAATACAGAAAAGTAAATATCAAACTGGATATGCAGAGCGTCAAACTCAGAGCTATAAAATTATGATTTTACCGATTTTACCGTTGTTTGATCCTTCGGTACTATTGGTACTCCGTCTACAACCCCAACCTAATCACGAAGCCGGGCATTACGAAGATCTGACATATTGCAAATTCTTTGATCAATATCTCCGCACATCTAATTCAAAGAAAAAAAAATTGGAACCTGCACAGCTAATGTGATAGAATCAGCAAACAACATGTCGCTTCTTATCTTTCTGCTTTCTTTCAAAACTGTCAATCCAAAAAGCATCGCCTTGTATTGATGTCTGCTAAAGACTTGTGGAATGCAGTTTTCTTTTTGTCACCTACACAGATGCGCTCCGTCATAGCATTCACCTTTACAACCATGTATTTAATTTCCATTAAAATCCGACAGCATACACTTTCATGTTAAATCTACTTCAAATAGCAGTAATGCATTGATAAAATGCATAATATTTTAATGTTAAATGAAATGATGGTCGTCGCCTTTGGCATACTTTATTCATAATAAGCGACATCACTGAGCCTTGTTTTTGCTCGAGATTTATTCATATTCCATCATTAAGCGAGCGTTCTTGTCATGTGACGAAGGGAGTCGCCGAAATTTTGTCTTTTCCGTCTAGAGGACAAATTGTTCCTATGTCAAAGCTAAATTTGGCTTCTGATTTCTAAATAAGGCTATGATTCATCCGGAAATGAAATTGTAATGGCCTTTGACCCCTAATTATTTGTTATTGCGCAATAACACTGCCATATATTCATTAAACAGAAGCAGACCTGTTATAAAATGATTTTACTTGTTGTTTGTTTTACGTGAAGGAGGGTTTTGGTTTACTATCTTCTGTTTATGAAATTATTGTGCATGCTGCACGTTTTATGCATAAGTATAGCATGAAATTACCAGGAATTGCAGTGCAAGCTATCTAATGTACAAGGCGCATTCGTGAAATGGTTGGTGCCGTCATGAAACCAATAGACGTACGGCGGCTTGGTACAAACTCCGCTACAATTTGAACAAAGACGAATTAGTAACGTACGGAGAAATCACAATGATTACAAAAGGCTTTCTAGGACACATTTTTACGAGTATTTGTCACAGCACTATTAATGAAATAAAACATTTTTAATAAAAGTGAAAGATTAAATTGGCACTGAAATTAGATAACTTCGAGAACATATTAACAAAGTTTTCGTATATTTACATAGATGTATATTAAAATGCATACATGTACATACATTTAAATACACCGATCCACTTTTGTCGAATGTTAAGCATTTTAGCGCAAAATACGACTATGTTGACGTCACGCAAGGTTGGACAAGTCGGACAATTGGCTATGACGTCATAAGTATAACAATCAGAAGTCCGCTAAATATCGCTTTCTATGCTGAAAAGTAGATCGGTGTATTCCAAAAGTACGCGACATCATCATTTAAAACCATATCCGAGTTTTCTGTGTATAACAAATTCAGATACGATGTTTGGCTGTATATACCGGAATAACAGTTGCCTGTTGGAAATCTTTAAAAAGGGTAAACTACTAAACATGTCAGGAAAAAAAGGATACCTATTCAAAAAGAATTGGAGCAAATTCCTGCTTAGTAATGCTATGCTTCTTTTATTGAAACATACCTTTAGATTACAGTATACCTTTAGTACCAACCCGGAACTCTGAAAGGGTTCTTGAAACCGAAGGAGTACCGAATGGTACCTAGTGAAAACTCATCTTCTCAGTTCGAGGTAGTTGATAAGACAAATTTTTGGTAAACGTTAAATTCATTGGATGTATCATTGCATCTTACAAGTACCGTTGCCGTATGATATTATATGTTAAATAATGTGATTAAGTACTAACTAAATTACAAGTGCTTTATCTAAATTTTATTATATATGAAAATCCTGCAATAATTGCTTATTCCTCGTTGTAGTTATATAACCATACCTTTATTTCCATATATGGGCAAATCCCCTTCCTTTACAGATAAAAATGACGGTACATCGTATACTTACATATACATTATAATGGTAAGAATTTTCTGAAGTGATTCAGCGTTGATATATTTCCCTGAAAAACATTTTGTTGAAATTGATAAAATCAAATGGGACACAAATTACAACACAGTGTTTTATAAATGATATAAAGGTTATATGATTTTCTTATATAGACGATCTGTGCAGTTTACGAGCCCTTATGACGTCATTGTGGTTTTCAGTCTGATTTCGGTTTTTGACAGGAATATTTGGAAACATTCTGTGACAAATTGTATAAATGCTTACGTGACCATGAGCTGTGGGCAACTATCAGAGTGTCCCCAGAAATGTCGAATCACGTTTACATCGGAGGATACGTGCGGAAGTACATCGTAAATTACGTGTAACCCGCGCTCTGAGGGGAAAGTCCCACGCTCCAATGAACCAATGAATTGAGCTGGGATGAGGATTAAGCTGCGAGATGCATTCTGATGAATGACAAAGTATTTCAATGCTGCACAAGTACGTGACGCTGAAGGGACACTTAAGCCAAGTATTCACGTACTCAGGTCCGGATTCTTGTACATGTTTAGGATAGCTTTGTTCAATCTGTTCTGAAAAAACCCCTCAAACACCGTCATTTTCCACGCAGGGTTGTCAGCAGAAAGAGCAAAATGGGAAGGTTGGGTGAGGGGCAGGGATGGGGTTGGTTTGGATCTCTATCACTATTTTGGGACCTTTGTTCTTGCAGTCATATATATATATATATATATATATATATATATATATATATATATATATATATATATATATATATATATATATATATATATATATATATATATATTAGATGGTAATTAGGTAATCTGTTAATCAATTTTACTAATTCATTATAATTTTATTTAAGAGAGAGAGAGAGAGAGAGAGAGAGAGAGAGAGATTTGCCTTAATCTATCTATAAAAAAAAAATTTATCAACTCATAGAGTAAAGCGAATTTCATGATATTACTGTAACCCCTTTTTTCCTCGGAAAAAAGTGCAACAAATGTGCACAAAAGTACACTGAGCATCAGTCAATACAACGTTTACACACAAAACGTATCATGATAAACCCTTGCATACGCATCCATTCATTAAACCTATCTTCACAACAATACGACACAAATGCGGAAATCCTACTTTTAAACCCCACTTAATTATGAATTGAAATCTTCAATTATTACCTGCATGTCACGTGTGAATTATACATTTATAAAAGGTGAAGTATTGTCTAGTTATTGCATCATATAGGGACCGGCGGCCGCTGTTACTACGTTGGTATGTATGCGTGTGAAATATTATTGTGGAATTGCATCATATTGTACCGATTTAGCGCCAACATGCTACATTTCCTGTAAGTAAGACGTGATGCAGATCACAGAGTTTTTTCATATATAAGTTTACACTTATCAAGATATCTGATATAATCCGTCAATATTTAGAGAATTCGGTAAGCTGATATGATCGGGAAATCAGATAATGTATGAAAAATTGAAAATCTATGACTTTAAATTTTGTCATATTTGAGTATATATAATGTATTTTTAAACATTAAAAATAATTTATTTATTATTTCTATTATTAGAGAAGGGTGGATGTGGTAGTGGTTGGGGGTGACATGAATTGTTATTCTAAGTGAAATGTGTTTTTTTTTTTTTTTTTTTTTTTTTTTTTTTTTATTTAGTTATTTATTACATAGTATTTTTTTTTTTATTTCATTTCATTTTGGTTAAAAAACTGACTTTCTAAAACGTGCATATTATTCATTTTAAAGTTTTGAAAAAAAAAAAACCGAGACACTATTTCACCTTCTTCCATTAAAAACCTTGATTTATCGAAATCATTTAAATCTGTACACCGGCTATAAAGCCTACATATTATGCTACTGGTGTATGCTGAAGGTATCGCAATTTATCATGAGTATAACGCAGCGATAACAAACAATTTAAATAGAGTTTACATTTCAACCTCAGACAGAACAAATCGGGGCTAATCCAATAAAATGTCAATACAGCGGGTAAAAGACTTTTGAAAGGATATCGTCTGACTCTTGATAAAACTGTAATGCACACACGCGATTTGAATTAAACTCGGTGCGAGATCAGAAGTCCCGTGGAGAATGTCTTGGTGATACCTACTTCCGGTGTTCGAGAACATCGCAATTCCACTGCAATATCAGTTGTTATGAATGAAATAGTAGATAGCCGTTTTTCTTCGATTTTCGGTGCATATTGAATCATGTGCTTTCATGTGACGCCGAAAGATGTTGCAGGTGTCAAAAATAAATATTGTTAAGGTACGGAAAATATGATTTGCACCGAGACCCATCAATTAATGACTATAGTTCTAGCGGTTCATTCAGTGATACGGTACACTTACCGGGAATGTAAACACAGACATTAAAACTGTTTGATGTTGTTTGTTTATCTTTTACAGGTTTGCTAATGAAAGAGGCCAATCGAGGTTGCATTCGCTGTTGCCAACCCATTCTCACGACGATTCCATAGTTTCCTATGGGAATTACTCAAGCAATAACTACAGAAATTGTTGTCAAATATGTAGTGGGAGAGAAATTCAGCGCATTATTCCAAATTCCAATATATGTTCGGATTTCAGTGCCATAGAAAAGACAAAAGAGTTCCAAAAAAAGGGAAGTAACTGCTTAAAATTTGAATTCCGTAGTAGACATTCGTCAGGAAATGAAGTAACTCATATATGTGACAGTTGGATAAAATATTTCCGTAAACACAAAATGACCAGGACGATTGTTAAATGCTTGGTATTAATTGTGATTGTGTCTTGTATTGGTGTCTATGGATACAGAACATCGTCTATGACGTCATCTGTGTCGTCATCGAACAATGATGTTAAGATTGGTGGACCAAATACGATATATATGGTAAGTAAACAGTTTAGATATAACAATAATAGAATAGAATTATCTTTTAAACAGTAAATTTTGAGACAAAGAGAAAGAGAGAGAGAGAGAAAAAATGGTCGCAAGAATTTGAGATAAATATCATACTTGACAAAGTTTTAGATGAAAAATGAGACAAGCACCTTGCATCACGTAATGCACTTTTGGAGGATTGAGGCACAGAGATAATAATAGTCATTCCTTCGTCTCCCCTCTGCAAGAGATTATAGAATAAGATATAGTTGTCTGATACTCCTACATACAAGGTATATAAAAATAGATAAAGAAAACATCTGCGGACAGAAGTACAAATGTGAAAGTACACGTGACATCTATATATATACAAACTACAAATAATAGGTATGTTGTAAGTTACACCAAGATTAATTCACTTATATGGTGGGTGGCAAAACTTGCCTGATATATTGCATAGATTTTTTTACCAATATAACGGATCTACCCTAAGCAAAATTTAGACATATTCAACGGATCTACTCTTAGCAGTAAGGGAACCTGTGCCACGCCAATCGTGACACGGGATCTTGGTGTTTATTGTCTCATCCAAAAGAAAGGACACCCACGAGTTACCTGCGGGACTCGAACCCGGAAACTCTCGGTCACGAACAAAGCACTTTGTCGATTGGAAGGAATTGTGAATTATACATGTAGTTGTATGATCCAAAAAGGTAATGGCTGAAAAAGAGGGGGGAGGAGGAGGAGTTTATATGTGAGCAAAATGGTCTCGCATTTTACTGTATTAAATACAATTTCGTTCTCGTCCAACAAGTGGATTTAGCGATTTCGGTTGTTTGGAAATGGGAATTCTTTTAAAAGATATTAATATGTGTAAGAAGAAAATTTGTTAGTTGGCTAGAAAAGTTATGCCTTTAAGGCTTTCAACAATTATTTAGCAAAATCGGTAAAATGTCTAAAATACAAGTAGGCATTACTTAAAGAAAAAGACATCCTATAATCATATATAGAACACCAACAAAGGGGGGGGGGATTCTAATCGGGACTCCTCGTGTCTTTTCCTAAATACATTTGTAGAAAAAGCACGTGAAAAGTTACGGTCAGAGAGTAATTGTAATTGTAGTCTAAATGTCCTCTCTGTGTGTGTACTGTATCCAGGGTATTTCTAAATAGGAAAATGTTATAGTGAGAAGAGAGTGAGACATAGAGGGAGATAAATTTAGGAAGACCCCCTCCCCCTGTCGCACAAAAGCTCTCATATGACAACTTAAAACACATGTAAATATGCATACGTGTTTCATGTTAAGTTTCTACATCCTCTCCTCTCCCCCCCCCTTTTTTTTTAAATTCACCTTGAGATACCATTCTTTACTCATATCCTGGATATACCACTGGAAAAGAAACAGAAAGAGCTGCAGATGTTGTTAGCTTAAGAATCTGATTTAAATGGATGGTTAGCTTCGCATTAAAGTATCCAACAGGTGGTGAACCAGAATCTTTCCATTTATATACATGTCAAAGAAGAAAAAGAAAAGTAGGAGGAGGTGTTTATTTTATTATCATTATTATTATTATTATTTTAATAATGAATTTTTGACATTGGACTACATTATCCAAATGGTGTCAAAGAAGAAGAAGAAGGGGAAAAAAGAAGAGAAGAAAAAAAAACATAGTATTTTGACATAGTTGTTAAAGTGTTTATGTTTTGAATAATGAAGTTTTTATATTGAACCATATTATCCAGATGGTATTATATCTTCAGTTTACCCTTTATTACGACACATCAAATACAACCGTCACTTTGATAGAGTTACGTCGTCTGTTGATTTGTAGCAAATCTATTGAGATTACATGAATTGTACAAAAATAAGATAGGCGCATACAGATGTTACCAGAGTTATGATGGAGTGGTTTATATGGAAGGATTGGTTCACACTGCATCATTGAGACTTATGTAGTTCAATAACACCAAACAATGACAATGTGTCGGATGTACGCATGCGCATAGCGTTATCTATAGATACAAACTTGATGCGAAACCAATTTTTAGATTCTCTTTGCAGTTTACTATATTTGCATTATGACTTTAATGTATTGTCTTGATAAAGGTTTTATCTTCTAGATAAAATTAAATAGATAAAATGCAATGAATTAAAATAAGATATTTAATGAGATATAATATGAAATGTTATCCGAGAGTGAAAAAAACCAAACATTTGTACTTATCTAAAAACTTAGGAAATGTTTTCATGATGCGAAAAAAATTATACTGTGTTTCATTGGAAACCGTATAAAGTAGTCCATGTTTTATCAATAATATTCAATAATACTAAAGTTTCTAAATCGTCTATACACATGCTAAGAGTTTCATTGTCGATACTGTACTCTATATATAGCGACTGCGCAAGACCAAAAAGAATTGTTTACATTCAGTAAATAAATTTATAACAGCGTTCAGCTGTTTAAAGAGCAATGCAAATGCACGGATTCTTTTTTTCATTTTTTATTTATTCATGTAAGATGCATTACTTGAAGATTGACAAGCTTACTTCAATAGGTGGATGTTAAATATAGAATTCAGTCATCTATTGTATTTATTTATTTTTATGTGCAGTCATGTATTTATACAATGACATATTTATTGAGAAAGAAAGAACGAACTTTCCACCGAATGCACTTCATATAAATCACTCCCCAAAAAACTTGCTACAATGGATTTTATTTGCTTAATGCACATTATGTTTAATCTAATAATTTACTGGGTTAAGTTTTAAATATTTGATGGTAAAACATAAAAATGGTAAAGTTCTTCCTCTTCTCGGTTTGATTTCTGCAATTTAGTCAAGAGAGTCAGTATCGAAGCCAATCGAGGGAAGGAAAAATACAGGGGCTGGAAGCCAGAAACAAATATCTTTGGCTTATTATCGTTATCGTTATCTGAATTCTCCCTTTAAACTAGAATTTGTTTTGCAAATGGTAATTTATAATGAAAGTATAAGATGTAAGAGCAGTGATGGGCATTCCTTGGAAGCATGAAATGCTAGGCATTTTAAAATGACTATCACCATATCAGTGCTGCCAATATACATGTGATGTATATGTATATCCGACATGACCTTAAACTCAATGGGACTTGAACCTGTGACTGCCGGCTCGTCCTTTCAGTCCGAAAGTGTGTCGAAATTTGAGAATAAAAAAACACAAATGGGGTGGGGGCTAAATCATGCTATATGTATATAGAAAAAATCGTTCACTATTATTTCATATCCTGTAAAACCTTGCGAACCTTTAAATGTCGTGTAACTTTATTTTGGCGTGAATCTCAAGCAATCAATCAATGTATATATAAATAAATAAATGAATATATATATATATATGATAAAAAAATTCAATCGAAACGTATGCTATTAACTCCCTATAACGTCATCAATGCTATGACGTCACTGAACTAAAGTTACTTAGATACGTCATACTAGTTGTACATTCAGTTCACCTGAAGATTGTAAAATGTAAACATGAAAGTACTTGTGATATACAATGAATGTAATTATTTATTCTGGAGATGTTGGACTTTTTACTTATAGATATATATATATATATATATATGTTCGCGAGATATAATTTTGCCGAGAGGCGATATACCTGAAGCATTTTAATATTTGAAAGAAGAGAAGCGAGAACTTGATTTTCGCTTGAAGTCGTACTCCTGAATTACGCAAAAAGTCCTCGCAATAGAAAAGTGATTTATTCCATGATGACTGTTTGAATGAAAAATCACCAAATAAACATAGACATATATCGATGTAGTTAATTCCTAGGTTTTGTTACAAAATCGATTTTACATTGCAATTTTGTTTTAATCAGTGTCATTTACATCTGCGTATGTTTAATAGCATATTGTTAAATTTTGACTTTAAATCACTAGTAGAATGACGTATGTCCATTTTTGAACTTTAATGTGGAAGGTTTAGGTTTTTGAAAAAAAAAATATTGTTTAGAGGAAATAATGTCTGGAAATGAAATTCTGATGCTTTTTACATTTTGCCAATTTTAATTTTTCTGTTTTGTCTTCTAGTCATTTATGTAAAATGACACTATATTCATAAAAATAAGGACACTTGTACGTTGACATTTTTTTAACGTAGCCAAACTATTCGACATATGTAGGCTATCTATAAACGCTTTCACATATCAAGTAGAAATCTGGTAAAGCAATTATTAAGACATATAGTTGCTGGAAAATTACAGAGTTCAAAAGTCTCCACAACGTTTCACATTTATTCATCTTATACACAATTCGTGTCGGATTTCATTGAAATAAAAAAATTTGATTTTTATTTCATCACAATCATTTTCATTGTAAAGAAGGGCCGAAAAAAGAGCATATGAAATGAATACACAAAAATGCGCAATCATGATACTCGCAATGTGATGGATGCGTGAGACAGATATTGCAAAGCTGTCATTTATTTCTTAACGTATGTAAAAGTTATAATAAAAATAATATAGATTGACAGATAAAGTCATTTTAAAAGAAATTAAAATCACTGCACATCGTTAATGTATTTGTATGAAGTTGACATTGCAAGGAGAATGTGTATGACCCCCATTATTCATTATAAGGATGAAAGACAGCAGAGTAATATTGCAGAGGATTTAAGTTCTTGAAACGCAGTCAGATGGAAAATGCAATTCATTTGTATGTTAAACGAAGAAGGGCATTTTGAAATTCTTCTCAGTTTTTGAATATGCATTTTCCTTACCTAACAGGTAAATTATTTAATGATTAAGTGGCTGGAACAGCTATGGTAGTGACTCGCAGTTATAAAACATATCAGGTATCGATTTCATGTAAATTTAAAGATTTTATCAGACGCTTTAAAAGTTAAGGTTCTGATCATATCTGATAAATATAAAAATACAACGATGTATATGAGATACTTCTGAAGCAAACTTAAAGACAATTATAAGGTTTAGCTATCTCGTGTAGGTGCAATACGCCCAACATATCAAATCGAGGCTATGCCGAAGGAATTCGTATCAATCCGTCCCCAAAAAAATGTGCACTTACAATTCGTGACTAGTAAATCCGAAAATGAAAAATTGAAAATATTAATGTAAATCAAACTTGCAGTTTCAAATTCAGTTAAAATCTTTTCTGGCTCTTGACCGAGAGGTCCCGGGTTCGACTTCCGCCGTGGGCAGACCCGTGTCATGTCTTTCGGACGAGACACCGTGTCACGGTTGGCGTGGTACGTAATTTAGATCCCTCGCTGCTTTCGATGGGTCCGTTGCGAAGGCAGAAATTTCTATGCAATGCATCAGACAGATACCGTCACCATATACGTGAAATAACCGTGGAGTGACGTAAAACAATAATCAATCAATCAGTCAATCAATCAATCAATCAAATTCAAGTTTGAATATTCTTGTCTTAAATTGAACTGAGAATTTTCGGTTTAGTAGTCTATATATATCGACCACATTTTCTGTCTTATCTATTAAGATTCCGTGGCCTTCATCCATTTGTAATTACTGCTATCTTTTCAATAATAGACATGGACTGGTATATACATTTATACTCAGTGCCTTTGAAAGAGGCACATTCCTCTGACTATTGGAGTATGGATAGTTTTCCCTCATTAACATTCAATTGCAAGGAGATGAACCCCTTATTTTATACAGGGGCGTACCAAAAGGACCTATGATGTGGACATTCTAACAAACCCGTGGGTCCTAATGGGTTCGTAATTGGTCTAGAACTTGTCGGGGCCAAGACAGTAATGAAACCCACGGAAGCATCTGCATGTTTTTAGAGTGGCGAGATTTTTAGTGTGATCTGAGGAGAATACATCGTACAATGGAAGTCTTGTCGTAATCTCTCTCTCTCTCTCTCTCTCTCTCTCTCTCTCTTGTGGGATTGATAAGTAGGATTTCCGCATTTATATCGTAATGTTGTGGAGATAGTTTTAATGAACAGATGCGTATGCAAGGATTTACATACGTTCTGCAGTGGCAGATTTAGAGGGGGGAAGGTCCCCGCTTTTCGCCACATATTTACAAGTAAAACCCAGATTTGGCACAAAAAATGGCAAAGTAGTTTGACTAATACACATGTCCCGCCCCCCCCCCCCCCCCTTTCGGAAATCCTGGATGCACCACTGTTTTGTGTGTAAACGTTGTATTGACCAATGCTGAGTATACTATAGACGTATTTGTTGCAGATATTTTAGGGGAAAAGGGTCGGGGGCAAAAATATCACGAAAGTGGCTTTTCTCTATTAGTCGATGAAATTCGTTCCGTTACAATGAACGTTTGTAGAATGGGTTTTTATTTATCGACAGATAGAATTAAGCGATTCTCTCTCTCTCTCTCTCTCTCTCTCTCTCTCTCTCTTTCTCTCTCTCTCTCTCTCTCTCTCTCTGATGTGGACACAATTGCGTTTTTGTTTGATAATTTAATATATTGTTATCGAATAATGATAACAGATACATTTTATTATCTATATCGCTATCTTTATTCTTTCCTTTTAGAAAGACCTACTAAAGACAGTAAAACCTGAGGTACTACGAAAAAAGATGAAGAAAATGACATCATATCACGATTTCATTAGAATTTTTATGAAAAATGAAAACATGAGCGATGACGAAATCGACGATTTTCTACAGAGGCGGACGTTCTCTGACATCGATGTCATAAATCCCGTCGAGAAAAAGGAAGTAATGGAGGATGACTATGAGCCGTATATCCAAAGTCCGGACGAAAGTAAGTATCGCTTAAATTGACTGAAATCGTTCTTGTTGTCGTTCTATGCGTTTTCCACACAAGCATATAACGTGAAATATACTGCTGTTGTTTATGCGTTGAAGATGCCCATAGTATGGTATGTTGTCACTAAGTATTGTTGAGTCATAGTGTCTTTAAGCTTCGAATAGATCAATTTCAATTTCCGGAACTGGTTTGTTATTTTTCGTTCCAGTAAAAGTATTTCCGGAAATACCTAAGCTCCATATGGACACTTTATGTTACAGTACTAAGAAAAGGTTGCAAAATCAAGAATATATTCTTTTTGCAAATGTAACTGTTTTATAATATCTTGTACATTCCACTTCTAGAGCTTTAGATTTGTCATCACATTCTTATTTAAAAGAATTTCTGCACGTTATGCAATAAATGACAAAGTTTCTCCGAGTGACGTATTTAATGATGACGGTAAAATTATACATATATTGTTTTGGAAAAGATTAAATTCCTGACATCTGTGTAAAATGTTAACACATTACATGTTGAGTATAACTCGGGCAAATTAAAATGCACTGGATACCATTTTCTTTCTAACCAAAATAAACACTTTTTGTATTCATCCTTGTCTACCTGTGTCTTTGAAAAGAACTATGGAATTTTTGGGCGAATTATGTAAGTTATTTTGATATAAACTTACATGTATGCCTACTGGCACTAATTAAGGAAACCGAAAATTAATTATCACTGAGCTAAAACAAAATATATATGTACATGCACAAAGAAATCTGTTCTTCGAATGAATGCTTATTAGCTTCATGAAAAGCCATAGTGACCTTGAACCTTGAGGATGTAAGTAGGGCTTCAGGCTTTGAAAGTCGACGGGCTTTCTCATTTTGCGAAAAATCGTGCGTTCGGGTGTAAACTGGGGGAGGTGGGGGCATCGTATTTGAAATACAGCACAGCCAAGCGTATATTTTGAATAGATATCAGGAATTTTGAATGAATGACATAAATGACATGATTATTTAGTTGTTTCCGTAATACATAACATTGACTGGGACAGAAAACAACCCAAGAAACTAAAATTGTCCAAAAACAACTGAAAAAGGGGAACGAAATTACGTTACAAGAAATTCTCTAAAGCACGTGTTTTACATACAAACACTTGGTGCGTTCCACTGTCCAATTACCATTGTCAGATACGCAAGAATTCTTTTAAAGGGGCATAGTTAGGTATTTCAGACTTTCTGTCACACTTTCTCTGAAGGACCTAAAATCATATGTAAAACACCTATGAAAAAAAAAAAAGGAATGACCCCCCCCCTCAGGTTTATATCATAAACATCGTCTGACTATCTAGACAAATACACGGACGTCTGTGATCAGCACGTGTATTGAATGTGTCTGTTTTATTATATATACATATCTTTCTTTGAGATCTCACGAGAATCCTTTATAGCATTGGTCTTCCCATGACCTTAGCAAATGTAGAGATTTTTCTTCTTGATTTATGTTATGAATTTTATTGATGTTGGTACACATATACAGAAAGTAAAGCGTCGTGTTGCCTGCTTCGCATTCGAATGCAAGTGTTGCGTCGTCTAGGTGTGTGTTCTGTCGTAGACAATCTATGTATTATATTACGTATACTTTTACTACTTGATGAAAAGAGGGGCAGATTGGTTCTATGGCACTGCATTGGATTTCTGATATTGATCCTTTTTCCCCCTTTCCCAAAACAACAGAGTAAATTCGCGATAACAAAATAAAAAAGTACACAACTTTCCTTAGGTAATGTTTCGTTTTCCAAATTTAACTTATAAATGCAATACTATGGTTTAAAATGAAAGAGAACAATGTGTTTCTAGTATATTATTTATATTCATGTATTGTATAGCTCCATGGTGATTTCTGCCACATAACTGAGCCAGTAACTCCACTTTTTTAAAATATTAAATCTATAAAAGCATCAGAGAGAATGTACAAACTGTTATCAGCTTGGTATATTAGCGTGGTATCTCTCGCAAATTTCCGAGCAAATGACACATGTTCCTTTGCAATGTTAGGAGCTCATATTTCATTGACACGATGCTATAAATTCGGACACTAAAACACGGCCTGTCATTGGCATACCTGAAGCACTGAATGGAGATACCACAGAGAATGCTCAACGATCTCTATGGAAAATATTCTGGATTCCTTTCAAAGTGCTTCGTAAATAGACTCGCGTAGAATATTGATGTGGGGGAACCTTGACAGCGGTAGAAAGTCACCTTCTTAAAACGAAAAGTAATTCATGATAGATAATACATAAGGCGAGCCTGGCATAAATTCATCAAAATTCCGTCATAAGTGGGATTGCACCGGAAAACACCGTATAATATGCAAGTTGTAAAACAAACAAATACATCCAGAGGACGAGCAAGGACAATCTGCTTTCATTATAAATTGTAAAATCCGAACAATAACGGACACCGGAATGACTCATTTCCGTAGCGGAATCTTGAATGTATGACATGTCTGCCCCTTCCGTTCGCTTTGTCACAACCGTGGCCATTAATTGCGGTGACATGGCATTTGTTCGTTTCCTTGTCTCGACAATACATTCGAACAAAAGTATCTATATAAATTGTACTTATATTCCCTTTAAGTTACAGATTTTTTTGGCAAAATGAAAATAGGAGAGTTCATCAAATTTTTCATGCCAATATTATGAAACCGCGTGACGTTCGTATTAATGGTATTATGTAGGCATTTTATATATCAGAAAGACAAAAGAAACGTTATCCATGATCGTGTCACAAATGTGGTGACAGAGTGAAAAGTATACAATTACGATGTACTTTAAAATGAAAACATTTGGAAAGCATGCATTCTCTGAAACATAGTCATTATTTAAACGATACGGACTCTAATTACTCTCGTGAGATGAGCATATATATTAAATAATTAAGATAAGAACAAAACTAATTGTTCTGCTGACGTTGTATGCACACAGGAGACCATACTCCATTGACGACGCAGTCTTCCTTTTGCATTGCTGTAATTTCGTGTTGGACTCGTATGTCACACTTGAGTGCTATGTTTCATAGCTGTGCTTTTTGGACGATTTGATTTCGCAATCATAGATCGTTCTATATTTTGGCCTTTTTGCATCATCAGTTTATAACATTATGAATTTAAATTGAAGCTTTTCAATAAAGCAGAATGTTTCCACTTGTACTTTATATCTGCACTTTCGGTCATGGTGATTGAATCATATAATTTTTGACACTCCCGAACTTTCTTAAAGGTAAAAGTCATGTTCAAAGGTAAATATTTTGTCAACGAATATTTCATTCATGATTAGAGCGGAGACAATCTTCTGATTGGTTGGCAGGATATCTACGCAACGACGTCATAATTAATTGTCCTTGACGTCATTTGGCAACAATGATCATAAAGCATGAAATACTTTATTACACAAAGCACGTGGTGCATGCGAAATATGAAGAAAGGAATTGAATGCGTTTTCTAAAGATTTTGCAGAATGCGAGACTTCAAAGCGATAAAATGACTACTATATTCCACGACTTCTCATCATTGTTTTAATTTACAAAGATCAAAGATGTTCTTTTACTGACCGTACAATACTGATAATTCGTAAGGTAGTTATACGATAAGAAAGACGTCATTTTCAATATTGATGTCTTCTGCATCTCCTCATGTAACTACTTTGAAATCACATGACACTAAAAGTTCAAATCGGTCATGGAAAAAAACAATAAAATGAAATTCCTTGACATATTTTCTTGTTATCAAAAGCATCACTCTGTACCGATCCTGCAACAATTTCAGAGATAAACAAATGATTCACGAAGCCAGCAAAATATATGCATAAGCATATGGATGATATCAGATTTTTACATAAAATGTTTTTGTGTACAGTGTTGCATCAGACATTTGCATACATACACTTCAAAATGTTTGTTCCGTTTTGTTTATTTTGGTTCACGTTTCTGTTTTTAGTGGCAGTCAAAGCAGTCGACCACATAAACGAAGTAATGGCCAGTCCTCTAGCCGAGTGTCGTGTACCTAAGCCGGAACTCGTTTATATTCCACCGGAAGGGGATAAAATGTTCGCCCCGGAATATACCATTCTACACCGATGTCGGAACACGACAGGATGCTGTTGGAACAGATCGCAGACATGCGGTGTAAAGGCTATTCAAGTCGTGGAGAAGTTTTTCTTTGTGAGTACAGGTATTTTTTATTTGGTACCTATGTTTATTTTGTAAACTTGACTTGGAATTCGCAGTGACGTCATCGTCTATATTACTTTATGTAGATACCCGAGGAGTCTGTGTAGGATTGTTTGAAGAAAAATTCGGAATTCAGCTTTTAAGAATCAAATTTTTAGACTTATATTGTCTTTAAAAATATAATCGAAAAAATGTTTAGAATGAGCATTCAAATTTTACCTATTGAAACCACAAATATATTCTGATCTTTTTTTCTGTCAAAACCACTGTAACGATTTGTATTAAAAACCGAGTTTTATCCCAGAAGATTCCGAAATGTCTCGAATAAAATACATAATTATACGAATATCCGATATCGACCATGCTAAGGCCATAGTAATTCCTTTTCCCATAGGGTCCCATGTTAAATTACCAAAATTCCAGCAAGTTTTACACAACTTTCTGCATCTTAGCTTCATATAACCCATATACATGTATCAAAATGTTTCTCAGACTCTCTTCTATCAGAATTTTAACAGTTTACCATAGGTAATTCACCTTAATTTCGAGAAAATCTTACTGGAAGTGTGTCAACCCCAAACTTTTGCCATAGTACTCTGCATAAAATCTTTACATTAGCGAAATGAGATTAAAATTCAAGATTATACAGCAGAATCAATATTTATAGATTGATCAAATAATTGCATCCAATCAGAGCCCTTGGTACATTGAAATAGTAGTCCTTCTCTCCACACAGCAGATGAGCCAATCACACGTCTCCTTAATTACCATGCTTTAGCACACTAAACGAAAAGTTCCGAATGAAAAGTTCCGAACACGACACTGTGTACTTTGCACTATAATAGTTTGCCTATTGTATTCTTATTTGATATGAGTTTAATTGATGAAAGCTTCTGTATGGTTGTTTTATATCACCCCGAAATTCTTTGTTTTTTGTTTGATTATTGCTTTTATATGATGACGACACCTGTCTGATGCAGTGCACCGATGGTCCACATGCTGGATTCGAACTCGGAACCTCTCAGTCACGAACCAAGCATCTTACCTATTGATACGCCGATTCAATTCATGCATGTAAAATAATTATATAACAGGCATATGTGTGCCACTATGCACATTCAAATATCTGCTTAAAGTAGATCTGTTTAAATATTGCAAAAGAATTTGCTGAGAAAGAGAAAAAAACTGATCTCGGTCAAGGTTATTATTACAGGGTTCTAAAGATTTTACATATTTTTTCCCTTTCCATGTCGTTAGCAATGCAAAGGAATTAGGAATCGCTCTCTTTCTGTCGTTTTCTCCATCTGTCCCACTTCTGTTTTAGCTGTTGTAAATCACTTATATTTCACATGACTTTAATATTTTGGCAATGATCTCACAATAAGATTTATTTAGCGAGACAAAATGTACTATATTTTCGCGCACTCATACTGGCAAAATTAATTTAAAATAGTCCTTGTAAATTAAAAAGGTTTTACAGTATTTCACGGGTCAGTGCAGTGCTAGTATTACAGTAGTTTCTTTATGCCATTTCGATGAGTTGTCTGCCCTTGACAAGAAGTCTCACACATTATCATACCTCAGTATGGTCAATCGACAATACAAATAAGAAATGCAAACTGATTGGACAGCTGTTGCACAACTTTTATACCACTCCATTTCAATTTATGTGGATTACCTTAATAAACAAGGGCAGACAACTCATCGTATTTTGAAATAGTCTATATTTAAACAAATGTTCTTTATTTCATTTGTAATAAACTTTTGTGACAGGGTATCAAGTCATTTTTCCTCATCTATATAACTAAACATATTTTTGCTGCAACAAAATAACTTTTTATATTTTTTTGGTAGTCTTTGCGATCAACCGAGAGCCAAGATACTCAACTGGCAAATGATAACGTGGTGGTCTCCAAGCTTCTACTAAACCATACAGAATGTGAGTGCAAAGATGTCAACCCTCTTCCAGGGTAAGCTGCTAAGTTATATTGTATAAGTACAAATAAGTCATGTATTCCATGTAAGCCATACAGATACCAAATTTCATTTATAGTCAAATAATATTAAAACACACACACCTACAATCTCTGAAGAGCTTGTATTTCGAATAACAATATCACTGTTGTTGAGTCTTTTCGTTACTTCTTATTTGGGACGGTATCTGACGTAAAAACAATTATGACGTCATCAAATTCCTATGAAAACGTCATTTGTAGACTATCATTTCCCTGAGTTTTACATAAGTTACCATAGCATTTGATGACGTCATAATTGTTTTTACGTCAGATACCGTCTGTATAACGAAAAGACCGAATAGTATATTACAATTATCATTAAGTTTGTTAGTGATGTTAAACGACACACCATTATCATTTTCTTTCTACAGTTGTGACCAACGATGTCCTCATCCCTTTAGAAAGGAGAGACGGACTGATTATTGTACTTGCGAATGTCTACATGATCATCTACCTTGCCTGAAAGTCAAATATGGTATCGAATCGCTAGACCCAGAGGAATTCCAGTAAGTAAATTCTTACTTTCGTTTTATTAGATTGGTAAGCTTTATTTTTTGTTTTTGTTTTGGCTATATAGGTAAATGGGGTTCGCCGCCATTAACTGCGATCCAGATATTTAGGGAGGAAATACAATATATTCCTGCAAAAATGACGTAAAGAACAATGGTACGTTACTGTGACGTCATAAAGTTGCCAACTCAAATCGACGTTTCTAACTCATAGTACACAGGCGCCACCTAACGGATGATAACGGGCGGCGAACCCCATTACTTATTCTTAGCATAATATATTTTAGCGAGTAGTTCACTTTGAATATAATTGCGAAATATAACTCTATCCAGAAAAATACATTTTAAACATGCATTTTAGTAGTAAAACCTAAACGGGTTGTTATGATCCATGACTTTATTTATGCGCAAATGGTTTTGACGCTGAATAGATTAAATGAAAAACTTATTTACATTCGTTATTATTAGGCACGAAACCTAAGAAGAAAAGAAAAACGCTCCGTCTTATTCGATAATTAGCACATCGATAAATAATTGTGTTATTTCAGGTGCGTGAAAGATGACCAGTGCATGAAACCCCAATGCGCAGAGGGAGAATTTGACATGCGGAAAGGTTATTGCCCAGGAACAGCGACGTTGCCATATCAACTGTTATTTCGAAATAAACGAAATGCAGAAAGATAACGAATCGATAATAGTGTTTTGTTTCTATGGAAACAGTAAACTCTACCTCACCTGTACCACCTTTGTGTATCACACTTCGGAGCTAAACAACAGGTACATTTTCAGGATCTTTTGACATTCTGATTGGCTGTCCAGTCCAGAGAAAGTGACGTCATTGGTGCAATCACCTACAGATGGTACAAGTTATTTCACTCATTCATTGTAAATTATTTCGAATATTTATTGCATATTGCATATGTTTTAAGAAACCGTATCTATAGAAATATACATGCTTTGCTTGCCAGTAGACAACTCGTGTGGAAAATTATCGCGAGGAATCGTTATAACAAGTGTATATACCACAAAACAAGGCAGCTTTGAGGACATGATCTGAGAGGTGAAGAAAGTTCACGAACTCTCGTCCGATGGATTACGAAAACCAACGAAGTCTCGACCAATGCTTGATTGAAAGCCATTAACTGATTATTTCTCATGCGGAATTAAGCAAACGGAGAATATGTTGTTTTTTGAACGATCGAAATACTAAAGAAAGCTCTAACTGATCAATAACGTTTTGACATGACTGACCGAAACTACTATCCGAAAGGTGAAGTAATTGATAAAAAACACAATATATATGAAATTGAAATTGTCGTATAGAAAAAGAGAAAATCAAAGTTTGTTGATAAGCAAGACAAAACAACCATGAAGCTGACATTATTTTATTGCAGTCTAATGGAGACAGGGATAAGAAAACTGTGATTTAAACTTTTATAGAACAAATTGCTTTTGTTCTGATTTGAAATCGAGAGTCATTACAGACAGATGTACTTTAGAATGAACTAGAATCATATGAAAGGTTTTTAATCTTTTTATTATTATTTTGACTTTATGATTTTATCATGTATATATGACCATAAGTGACATATAATTGTTATCTAGTCTCATATGTAAAGATATTGTATTAAAATACTTTTAGGAATAATTATAATGCCCCTATATTGCAATTTTATTGCAGCTCATTTGCTTATGGTTAACATCGCAAATTTGCAACCAGTACCTCATTAATTTTATTTAATTTTTAAATAATCAGCCACACAGGAAACTTTTTAATAAGTTTCATGGAAAGTGAAATGTTTTTTTTAAATACAAAACTCAAAAAACTCTTTTCTTTATGAAAAGTTACAGAGGGTATTTTTTTTTTGCACACCCAATTTTATTGCCTGACAAACTTGATAAATGTGTGGTGCATCTTTGCAACACAAGGAAAACAAAATCGATATGATAAAAAAGCGTCTTAATGACCAAGAATTAGACTCAAGAACATGATAATCTAGATCTTATGACATAGACTAATTTATATGCAATACGCAGTTGCCTAACCCTAGTGACTCAGTATATGTACATGTATATCTATATAATGGCACGTGGTTGCCTTATCTCAAGAAGGCCATCGGTTACATCTAGTTATCAGGCACAACAAGGGATTGGATAACTGTTTCATTTATTTGATGATTCATCGAACCAGGGCCAATACGTTCGGCAGGAAATTTGCCTTTCTTTCTGAACCTCTCGAATTCTGAACTACCAATTGGAAAGCCTCGTGGTTTTTTCCGGAAATGATAACGTCATCTAACATGTGCATGACGTCATCTTTTTTGTCTGCGTGTTGAGGAATATCGGGAGACAGGGAAGGGGTCTTGGTGTATAATGTATAGTCCGAAGGACGGATAAAGGGGAGGGGCTATGACATTTCATCTAAGAAATTTTGTATTTAACATCCGAGTTTGATTGCCATTCGTCGGAGTCAGTGGGATACCACTGGACTATTCTTCTCCGTCCGATTTCTGATTTGCAATATAATTCGGATGCTTTTCGGAACCATACCTCGAGGGGTTCGAAATGTAGCATTGTAGTTCTGGAAATCTTTATTTTTAAATTTTACTAACCAATTCTGTATGGAAATACTATCTATCCAGTAGGGTAACTTAAGTTTTCATGACAAAAAAAATATTTTCATGCCGCCGATTTTATTTCTTCGATATTTCATGAGCAAGAAGTACTCACAAAATATATAAAGAAAACTTATTTATGGTACATAGTTTATCATAGACCCCAATGTAAAATGTTACAGACAGTTTCTTGGCACTCAAACTGTATCATCTAGATTCATATTTGCTTTCAAAGATAATTTATAAACACAAAGGACATCTGCTAGGCGTCAATGAAGCATAAGTTTTTTTCAATGACATAACTCGTTGATAATAAAATTGTATGTAACTAATAACATATGGTGTTCTGAAATATCTACGAAATTTAAAGACTAAAAAAATCTATTTCCACGAATTTGGGGTTATAAACCCTGAATTTTTTTTAATGATATAGCGTAAAAGGATTTGATATTATAGCATTCGGAGCACCTCGGTGTCCTTCTTCTATTTATTATTATGAAGCGGAATGCAGCTTTGTTCCAAATGATCAAATGCATTACGGGTCTTGGTGATGTCAGTACATGTATTCGATCTTGCTCAATTAGACGTTTGAGTACGATAAAAATAACAATGATAATAAAAGACATAAATCTGGATAATTTGAATTAGCTATGCAAAGCGGAAAAACTATTAATTGATATTTCTTATTCATTTTTATCTTTTTACAAATATTCCTGCAATTTTGATGCTATAAATTTCTTTGTGAAGGAAATACTTTCGAACTAACTTTTCATCAAATTGATTTCCAAGGGGCATTGTGTTTGTCAGTAAACGATGATATTGTAAAAAAAATAATCCCATCAAGTCACATTTCTACAACCTCATGAAATCCATACCTTAATCTATTTGCAAATGCTTGTCGTTTGTATAAAATGTAATTTATTCATTATTAATACATGTAGCTACCATTTTTAATGTGATCTTGTTTATATACATGTGTATTATATGGACATTTGAGAAAAAAATTATATATAACTTTGACTCCTTATTCGAGAACAATGTACTTTTGTTACTTGCATAAACTGAATATTGTTTCATAAGTAAAAATTATATGTTTTCTGTAATTGGAGAATTGAATTATTTTTAAATCAAATTTAAAATATGGGACTATATTTTCATGCGGAGGGATTTTGGATCTTTGAACATGTTTAGCTATGTTTTGGGTATGTCTTTTAGTTGATGAAGAGTGTAAATTTCCATTTTTCTCATTTTTAATGTATGTCATTTTTAACTATGTTTTCCATTATAAATAGTAACTCTAAATACATTTTTCAACACCTTATGAAACAATATACTAGATAGAAATTTAAAGCATACCTGTTGAAATGCTTTTGTTTTTTCACTCGATGTCTTAAATATAGCACGGAAGGTCATTTATAAGATTTCAAACGGATATATCAAAAGGGTTTTTATTGTATTGATTATGTCGTATTTGTATGACGTCATCGTAAATCAAACGGCGATATGAATCTCAAACAATATATGGTGTAACTCAAACCATTGATGTATATATACAACATTTTATGTGTCATATTTATTGCCCTTAGTTCTTTTGTCGTCCTATATCATTTAAGAATCATGAATGAAAATATTAAATACTTAAAATTCTATTTGCTTTGTTGTTCCTTTGATTTTGTACAGCTTTGTTCTCTGCAGTATTCAACGATATAAAATAAAATTTTTATGATGGCAACAGGAGATGGAAAATATAAAGCAGAAATTTATGACAATCATACTTACAAGTATAAGAAATGGGCTCTTCCTTAATCATCGAATAACAAGTTTTTGACGTGTGATATTCAATGCATTATTTAACACTTCGATTATTTTCATGTATTATATAGTTTCTGAGGCAGGGGCATATTGTCCTTTTCCGTCTTGCGTCATTAGCTTGCATGTATGAAGACTTGCATGCCCCAATGCGACGTTGCGTCGTCTAATGTGGACTAACACTGGAAAGCAAGTGTGATTGCCATGACATGAGACCTCATTTTTTAATGCCACATCCGAAAGACAAAACACCGGTGTGTCCACGGCTTGAATCGAACCCGGAACGTTTCGGTCACAAAGCCGAGCGCTTCATCCACTTGGCCACAACGGCTTACCATTTAATAAAGGACTACATGACATGAAGAATGACATGAACATTTACTAAAGAATGACATGAACGTTTACTATAGGATGACATGAATATTTACGACGGAATGACATGAATATTTAGTAAAGGATGACATGACCGTTTACTAAAGGATGGCATGGACATTTACTAAAGGATGACATGAACGTTTACTAAAGGATGACATGAACGTTTACTAAACAATAACTTGGACGTTTACTGAAGGATGACATGGGCATTTACCAAAGAATGCCATGAACGTTTACTTTAGGATGTCATGAACGTTTACTAAAGAATGACATGAACATTTATAAAAGGATGACATGAATGTTTACTAAAGAATGACATGAACGTTTACTAAAGGATGACATGAACGTTTACTAAGAAATGACATGGACGTTTAATTAAAGATGACATGGACATTAACTAAAGGATGACATGGACATTTACTAAAGAATGACATGAATGTTTACTAAAGGATTACATGGACATTTACTAAAGGATGACATGGACATTTACTAAAGGACGACAGAGAAATATTGCCTACTGAAGGATGATATGAACATTTACTGAAGGTTACATAAACATTTACTGAAGGTTGCATGAACATTTACTGAAGGTTACATGAACGTTTACTGAAAGTTATATGAACATTTACTGAAGGTTACATGAACATTTACTGAAGGTTGCGTGAACATTTATTAAAGCTAGGTTACATGAACATTTATTAAAGGTTACATGAACCTTCTATGAAGAATACATGGATATTTAGTGAACGTTACATGAACATGTACTGAAAGTTACATGAACACTTAGTGAAGGTTACATGAACATTTATTGAAGGTTACATGAACATTCAGTGAAGGTTACATGAACATTTACTCAAGGTTACATGAACATTTACTGAAAGTTAAATGAACCTTTACTGATGGTTATATAAACCTTCTGTAAGGATTACATGATTCATTATTGAACGTTACATGAAGATTTACTGAAGGTTACATGAACATTTAGTGAACGTTACATGAATATTTATTGAAGTGTAAAGATAATGGATAAATCCAAACCATAAGTCTAAAAATCATGAAACCAGAGGACATACAAAATCAGTGAAAATGAAAACCAAGTGGAAAATAACAAAATATGTCTACTTGAAGAGCATATGTGAACCCCTATGATGGAGTGAGATCAGGTGCCCGGGGAGAGTGAGCATCTCCTGCTTGCTAGCAACACCCGTCGCATATACCCAGTAGAAAGAGTCAAATCGTGTAAATTCCATATGTATTTATATATGGAGAATTCAAAGTAGGTAACCTTCTAGTACAGAAGGTGTCAAATCTGTGTAAAATGATCGGAATCGGTCTCAGTCTAGAATATCATTTAAAAGTCTGGATATCATATGGAGTAATAAGAGTCTCGTAACGACCGTAGAACTTCCTCAGTGACGTTACTAGTCTAGCACATATATATCCCTGGTTGAGCAGCTTAACTGAAAGTCGCCTAGCCCTCAGAACAAAGTCATTGTAATTTGAACAAGCTCTGGAATAACGTATTAACTGAGATATGAATACGCCGTATGCGTGCGATGATGGAATGTTGCTACTTATGAGAGGAAAGTTTGTGATAGCAAAATTGAAATCGTCACGTTTGTCATAGAGTGAGGTGTTCAATTGACCATTAATGTCGAAAGACAACATAATATCTAAATACGAACTAGAATTATTACTTTCTGTGGTTTCTTTGACCTCCAGTTCACTTGGATAGATGATGCAAAGGTAATCCGCGAATGAAGGATTATTAATTGAAAGCAAGTCATCTATATATCTGTAAGTGAAATTGAAGCCAAGAGCCAATTGTTTTTTCCTTGCGAAAGCAAAGACTGAATGAATTCAACTTCGTATGAGTAAAGGAATATGTCAGCCAGAAGCGGAGCACAGTTAGTGCCCATTGGAATACCGATTAATTGTTGAAAAACCTTTCCTCCAAACACCACAGAAATGTTCTCGATAAGAAAGTTCAGCATCTGGATGACAGCTGTTTCATGAAGGTTACATGAACATTTAGTGAAGGATACATGAAGATTTAGTGAGGGTTACATGAACATTTACTGAAGGTTACATGAACCTTCTATGAACATTACATGGATATTTGGTGATGGTTACATGAACATTTAGTGAACGTTACATGAACATTTTATTGAAGGTTACGTGAACATTTACTGGAGGTTACACGAACATTTACTGAAGATTACATGAGTATTTAATGAGCATTATATGACGATTTACTGAAGGTTACAATAGATTTATTGAAGTTGGGGCTAGTTGGTATATCAAAAACAAATCTTGTCCTGCAAAACTGATTTAACGGTACTATATCAAATAAGATATGACATGCAATTTTGAATCCGGATTTCAAAATTAGAGCACAAATTTGTCATGTTTTTTTTTCATTTTTGTATTTAAAACACCTTTGCATGCCACTACATTCCATAGCTTTCATTTTCTATTTAGCTACACATACATGCCCTATAAAGCTTTGACAGAGCTTTTCAGACCTGTACAAAGGATTTTGATAAAACTTTGTAATAATGCTGACAGTGTGATTGAACCAGATCAGTCTAAATGGAAAGTGGAGTAGAAAAGAGCATAACATGAATAATGACAGCTATGACGCATTTTAGATAAAAAAAACTTTATATTCATATTACATGTTGAAATTCCCCTGTAGAATCTCTCTCACTTGCTTTTTTTTTCGTTCATTTAATTGGTTCATATATTTATTCAAATCAATATTCCCAAAAGATCATTCATTCATTCAAAAATCAATGGAGCTACAGATTTTTGACTTTCTTGGACAATATAAGTTAACTTTAAAAATGATTTGTCAAGAACGTATTTCTAACTTTCCAAGATAAAGTAATCAATGCTGTGAAATTGTGTATCATATGATTTGAAAACGGATCGAAATATTCCTTCACAAATCAATATTTTTCTAGCATAATTAATAAAAACTACATATGAGCTCTCAATAGTGGGTTGTGCATGTGCTCTTCATGTCGTAATATTCTAAGTATTGTACCAGGCTGGAGAATATTACATGTACATTAAACTTGCTATAAGCGCATGGCGTAGGTAGTATTAATTTGGTTTACATGGGCAAACTACTTAATGTTAGTAAGTACACTCCCTTCCTCACTTCACTCATAATTCTTACAAAATGTTGCCCTCTACTCTTTACGCGGAAAAAAAATTATAATAAAAAAGGTAAAAAGAAAAATAATAAATACATTGTAAATAGATGAATAAAATAATAATAAGATAAATTAAATAAATACTGTCTTCCTTTAATCATAACTTTAAATTTATATTTTCCCTTTGAAAATTGAACCTCGCAATTTTTGTCTATTCTGAAAAACATCAAACCAATTTCATACACCATACAAATAGATAGAAAATGGTGTACGATATACACCACTTTTTTCTGGGTACACATCCATCAGTCCTATGGTCAGTATTTTCTGGCCAGAAGGGTTAATAGCCATCAGATCTCACCTGTAGTCGGTGTTACCAAGCTTCAATACAGATTGGGTCATTCTCTGACGGGACAATACAATATCCATTGGCGGATCCAGTATTTCCGAAAAGGGGGGAGGGGCACATGTGTACATGAGCGAAACTACTCAGCAATTTTGGTACCAAATCTGGATTTTTATCGGTGAATATGTGGCGAAAATGGTGGTGGTTGGGAGGGGGGCTGTAAATACGCCGCTGATATCATTACTGAACATAGATTACAATTCAGAGAAAATATGATAATATAGTATATATACAACAGTCAAAACTGCACAGGTGTGTATTAGACTGATAATCAAGAGGGAAGGCCGTTTTTGATTACAGTGATGATTAACAATATTATTCCAGATTCTACAGGCGGAGCTAGCTGTGCACGCTGTTCCAACGCATTCGGTTGCTGTTCTGTACTGAATCAAACACGACCTTGGTGAATAAGAAGTCAGTTGGGTGGTTAGGGTAAAGGAAGCATTGACAACGAGGATTTCTTAAATAGGCTGGCAATGCTCATTTAGTAAGCAAGAGCAAGTAACTCCAGTCTAATTCTTAAACAGAATGAAACACATGATTAGACAATGACCACTTCTGGTTAAGCGGAGTTTCAGAACTGAAGACGTCGGTGATCTCTAAAGTGGATCACGTGATGAGCCAGCGGTCCGTTCGTCCAAAAAGGAATATTACTTTTATGCAGAAATAGAAAATCCGGGCGTCAGGTAATACGGATTTGAGATTTCTTATGTCTTCCCGTTCAACAAATGGCTTATTTCACGATTTGAACCCTTTTCCTCAATTTGTGTGTACTTTTATAGAATAGAATAGGATAAACTTTATTTCAAGTCACTACGACACGGAACAGGGAAACATGTAAACCATAACTTTCAATAGCTTTCGGTCGGCATTAAAACTATTCACAACATGCACATGCGAAGGGAACAAAGCAATTAAACAAATAAAATCATAAAACACACAAGTGAATGGAAGAGCGATTGTGAAAAGTTCGAATAAACTATACGATTAAATGGTCTAAACCTTGTTAGAAGTTTACATCTGGACAAAAATAATTAAGAACCATAAGAATATAACAAAACTTCCTATAAAAATTAATTGGAGCTTGATTCTAACGCTAGAAACCATTTCATGGTAAAGATTACTATCGAAGAGAAAATGGGAATGGATATTGCTTGATTTAAATCAGATAAGCTCCCTACATGGCAAATGTAGTTCAGAAATGAAGTTCGCATGGACTCTCTACATGGGAAATTGAGCTTAGATAGGCTCCCTACATGAGAAACGTAGTTATGATGGGTCCCGAACATGGGAAATGGTGTTTAGGAGATCTTCCTATATGAAAATGGAGTTCAGATAGGCTCCCTACATGTGAATTGAGGTTCAGATAGGCTCTCTACATGGGAAATGGATGTCAGATGTTCATTCGAAGAAACATTTATGTATAAAAATGTTGATTTTATAAAATTACACAAGGGCAACGCCCAGCGTCGCATAATACACCCGTCGCTTAGTTTGAGGAGATGAAATTTGAAAGTATGAAAACATTCCACCTTTGCCTATTATTCAGGACCTCAAGATGACACGTGATTTCTCCCTGGGTAACAACCCCGTGATATATTATGGAAATCCATGTGGGCAGTAACAAATTGTGGCAAACAGAAGAATTTTATCTTCATCCTCCATTTTTCTTCAATAATGTAAGAGTACAGAAGAAAAAAAAAACAACCCTGTAATACATATTAAAGTTCATACATATCTATAGCACCAATTTAAATTTGAAACGATTGGAGTGAGAAATAAATTTCCTATAATAATATAATAATAATCAAAGACTCATAACTCTGTACCGACAAAGGGGCATCTTCAAAATCGAAAGGCATCTTCTTTTATTTTATCAGAGTATTCAGTGTAAGCTTTATTAAAATCCATTTACAATCACAAAAGTCATTGTGTCCCATGGAAACTGCCATTATTATAGCCAGGTAAGAAAGTACTGTAACTCCGTAACAAGACGGAATTTTTTTTCAAAATCGAAAGGACTCTTCCTCTATCTTATTTAAGCATTCTGTAAAAGTTTTATGGAAAACCACTTACATTTATTAATGTTATTCTGTCTCATAGAAACTGTCATTATCTTATCCACATCAAAAATCTAAGTCCCTTTACAGGGGTGACCTCACATTGAGAAATTCCCAAGACCTAATCCATAATAGACTAGTAATACGTACCTATTGACGTATTAATAGTCTATTATGGATTAGGTCTTGGGAATTTTTCAACGTAAGGTCACCCCTGCGGTCCCTTTACATGCAACTCCATAACGACAAGGCCGATTTCTTTTTAGAATCAAAAAAGCTCTTCCTCGATGTTATTTCAGCAATCTGTATTAGTTTTCTGAAAATCCATTCTAGATTACTGAAGTTATTGTGTCCAATAGACAATGCCATTATTCTAACCATGAAAAAAAAATCGAAGTTCCATAACTCCGTAACGACAAGACGGTTTATTTTCAAAATCGAAGATATATAAATCCCTGCTTTGATGTCATATTGCGGGAACAGATATCATTTTGCCAACCAAAATGTAAGTCCCGCAGTAAAGTCGAAAAGGTCTATGTATGCTTCTCCAGTAATATTGAACAAATGCTGATACTACTAATATTTACAATAATATTTGACTGAAAATTTGCATTATTGGTTACGATATAACCAAGGAAATGTTTCGGACCTCTTCCCACTCTAAAGAATCTGGTAAAACTCGAAACGGACGCGTAAAACTGGTGAACCCCATTCTGTCCGAATGAATGTATCATCTTTTCCCTCTCTGTCCATTGGATAAAACAGGATAAGCGGAGGCTAGACTGTAACTTGTAAGACATCACGGTATTCGTCCGCACATGAAAGATCCCTCACTACTGCCGGTGGGTCTGTTGCCTAGGTAACGATCTCTGAGGTCATGAACCAGGAAGGTGCCACAACCATACATGTATAAATTCAATACTTTTAAACAAATGAGAAAACTTTAACATTTCATGCAAAGAATGATAACTCTTGTCCACGTTTTTCGGTAAGGAAATACACTACATAATAATTCTACAACAGATCTTACACGTCTCAACTCATTGTCATATATGTAATATTGTTTATTAAAAAAAGTACTTGTTAATTTTTTACAAGAATTTCAAAATCTTACACAATGAAATAATATTGTTTGATATTCCTGGTCCAATCTAACTCAAAGGATGAGATATTTACATTATGTATATAGCCTCTCTAAATAATTTTTGCAATAGATATTTCGCATCCCTAGGTCCACTAATCAATAGATCCAAAACCTTGGCGCAGATCTAGAATTGTCAAATGCATTCTAAACTCAATGCAATCAAATGGGCGAAGTAAATAAGATCTAACCCCAGAGTACAGAGACATATATTATATACACGTGTGTATGTATGTCTCTGCCAGAGTAGAAATTTTTATATATCCGGGTTTAAGAAATACATGCAGTGAGCAGTTTTATTATGACTTATTTAAAACAAATATATAAAAATACATAAAGCATTTACAAAATTATTCGAGATCTCAAAATAATGAGTTAATTATTTCGAAATAATGAGAAAAGATCTCGAAATAACGAGATAATTATTTCGAAATAATGAGTAAATTATCTCGAAATAATGAGAAAAGATCTCGAAATAACAAGTTAATTATCTCAAAATAACAAGTTAATTATCTCGAAATTACGAGAAAAGATCTTGAAATAACGAGTTAATTATCTCGAAATAATGAGAAAAGATCTTGAAATAATGAGTTAATTATCTCGAAATAACGCGTTAATTATCTCAAAATAACGAGTTAATTATCTCAAAATTACGAGAAAAGATCTTGAAATAATGAGAAAAGATCTTGAAATAGCAAGGAAAGATCTCGAAATAACTAGTTAATTATCTCCAACTAACAAGAAAATATATATAAAATTTTCCTAGTAGGTGAGTCTAATCGGCTTTTGTACTTTACAGATAAGACAAAAATATTGTAAAAAAAAACATTGAGAACTTGAAAAAGATTAAGACAGCATTAAAAGACTGCAAAGATGACATTTTTAGAAAAACTCACTCATTGGTAAAATATAGTTCTAGCCTAATTTCATCTGAAATCCAAAAAAAATATAAAGGTTACATCACACCAAAAAAAAGTGAGTCTTTGGTTTTTCTAAGTTCTGACATTGCTTCAACCACAAACTTGGTAAGAATATTGATAGCAAGTAGGCAGGCAAGCATGCTTATAGGTGAATGGATGGATGAATGAACAGACTGACAGACAGAGGGATGGACAAAAATCATTGAAATAACAAATTAGACCAAAATTGCTTTGCAGCCTGACCAAAAATCATAGTAAAGGTCATTTAATAAACTTTCAGGCAAGCTTATAAACTCACTTCTCTTAGGGCTTCAAAAACATTTCCAACATTAAGAAAAATATTCTTATACGTAAAAATGTTGGAAAAATAATGAAAATAGCAATCATGCCAAACTTTAAATTACAAATGTATCATAATTAGTAACCAAAAAAAATGCTTGGTAATACATGTATTACTATAAACAAAAGAGTCGATATGCCTATTTATGGACCTGGTCAAGTACTGGCTATGTTACAGTACAGACTGCCTGTGCGCGGCAGCCTCAACAGATAGGTGCCAGGGTGGCCATTTTGAATATAGGGAGAGTCCATATTGTATTTTCAAAACACCAACTACAGTTTAAACTCTATCATCTAATCGAGGTCCCATATTAAAACTCAGAAAAAGTATTATTAACAAGAAAATTAAGTTTACTATATACATTTGTCTCTGTAATTTGTATTATCAGTTTCGTTAGTTTTGCCATTTTGTAACACATTCATAACATTATAACAAGTGCATAGATAAACTTTCGATCTGCTTTCAGGAATCAAACAACCATCCTCACTGAAAGTAGTTATGAAATTTGAATGTGCAAGACCCTTGTTTTAGATCAAAGATTGCCAAAGTTTCATACTTCTTCCCAATCATTGAACAAAAACCAATCTGATTAAAACCATATCTTTATTCCCCTTCTCTATTTGTCCCATTGTGAATGAAGATCTGGCGAAACCCCGTAAGATGTTCTGGTGAACTCTGATTTTCAGCCAATCAGTGGAACGGCTACTAAATCACTAATTCCTAGGAATGAAATTAACATCCTCTGAGTCAGCATTCATATATTTCAACTCAATGTAAACGTGACGTATGAAGAAAATTTTGAACAGTGTTTGTTACATATTGCGTCACTGGCATGTGCCTAGCTGAATCATTTATTGGCTATGAGAAATGACGGTTTCGGTGAATGAGACGTCATCAGAATTCACCAGAACATGATCCCTTATTGGGCTTTGCCAGATCTTTATCCACAGTGGGACAAATAGATAAGCAGAATACAGATTTGGTTTAAATCAGATTGGACAAATTTTGATGACCATGCATAGTTTTGAACTAAGAATATTCTGTTTTTGAACTAAAATCATTTCCCATTTGGCCACGCAGGACTTAATATCCATTTTTGATTATAACCGTGGATCATTTCAAATTCAGGTACCAGAAGCAAAGCATGCTTAAAAGACAATGGTAAACTGTGTTGTTGGATGAGCATATGAACCTTTGGGCCACAAGCTTTTCTGACGGCATTTCTACTGAGCTTGAATAAACTTGGTACTTCTTCGAAAAACTCTGAGATTTCTTTTTCATATTTTGTTAACAATGCTATCGGAAGTGAATTTCGCAGTCTATCTTTATCTGTCTCATTCACTGTATGAACACACTGCAAAATAAACGGAATATGTTCTCCTTGTGTAGAATCCATGCAGCATAACTCTAAGAGATGACCGCAGATGTCAACATTGCAGAAGAACAACTCTTTCAACAGTATGGTAGATATCTGATTTGTGGGCGGAGAAGTAGCCAAGAAAAAATCAGCACCACTCAATAACAGTGCATGTACACTGGGGTAGTCATGATGTTCGAGTGCTCTTGATACAGGAGTTACACCAGAACTGTCTTTAAAATTAACATTGCTGCCACACTGCACAAGTCTCTGTATCAAATATTGCCTTTTAGACGAAGACAACTTTATCCTCAAAATCTGTAGTAGAGGGTTGGTGTTTGTACATTCTTTAAAATGAGATGGATATTTCTGTTTCTGTAGAAGGTCAAAACACTCCTGGAAGTGCAATAATTCTGCCCAGTCCTTAGCACTATAACACCTCTTATTCTTTATGAATGACTCCTTGATTTCTGCTTTCACCAGAGTTTGCAGTACTCCGAAGTGATTGTGAAGGACAGCTATTGACATCAGGTGATTGAAGAATCGTTGCTTCACTTTCTTTCTCTTCAGCTTTTGCCACTCCTTATGAAATGTGGTCAACATAACTTTTGCTTTATCGACTTTCCCTGAAAAGACATTTATATATACTTTTAATGCAATTAGTTTAATAGCACAAGTATTGACAAGAATAATATCATGGTGAACCTGACAGCCTGAAATACTTAGTAGAGGCATATTACAAATATAGAGGCTTTAACTTCCTAGTATATAATATATCATTTAATTTTACATGTAACATGCATTTTGATTGGTTTAAAAATTTGTGGTATATCTCATCAACAATATTTTTTCTCTGATGACATATTTTCCGGTGTTTTCTTAACTGTGACGCCACCGAGGCAAAACTTTAGAGATGTTGAGAAATAGTGCACACATAACGTACCGATTTCTGACAATATTAAACATGTTTGAAAGGAATTAAATGATAAGGAATGAATCTAATTTGTTTTTCGTTGGATATAGGTATACAACAAAAAAAATGACAGAAAACTTATGCATCATGTGCTACGCGCAATGATGCCATTTGCCTTCTTTTTTTTTGCGGTATACCTCCATTCGACGAAAAAAAAAATTAGATTTGATACTTAACTATGGTTTGTTTAGATTTTCAGTTGAATTTCACAAAATATTTCAGTTGCATTTTAACACAGAAATAGTAAAAAACAAACCATATGTCATATGGCACAATCCCAGAATCAGATGAAAATCTCCAGCAATTGAGCCAACATGCTTAAAGGTCATATGCAGAGGCATTCTCCCCCTCCAACCTTCACTTTTCACTCTTTTCAAGTGATAGTGTCTGACTTTCTTATTTTAGATCACTTATAGTGAGCATATATAAGCATTATAAACACTGTGAATATGGAAACTTACCTATAAAATCCACACACCAATTCATTTGACACAGTAATGACTTATTTTGAGTTGTCTTTCTTTCTATGCTATTAAAATGGCAATAAAATGTGAAATTTTTTAGGGGATGAAGTCGCAATCTGATTAAAACCAAATCTTTATTCCGCTTATCTATTTGTCCCATTTGGACAAATAGAGAAGTGGAATAAAGATACGGTTTTAATTAGACTGATGAAGTCACATCATCTTGAAAAAATCTCACATTATTGTTATAAGTAAGAAAGAAAGACAACTCCAGATATCATGGACAGAAACAAGATCAAATTATCATTAAACTAACCAGGATGATACAGTCACATGTCACATTTTCCAGAGGTTTCCAAACCTGAAGACCTACATGTAATAAAGAAATTAACCCTGGTTCTGCTTTACATGAGAGTCATTCTCATGTCATTATATTCATAAGGGGCAGGGTGAAAAATTGTGGCCGGTCCCAGAAATCGAACCCAGAACCTTCCGCTATTGGGGCTGATGCTCTCACCATTGAGCTATTCGGGCCGATGCCGATATCTGTCACAATTCCCCATTACTAGGAGAAATTACCCTTAAAGGAGAAATTACCCTCATTTTCCTTCACACAACGATTATCCTTAATGGCACTTAATGTACGCCTTTAAAAGGCAGGGTGAAAATTGTGACCAGACTCAGGAATCAAACACAAAACCTAAATAATAAATGCTTTAAGGACTAATGCTCTCACCACTGAACTATCCTGGCAGATATTGGATTATCACGCAGGGCTTTGATATTCCAAGTGTTAATCTCTAGTGGCAATACCTTTCTATTGACATCAAAAGTCTACCTTGATCTTGACTCTGACTTATATTACTTTTCAAAAACTTGAAAATCCCTGTTGTTCTGGGGTATCAATATTTCATTAACACATCTTTTTTTCATTTTGATTTAAAAATATTATTTAACCCACTTTCAGTCTTACTGTGACATTACATAACATGATTACCATCATTTAAATCGTTATGACAGGACTAGGGAGCAAAACAATTGTACCCCAGCATTGGACTTATATACTTTTGTTCTATTTTCATAGACTGCATTAATAAATATGAATTTTCAATCAAATTTACCCCTTTTAATAATAAACAGAATTTGAAAAGTTTCGTCTTATAAACCTACCTTGTACCACACAATGATAAAGTCCATCTTCTATATAATCTTTAAAGCCTTTGCAGCTAATCATAGATTTGAAAATCTGCATATCATCTGCTTCTACCACCTTCTGTATTGCCATGGAAACAGATTTATGATCGCCTAGAATGTGTGAGCTATGACATTCACAATAAACTTCTCCCATCATACTATCGTCCTTGGGCAAGAAATCTTCTTTAACGTCATCCAAGAAAGCACCTTCTTTAATAAGAAACGAAACCATTTCTTTCTTTACTTTATAATAAGCATAAGAGAGTGCATAAGACATCAATTTTGGCTTCACCCATGGCTTTTGTGGGAATGTAGTTTTAGACATACACAATAATTTCATTAGCGCTTCCACATCTCCCTTTTCAACAGCATAGTTTGTTACAATTCCTCTCCAGTACGGCCCGTCACATCCATAAAATGTTTCTAAACAAAGATCATTTTCTAGTCGAAGGGATAATAATTCTGTGCAACCGAAACGAATACCCAAATGGTATACAGAGAACCAAAAGAAAAGCGTTTTCTGGTCTGCATTCAAATATATATTATGTTTAAATGGCTTTTGTTTCGACACATTCTGGTTTAAATCCTTATTAAACCCTATGCTGACAAGATATTTAACTACACTGAATTTTCTAAGACCAATTGCCATATGTAAAAGTGTAGTACCACAACTGGGAAACTTGTAACCAAAGTAAGGCCATTCTGTATGGTGACCAGGCATTCTGTATAACTGTGCAATATAAAATCCAGCATCTGTAAAGTTTTTGTTGGATTGTTTTATTAGATCCACATCGGATGTGATCATGGGACAGCCAACTGTTCAAGAATGTTGAGTCCACATGTAAGTTTTTATCTTTCATTACCGCAGAAACATGTGGACAGGCTCCTAGGTACATGTTTTTTAAAAGTCTGTTCAGCATCTCTGACTTTGATATGCTAAATTCCATTTCTTCTATTTCATGGCAACAAATGCAGACCATGTCAAACAGGGTCAAACATCCTAAAAAGTAGAAAAAACAAAACTGGGTCACATATCCTAAAAAGTAGAAAAAGAAGACATTTACATATTATTTGTGACAGCTAGTACATGTAATAAATGCAGGGCTTGAAACTAGAAAAAATTTTGAGTAATCAAATTGGCAAATCTAAAGAATATTTGGACGACGGGCTCCATTATATATACTGAAAATTCAGGTTGTCCAAAGAGATTTTCGGTTCATTCTGACATCGTGACTACTGCTAATTTCGAACCCTAGCTGTTGTGAGCCCTGCCATATATCTCAGTAGGGAGATTATTTCCACATTAGGACTTCGAGTTCAAGCTTGTTATATATATGTATAACATGCAAGCAAAAGAATATATGACCAAACTGAGGCTCAAACCTAGGGTCTTATACCTATCATATGTGGATTAATATTTTACTTATTGGACTGCCTAAATGACCATAGGTATTATACTTTGGCAAGACTTTTGCCTATATACCCAATATGATACAGTTTCTGACTAACTGATAAGATTATAATGGCACAATCATAAGCTGACTAGGTGGTATCACTTGAAAGAGGCTGAAGAAGTTATTTACCGTTTCATTCTACCAGTGTGGAACCACACATGTCATGTGACTAACTAAATTCTGCTACATGTACTAGCAGTGCTAGTCATTATTTGTCACATGGTACATATCTACATGATGAACTTAAATAAAAAAATGAATAAAAATTAACAGTATATGGCAATTCTGGTGGGGTTAATATGTATAGTCAGGTTGACAAAATATCAGCTCCAACATCCAACATCCCCCCCCCCCACTGAAATAAGATAAATAATAATTGCCCTAAACTATTTCAATTAATATTATATGGTATATATTTTACTTTTTTGGTATAGGAATGAATAGATATGACCTCATTTTATTAAATAAACATCAAAATCAATTAAATATATACCGAAATATCTTAAATAAAGCTTATGTTCGGCTAGCTTCGACACGTTCGTCAGGTTCGGCCTCTCGTCCCACCGCAATAATGAGTAAAAGTAGAGAGGGAATTCCAAAATAAAGTCATAAAATGTGAAGTATCTCACTGAATTTGATTCTGAAGGCATTTCTTCCCAGATCACTTTTATTCTTGTTGATAAAATCTATCATGTCGTCTTCTGGTTGTAGCCACAAGATTTTCAGAATATGTGTAAGGTTACTGTTGATAAACTCGTCGAAATTTCCCTTGAAAGTCTCCATAGTTTTCGCTAAGAATCGAAGATTAGTCAACTCGTACTATAATTACATCGTGCTTTAAATACGTCACACATGTACAAGGTATGATAAAAAAAGGTTCTCGCCCATGTTTACTTAGGAATACCCAAGATTGAAAGAATTGTCATTATTTTGCAAAATAATCTCCCCTTCATCTCAATGAACTTTCTCCATCTCTGTTCCAATCTCTGAATTCACTCAAAACAAAATGCGTCATTCTGGTACCCAGAGGTACACGTCCATGACGCCCTCATTGTTTCCAAAATTCTTACCATTTAAGGAAAGATTATACTTTTGGGAACAGATTAGACGTCAGATGGGGCTAAATCTGGAGAACATAACATGGGGGAAGAGCATAGGCAAGATCTAGAAATTTTTGAAAGTGGTGGTTGCAGTCTCCCATGACTAATGTTTTGCACTATTCCGTCGGCTTGGACCTTTCCAGGGGGTTGCAGTCCTAACATGGTCGAAAATGACCTTTTTGGGTAAAATTTATGACCAAACGGGGAGGTGGTGCAACGCCTGCAATGCCCCTCTAACTCCGCCAGCAATAAATAAGAAGAAACTCCAGTCAAAACTGTATTCCGTCGCAATCGTCCGATTGCAGCTTGGGAAGTGTGAGTCTGAACGGGTGCAAACTGGTGCATTATCCTGTAAGAAAAGAACGCCTTTGGTTAATTTTCCTCGCCTTTTCCTCACAATCTTTTGAAGCAGTCTCTTTAACCCATTTACATTATATGCACCAATTATCGCGCGGCTTTCCTCAAGAAAATCAATCGTGGTTATTCCCTGCATGATCATCAAGTTGTCCCAAAAGAAAGAGAGCATGGCTCTCCAAATTGAGGAAACTCTCTTGAATTTTTAGGAAGGGGTGAGCCAGGGTGAATCCATTGTACATGCATTTTTTCTTTATAGATTCAGAGTCAAAAGGGTAAACTCTATTAAGTTTTATCCTAAGTGACAATTTTACCTATAAAATCCTCAGGATCATACTCAAAGCGATACAAAAGATGCACTCCCCAGAAAAAAACCCAAACATCCCCCCAACCCCCCCCCCCCCCCGAAAACAAAAACAAACACACCATACCTGTTTTTCTTGACCAGTCAACATTCTTGGGACCCATCTAGCCGATGTCTTAGTCATTTCTAAGACTGTTGGTTAAAACAAGGACTTGTTTATAAGTCCTAGGCTAAATTGATTTGATCAGCCCCCATAACTCATGCCAACCTCTCTGGCTTGTCTCCGAGGTTTTGCCTTCTTTCACACACGACAAGAATATGCACATCTGTTATTTCCAGACCGTTTATCATCTTCAATGCTCTGTGGCCTCTCCCTTCTAAATTCAACGGTCCATTTGTAAGCAGTACTACAAGAAGGTGACTCCTCCCAAAACGTTTTCATGAAGACCTCGGGAGTGACCCCTGTGGCTTAGAACTTACACAGATCCTTAATCACTGCTATAACTTCTGTTTTGGCGGTTTAACTAACCTTTCAACTTTTAAAAAAGCAAAAAGAGGAATTACTGGCTCAGTTATGTGGCAGAAGTCAACATGGAGCTATACAATAAAAGCGAATCAAAAGCTTTGAAATACTATACTCTCTACTCAAAACGTTCAATATGATTGAATGATGGTTTGATTGGGGTTTTTCGAATGCATGGAATTTGATTGGAGTTACTTCCCTTTTCCGCCATTTTGGTTGGTTGGCTGGTTGATTGGTGTTTTACGTCGCTTTCAACAATTTTTCAGTTATAATGCGAGGTAACTAACCTCTTATACATAGTGGCACAACCCGGGAATCGAACCAGGGTCGTCGGCGCCGCAAGACAAACGCTTAACCACTACACCAAGCGTGCCCCTCCGCCATTTTGGAGGTGAAACTGGATGGGACTATTTCACTGTACGTATCCGTTTTGAGTTTTACATATTGCAGCATTCTTTTTTGAGTAAAGGCGCGAGAGATTCCGAATACATGAGGGGTATGACTTTGGTTTTATCCTAGGCCATAATGCAAATTTTCAGTAATTTTTTACAAATCCTGTTATGAATAATTTGAAATCCATATTTGAATTCAATGAAGAAGTATATATATATTATACATATTTCATTTTTTAATTAGAAAATGAAGATAAATCCCGAGGAGTATACCTCATACCAAATCACGAATCTGGACCATCTAAGCGTTTGTGAACATTCCCCATTACACTGAATTATTTTGAGAAAGTTGTCTTTATATTCACTCCTCTGAAAACATTTTAACATCGTGCAATGGCTTTATTATTGCATAACAATTGCAAAAAATTCAAGAAGCATACTTAGTTTGGAGAAATTCCTCACACAATTTAGTAGATATATGCACAAATATTCAGTTATTTACCTCCAATATGGCGGAAAAGGGAAGTAACTCCTATTAAATTTTATGCATTTGAAAACTATCTATACATATTTGTACATGTAGAACCAAATTATATCGGCCCGAAAACTTTTTGATCATACTTCGTATGCTACAGCTTCACAATCACAAAATTTCTCATTAATTTTAAAAAGAAAAAAGAGGAGTTATTGGCTCAGTTATGTGGCAGAAGTCACCATGGAGCTATACAATACATGAATATCAATAATATACTAGCACATGTAACACATTACAAAAATATTTGATTGTAGTGCAATTACGATACCGACTTAGGACGGCCATTTAATTTGACAAAAGCCAAACAAATGGTGTGGTTAACCGGTTTACGGGCCCACCTTCCCACTCACCGTAACAGCAGAACAATCAAAGGATGTACATTTAATAATCTATAAATAATCCTCCATGTAAAGAACAAGGGTCAACAGGTATCGCATATTGAGAGGTCATAAAAATATAAACACGTAAGGTATTGTAAAACACATAATAATATAAAAATATATATGAGACATCAACATGATAAACCGTGCACCGTAATCTACATTTGTCAACTATAACGCAACTCTTATATATCAGGATAAATAACTTCAAAGAAAACTTGTATCATATCTCAACTGAAAACTGCCCCCCTCCCAATGGCAATTTTAGGTCTAGGTAAATATCAGAGACATATGTCTTTGGTAAAATGGGGAATACGAACCGACTTGTGCAGCCCCCTCCCCTGTTTAGAGAGTCGTGAAGCACGGGGCCAGGGACTTATATCTTAAATATATAAGTCCCTGACGGGGCCTCTTTACACCCTACGCTCCTTCATTAACTACTATATATATATATATCATTGGGAGATTAGCTGGATGATAATTTTATGTCGAAAATATATTTTGCGAAATAGCTATATTGCAATGAAATTATTGAGGCCTAGTAAACGTTTTTCTTCTAGCTTTGGTCATTAGAGCGTTTGTTTAACATTGAAGAGTAAATGTGTGCATACGGTCAAATGTAGTCATTAGAGAAATCTAACAGTATAACATGTCTCTGTGTGAGTTACAATATAGGAATTTTTACCGTTGCCTTTCCCTCTCATATCTTAACACCTGAATAACTTGTCATATGTTGTAAATCCACAGGTAGTCTGGGATCAGTAATGCTGAAAACTGAGAAAAATGGTGGCCGTGTAGAATTCGATATCGGAATTCTTTGCAGACAGTACACTGCACTATTGTGTCGATATTTTACCAACAGACCTCCTTCCGATAATTGTAACATTCTCAAAGTCGGCTAGTTACTAGAAATTGGCATGATGTTATTGACACTGTCTATGTTGGTCTATGTAAATACTCGAAGAGTCTGTTTTAAGGACGCTTGGGGTATAACTTGGAGTTTGTCGTAAGGAACAATACAATTATATATTCTTCTGTAATAATTCTAAAGGGTTTTGCTCATAAAATATGATCGGTAATGTGTAAAAACATTTATTAAAAATTTACTTGTTTTAGTGATAAAACATTTCAATTATTCCTTTTTACCCAAAATTCCTCCAGGTATGTGCATTGCTCTTTATGATAAAGTCCGAAGCTTTACCCCACATGATCTGAATGCACATTATCAAATACCCGAATGTCCAACCATGAGAATTGGAAGGCAGATTGATTAACATTACCGCCAAATTTATTATGTCATAATCATGATAATGTAATTTGACATCATTCTGATTGATTGATGGAGGTCTACATGTAAATGTTAATAATTTTGCCGTCCAATGTTATCTTGCCGAATTAAGCAGAATCAAAAGCAGACAGCTACAGTTAATATTTAATGTGGAAGTTTGTTTTACCTACTCTTTTTCAGTTTTTGTTGCAGATAAATCTTCCTTTGAGTCATTTGAGATTTAGCATTTATCAGTATCTGGTACCGAAACTTCAAATTTAAGTAATGCAGGAATTGTCCACAAAATTTACATTTTACTTACTTAAAGCAACGCTATCCCTCAGTGTATTTATAAGTTTTGAAACTTACTATAAGCTTTAAGTTCACATATGTATATATTAGACACTACTTCGAAGATTTACAAAAAAAATCTTTTGAAAATATTGTACCATTAAAGAGATACCAGGGTTGGAAATATGCTTGTCTCTGCAATTTCACACGTAGATAAATAATATTCATGAGCCATCAATCATGTGACTGCATTAAAACAACAATTAAGATGTCTTTATTCACATCGGTTTTTTCTTCTTTTTATCTCTGAATTGTTAAACAAATTCTTTCTTTCCTTTTCATTTTCTCCATTTCGTTGATACTTTTGTTTACATCTGGCTTTGTAATGTATTATTGCGCATGCATGAAGGCGGTGCTTTTGGCAAATATAGACAATTTATGTGCACCTCACAAAAATTCATTTTATCTTATTCTTATTTAAGTTTATAAGTTTTAAATTCTGGTATTAACAAAAAGTTTATATCTTTGGAAAACTACAAAAATAGTAGATCAGTGATTTTCTTTTCAATAGCTGTAAATTTAGGTTGTGAGGGATAGTGCCTCTTTAGGAAATTAAAGAACATTTAATATTGATATAATTGATATACTTTGCTTTATTTTATTCATTTGTTGATGACCTTTATAACGTCTTTGCATTGTTTGGTAGATAGCAATGAATAACTTAAAATTTCAGCAAAATGATTGCATTGATCATAGCAATACATGATTCCTGAGTAACTTCAGTAAGTAACTGTAAAATTCTTGGTTAGTGCCTGATTACCAGGTATTTGGCAGTTTCAGTCCCTTAAACTGACCGAGTAAATTTGTTGAATCTCCACAAGGTGTCTCGTATGAAGGATCTATCTACAACAAAAAAGACCAAGTAAAACAAATCTTCTTTGTTGTAGTTGTACATGTAACTACATTGTGGGTTATTTTGTTGTAACTTGCAGAGTATAGAAGTGATGGCCAGACAGGGATTTGATTTTGAACCCACTCGAGATTATACTTTACAAATTATATTGAAACATGTTGGAATAATACCCTGATTTAAACTTTTTTTTAAATTAATCTAGATTGCAACAGAATTTGGATGGTGAGCACACCTATCAGATTGCTCCAATCTAAAGTAAATGTCTTAGGAATAATAGCCTTTCAGTGGCATTAGATTATCATTATCTCTTAGCAACAGTTTTCGTGATCTGTCAAGTACTGAAAATGTAAAATTTTGAATATATATCTAAATAAATACTGAAGCCAGATGTATATGTGATATACCACGGGTCGAAATTAGCAGTTGTCCAGTTGTCAAAAACAACCTAAAATCTCTTCAGGTAACCTAAAGTTTTAGTAAATATAATGGAGTTCGTCCCAATTTTCTTTAAATTTGCTCATTTGGCAACCCCAAATTTTTGCCAGTTTCGAGCCCTGTATACTGATTAAGGTTTTGCAGATGTAGGTGTTTTCCAATAACAGTTGTAATCCCTTAGTATTTTGATGCAAAAATTGCAAAATTAAAAAGAAATTATCCTGCACTTCAGAGATTGAGTGTGATGGTGTACTGTAGATTTTTCTTCATATTCATACTAAATTTATTTATGAAAACATTTTTACATCATTCAGTGGTTTAAATATTGCAGTAAATTGTCAAAATTCAGGAAGCATTCTTAATTTGGAGATATCTCTTTCATAATTAGGTTGATTTATATGTAAATATTCACTCAAGTACTTCCAAGATGTTGGAAAAGGAAAGTAAACCCAATTCAAATTTAGCCATTAGAAAACTGTCCAGTACAGATTTATCAGCTGCATTTAAACAGATCGTTGTTCTGGAATTTGTGATGCTATATCACATACTGTAACATTGTTTGAGTTTTTAGCAAGTTTCAAGTAATTTTCTATTTCCAATCAACAAATGCCATTCCTATGAAGAAATTGACTATTTTGCATTAGTGATTAATATTACTGGTACTAGAAAGGAATATATCTCTTTAAAGTAAACACTGATTAATAAATTCCAGGCTTAATTTCCAATATCTACTTAAATATGTTTACAAAAGTTTCAGTGAAAATAGCTTGGAACTGCAAATCCTTAGATACATCTTTAATGATAGTGTATGTATCATTATATGAATTGATTAGCTTTTTACATCACTCCAAGATTATTTCACACATATAGTGACAGTATGGGCTTGATGCATTGCATAGAAATTTACATCCTTGGCAACCTTATGGCATTTGCTCTTAGCGTCATGCCATGGGGTTGCAGAAGATGAGAAATTTATACCTTTACCCACCTGAAACAATGAGGGATCCTTTTCCCTCCACCTGTATTAGGACACAACACCTCAGTTTTATCTGTCTCATTCAATAGACAGGATACTGGTGTGCCCTTTGCAGGAGTCGAACTCAATATCTCTTGGTCAGAAGCTGAACACTTCATCCAATGAACTTTAGTAGCTGCATAGAATAATGAAATACATTAAATTTGTATATTGTAAGTTGTGTGGAGTAGTTATTGACATGGTTTGTATGTTCATTTCAGGGAAAAGGATTATCCCATTGGCATTGCAACAGAATAGGTTTGTTGAATTCCATGTTTTGATACTTTTTTTGGAAATTATGTATGCAGATCTTAGGTTTGATTTTTTTGTCATGAACATGTCCTATCAGCCTCGCAGTGAAACTCAATTTCTGACAGGGTATTCGCCGATACCCTGTCAGTTTTTGTAAAACACTCGCATGGTAACCCCATTCTAATGCATTTGACAAAATAATTACAACTAGAAGCACAGAGTCATGGTTTTCTAAGCCAATTCGCTAATCACAGTCATATAAAAAACTGCAGGGTATCGTGACGCCACAAATCAGAAACTGCAGGGTATCGTGACGTCATATCAAAAACTGCAGGGGTATCGTGAATACCCTTGCAGTTTTAAAATCGAACAGCCAATGAGATCGGGTGTTACAAACAAAGTGCATTAGAATTTACCAGTAATGAATGAAAGAAACAACATATATATATATATATATTTGTCATGAAAACATTGATTTGATCTTTTAAATGCTATTTTTGGCCGGATTGCAAAACAATTCCAGACTATAGATTGGCCATGGCCATCTGTTTGTCCATCTGTCAGTCTGTCAACATTTTGGTCAATGTTTCTGGTTGAAGAAAAATCTCAGCAACTAAGAGGAATATAAATACTACACATATGGGTTCCTTATGACCAGAGCTTTCAAGTTATGCCACATGGCTTTTGACCTGGTGACTTTTACTAAAGGCTTTGACCTACTTTTAAGAAGCTTTAACTTTGGCTAAATATTTTCAATCAATAGGGATGGGGCTTTGATACTTCACACATAAGTTCCTTATGACAAGTTCTTTCAATTGATACCATGATTTTTTACCTTGTGACCTTGACATTGGTTCAAATTTGCTTTGTAATCCGGCCATACCTTTTTGAGCGGCTACTTGTAAGCTTATGATACAGAATGTTTTCGATTTTAAGAAATTTTTGAAAAATCCAATCTTGTTGAGTTAATTATTATATGTCTCTTTGCTAGAACACATTACAGATATTGGTTAACAAAATGTGCAGTGCCCTTCAGTACATCGATGTCACATAAAGGCTTTGAAGATCCAGAAATGGCCACACTTAGGAAATATAACATGCCTAAAAAGGAACATAAATTGTTGAAAAGCTATAAATATCCACCCCAGGAGCCAGGAGATCCTCCTAGACCTGCAGTAAGTTGCATATTGGGTCCTTACAGGCATAGCTAGAGGAGAGTTAAAGTTTCCATACTGTCTGTTTGTTGGTTTACCTATCTGTCCATTAGTAATTCTGTTCCACATTGGTTCTCTGGATTTTCACTGCCTTGTAACAAGTTGCAGAGGGGATAGAAGCAATGCTGTTATGCATTCATGTGAGTGAGGGTATAAGTCCATGTTCTTGTCAGCATGGTTGAAGACTAACATCTGAATGCAAATTTTACTTATGAAAAACAGTGAACCATACTGATCTTCAGGACCAGCTGTCAAACATCAGGAATGTGCAATGAAAAACCTTGTTTTGGAGTGGGTGCTTGACTTAGCTGGGCCCTTCTTTTTGCATCACAGATTGTTATGTAAGTGAAAGTTGGTATGTGGCTTTGTTATATGGTAAGTTACAGATTAAGTTCAAGATGTATTATGGTTGACCGATTTTTAGTTGCATATTTGCTTGGACTAGAAGGGAGGTATTATGCTTGTTATTATGGCCTCGAATACATGTATATAGATGCTGTAAATCTCTACAGACTATATTACTAACGGATGGATTGTTTACCATACTCTTTGAGTATGTTTGTTTTTTGTTTAATGTCTTGACAACATTATTTTGCTTGTATAGTGATGACATCTGCTTGATGCCACATCGAAGCCACCTGAAAAGGGATAGGATCTTTAACGACCCAACGTCTTACGTTATACAGGATCTCAGTTTTTACTGTCTCATCGCAGAGATAAAACACAGAGAGTTATGGATAGGATTCATTCCTGAGAACTCCTGTTCAGGGGCCAACCATCCTACTGATTGCATTATTTGCAGTTCAAATAAATATATGTACAGATTAATTGAAATTATTTTAAATACATATACAAAGTCTAAATGGGATGAATTATGACCTAGGTGATCAACGATTAAATGCTCTTCTTATCTTATGTATTTTAATTTATCCAATGGCTATTAATGATTAAGAGAGGGAATGAGTTTATTTCTATGTTAAGAGAAGCCGTTTACCCTTGATATGTCTAATGATGATAATTTTGAAATTAACACATGCAATTTTATCTTACAGGAGATTTGTCATATGATGTTCGATATAAAGTATTCACAAAAGAAATTATGGTATTTTGCTTTAGTGGTAAGTAATTGTAGTCTTGATTAAAATTTTATGTGTACATGTAACAGCAAATTTCATTGGTTGATATTCATTTGGTTGATACAAAAAAACCCAAACCATTTCAAATTGAAGGCATCAAGCTAAAATTTAAACTATGACATAATATACTTTAAATTTGACCTAATACATTGTAATATTGATCAAGAGAATCCCACTTTCAAGTTAGATTTAGTTTATTTATTAATTAAATAAACTTCATTGAAAGATTACTATTTCTAAGTAAGTTTTTATGTCCCCGGAATGAAATTTGGGGGCATTTTGTTTTTGGCCTGTCCATGTGTCTGACCATCTGTCTGTCTACTGTAAACTGGCAGATGTTCGCGGTTTGGGATTTTTTCCATGAATTTAAAACTGCGGCCATCATTGAAAGAATATTTTCCACCTCTTCTTTACACGATGTGGTAACCTGGACCATCCCGGTATCATCTTCACGCCCCAGATCCAGAGGTACAAATGTGTAAGAGAACTTAGGGTTTTCTATTACGCATCCAATTCAAAGTAGACATGTTTAAGGACTGATTGTCCAGTTCAAATCAGAACATGGTATGATCTCTAATCAGAGACAGTTTCCCCAAGTGCAGTGTGGTAACAATACTGACCAAACATTTACCAATTATCATATTGTGTAAATCAAACATTCCATTATTGGTTACTCTTGCAGAGAGGATTTGGATTTCCCACTGATACAAAATGCATCTTAGCATTATTATTATATAAAACAGGTTCGTCATAAAATTCGAAATCTGTGAAAATAAAACCACCACAAATACTGTCTATATCAGAAGCAACACAATTTTAGCATCCTGAAATTAAAACTGTTTACAGTATCTGTCTGTCAGTCTGTGACAAAAAACTTTAACCTTTGTCATATCTTTTGAACCTTTGCAGGTAGGGCTTTCATCTTTCTTATGAGCATTCCTTGTGACAAGTCCTTTATGTTGCTACCAAAAATCTTGACCTAGTGACCTTGACTGTGGCTTTTGCCTACAGTTCAAAATTTACCTTAATTGGACTTTGTTTGCTGCTTGGGGGGGGGGGGGCATTCATGTTTCACAAACATATCTTGTTTTCTTTCTATTGCTGAAGCAAGTAAAATACATCTAAAAAATGACATTTTTAAGTTGAATTTATTTTGTTATTTATTTACCTGATTAACAGTGAGGCTGATGTTTTTGTATGCAAATAGCAATGTTTTCTAAAGTGTTTGAGGTCATAATAAAGAGTATAATGGGAATAGTGATGATTTTGGCAATCAAATCCAAGCCAGTGAAGTTAAATCTATTTTCTTAAAAATACAGTGGAACTTGGATAATTCAAATGTCAAATAATAACTATTATTACTTAAAAAAACTGCCAACAACTCAAAATAACTTTTCTATTCGTTAACAACATTGAATTTTTAAAATTCAAACATACCAAAAATCTTACTTATTTCAAAAGTCCCTTACATGCCTGAGTTATCAAAATACAACTGTATGTTAACAAAGACAAGCTAAAATAATGGGGAGTGTATCTAGAAAAGTTTTGCTTGTTAGAATTATTCTCAGAAAAAGAAAAGGAAAATTGTTACATTATGTATGACAGGAATTCATCTCCACACATCAGATCTTAAGTGTTTTTCAAATGATTTATGTAAGGCAATGATAGTTTTCATTTACTGGCTTATAAGTAGTTTACTTATGGCTAAAATTTATTGGAGTTATTTTCCTTTTCTGCCATCTTGGAGGTGTGTGAGTCAATATTAATTTTGAATAGTACATGTTCATTTATGTAAGACATTTTCCCAAATTAATAATGCTTCCCTAATCTTTGCAATTTCTTATGCAATATTTGATCCATTGAGCAGTGAAAATGTTTTCAAAGATATGTAAATATAGACAGTTTTCTCAAAATAATTAAATGAAATTGGTTAAGTTTCATTGAATACATATATAAAGGTAAAAATTGCAGCTTCACCTCCAAGATGACAGACAAGGGAAGTAAGTCCAGCTAATTTTTAGCCATAAGAAAACTACAATCTATTGTCTTTTAAGATATTTTTTGTCTTATATAATTGTTTGTACTGATTTTTGTTATATACAACATAAAATCTTGCCTTTAAAAGATGTCAAATGGACAAGGTAATTATCCAATGCTCTATACCCCATGTTGTTTTCATTGATTTCTAGTGTTCTGTTTCCTACTAAATGAAATTTTTGTCATGCAGATAAAAGGTAAATCCATCGACGAAGCTCTGAAATATTTAAGCTTTAATACACGTAAAGGTGCAGCAATTGCCAAGCAGGTATGTAAACAAAAATGTAGCCTTATGCTGTAAGATTTGGCAAGAAGTAAATTTGTGACAGTGCCATCTGTAAAAAGAATAATTGTTGGTTTGCTGTTTTCCATTATACGAAAAACTGCAGGTAGCCTTCGTTCATCATTGTATCATACATTTTTTATGACATTTACCTTTGACCTTTGAAAAAGATTTAATGAAGGAAAAAAAATTAAAGGTAGGTAAAAAAAATAGAAACATACAGAAAATTTGTTTATTGAATTTAAAACATAGTATCAACTAGATTTGTTCATGCAGACTGCAGAGCTGTAACATCGATTGGCAAAATTATCAACATTTAATTCAATTTGATAAGAATGACATCAAATAAAATTTTGACATTAAATCTAGAGGGAATGACATCAATGACATTTTGACATAGTAAATCTAGAGGGAACGACATGAAATGAAATTATGATGTATTAAACCTAGAGGAAACGTTTCTTATTTTGCCGTCACATTTAAAATACAGCAGTGAACATGAAGAGGTCTGGCAGTATGTCCATACAGTGTCTGTATAAAATAAAAGTAATTCAACTTTTAAAATTGATAATGCAGTGCATTTCGACACTCCCTGCTTTTTTTTTTAGCTCACCTGAGCCAAAGGCTCAAGTGAGCTATTGTGATCAATCACCGTCCGTCGTCCGTCGTCTGTCGTCCGTCGTTAACTTTTCACATTTTCGACTTCTTCTCCAGAACCACTGAACAGAATTTGATAAAACTTGATAAGCATGTAGTACTCATGGTCCCCTACAAGTGTTGTTGTTTTTCGTCCGGATTCATCAACAGGTGGCGCCACCACAGGCAAAAGTAGGTCAAAGAGGGTACCCTCCTTTGACAAACTTCTTCTTCAGACCGGGGGCATACAGAGACAAACCGAATGCATAGGAATGATCTAGAGGGATGTGTGAAGAAGTGTTGTTATTTTTGGTTCCGTTCCGAAATCAAATTTTTGACGTTTTTTTTGACGTTTTTTTGTACTTGGTAGTTTTAATGCAGAAAAGTAGTATTTTTTTCTTTTAGTAAACATTGATGCATTAATTTGGTTTAATTTGATCATTTTGATGGTAAGAAATACTACTGCGAAGGAAATTTTTCAATATTTTATGTTTTGGATTTTTTATGAATTTTTTAAGACTTTCAAGAAAAAGGGGGGTGGGATAATTGGTGTAAACATTTCACAGTTTGAACTTTTTCTTCAGAACCACTCGCTGGAATTCAATGAAACTTGGCATGCATCAAATACTCAAGGTCCCCGACAAATGTGGTCATCTTTGTCAGGATCCATAAACAGGTGGCACCACCACAGACAAAAGTAGGTCACAGAGGGTACCCTCCTTTGACAAACTTCTTATTCAGATCGGGTGCATACAGTGACAAACCGACTGCATAGGAATGATTTAGAGGCATATGGGAAGAAGTGTTGATATTTTTGGTTCCATTCCGAAATCAAATTTTTGACGTTTTTTCATTTTTATTTTGGACTTTGTTATTTTAATGCATTAAAGAGTTATTATTTTCTTTTAGTAAACATTGATGCATTCATTTGGTTTCATTTAATCATTTCTATGGTAAGGAATGCTGATGCGAAGGAATTTTTTCAATATATCGATTTTTGAATTTTTTATGAATTTTTTAAGACTTCCAAGAAAAGGGGGGGGGGGGGGGACAATTTTTCATATCTTCAACTTGATCTACAGAACAACTTGAAGGATTGTGATAAAACTGGGTAGGATGCAAGTACTCATAGTCCTTTTCAAAGGTTTTGTTTTTTGTGCGGATCATCCAAATTGGTTAACAGATAATGCCACCATGTCTAAAAGTAGGTCTCACAATGGTACATATACCACTTGGTAATTGAAATATGGAGAGCAGCGGTTCAAATCCAGCTGTGGTCAAAAAAATTTTTTTTTTTTTTACACATCTAAATAAGTTTTTAGATGTTTCTCAACACTCAACATTTGAAATTAGGAATTTTACGTTTAAGACTTCCAAAAAAAAGGGGGGGGGGGGTTTGGCCATTTTTCACATTTTCAACTTTTTCTACAAAACTGTTTGAAGGATTTTAATAAGTCTTGGTAGAAATAAGTCACTTATGATCCTCTTCAAATTCTGTTGTTTTCGTCCAGACCTCTTTACAGGTGGCGCCACCATAGTCAAGAGTAGGTCACAAAAGAGTTCCCTCGTTTAACAATATTCTTTTTCATACGGGCTGTAAACAGAGACAAACAGAATGCATAGAAATGATCTAGAGGGATGAGTGAAGATGTATTGTCATTTTGGTTCCCTTCCAAAATCAAATTTTAGAATTTTTTTCGACATTTCTTTGGACTTGGTGATTCAATGCAGAAAAAAGTGTCATATTTTCCTAGTTAATTGATAATGATGATTTCTTATGGACTATTGTGATCATAATTATGGTAAGGATTGTTTACTTTGAAAGAATTTTGTCAATATCTCAATTTTTGGATTTTCTATGAATTTTTTAAGACTTCCAAATGAGGGTGTATAGGAACAATTCAATCACATTTTTCACTTCTGCTGTTATACCACATGAAAGATTTTAATGAAACATGGAATACATGAAGTACTAAAAGTCCTCTATCAATTTGGTAAATTTCATCCAAATTGGTTAACAGATAATGCCACCATGTCTAAAAGCAGTTCTCACAATAGTACATATACCACTTGGTAATTGAAATATGGAGAGTAGCGGTTCAAATCCAGCTGTGGTCAAATTTTTTTTTTCATTTCTTTACACATCTAAATAAGTTTTTAGATGTTTCTCAACACTCAACACATGAAATTAGTCAATTTTATGTTAGATCTGGACAATATTTGAAACAATTGTTGTTCATGACCCAGACTTGAAATCAGTCAACAAAAGGCCCCACCTAAAGAAAATGACTAACTTGTTGCCCTGAATGACTTCTTGCAGAGACAAAGGAAATGCTTAATATCAAAATCACCTGAATGGATGTGCAAAAAAGTGTTGTTTTTTATTCTAGCCTGAAATAAAATTTGACATATTTTCAACATCTGTGTTGACTTAGTCACATTAATGCAAAAATAAATGAATTCTTCCTTCATGCATGACTGATAATCTAGGTACTCAGGTGAGCGATATAGGCCCACTTGGGCCTCTTGTTTAATTTTTCTAAGCACATGTTTATAACTGTGAAGAGCTGTTATGGTTCATTGGATGAGGTGCTGAGCTGATGACCAAAAGGTCCCAGGTTCAATTCTCACCGAGGGCACACCGTTATCCCATGTTAATATAGTAATATATTATACAGTAATATTTGAGGTCTCATGTCACGGTAGGCTTGGCATGTAAAAGATCCTTCACTGCTTCGAGTGGATCTGTTGCAAAGGTATAAATTTCTATACGATGCATCAGGCAGATGCCGTCACCATACACATGAATGATTGTGGAGTAACTTGAAAAAGAAATAATTAATTGATGTAACTGTCAAATAATTGTTCAATTATACATTACAGGTATTAGAAGAGGCACAATTAATGGCAGTAAACGAATATAATGTAGAATATAAATCAAATTTGTGGGTTGGTAAGTGTCCATGGTATCCCTGTAATTATGGCTTTATAAAAACAAGTTTCATGATCTCCTAGCAAGAGCATTGCAGGGGGGATATAATAGCAGAACCGTTCATGTTGTGGATGGGTGCATGCGTTAGTGTTCTTGAACAAAACCTTGTAGACACTCTAAAATTCACAGTTTTGGCCCTTTTGGGTTCATACCTCACGTATAGCTTTAGAGTAAGGAGATGAAGATCCGTATTGATTTGGGGTCGAAAGGTCGAAGGTTAAGGTCACTAGAGGAAAATTTACAGACACTCTAGAAGCCACAATCTTAGCCCCATGGGGTTCATACTTCACATATAGCTTTAGTATATTGAGAAGAAGATCTCAATTGATTAGGGGTCAAAGGTCAGGGTCAATTTAGTACCATGGATTTTGCACTTGTTTAGCTTAAACTTTCATGTATGTACACAGAAGCAGAATTCATTTACCATTAGCTTAGGTATTTGTAACAGGTTTCATTTATATTTAGGTTCCATGTATGTACATAGAAACTTGTTTTTTTATAGTTCTTTATTGGTAAGGTGTATATACCAGTATATATATAGAAACAAGTTTCTTTAAGCTTTAGTTTACATGTCTCTACATAGAAATAGGATTTATTTAGCTTTAGCGCACATGTATATATATAGAAACAGGTTTCTTATATCTCTTAATTATACCCCCCGCAAACAAAGTTTGGGGGGGTATGTAGGAATCACCTTGTCCGTCTATCCCTCTGTCTGTCCGTCTGTCTGTCCAGAAAACTTTAACCTTGACCATAACTTTTGAATCAAAAGAGACTGGGTATTCATACTTTACATGTATATTCCTTGTGGCAAGACCTTTCTTTTGATACAAAAATTTTTGACCTTGTTACCTTGGCCTTGACATTTGACCTATTTTTAAAAAACTTTAACCTTAACTATAACTTTTGAACCTAAAGAGACTGGGTATTCATATTACACATGTATATTCCTTGTGGCAAGACCTTTCTTTTGGTACCAAAATTTTTGACGTTGTGACCTTGGCCTTGACATTTGACCTACTTTTTTAAAAACTTTAACCTTAGCTATAACTTTTGAACCTAAAGAGACTGGGTATTCATACTACACATGTATATTCTTTGTGGCAAGATCTTTCATTTGGTACCAAAAATTTTGACCTTGTGACCTTGGCCTTGACATTTGACCTACTTTTTTAAAAACTTTAACCTTAGCCATAACTTTTGAACCAAAAGAGACTGGGTATTCATAGTACACATGTGTATTCCTTGTGGCAAGACCTTGTTTTTGGTACCAAAGTTTTTGACCTTGTGACCTTGGCCTTGACATTTGACTTACCTTTTAAAAACTTTAACCTTAGCCATAACTTTTGAAGGAAAAGAGATGGGGCCTTCATACTACACATGTGTATTCCTTGTGGCAAGACCTTTCTGTCGATACCAACATTTTCGACCTTGTGACCTTGGTCTTGATGTTTGACCTACTTTTTAAAAACTTTAACCTTAGCCATAACTTTTGAAAGAAAAGAGATGGGACCTTCATACTATATATGTGTATTCCTTGTGGCAAGACCTTTCAGTCAGTACCAGCTTTTTGACTTTGTGACCTTGGCCTTGACATTTGACTTTTTTTTGGAAAAACTTTAACTTTGACGGTAAAGTATAGTCATAGAGAGATAGGGAGTCCATTTTACATGTGTGTATTCTGTATGACAAGTCCTGTATACTGATACAAGAAGAATTTGCACAACCGCCTTGACCTTCACCTTCTCCAAAACTTAAATATTGATCATACATATAGGTCTATGACCTATTTTGAATTTTGGTGCCGCGGGGGGTATTTGTCCCGTTAGGACAGTTCTAGTTAGTTAAGGCATGTATATAGAGAAGCTAGTTTCATTTAGTTTTAGTTTACATGTGTACACATACAAACAGGTTTCATTTAGCTTTAGTATAAGAGTATTTACATACAAACAGGTTTCATTTAGCTTTAGTTTATGTTTATTTACATACAAACAGGTTTCATTTAACTTTAGTTTATGTTTATTTACATACAAACAGGTTTCATTTAACTTGAGTTTATGTTTATTTACATAGAAACAGGTCTCATTTGGCTTTAGCAGATGTAAAAGTAAATTTGTCTTTAGGAATTTGCAAATTTTGTAAGAAAAGTGACAGAAGTTGTAAAGTTTTTGCAAAGTTGTAATTTGTTTTTGTATAAATTGTATTTGGTTATACTTAACCTTACGGACATTTGTTAAAGAAAGTAGTGGAATCTTCTCCTGAGTTTTATTGTAAAGTCCATATTGACAGTTATCAATCTTCTAATGTTATTACCTTATTTTTTCTTCCTCTCAGAAAACGCATTGGCCTTGAAAGGGACAACATTACCACGTGATTTTATATTGAAGAAGAAGAGTAGACAAACACCTATACAAATTTCACTCAGTAATTTCTTTGTGATTTTGAGAGAAGGGAAACCTCCAAAAGAGTACTACCAAAGCGAAGCAACTGGGCATCAGAAATTAGAAGATTATATCAAAAGTCAGAGACTGCGAACAATTCAATTATCTCTGTAATCTTGCTGTCCGATTTTCTTCTATAAAACTCGACACATTTCTGGAGGTGTATAATCTACTATGTACTCGAGACATTAATTCAGTACTTTCAGAAAAATTCTTCAGCATACAAAAATAAAAGGAAAAACCCTCACAAAAGAAATTTATCATCGAAAAGTCATCTAACTATAGTTATCTATTGCAGTGTGCGAGTTTTTTCAATGTTTTTATTGTAACAGAAATATTTTTGTGATATGCATTGAATTAAATATATAAAATTCATTAACAATAAATATTGTGATATATTTTTGTGCATAGAGGGAATTTCAATATGAAGTTGGCGTGGCCTAGTGGTATCGCACTGGACTCCTAATCAGGAGACCGGGGTTCAATTCCTGCTCTGGTCATGTAGGTGTCCTGTCTTTTGGATGAGACAGTAAAAACTGAGGCCCCGTGTCGTGGTAAGCATGGCACGTTAAAGATCCCTCACTGCTTCGGGTGGGTCCGTTGCAAAGGTCAAAATTTAGATGCCCTGCATCAGGCAGATGCTGTCACCATATACATGAAATATTCGTGGTGTGAAGTTAAACAAAAATCAATCAATCAATGAATTTCAGTATGTTTGTGATTGTATACATGTATACACCGGAGCCATGCTGATTTGTGTGTTTGTTGTTTTACATCAAATCAAGCTTATTTCACTTACTGGGTCTTTTTGTTACACAGAGTTATTTCCCATATGAGCAGGTATCTGTTGTCATGCTATTGTGACGATATACAATTTCCATAGAACTGGTTCATGTCACAATGGTTTGACGTCAGATACCCACTCATGTGGGAAATAAATCTGTACATGTATAACGATAAGACCCAGTATAGTGAATTCTTCCTCTCTAGATCTGATGCATTGCATAGAAATCCTGGCTTATATGATTGACCCTGTTAATGCAGTGTGGGATGTTTTATACATGTATGTCAACATCCGTCGTGAAATAACCCTCGACTTCTTATGCCCATGGCTCGATAGATTTGGGGCATATTGTTTTTGTCCTGTCTGTTTGTTTGTTGTCAACTTTAACCTTGGCTATAACTTTTGAACCGTGAGGGATAGAGACTACATATTTGAAATGCGTACTTAACTAATGAAGCCCTTTCAAATGACACCAAGGTCGATGTCCTTTTGATCATGAGAATGACCTTCACGCTAAAAAATGACTTTTTGGACTTTGGTGTCGCCAGGAACATTAGTGTTTCACAAACACAGCTTGTTACTTTCTCATTTAAATAACTAAAAACCAAGGAGTAAGTGATGGGATTCAAGCCTAGAATTCTTTCATCCAGATACTGAACGAGGCCACAGAGTGAAAAGTGCCAGCTTTTGAAGTTCTTAAATAATTGCTTGGCTTAAATATGCGATTGAGGAAGTCCCAAATTTTGTATTTTCATTAAAACTAGTATTTGAAGTTTTGCTGTAATATGTAAAAACACTTATGAGCATAAAATAATATACTCATCCCTTATGTTTAGGGAAGCAGCTCTCTACCAAGAAAAGTAACTCCTATAGAATAAAATCGCGTGCAGTAAAATTCAAACTTGATTTGTGTTTTCACTTAAGAAAGTTACATATTTTCAGTTCAGTTTCAGCAAGCATGATTGAATCACCTAGACTGACAGCAACCTTGACCTTGACCTAGAATATATATCTTTGACAAGGCATGATGGCACGGTGTGTCCGTAAAGAAAATTTGTTCTAAAAGGTTTTCTACAACTGGATTTTACTTAAGGTCGTATCCTACTTATTCAATTTTAGGATAGCTTTGCTTCAAAACTGAACCAGTTTCTTCGTATGGTCTATCATAGAGATTCATAGTGACGTCAGATGTGGTTACCAAATGAAAATTTGAAGTTTTTTTTGGGCTTACTGGATTGACTGATTCAGACATTCTTCATTGCCATGTATAGGCAAAAACAACTCTTTACTCAGTATCTTCTTTTTTTTATGGATATTTTCTCTTCGTAATTGAAATATAATATATTGAATACATAATCACCTGAACTGAAGAAAGAAAGTGAAACCTTTCCATATAAATATTTCTGTGAAAAGACAGAATCTAGATCTGAAATTATCTTAGACAGCAGGTAACTCCAGTCTACATTTGATTTGAGAAACTCTTTAGTGCAGAGATTAAAAATTTTGCGAGCTGGCTATGTCTTTTAATTTCCAATGACCTTGACCTGAGTATACATTTTTGTTTTAAGGTCATGACACAGGACCTTCCAATCAGTCATTTTGTCAAGTATAGTGAAGTTATTCAATGAATTGTATAGAAAGTTTGTGCCGAGCACGTGATCTCTTTTTACCATCTCGTCCAAAAGAAAGATACGGGGACAGACGATAAGTTACCTTGGAAAAATTCTCTCCAGCAGTCGGAACCGGATCGTGAGATTAGGAATTCTATGCAAAACCACAGGACCGAAATTCTGATAAAAGTTTGTAATTGTATAAGAAAATGCTTGATTTCTGAAAAGTAAGAGTGATGAGTAAACTGAAATTTGCCTGAGTTCTTGATGATCAGGTATATTACAGTTCGATTCGATCTTTATTCGACATGGGTCGAAACACCTGAATTATTTACAGCTGAAGATGCATAAAATATCGTTATTGTTCCGTTACAGACTGATCTCTGGGCGAATGCATGTGATACCCGTCTCTCATGTTTTTGTCGAGTGTATGAGAGCGACCTTTTCATGTTTCCGTCATAAATAGAATAGATATAAAATACGAAAACAATAATTGTGATGCAATGTCACTTTGTCCGCAGATGGCCTCGAAACAAGGTATTACGGTAGACGGCCATGGACATAGACCCTCGGAAACAAAAGTTGACACAAGTACTCGGAATAGGTGTCTTCTGTATGAATGGCCAAATCTACCGTAAATGGCCGAATTTGAGGAACGAACGAAAGACAGTAGGATTAACACGATGAACACTTGAGCTCGCAGATAGAAATAAAAGTTACTTATTTAGTTTCTAACCTCGCGAAAGATCACTTTTTATTTTTGATCTCACTAAGAGTACTTATTTTGTTTGCAACCTCGCTTAAGATTTGGTATGATAATATGCATAATATTTTCTAACCATTGAGGAGTAGGGTTCATATTTACTAAACTCGCTACCAACTCCACGCTCACGTTATAAATTGTAGATCTACGGGAAACGATACGATTTGCCATTCAAAACATCATTCATGCAGTTAACCTCAAAGGGTCTATTATTTTCATATCATTTCTAAATTAATCTCCAAGAAACAAAGCATACTTGTCAATCATATTCATTTTTGTCGTGTGAATAATATAGAATTTGAAAGAGAAGTTAAAAGTTTATATCAGTAGCAGATTTTAAGGGGGGCTCCCCCGTTTGTCCACATATTCAACTCCAGATTTTGCACTTAAAATGGCGGAGTATTTTGGTTAATACTTGACTTTCACATGTGCCCCTCTTTCTTTGGAAAGCCTGGATCCGCCATTTGAATTTTGTCAAATTCTGCCCTGCTTAATTTTACTACTGGAAATATCCTATTCAAATTAGCTTTAGACCAAAATGATCAGAAAGTAATTGTAGTGTGTCATGTAATATTTTCTCAGTTTTCGACTATCTAGCCAAGTTTCTCCGTCTCATATCGTCAGAAATATTGAAATTATCACATTTTACAGACTCGGTGGCCCGGGAAGTGGCGATGGGTAATGATAAGAAAATGAATGTTCTTAGATGATAATATGTAACCGACTTCAACCGTTATATTTACATACATGTATGTATTTTATGGTAATTAGGTTTATTCTTAAGCATTATAACTTTAATGTGTGTGCCGGGTAAATGTGTGTTGGGTAAATGTGGATTGTATGTTTGTGCGTGTGTGTTTGGTGTAATGACACAAAATTGGTAAAGTTACTAGTTTATTTTGTTTTGGATTTATCAGAGGTCATATCATTCAGTCTTGATCATAATTCACCCTTGAAGATAAACAGAAAATCGTAACGGACTTCGATCTCAGCCTGCTTGTAACATTTAGGACTTACCATGTATTTGTCAACCAATGAGATCGCGTTTTACAAACAATGCATTAGAATATAACGTAATTCTGTATAAATATATTGCAAATTATGACGTCACATAGTGCAAGGACGTCATAGATCACAATGTCACTAGACCTAGCAAAAGCGCATGGCGACGCCATCAAAATGAAAAATATGCACTGAAATAGAAGATGTCGTTCACTAAAGAAGAGATTGAAAAGAAAAAAATCAACGCGAACGACCGCATACGTAACTGGATCGAGGAAGCAAAGACAGCAGGAGTAACCCGTCTTCAAGATAGATATGGCGAAGTTTTTCAACGGTTCGAATGGCAAAAGGGAGAACATACCATAGAAAAGCGTCACAAAATAGTTAAGAAAGGAAAACAAGACAAGCTCTCTCAGAAGAAGCCAAAAACCAAGAGTGAGTCAGTTCGTGGGGAAGCTGTCGATATTCCCGATGTCTTACCGAAGACTCCCGAGCGAGGAAAAAGTCGTAACCGATCGCGACACACCGCCGAGAGTCGTAAGAATAGAAAAACTCCTGAATTCAGAAGTAAGAGTAGAATGACATCGGAGTCTCGTAAAAAAGATCGCGAGGCATCGTCGGCTACTGAATATCGCAACAATAAGAGTTCACATAACAGGAGTTCTCGTGGTCACGTGACTAGCTTGTGCAGTGTGGACGCGATATCGTTGATGTGTGATGATGAGTCTACGCCGGACAAGATGTCAGTGCTTCGCAATTTCTACAAGCGAAGGAACAACAGTAAAACGGTTGACGTTCTTAACGTTGATAATGATTGGATAGAAGAAACACGTGCCAAAGAGCGACTATTGTTTCAAAATGCAGATTACAAAGCAAAAACATCTTCAATCGAGAAACGTGACAAAGCAAAGAAAACTTCGGTCTTAGACAAAAATCTTGTCATGAGTCGACAAAGAAGATTGAAAAAGTTGAAAAAAGAAAAGAAGGAGAATGAAAGAAGGAAGAAAGAAGAGATTCAAGACTCTGATCCGGGAAATCAGGTACCAACATTTATTGTAAACATCGACAGTGGTCGTATCGATGCTGCCGACCCAATGGCCATCAGGGGAACTTTGTCCAGCTTCGCTGCTCCAGTCCTTCTCACGAATGAACCTTCTACACAAAATGTTAAGACTCATTTAGGAGCAAAAGAAGATGCCGATTTGCTGGGTCTGCGCACAAACTCTAGTATGACAGTTGGAAGTCAAGTTCAAAGTTCAATCAGCGTTAACCGTCCAATGTCAGCTGTGAGGGTACCAAGTATGCGAATGCAAGGATTGTCTACGGGTTTAGATGTAAGTATATTTGTAATTATATGTACCGAGTATGTACCATTTTATCAGTTTATAGATCGTGCAATAGTTACAGCCAATAAAAGTGTTGATCAGGGCGAGACTTGATTACAAGATGGTTTGAATACCGAGCGAGTGGGGGGCAGGCTTGGTGTAGTGGTTAAGCGCTTGCGGAGCCGACGATCCGGGTTCCATTCCCGGGTTGCGCTACTATGTTTAAGAGGTTGGTTACCTCCTGCTTGCATGTCGCGATAAAACTGAAAAATTGTTGAAAGCGACGTAAAACACCAGTCAACCAACCAACAACCGAGCGAGTGCTCTGTCAGACTGAGTTACGATTAGAGCAGTGATGTAAGGGAAAAGGGGAAGGGTATATCTTGGAACTTCACCCCCCTCTCTCTCAAAAAAAAAAAAAAAAAAAAAAAACAAAAAACAAAAAGAAAGAAAGAAAAAAAAAAAAAAAAAAAACAACCCCAAATGATAATAATAATAATAATAAAAATAACAATAACAATAATAAAAATAATAATAATAATAATAATAATAATGAAATAATAATATGAAAATAAACTTTTGCAAGAGGGAGGGGTGGTTCGTGCCCTCGCGTACACGCTGTTCCCTGCCCTGCGCCTCTGTTATTTTGATTTTGGTCTACATTATGTTTAAAGTCCTGGATTTCAGTCCCAGTTTGTTTCCACATTCAAATATGAAAAAACCCCAACAATAACAACAAAAAGCACCCCCCCCAACCCCCCCACCCCCACCCCCCCCAAAAAAAACCCAAAACAAAAACAAAAACAAAGCAAACAAACCCACCCCCCCCAAACAAAATACAAAAAACCAAACAAACAAACAAACAAACAAAAAAAAAAAAAAAAAAAAAAACCAAAAAAAACAAAACAAAACAAAAAAAAAAAAAAAAAAAAACCCCGACCTCCAAACCAAACAACAGAACAAAAAAATCCCTCCAGTCCCATCCGAAATAAAAAAAACCCCCAGTCATATGTGGATATAGTGTCATTGACATAGCAAAAGTTTGGTAGAAAATGGTGAGTTTGACTTCCTAGGAAATCCACTACAAACCACATGACAATATATCACACTAATGGTAACAGCCCCTATTTTCCCCCTTTTATAAAGGTTCTTTATGGTTATTTCAGGATCATGTACCAAGTGCAATCTGACAGACAGGTCTATAATTGATTGATTTTTGTTTTACGGCACACCACGAATATTTCACGTATATAGTGACGGCATCTGTCTGCTGCGGGGCATACAAATTTTGACCTTTGACCAACGGACCCACCGAAAGCTGTGAGGGATCTTTAACGTGCCATGCATACCACGACACGGGGCCTCGGTTTTTACTGTCTCATCGGAAAGACATGACACCGGCATGACCAGAGCGGGACTCGAACCCCGGCTTCCCGTTCGGGAGTCCGACGCAATACCACTAGGCCACGTCGGCTTGACAGGCCTATAAGGAAATACTGAGAGCATAGGCGGATCTGGAAATTTTTGGAAAGGAGGGGGTTGGCCTTATCCCATGACTAATGCTTTGCACTAATCGGTCTGGAAAGTGGGGTCGCAGTCCTAAAAATGGTCGAAAATGACCTTGTTTTGGTAAAATTTTCCGACCAAAATGGGGGGATTGGGATTTGCAACTCCAGCACCCCCTCTAAATCCGCCAATGGAGAGGAAGACTAGGCGTGCTGAAGTGGTTAAGTAATTCGTCTCTGGTGCAAGGCGATCCGGGTTCAATTCCTGGATTGTTCAGCCATTCTTCTGCATAGAATGTTAAAAGGGACATAAACTTCAACCAACATACCAGTATCCGGCAACCGACAAATATCAGGCAACCAAAAAACCAGTATTAGACAACCAACAAACCAATATCAGGCAACCAGTGTCAGACAATCGACAAACAAATCTCAGGCAACCAACAAACAAGTATCAGACAACCGACAAACCAATATCAGACAACCAATAAACCATATCAGACAGCCGACAAATCAACATCAGACAATCAACAAACCAAAATCAGGCACATTGAAAATTATTTCACGAAGCAGCTACTTCTTTTTTCTTGCAGATTGTAGGTATGGTGAAGCGTCAGCGTTCTGAACGCAGGCTGGCGGCTAAAAAATCTCAGATGGCGTCACAAATGACCAAAAAGGAAGCACCGAAAGAAGTAAAGAAAATTGAACCGGTAAGTAACTTTTGAAATATATTCGATGAGATAATTATTATTCTATGAAGGCGATGTTTCATGTATTATATTTCAATAAAAAATTGGTATTCCGAGAGAAATTGTCACTCGTTAAGATTTACCACCAATTATTGTTCATTCTGTTTGCTCTATAGTATTTTAATCTGTTGTAGTCTTCAAAAACCCAAGAGAAACTCCGAAAATATATCCGAAAGATTATGAACGTACTGACATTGCTGAGGGTCACTCAGAGAAAGGTCAAAGGTGACATGATTGCTGAAAGACGAGTTCGTAAGAAACGTAAACCTCCTGTGGGTAAGGAACATTTGACCTTTGACCCTAACTATTACAAAGCGGCCACTACAACCTATGGTGGGCTTTCAGTAAGTGCACGCACAGCTTTATGGAAACAACCCGGGCATCGCACAGAAGAAGATGTACATATTCTCATGGTAAACATTGCCCATCGATTTGTTTGTTTGTTTCTCATTCTTTGTTTCTTTTATTTTTCTTTGTTTCTTTCTTTGTTTTATTATTATTTTTTTGTTTTTAGGTTTGTTTTTTGTTTGTTTGTTTCTTTTTTTTCTTTCTTTCTTTCTTTCTTTTTTACCAGGAAGTTATGCTTCGTCTCCCGTTCTTCACGAAGTACTCCAGGACAGTGAAAGAGGAGCTTGCTAGAGTTATGTGGTACGACGAATTTGAAAATGGCCGGATTATCATTCGTCAGGGTGACATTGGTTCTCGGATGTACTTCGTGGTGTCTGGTGGTGCCGCAGTGCAAAGAACAGAGATAGACCCCAGGACTAGTATGTTATCATAAATGAGACTGGAATCACATGCAGTATCAATTTTCACTCCTACATCTATCACTGAAGTCAAAATTAACATTAGACCTTGAGCTGCCATATACCCCTGTTCCCCCCCAGGGGGAATTTTCGAGGGTATATTTTTCTGAAAGCTTATTAAAAATGCTACAAAATGAGCCATGTTTGCACTCTGGCCGTTGGGGCTTTACTGAGTTATGGGGCAAAAACATAAGATTTTTATCAAAAATCGCTGAAAATTGGAAATTTTGAATAAAATGTAAACAACTCAATAAATTAAAAAAACCCATGTAATCTGATAGATCTTGATATGATCTATCAAATAAAAAAGGTTGCAGTACCATATCATGTATCAAACATGTTATTTTTTGGGTTAAATGTGCTATTTTTGAAAAATTAATAGAATTTTTCTTATTTTATTCCACTTCGTCTATCCGGCTTACTGTAGGTCCAAATATTTGTTTTAATGGTTATGAAATGATAAAACAATGTCTAATCTATTTAATGATATGCCATTTACCCGATCATGAATTATCGGAAAGGGATAATTAAAAATATTTTCCATTAAAGTGATGGCGATTATGAAAATCGCTGAAAATTGGAAATTTTGAATAAAATGTAAACAACTCAATAAATTCATGAAAAAACATGTAATCTTATAGATTTTTATACGATCTTTCCAATAAAAGAGGTTTCAGTACCATATCGTGCATGAAAAATGTGATTTTTTGGGTTAAATGTGCTATTTTTGCAAAATTAATAGATTTTTTCCCTTGTTTTATTCCATTTCGTTTATCCGGCTTAGTGTAGATCCAAATATTTGTTTTAATAGTTATAGAATGATAAAACAATGTTTAATCTATCTATTGATATGCCATTTACCCTATCATATATTTTTGAAAAGGGATATTTAAAAATATTTTCCATTAAAGTGATGCCGATTATGAAAATCGCTGAAAATGGGAAAATCTTTATAAATCATTTATGCTTTATCATTTATGAGTTTTAAATGCATCATGTTATAGGAATTTCTATGCACTTTGTAAATACACAGTTTGAAAGACACCCCGTCCATCCTCTACCGTTAAGTAAGGTAGGACTTGCATTGTTCATTTTAATAATACATTGCATTAAGAGGTGGGTAGTCTTACAGAAGCTGGTTTTGAAAAGATAAAAGACATGGCAAGCAAAAGACTGAAGTATGATTCCGTTAAAGATAGATTAGAACATAATTCCTTAAATATTTCAGACAAATGAGACCCTACAAAACATGGTACTCATAGGAAATGCTGTCAAAACTTCAAAACATGATACTCATAGGAAATACTTCACAAATATAAGCACGGTAGAAAAATATCAACTTCTGCTACATATGATGAGAGCACTCCTAGTACCTCAAAGCCACAAAGACCCTCATCTCCTGCCACTTTGTTATTTCCAGCTAACAAATGCCTCTTCTGTGACAAGGAATCAATAAAGGAGAAGGGTACTAAACAAAACTTACCAAATGTGTAACAAAATGCGCTAAAGAGTCTATCAAAGCCGCAGTTGCCAATAAATGTGACGATCAGCTTTGTGTAAAGTTTTGAACTAAGATCTTGCAAGGGAAGCATTATATCACAATGCTTGTCGACAGTAGCATATATGAAGTGATACTTGCCAGATTCTGTATAAAAGTCTGATGCTGCCCACATAAACGCATTTAGTTTAATATGTAATTACATTAGGGAGCATGTGACATAGTTTAAAACTTTACACAAAAGCTGATGGTCACATTTATTGGCAACTGCGGCTTTGATAGACGCATTTTGTTACACATTTGGTAAGTGTTTGTTTAGTACCCTTCTCCTTTATTGTTTCCTTGTCACAGAAAAGGCATTTGTTAGCTGGAAATAACAAAGTGGCAGGAGATGAGGGTCTTTGTGGCTTTGAGGTATTAGGAGTGCTCTCATGCATCATATGAAGCAGAAGTTGATTTTTTTCTACCCTGCTTATATTTGTGAAGTATTTCCTATGAGTACCATGTTTTGAAGGGTCTAATGTGTCTAGAATATTTAAGGAAATATGTTCTAATCTATCTTTAACGGAATCATACTTCAGTCTTTTGCTTGCCACGTCCTTTATCTTTTCAAAACCAGTTTCTGTAAGACTACCCACCTCTTAATGCAATGTATTGTTAAAATGAACAATTCAAGTCCTACCTTACTTAACGGTAGAGGAAATTCAGAATTTTCATTTTTGCCTTAATTTCACTGGTTGTTCCATTCTAAGGGAACACGATTAAGTAAAAGTCGTATAAAATATCTAATACAGGTATGTATTCAATAAAGATAGCTTTCCTTGCCTCTGCATTGATTAAAGATCTTTGCATATATGATCATTTAACAGACTGTGTGCTGAAATATCTGCCATCGTTTCAGTTAATTCCCAAAAAAGTGTACATCTATAACCCCATCTGCAATGGATATAAAGACAAAGATTAACAAAATTCTTGCACCTTTGTTAAAATTGGTTATTTCTCAGATGATTTTCCTGTTTTCTGTTTGTTTTTTGTTTGGGTTTCTTTTTTTTTTTTTTTGGGGGGGGGGGGGGTTGTGGATGGGGTGCCTTTTAAATTGTGTATTTGCAAAGTGCATAGAAATTCCTATAACATGATGCATTTAAAACTCATAAATGATAAAGCATAAATGCTTTATAAAGATTTTCCCATATTCAGCAATTTTCATAATCGGCATCACTTTAATGGAAAAATTTTTTAAATATCCCTTTTCGATGAATCATGATTGGGTAAATGGCACATCATTAGATAGATTAGCCATTGTTTTATCATTCCATAACCATTAAAACAAATATTTGGATCTACACTAAGCCGGATACACGAAATGGAATAAAACAAGGAAAAAATCTATTAATTTTGCAAAAATAGCACATTTAACCCCAAAAATCACATTTTTCAAGCATGATATGGTACTGAAACCTCTTTTATTGGAAATATCATATAAAAATCTATAAGATTACATGTTTTTTTCATGAATTTATTGAGTTGTTTACATTTTATTCATAATTTCCAATTTTCAGTGATTTTCATAATTGGCATCACTTTAATAGAAAATATTTTTAGATATCCCTTTTTGATGAATCATGATTGGGTAAATGGCACCTCATTAGATAGATTAGCCTTTGTTTTATCATTCCATAGCCATTAAAACAAATATTTGGATCTACACTAAGCCGGATACACGAAATGGAATAAAACAAGGAAAAAATCTATTAATTTTGCAAAAATAGCACATTTAACCCCAAAAATCACATTTTTCATGCATGATATGGTACTGAAACCTCTTTTATTGGAAATATCATATAAAAATCTATAAGATTACATGTTTTTTTTCATGAATTTATTGAGTTGTTTACATTTTATTCATAATTTCCAATTTTCAGCGATTTTCATAACTGGCATCATTTTAATAGAAAATATTTTTAGATATCCCTTTTTGATGATTCATGATTGGGTAAATGGCATATCATTAAATAGATTAGACATTGTTTTATCATTCCATAACCATTAAAACAAATATCTGGACCTACACTGAGCCGAATAGACGAAATGGAATAAAATAAGGGAAAAAATCTATTAATTTTGCAAAAATAGCACATTTAACCCCAAAAATCACATATTTAATACATGATATGGTACTGAAACCTTTTTAGTTAGGTAGATCATATCAAGATCTATCAGATTACATTTTTATTCATGAATTTATTGAGTTGTTTACATTTTATTCAAAATTTCCAATTTTCAGCGATTTTTGATAAAAATCTTGTGTTTTTGCCCCATAACTCAGTAAAGCCCCAACGGCCAGAGTGCAAACATCGCTAAAAATGTTTCCCAGAGAATGTACTTTAAACATGAGGTATGTCTGCAAAATTCCCCCTGGGGGGAACAAAAGTGTTTCTGGATCATGGACTACATCCTTTTCTTTGAACTTTTGATAATTATGATGATAATTATATGCAAGATCGCGAATACTCATTCCGTTTATGTTTTGTATTTTAGTTACCTACCAGGTCTATTGTTCTAAACTTGGGCAGATTTTCTGCCCAACTGCAGAACAAAAGAATGGTGTGTATAAAATCTGGAGTCAAAACGGTTAACCAGTAATCGCGATCTTGCGTAATTATGCAGATAATTTGTTCAAAGCGACGTTATCACCCTCCTTCCTTCCCTCCCCCTTCCTAGTCCAAACAAAAATAAAACCCCCTCCAACCCCAAAAATCCCCAACTCGAAGCAACAGTTTCGGTGATTTTCAAATTAACATTGGCAGTAAAGAAAGTGATAATTTCTTATTTAAATGTACACCTCAGACAAATTAACTACAAAATGTTTTACTTTTCAGATTCCAAAATAGTACAACACCTACATGATCTAAATCCCGGAGCCACTTTCGGCGAGCTTGCATTGCTGCGAAACATTACTCGTACATATTCCGTTGTCTGCAAAGGTAATAAATGTAAACATAATATACAGAGGTGGATTTAGAAGGGGACGAATATTTCCCCTTTCAGCCAGACTTATTTAAGTCATTACTACAGAGTAGTAAAATTATTTTAATTTTTTTTTTTTGTTTTTCGCCTCGGTTTGTTTTTGAAGACTTGATCCCCTTGTATCCAGATTACGATTACCGCTGAAAATTTAGACACTCCTTATGCTGTTATAGTGTAAATATTTTTTTTCTGTCGTATGTGTTTTGGACTTTCATGTCGATTGTCGTATCCATGCTTCCGTACATTTTCTTATCCATACGTACAGGAAAGGTCTTGAAATCATTGTTAAAAGAGTGATCGAATGAAAATCCCTGTATCCCTACAGAGTAAAGACCTATCCATGACGGTAAAGCAAACCATGCCGCGGATTGTACTTGACGGTTTTTCTTTGGGATTTTTATTGCACCATGTTATGATATAAAGTCTTGCTTTTTCTTTTTTATTTCTCTCTCTCTCTCTCTCTCTCTCTCTCTCTCTCTCTCTCTCTCTCTTTGTTTTGATACATATGCTAGAATCTAATTCCGTCTTAACATAATTTATATTTGTATTAAATCAAACACCATGTCAAAAGGGAAGAGCTTACCCGGGGTTTTCGGGTCTCTAAAGAGCCGAATTTCAGCCCCGTTCCCAATGCTAAAATGTGCTACTTTTTCCCAATTTCGGAATAGAAATTTCCCAATTGACTATTCCCTACCTCACCTTAAATAATTGTTAGGATATTACAAATCGACAGTAAGTTTATGTACGCATCTACCCACTCAATCTAAAATTAGATCACAGCTAATGGTCTATGTAATACAGACGTTTGATTTCATTCTTCTCCTTATAGTTGATGGAAGCCAAACGTTTGTATGATAGAGAATACCAATCTAATGATCACTAGTAACTTTGTTCCTTCATTTGGAACGGTAAAAACGTCCAAGATCTTTTGTGTGTCTGAAAATAAAACTTATGAGAATGATATCTCATTTTTTGAACTATCAGAGGAAATTCGACGATGATGTCCCTAATAATTGCCACATGAACTTGAAGTATAATACTCAGCTTTTTAGTACACTATAACCCTTTTAAACATTAAATATTGATAAAATGTTACAAATTACGATCGAAGAAATTTTCCCAGTTTTAGGAAAACATCACAAAATTACCAATTTGAAGGGCTCCTGTCCTAGCTTCGGAAGCTGAACTCCTGTCACCAAGTAAAACACAGGAAATACGTTACCGACAAAATTTGTCAATGTATTGACTGTTTCTGAGTTTTTGGTTACAGATCTAGAACCTTTGAAATTCTAAAATATTGCCAGAAAATCACGTGACTATGGACAACATTAGCGTTTCATTTATAGAAATTCAGTCATAACAAATTGAAGTGCATATTTGTCTTTAATTTTTTTTAGAATAAATTATATCATTGCCTTTCCATGGCTTGTTCACTTCTGATCCTTTTGTTTAAAGTAATCTTAAAGAATTTAGTTCAGTTTACATGCTCACGGACAAACTATTCTACTAAAATCTATGATTTTATTTAAAGAAACGAAACTAGGAAATCACTTGCTGCTAATTGTTTCGTTGATATAATTTGTTATGATTAATTATATGTATTTTTCTAAAAAGGTGAGTCCGAGTTTCTCTCCTTGAGTAAAGATGAGTTCAATAGTGTTCTGAGGAAAGATTACGAGGAGTTTTGGAATTGTAGATTCGACTTCTTCAATGCGTCGAAGCACATCAAACGTCTGAATGAAGAACAGATCAAGCAGTTTGCGGACATGTCTGAAATTCGAAGCTACGGACACAATAAGGCAAGTTGACTTACTTTTACTAGGTTACATGTGCATGTTAAGTTATCTTGACAAAACTAATTGTGTTTGTATGTACGATCTAACCCGCTTCATAGATCACCTGTATCAAACAGCCTGGCCACCTGTCTGCTAATTCTTTATAATCTAGGGCTGTATGTTGAAAATATTTTTTTCAATACAATACAATATGTTGACTTCAGTACTCAATATTTCAATACAATACACATTTTTATTCTATCATAGTATATATATAACAGGAAATTGTTGAGTATATGTATTTTTATATATGAAGATTCAAATGTAACTCAGATTTTCTACAGAGTTTTTTTTATGAGTAATTTATGCATACTATGAATAAAAGAGGCAAAGCCCCAAGATGAGTTATCTTGATTCTTTTTACTTATCGGCCTTAAAATGACATGGACAGATGATTAACCGCCCAATGTGCATGTTATACATAAAACAGTTTTCATTACTTAGTTAGTATATGTGTAGAACAACAGCAGCAACAAAAAAGTAATAATCATTCAAATTTACGAGTAACTAAACAAAAATAATTAACTAGAACATCGTGACAAGGTCTAATAAAGATAACACATTGGAATGCATCATTTTACTTATTTCATTTAAAGAACACCAATGAATCCATTTTCTCGAGCCAAGGTCCGTCGCGCGTAATGCCACTACGCGCGATGGACCTCGTTTCAAGAAGATGCAATGAATCTCCATGTGCGGAATTTTCTAATCTGGATCATAAAATGTGTACAGTTTAGCATAAAGTGAGCGTTTAGGAGACGAAAATAAAAGTGAATTAAATGATACCAAAAACGGCCACAAAGTTGAGTATTTTACGTATTTTTATTAATGTTTCTGTGTATCGATACTCTTGGGGAGGTGTGTCGGTACGTATCGATACCGCCACAGTAACGATACCTTCAATATTTCAGTACCAATATACTGCCTTACTTTATACAAATCAACCTATTCTTAGAAGCCACCTGCCTAAAGTGACTCTTGGTGGTCGCTTAGAGCAGGTTTGAATGTATATGTATACAAACACAGGGGTATATAATAATAATAATAATAATAATAATAATAATAATAATAATAATATGATAATATAAGAAGTAATAAGAAGTAATAAACACTAAATTACAAGGTGGCAGAACAGTAATAAAATATTTCACTTAAGAGTAACACAATCATTCTATATTTTCATTTTGCTTTTATTCAATGATAAAAGATCAAAAGTATCATATAATCCTCATTATTTCCATAATTTGGGGATAGTTTATTGACAAGAAATTTCTCCAGTATCCTTTTCCTGCGCAAGTTGCTGAGATCACATAGTGACGTTGTGGTGAATCTGCCTGTTCGTTAAACGTTCAAGGACTTCTGTTTGCTATCTGTATACTCTATAAAACATAATAACGGAGATTCATTTAACGTGGTATACATGTACTTATTCTTTTTTTTTTACAAGGAAGAACGTACCCTGTAGATTTTCATGGTCGAAGGTCAAAGGTCAAGGTGAGAGGGCTATTCATCATCTCAATGCTCTTGATTTTATTTTGTGTCATTTGTCACTTTGTCTTACCATACTTATTGATCGTTCCAGCTCATTCTAGGAGATATCACAGGTCTAACGCAATGGGTCTACTTCGTGCGAACAGGAAAATGCGAGTTAGTGAAGAAAGTAGAAATGATCCGAAGTCAGTCGCCGTACCTCAGACCAAACCTTTATCTGCCGGAAATGAATGAAATCGATTCGGAAACATTTATGAATAAACCTTATGGACGCAAGATGAGGAAATGTCAAACCGAAACTCATTTCCTGACCGTTCTCACTCTTCATCCTGGAGATTACTTTGGTATAGGTAAACAATAATTATTTATAAAAATACAAAGTATATAATTCAGTGGGTAGATTTTTATTTCTCTACATTTTCTACGTACATGAACTGTGCACATGCATGTTTGCGATGAAGATGGAAAAAGAACTGTTGGTACCTTGGCGATCATTTATGTAATTGATTAATTATATGTTAATAGAAATCTTGATGACATGACTCTGTCGACATTCTTGTACGAGGAAATTTGGTTTTCGGCGACCACAATATGACTTTTCCATAGTTTGTTTTATCTTTCTCATGCTTGAATTCGAATTCTTGCCGGATTTAGAGAAAAGTTTGTCGGAATATTATGAATGATGGGGTTCATTGACAAACGTCGAGATGATCCAGACAAATGACTTTGCATGGGATATGGTATCAATGTATCAATTATTTTCCATAGGGCTACATATTAATGTTTTTATATATATATAGGAGGATCATTTGAAGCTTCCTTTACATTTCAATAAACAGAGAGGCCCCCACTAAAGTAAAATCACAAACCAAACCCCCCCCCCCCCCAAAAAAAAAAAAAAAAAAAAACCCAAACAAAACCAAACAAAACAAACAACAACAACAACAAAAAAAAACAACTATACCTCACCGTGGCTTTTCATTCTCAAAATTTGCCTTGTTTGAACTTACCCTCAGTCCACAGAAAATGTGCTTGCTGAAAATACCTTGACCCTTGATATGAATAATACTGACCCAATAAATAAATTTTAATATTCTTACATGTCAACAGATAGACCATAAATAGCATTTCAATCAAAAAGATGAACCTGGCATTTATATCCACTCACAAGCCTGGGATTTTTCATCCCGACCAGGACTTAGGGTAGCCAAAACGCTTACATGACTCTTGTCAGGGTCAGTTGGTACATTGATACCATATACCCCTCGGGATTTATATGAATATTGCCTAAAGTCAGAAAATTATTAAGAATATTTTATCTATGATTTCATATTCCAAGAATGTGTCATAATCTTGACCCTAGGTCATATCTTCAAGGTCAAGGTCACAGTGAATACACTGCCAAAATCCTTATCAAGGTCGTAACTTCTTACTGCCTAGTTAGATTATTATCCAAGTTAATATTTCACATAATTGTGGACCATTGATTGATTGATTGATTTTTGTTTTACGTCACACCACGAATATTTCACGTATATGGTAACGGCATCTGCCTGATGCGGGGCATACAAATTTTGACATTTGTAACGGTCCACCCGAAGCAGTGAGGGATCTTTAACGTGCCATGCATACCACGACACGGGGCCTCTGTTTTTACTGTCTCATCCGAAAGACAGAACCCGGCATGACTAGAGCGGGACTCGAACCCCGGCCTCCCGATCAGGAGTCCGACGCGATACCACTAGGCCAAGCCGGCTTCAATTGTTGTCCATGACCCAAGGTTGTGTCATGACCTTGACTCAAGATCATATCTCAAGGTCAAGGTCACAGTGCACGCATTGTCAAAATACTTGTAGGAGTCATAACTCCTTACTGCTATGTAGGATCTGGATAATATTTCACACCATCGTTTTTCATGATCTAAAGGTATGTATCACTTTGTACAGAGTGTGTTGTCCGTCTGTGTGTCTGTCTGTCCATGAAATTTGTCCGGGCCATTACTTCTTCCTTTTACTTTGGAGGGAGATAATATTTTACATAATTGTTGCTCATGACCCAAGGGTGTGTCATGACCTTGAATCAACGTCATATCTACAAGATCAAGGTCACAGAGCATACATAGCCAGAATTCTTGTTCGGGTCGTAACTTCTTCCTTTTAATTTGGAAGGAGATAATATTTTATACAATTGTTGTGCATGATCTAAAGATGTTTTATGACTTTGAACCAAGGTGATGTCCACAAGGGCAATTTCACAGTGCACACATAGCCAGAATTTTTGTCTGGGCCATAACTTCTTCCTGTTACGTTGCTGGAAGATTATGTTTTACACAATTGTTGTCCATGACACAAGGATGTGTAATGATCTTGAACCAAAATGATATCTGCAAGTTCAAGGTCAGAGTGCACACAAACCAAATGTATAAGTGGGACATCCATTACACTTATACCAGTGATGTATCTTAGGATGAATTTTTGCATGTTTAAACTTTGTTGCCGCGGGGGGGGGGGGGGTATTGTCCCGTTAGGATAGCTCTAGTTATAGTTTAGTAATGTTCAAATTGAGAGTGGCGTGGACTTTATTTCTGTGTGTATTTCATACATATATATTAACAATATATTTATCCACTCTGCTACTTTATGTACGTTTTTTTTTGTTTTTTGTTTTTTGTTTTTTTGTTTTGTCATGTTTTTTTTTTTGGGGGGGTTGTTTTGTTATTTATTTTTTATTTTATTGTTTGTTTGTTTTGTTTTCTGTTTTTCGAAATGTTGTATAATAGACATAGATGTATTACACAGGGGAAAACCTTAAGGATATGTTCGTCGTCGCCAAGGGTAAAGTAGAATGCATTCTACTGAACGCCATAATCTTTGGCCTGAACTGGCAGGAAAACGAACGCTTGAAAAAGGAGAGAGAAAAAAGTATTCCTAGTAATAGGGAACTTTACAGGTTAGTTTTTTTTTCATCACTTTTCAGGAAATTTTCTCTAACATCATGACTCCAATACTTTTTATACACCTGTCTTCAGATGGGCGTATTATATTACGGCGTAGTCCGTACGAGGTCCGGTGCTCAGCTTCCTGTATCCGGCGTTCAGTGCCCGTCCGCTATAGTTTGTCCGGGTCATTACTTTTTATCCATTGTATGGATCTGAATACTATTTCACAGAATTGTAGCCCAGGATCCAATGGTGTGTCATGACCTTGATCTAAGGTCATATCTACAAGGACATGATCACAATGCCTATGTCTCCCGCTTCAATTTAAATGACGGGTGTATTATGCAATGTTAGGCGTTGCTTTTGTTAAAATTCCATTTTCCAATCTGTTGTCGAGCTCTCTTGCGGCTATACTGGACAAATTGTTCTGTATACATATATATAAACAACACGTCCAGTATGTTGTCAAGGGACGGATTGGATTTGAGCTTATTATTGACCGATTACGAACTAAAACATCGGAAACCCCTGACGCCAATATAGAGACAAACATGTGATTGTTACGTTCTATAAACTACAAAAAATGGTTATTTTCTCATCAGCAGAACTCCGATTTATTTTTTCCTTTTCTTCAGGAAACTGACTGAACATACAATTAAGCCATTTTGAGTATACCTCTAATTCATGTCAAAAATAGTTATGATAGACGTACTGATATTTTTTCTTCTTCAAAAGGAGATTTGAACAAAACCGACGATGGCTAGAGTACCGAAAGAAGTTGGTCGACATTGCAGTTTTCAAGCACAACAAGCGCCCTCACCGCACATTGTACAGGGATGTCCCGGAACCTCTTGTCCTCCAGCCCTCCATACCCTTTGATCTGATCCATCACGAACACACGCATTGAACTATTGCAAGGACACGTGTAGCTAGCTTCATAAATGTTTTGAAATTCAAAATTCTTGCTTATTTTAGTTAGGATAATAAATATTTTAAAATTTTAAATTCTCGACTTTTTTCGTTAGCATTATAGATGTTTTAAAATTCCAGATTCTTGATTATTTTCGTCAGCATTATAAATGTTTTAAAAATCCAGATTCTTGATTATTCTTGGTTAGGATAAGAAATGTTTATAATTCCAAATTCTTGATCATTTTCGTAAGTATTATAAATGCTTTAAAATTCTTAATTATTGACTATTTTACAAATAATAGTCATAAACAGTTTAAAGATAAATTTCAAAAGTGTATTAGCATTTTCAAGAGAATAATGTACATGTATTTGAATAAAACTATTTAATTTGAACAATTAAATCCCGCCCCAGAAGTGAATGTCAGTTGAGAAAATGTGAGACGAACGCCGTTAACGAAGCATGTGTCCCACTCTGCCTTTTATTTACACTGGTGTCGCATTTTTGAAATTGCATTTGCAGTCGTGGAAGTTGGAACGACCCATTAATCCAGAATTGCGACGTGTTGTATGAGCAGTTGTCATTTTGAGAGCATTACCCGATAACAGCGAGTCCCCTCTGATCATCATCTAAGTCATTGCTCCTTATTAGGTATGCTCCGCCCTCTGTAAATTAATACGCGCACGTGATACGATTGAGACCAATCCGAGTTCTTTGCCAAATGAACGTAAAAACTGAGTAGGCGTTCATTATATGATATATATGTATTTGTGAATTATACTAAATGAATACTGTTTAAACCAATGATACAACGCAATTTTTTTTCAAAATTTTGTCTAAATCGATTTCATCTAGCGGATAACATGCCATGCCTGTGTTTTAAAACTTCCGGTATGTAATCGACGTCTTCCACGAATAATAAAGTTAATTAAATTTGATCTTTATAACTCATTCTGAAAACAATGACAATTGATGTGTTGTTGTCCATGAATTTTGTGTTGTCTGCATGTCTATAAGGTATATCTTCATGAAATCTATATTTAGTCTCCTACCTGTATAAGAACGCATCGTCCCACTCAGAATTTAAATTTGAACTCTCCTCTGATATGTCCTCTATATTACATCCATCTCAAAATTACTGTATGGTAACAACACTGTGCTGGATGCACTTCAGTTCGACCCTGCGTGTTCTAGTTCCATCACATTGTTTAGATTGACAGGCATGCCTATACGCGCATTAATACAAATTTAAAATTTGTTACGTGTAATCGAGTAATTACATGTCTCAAATTTACTTTCATTATCCAATGTGAATTCGGGTTACTTATATGTTTGCATTAGAATTAATTTTGATCTAACTGCAATTATATGGCCAGAAGTACATTTTCCATGGACAAAAGTTATAGGGAATAACATGCATTTTAATGCAAACTGTGATCATTGCATTTTAGAAATTACAGTTATGCAAAAGTCAAGCAGCTGATTGTGCATATTATGCATGCGCATTTTGCAGTAAACGTCTTACATGAATTATAAAAAGTCTGATTACATTGAAACAATGTCATTCATTTTGAAAACGATAATCATGGATATGTTGCTCTCCATAACATTTGTGTTGTCTGTAAGCGCGCGTCCTAATCTGTCTTCACGAAAACTATCTAGCCTAGACAAAAACTTATCGTCCCTCTCAGAGTCTACTGTATGTTTGAACCATCCTCTTTTGTAATATTTCCTATACACTAAATTCGCCATATTGCTTTCATTGACAGTCATCTGTAGCGCGCATTTATACAAATTTGAAATTTGCGGCGTGTAATCGAGTATTTACAAGCCTCAGATTTACTTTCATTATCCAAAGAAGTTTCGTGTTACTTATATGTTTGCATAAGGAATCGATACTAAATGCTGCCATCCTCTTTAAGCACCTTCCAACAACTGTGATAACTTCTATAATACGCCCCGGTGCTGAAAGTATTCATATCTGCTTTGACCTAATGCAAAACACTTTGTTTATAAGTATGAATATGACCCCGCGCAAAAATATAGTCCTTGTGTACGTTAATTTGACTATTAAGCTATCATCACAATACAGGGTATCTTGCCAGAACTGTGTCTTACAAATACATGTATATCCACCATGAGATGATAGCAAAAACATAGTCATGCAAAATATTTTATGAACGGTATATTAACCGTTCACTATATCATGATAATGGTCTTGGAATTCGATAAATAGTTGCAAGCAGTTTATATATATCTTATTCATGATATGAAGTTCTTATAAGGGGGTAAAATTTGGATATGGCGTCGGTATACACTATTTCAATACCTTGGTTTGAAATAAGTCATATTATCTAGGATATGATTCTATATAAACAAATTTTCCTCCGACAAAAATCTGACGACATTCGCTATGACGGAATCATTATGTACTATTTTCTACATTTACTGCAAGATACAAAGCATGAGCATGTGCATATCCCTATCATACTGAGAAAAAGAAAATTTTGAACATGAAGGGCGATGAGTTAACAGGTGGGGGTACTTCTTTATGTATGTATACATACAGCTACATAATAGAAATATGATTGTTTTCGTTTGTTTTTCGTTCTTGCAACTATAAGCATATTAATTAATTCGTATTAGCATATACATATAAATTTTAATCACGGTTTCATGTTCAGGTAACGTTTGAATAATGTTACTAGATAAAAACAACTTCGAGATATTGTCATTCTGTTAGTTCAAAGTAAGTAACCCTGTCCTACTTAGCCAAACTGTTTCAGAATGTTGGTTAATCGTTAGAGAAGAAAGCATGACGTCTTTAAGGAGAAACGCATCAATATTGAATTGTGTGCAACAGATGCGCATTTCGACAAAAATGTCTCCTAAGTGATTCTCATGGAACAATTTCTGAAAGTCCATAAACCCTATGGTAAAGTAATTACAGAGCTGACAGAACAATAAAAGTAAAACATTCCAAGTTGTGTATATGAGAGATACATCAAAACATAAACAACTGTTTCTTGCAAATACAAACCAACAACATCAATTTCTATTGTGAATTTTACGCTGCATTGTTCTGACAGCCCTTTATTGTATACTATCTTATATTATATACAGTATATACAATATCTCAATTTCTGAGGTAGAATGGTCAACAAGGATATGCAGAGAAAACAAAAATAAGCACATGAAATATCAGCACAAAAGTAATCAATAGTATTGCAATTGATGTACCGTCTTTAGTTAAGGATAGAAACACTCGTAAGTATTTGTCAGTAGAATTTAGAGAAAAGAGAAATGTATAGCTAAATATGTGTTATTTTAGCTGTATTAGAATGGTAAGTTGTTGTTTTTTTTAAACTATTTGTTAGTTATTTTTTCTTGATTCCTATAATTTGAAAGTATAAAATCGAAATGGTACAAGTGGATGTCTAATGTGCAAAGTCTAGTTAAAGTACTAGGTCGGTGGCAGTGGGTTCTTTTAAACAAATGCAAATCCAAAACGTCATGAGATCAGGTGTCTGGAAGAAGTGAACGTCTCCCGCTAGCATGCTTTACTCAAATGCTAATGTTGCGTTGAAACTAGTCATGTTGGATGGCAAATTTAGAAAGGTAAACCGTAAGCACGGTAAAAGAACACCTCTGTACACAGTTGTGATACTGAATAGCATTTCACATTCTGGGAGGGCGGAAGTGATGCTTGCAAACTTAAAAAAAGTAATTTATTAAATGTAGGGGGAAAACTGTTTGGCGTAACTAAAAATGGATCATCAGTCAACCGGGGGTAGTAATTTCTCTCGTCAGATAGCTACGTCGGAAAATCATTCCACTGACAAGTTCGCGTATAAAACAAGGGATAACATATATATGCACAGACAAAAAATTACTAGGAACCAAAACTGAAGGGAAGAGTAGGATGGCCTATAAGGACTATCATAAATTCAATCTAAAACAATCTGTATTTTATACATTTTACTGATTTCATTGCTTGAAGGGCCTCAAGTTTGTTTTCAGCAATCTCTAAATATGTTGAAAAATGTATACTACTCACCGATAATTGCAGAAAATACAACAGAATAGAAATTCATTGTTCTGATAAATATCCTCTTCTTGGCAAAGTAAACTACGAACGTAACTGGTGTCGCATGTTAGGCATGAAGAACAACGTACCACAGTGCACATGTGGAATTTGCTCTCTTCTAAAGGAAAAATATGTCAAGCATAATCATATTTCTGCTTTGGTAATTCATTATATGAATGCTGGAAGAACTGCAATATTATTGTCCTGACATACCTATAATATGTATTCAAATATATCAACAGTGTACGTATATTTCTTGCTGATATGTGCACAATGTCAGTTCTTATATTCCATTTCATATATTCATATGCTATGGACAGAGAGTTGTATTAAAACGCATACGCATTTATTAAAGCCTTACGTTGAAGAGTAACAACCTCGCAGCTAAAAAAGTAGTTTCTTAATTTTTCGGAATTTGACATCCGACAACTTGATGAACATCGTTTTTCTTTGAGATTTTGAAACGGGTTTTCGGTGCGATAAATTCGTCATAAGAATTGTTTCTGCTGAGGTGCGGAAAAAACACCTCACAAGTAATACAAGAAATCGATATTGCAAAACACTCTTTCAATTTGTCACGTTTTTAATATTAGGTTTAAAAGGAGAACTTTGCGCTATCAGTTGAGAAAATATGTTAATTGAATGTTTTACGTGGACGTCATTGAGTGATCTGCATCAAACCGATGAAAATATTACGCGGTGTGTTACGACGCGAAGAATGAAGAATGAAAAGTGCTTTCTTATGATATTGTATATTTGATGTGAAATATGCGCATTTGGTATACAAAATTAAAAGGTATATATGTTCTTTATTTATTATATCCACTGGACTGATATTCCCCCAGGACTTCATATGTCTAGTTTTCAGAGCTTTTGTAGTGACATGAAATATATACTTCAAATTTTCAGACATCAAATTAAGTAATCACTCTAAAAGTAAGGAGTATCTCTCTCATGCATAGCTCTGTCCTCGAATAGATTCTTTGGTTCATTTTTCGGCCATTTTGGTTTCAACACTGCTCTTCAAATATTTACATATTATGAGAATTCCAATCATGCAGCCACGAGCATCACTGAAGAGACATTAGTTGTCAAAATGCGCATCTGGTGCACAAAATTAAAAGGTATATATATTTTATTTATTATAACCCAAGGCAGGTGTCACTGCTGGTTGACTGATAGTCCCCAAGAGCATCATAAGTCTAGTTTTCAGTGCTTTTGTACTGACATGAAATATATACTTCAAATTTTCAGTCATCAAATTAAGTAAATCCCTCTAAAATTAAGGAGTAACTCCGTCATGTATAGCTCTGTCCTTAGATAGATTCTTCGGTTCACTTTTCGGCCATTTTGGTTTCAACACTGCTCTTCAAATATTTATATATTATGAGAATTCGGCAACGAGCATCACTGAAGAGACATAAGTTGTCGAAATGCGCATCTGGTGCACAAAATTAAAATGTATATATGTTCTATATGCTTTATTATTACATACAAATAGCTCTTGAGTTTTGAAAGGTTTATGGCCTATGAAATTGACAATTTCCTTTACGTATAGTTGCATGTCACACAGAGTCGTCTGCTCTTCATAACAACTACGAACTATTTCCAACATATCCGCCGAATGACATCCTGATTTTTTCTGAATGGTCACGGACATGTAGAACAAACAAGAATAAGCACTTACAAAAACATCACAAAACATTCGATTGTAATTCAGTTGCGATACCGACTTTGGGCGGTCAGCTCACGTTATAATCTGTCAGTTGGTGTTTTTGATAAGACCCTGCTCGCATTTTCACTCAATTAAAAAATAGGATAATAAAAACACCATTTAATAATTATAAATATGCCACCATAAACAGTACAAGGATACTTTACCCATATAAAACCACTGTAGAACTGTTTAAAATAACGGGAAAACGCATAACAAAACCCTCGTTACTTATATATCACAGTTCGTTCGAATTGGCAGAACCTGCACTAATGTTTTGGATTTTCATATAAAAAATTTACAAATAACGTTGACACTTTTAACTCAGGGTTACACTTATCATAAGCTTAGAACACCCTTTGGAAATATTTTAGGTTTTATTCTGAACTTTTATCAAAATTTGGAAATGTTACTTTTCAATAATATGTATCTAATGGAATTTCCCATCACAGTTTCTAAGGTGATCTGGTGTACAAAATTAGGAAGGCCAAAGGTTCCGATAATTTTATCTCGTCGGGTTCCAAAATAACTTGCTTCAAAATAGGGAAGGCACGGTTTACTCATGTTGATCTCAGTTTATATGTTTTTATATTTTGGTCTTACTCAGCGTTACTATACGTATTCATATTTTTATGACCTCTCAACTTGGGAAACTTGTTGATCTCTGTCTGAGGGGTTATTCATAGACTTTTGAATTTGAATGTGTGTCCTTTGAAAATACTGATTTTTTTGTGAGCGGAAAGTTGGATCTGTAAACAAGTCAACTGCACCAACTGATTGACTACTCTCATATCAGCTGACCGTCCTAAGTCGGTATCGCAATGCAAGTGCACTTTAATCGAAAGTTTATATGCATTTTTTCTTCATATTATTACAATGCATTTCTGTGGCGACTTCTGTAATACAGATATGATGCCTGTTTATATTTTTAAATCGATAGTAATGAGAAAGAGAAGTGATTTTATCTGTTATCTGAAATGACACTGTCCCCTTTATTGTTGTGATTCTTTAGAAATAATTCAATTTACAGGTTTTGGTGAATACATTTATTAATAGTACTCTTTTAAATTTTGTTGTACATGTAATTATTGTAATGTAGTGTTAATGGTTTAACACTACATTACAACTAAATGTTTATCATTGAATTAACGTATTTTTATCTGTCAGCCATGTTATTGTGCATGTTATATTTAGGTACGGAAAAATAAGTTTATGTGCTTTTTATTTATCACTCCAAATGGTGAGGGTTGTTACATTTCACTTTCCGTATTCCTTTTCAGTTTTACATATTGCGGCATTCTTTTATAGGTAGAGGCTCGAGAGGTTCCGAATGCATGATGGGTTATGACTTTGGTTTATCCTAGGCCATAATGCAACTTTTCAGTAAACTTTTACAAATGCTATTATAAATATTTTGAAATCCACATATGACTTCATTGAAGAAGCATACATAAATGAAATATGTTTTATTATTTTCTCATTTAAGATAACAATCATGGTAATTTTACTTAGTAATTGAAGATAAATACCGAGGAGTATAACTCATAACAAGTCACCAGTCTGGATCATGTAAGCGTTTGTGAAATAATTTCATTTCATGAAGTCTTGGAACACAGTTAATACTACGTCTGATGGTTAATCAAGCCATGCTGCTTTATTATCATTTACCGTGAATTTTATTAACCATATTTTTATATTTTTGATAAATGATTTTAAATAGGTAAGCTGAAGTTCACCAATTTCATGTATAATTATTTTTCTTGCTACTCTATCAGGTTTACAATTTCAAATATATTTTTGAAACAAAGTTTCTAAGTTCTTAATTATATCCTCAAAAGGAGCTAGTAAACTGGTAAATAAATTAGTTAGTTCAGATAAAATAGAGTTTTGACTACAGGAATTCTTCTCATTGTAGATAACATTCTTCTTTTCCATGAATTTATAAGTTCTTTAAATTCTTATTTTTTACTTTTTAAACTAAATTGATTTCTATTATATTATGTCAGTTAATACTAAAAGTCATTCTTTGGAAAAGTAAAATGTTCATTTGTCCATTTTCAGTGCATCTGTACTGACCTGAAATATATACTTAAAATTTCAGTCATGAAATTTTCTAAACCACTGCAAAACTAAGGCGTATCTCCCTCATGAATAGCTTTGTCCTTTAGATTAAGGGGATGAACGTATTGTGTGTGATTGTTTGCAACTGGAATACCGTGGTTATACTGTTGGTAACAGGAAAACGGTGGTTTCTGACGGTATAACCACGGTATAGCTGTCGCAAACAACCAACCACAGTGCTTTTATCCCTATTCTAATTCATTGTAACTCAAACATCGGATAGCGCCATTTTCAAAAATCTGTCAAGAAACGACTTGATAATTATTTCATTGACAAAAAATTTTTCATCATTTTGATATTCTCCAAATTTTATGATTAAATAATTAGCCACATATTGATTCACACATGAGTGACTTGACATCGCATTGTAAACAGCTGAACAGGAAGGTTTACATGGTGGTACGTCATGTACGTTGTCAGTTTCGTTGGTTCAACTTGATTGTAATAATTGTGCACGTGAATGGTAGAACTTGCAAATCGTACTTGATACGAGACTTAAGACGGACGATGAGAGCACTGGACGAAGTTGTTATAGACAGTATTTTTGATAGTTGGAGTCAGAGGAAATGTGGACAAAGAGTACGTACAATGTAGTAATACATTTGAGGACGGTATATCGTGGTTATACATGTCTGAACGCTAACGTGTGGATCACTCAGAATTTTAAAAACAAAACAGGTGAATAAGAATGATTCTTTGGCACACTTTTCTGGATTCTTTTATTTAAATCCTGCTCTTCAAATATTTATGTATAATTAGAATTCCAATCATTCGGCCATGAGCATCACAGAAGAAATATATTTTAATATTTATTTAAACCATATTTCTCAAAGAATTTTATATTCGAGTTGACTAAATTACTAACTTTGATAAATCATCTGCATACTGTAATAGTTTCGATATCTTCGTTAACTTTTATGAGTATTCCTTTAATATTATCCTATTTTCTTATCATTATAACCATAATTTTCATCCACAGTAAAATTATGTATAGAGAAATAGGATCACCCTGTCTACAGTCACGACCTATTTAAAAAAAATCCTTAATTCATTTTGCGAAACATACAGTTTGAAATTAAAATAAGGAATTGTCATCCATTTCATAATATTTTCAGTCATCAAATTTAGTAAATCACTCTAAAACTAAGGAGTATCTCCCTCATGCATAGCTCTGTCCTTAGATAGATTTTTTAATTCACTTTTCGGTCATTTTGGTTTCAACGCTGCTCTTCAAGTATTTATATATTTTGAAAATTCCAATTATTTGGCCAAGAGCATCACTGAAGAGACATAAGTTGTCGAAATGCACATATGGTGCACTAAATTAAAAGGTATATATGTTCTATATTTATTATAACCACTAGGCCGGTGTCACAGCTGGTGGACTGATAGTCCCCGAAGGCTTCATAAGTCTAGTTTTCAGTACTTTTGTACTGACATGAAAATATATACTTCAATTTTCAGTCATCAAATTTAGTAAATCACTCTAAAACTAAGGAGTATCTCCCTCATGCATAGCTCTGTCCTTAGATAGATTTTTTAATTCACTTTTCGGTCATTTTGGTTTCAACGCTGCTCTTCAAGTATTTATATATTTTGAGAATTCCAATCATTTGGCCACGAGCATCACTGAAGAGACATAAGTTGTCGAAATGCGCATATGGTGCACTAAATTAAAAGGTATATATGTTCTATATTTATTTCCCCAAAATTCAAAATTCAAAATTCAAAAAAAAAAGTACATTGAAAACGAACTTCCATGACGCTAATCAAAGGTCTTCTTTGCATTATATCATATTAAAGTCTAGAATTTTCATCACCCTGCCATTAATCCGTTTTGGTTTTGTTCTCATGAATAATCAAAGTACTAAGAGTACTGATGATTGATTGATTGATTGATTATTGTTTTACGTCACTCCACGATTATTTCACGTATATGGTGACGGCATCTGCCTGATGCATTGCATACAAATTTAGACCTTTGCAACGGACCCACCCGAAGCAGTGAGGGATCTTTCACGTGCCACGCCCACCGTGACACGGGACCTCGGTTTTTACTGTCTCATCCGAAAGACAGAACACCGGTGTGCCCCGGACGGGAGTCGAACCCGCGACCTTTCGATCACGAGCCGAGCACCTTATCCACTAGGCCACACCGGCTTGAGTACTGATGAAAGGTGATTAATGATTGATTGATTGATTGATATTTGTTGAAGCGCACTGTATAGTCAACAATAGCAACGCCTAGCGTTGCATTATAAGGCCGTCACTTGGTTTGAAGGGATGAATTTGAAAGTATAGAAACATTCCCACATTGCCAAAAATCTGTGAAATACTATTCAAATCCGTGCAATGGGTAAAAAATTATGGACTAAACAAAAATTGACCTTGCATATATAACTCTGTTTCAAAGTCAAGACACACCCTTGGGTCCTGGGCAAAAAAATTCTGTGAAATATTACGTATACTCAAATCTATGCAAGGGGTAAAAAGTTATGGCCCAGACGAAGATTTACCCATCATATGCATTGTGACCTTGACCTTGCGGATATAACTTTGGATCAAGGTCAAAATACACCCTTAGATCCCAGGCAACAATTCTGTGCAGTATTACTCAATTCTATACAAAGGGTAGAAAGGTATATACGTATGGCACAGACTGATTTACCCACCATATACATTGTGACCTTGACCTTGAAGATACATGTATGACCTTTCAGTCAAGGTCATGACACATCCTTGGGTACACATCTCTCGACTGGGAAAGTCCGAAAGGGTCGATTTGGGGGGGGGGGGTTTGTGTTTCAGGGGGCTTCCCCGAGAAAATTAAAATACATTGTATGTAAGCAAATTGAAAGACTGTGTAGCGTCTTTGTACTGGATCTGACTCGGTTTTCCCTATCCAAAAATATATATATATATATAAATGAAACACATAATTCATGTCAACAAATATTGATTTAATACTTGCACGGATCTAAAAATAATTAAATAAATAAATCGGGTGGCGGAAGTCTAACCCGATCAAGGGATAAAGACTATGATTGTCGGAAAATGATATACATAATTGTAAAAACAACATTTTGTCCACTTCATTGAAATCAGCGCATGTACCAGTGCATCCTGATGGATCATATCTCCTTTTCATTGTGTTTGCAGCTTCGATCAAGTTTTTAACCGACGGTAATTTTGAAAAAAAAAATTATGCAATTGGTTATATTGATTGATTTTTGTTTAAGGTCACATCACGTATATTTCACGTATATGGTGACGGCATCTGCCTGATGTGGGGTATACAAATTTTGACCTTTGCAACGGACCCACCCGAAGCAGTGAGGGATCTTTAAAGTGCTATGTATACCACGACACGGGGCCTCGGCTTTTACCGTCTCATCCGAAAGACAGGACACCGGCATGACCAGAGCGGGACTCGAACCCCGGCCTCCCGATCAGGAGGCGAGCGCGATAGCACTAGGCCACGCCGGCTAAATGCAATTGGTAACATCTGTAGTGTATTATGATTGTTCCTGGCTTAACAAAGATGTCTTTGTCGCCCACCCCCTATGCTTCCTGTCGGAAGGGGGCACGTGCAATGGTTGAATCTGCACCTGAATCCCTGAAGTATAAAATTAGTTTAACCTCTCCCAAGTTCCTCTTTTTTTGTTTTTTTTTGGTTTTTTTTTTTGACAGTCGCTTAAGTGTTGATTAGAGATGGTTATAAATATCTAAAACCAAAATGGAATCGATAGGTCTAATGTTCACGAGATGATCTGAACAATTTGTACCATATGTACAATAGACTGTGTCTGAAATGTGAAATTTAAACGGACAATATCAAAGCATTACCATGTACCAATTATGGTAGAACGGAGGGTGGGCAATTGTCTGTAATTCAGAAATTAGTCCTTAAGAATTTATTACAAAATTAAATCTGATTGTAAAAGAAAAATACGAAAAAAGGTGCAAAATTTTGCACCTCTCTCTCTCTCTCTATTTGTACCATTTTCATAAGAATTTGAATATCACATGCAGACTAGATCTACAAAGTTTGAATTTCCAGTGTGCCTGATTTTATGATTATGCCAGTCGCTGTTAGAGATTTTTTGTCTGGACAAACATGTTCATTGAAATTTATTTAAACGGGAATAATTCAATACCCCATGTAGATTAATACCATTTTCACAACATCTCGTGAAAAATTATAGATCTAAATCTTTAAAATAAGAATAAAAGATATCGATGTACAAGGATTAAAATTAGCGTCTAGAAAAGAAGAAGACTTAGGAAGGATTTTCAGCGTAACAGAGGAATAGTAAGGTCTTCCGTGACATCATAAAAGATCTTAAAAATAACAAAAGAAATTAGAGTTAACTAAATACATGTAGATGAAACTCGCTTATTTTTTTATGTATATAATAGCAATATAGGAATGTATAAAGGTGTGCTTAAACATCAAATTACGATATTCTACTGGTCTTTTCGGAAATTCCGGTCACCCCATAGTAATTTTCAAATCTGTTGTATATATAAATACATGTAATAAGAGCTCAAACGCACCGACTTACAAACAGTAGAAATACTGTTAAATTATTCACAGTGACTAGAAATGTAAGTTCGTTATGAATATTTTGTATATGAAATGCATTTGATCTTCTCTATATGTTTACTCTGACAGTGTCACTTTGTGAAATAATCCTTTATGTATACATACGTCATGCACTAATAAGGTTTCAGTACGATGTTTCAGTGCATATGTGTATCAATATTATGTGTTTGTACCTTTAATTGTTCATTTTGATGCACATAGGTTTCAGTATATTTTGAGACAAATGTATGAATTAGAATGGTTTATCAACCACTACGACTATTTCGAGGTTCAAAATATTTTCTACTTGTATCGAAACGTCTCATTTCTGTACCGAAACGACAATGTACCGAAATCTCCTTAAATCGAAACATCTTTAATCCCTTATACTTAGTCCGAACGACTTGGAACCTCTGACTAATTATGTAAGTAAATATTGCAACAGACTATGTACAATATAGAAGATGTTTAGTCGAATAAACAAACGAAGTCATGCATACAAGTGAAGATGTGCATATATATCAAACACATTAAAAACAAAACAAAGCGATGGATCTGTCCTTAAACGAAAGACAGCCATGGTTTAGGAATAGGATGTACGTTTTGACCGACAAACTGTAGCGCAGGAATATTTTTCATATAATTTTATCTCATAAATAAGAGTACACAAAATCTATCTATTTTAGCAAATTTCAATTTGTAAAGCACAAATTCTTTAACTTTAGTTGCTAAAATTGAATTTTATGTAAGTACCACGTAATTTGTTTGGGGACTATATTTTTGTTACTGTTTAAGGCGGAAGAACACTTGGGTAACATCGGTTTCCAAATTGGGATGGACGGCGGCTTAGGGAAGCGGATTACATCACCTTCTAAAAATCTTGTACAGGCTTACATCTATGAGCAATTGCCCCTAAAATCAGTTTATAACTTACCATAAGCAAAGAAGTTGGTCTTCATTTCGAAACCACCCTCTTGGCTTATTTTTTTTTGGGGGGGGGATAGATATAATCTTACTTTTTAAAACTACATTTAGTAGTCCTAAATAAAAATTTCCCTAAATCTATCCAAAAGAGTTGGGCCCTAACTACCATTAAAGGTCTGACCGTTTAGCATACCGCATCGACAAAAGCGTATCCAACACGTATTAGGCAACTAAAAATTGACCCAGAACAGACCATTTATTCCGGTGATAATTATAAAAAGAAATAAAAATATTAAAGATATAATTCGTATTTTTTTGGTGTATATCATCAGTCAGTTTATATGAAATGTAAAAAAAAACTATGATGCACTCTTAAACACAATTTTATCATTCATCGATTGGCTCTAAATCACGCATGAAATTGGACCACAGAAGGCTTGCTACCTGTCCGAGATAATTCAATGTCCTATACTTACTCTGGAGTGTTCGAATAGTAGTAACAGTGGCAGATTTAGGAGGTAATCATTGGCACATGCTTTTAAAATGTACGAAAGAGATCAAGTGTCAATAGGACAGAGCATTAAGAAATAATACAAGATTCTCCTTTCACTTCCATTTGAAATATTATATTAAACCCCTCTTAATCACCTCTGTAACGGTAACATAACGCTTATTGTCTATTTTGATTGTGTGATTATATATGTGTGTTTAAGAGAGAGAGAGAGAGAGAGAGAGAGAGAGAGAGAGAGAGAGAGAGAGAGAGGATTTTTAAAGATATTTATATTATAGAGACCCCTCTTTCGAACACTCGGATTAATTTTAGGTCAAGGGCTTTATTCGGGAAAAGTAAATGAAGCACACCTGTTGTGCTCAATCATGTAATGATGTATGAGTTAGACAAGCGAATCGCACTGATTTACATTGATTGATTGATTGATTATTGTTTTACGTCACACCACGAATATTTCACGTATATGGTGACGGCATCTGCCTGATGCGAAGCATACAAATTTTGACCTTTGCAACGGACCCACCCGAAGCAGTGAGGGATCTTTAACGTGCCGTGCATACCACGACACGGGGCCTCGGTTTTTACTCTCATCCGAAAGACATGACACCGGCATGACCAGAGTGGGACTCGAACCCCGGCCTCCCGATTAGGAGTCCGACGCGATACCACTAGGCCACGCCGGCTTCACTGATTTACAATATGCATTCAAAGTATGAATGAATTTCCTGACAATGATTTTGTCTAAAGTTTAAGTGATGAGAATAATTATACTTAGTTGCAATTCTAAGCATTTTATCTCTCAATCGTAGTTTTAACATCGGGACCAACGATCCGCTTTGGGTCAACTTTTCCTTGTATATACGTGTTAGATACGTTTATCTCGATGCGGTATGCTTAACGGTCACACCCCTATTAGAGGTCTACCCGTTAAGCGTACCGCATCGATAAAAGCGTATTCAACACGCATAAAGCAACTAAAAGTTCACCGAAAACGTACCATTAAATTCGGTAATAAAAAAGATTGAAAATACTACGGATATAATTCGTGTTTCATTGGTGTATAATCATCATTTACTTTATATGAAATGTACAAAAACTATGATGCAAACTTTTAAAAACAATATTATCATTCGCCAACTGGCACTAAATCATGCATGAAATTTGACCACAGAAAGCTTGCTACCTGTCCGAGATAATTCCATGTCCTATATAATCACTTTGGAATGTTCGAATAGTAATAGCAGTGGCAGATTTAGGGGGAAGTCTTTGGCACATGTTTTTAAAATGTACGAAAGAGAGAGAGGTTAGATATTTAAAGATATTAACATTATAGAGACTCCTCCTCCGAACACACAGATCAATTTTAAGTCAAGGGCTTTATTCGGGAAAGATGAATGAAGCACACCTGTTTTGTCCAATCATGCATGACTTAGACAAGCAAATCGCACTGATTTACAATTATACATTCAAAGCATATGAATTAGTTTCTTGACAATAATTTTGTCTAAAGTTAAAGGTCATGACAATAATTATACTTAGTTGCAATTTTAAGCATTTTATTGCTCAATCGTGGTATAAACAATGCTCCGTTATGGGTTAACTTTACTTGTATATACGTGTTAGATACGTTTTTATCGATGCGGTACCGGTATGTTTAACGGTCAGATCTTTATTAACAGACCTTTTCCTGTGTTGATATAAAAGACATTTCTTCCATCAGCATAAAATAAATGTTTTTCCCATATTTATGTAAACTACAAGCGATTTAGGTGACAGCTTAACCGTTTGAGAAAGACTAAACGTCAATGAATTTTAAATAAATTTGAGTTTATTACACTTCTTATCAATGATAAAGCAATGAATATAATTTAAAATGTTTATCGAAAGTGTTATGTCCCTACATTTTAATTGTTTAAATATGTATATGCTGGTCAATTAGTAAACTGATTTTCTGGATCCACACCCTGTAGGCACAGTACATGCACTGACTTTAAGAAGTAAATACAATAAAAGATTCCCACTACATTTTGTCCTGGCCATTTCTTATGAATAGTCCTAGAGGTACCTTGCTTCTTTGACCTGGTCCCAGATGACATCGAAGAGCGAGATGGAGAGCATTGCCCCCTTTGGTGTCAGTAAAAGTTGATCTTTAAACAGCTTGAATTGTTTAAGCTTGACTTAAAGCTGATGAGATTCAATCATGAACTTAATTGGATAATTAAGCACAGTTGTACCGGTAGAACAATCAAATGGTTATCCCCCTTATATATTTAATTATCAATACATGCACAACACATAATAACTAAACTGTTATGGATAACCATGAAACAATCAAAGCAGAGATATCGGTCACACATGTGTTAAGTCACTTTTTCGTAAACGACATGTCCGTATTTTCTGACTTAAAAAATCAAAATGTGTGGGCTTTGAACATAGAAATGAATCAAATGAATAGTTTGATGAAACATTATCTTCTTTTTTTCTATCAAGTTTTCGTTTGGCCAGGTGCTTATTGTGCTTAGGAGAACAATATTGAGGCTTTTCTTTAAACCATAAAACAATTATGACGTCATCAAAGGTCATATGAAAACGTCATTTCCCTGAGTTTTAGATCAGGTTTCATAGAATTTGATGACGTCATAACTTTTTTACATCAGATACCTTCCCAAATGGGAAGTAACTCTGTACACCAACAAGACCGATTAAACCCATTTGGACTTGTAATTAGGATACCAGTCGTACAAATGTAGCACCATCTATTAGCATAACAAGGCTCTGATCAAAGGATTGATATTTGGTGTGTTTTTATTGTAGGCTATGATTATTTCTCCTACCTTGAGACGGAGTTGGCCCTCTTTATTATCATTTGGTGTTTCACTAAAGGATAAAACCCGTGTATCCTGTGAGAGTTCTCCATCGACTGACTTATTAATCTCTCTTGCATATACATACGTTTATTTATTCAAAGGAGCAGTATTTAGTGTAGGAAGTATTCGTACTACGACTAATAACATCATTTATCCATTACATTTGATCGATAAATTACCACGCAAACATACAACCTTTGTATTAAGTACTTTAATTTATTTTTGCTCTTATCATATTTTCCTTACCCTCTGTTATACTTACAGTGGACAATATTATGAAGATTAGTCGATTTCTTCCATTCGAAATCTAATTGTAATATACAGCTTACACTGGTTCTATGTCTTTATCGCGAACGACATCATACGACGGTGAGCATTCGGACACCACTAGGTAATGGACAACCAGACTGGATGAAAATAAAAGTTGTAACTGCTGTTTTCAAAAAGATGTGAAGAATGATTTTGTTCCAGGCGCGATAAGTGGGATATTTGACTATGTATACTAAAGTAAAATTTACTAACGAGCATGTTTTAAAAAATCATGTTTTAAACAATGTTTTTCATTCATTCTCTCACGTTATTGATAGTGTGGTCGGAGGGGAATCGAAAAGGTCAGCAATTATTTGGTGAAAACGTTTTTAATCAACATGTAGGAAGGAAAATATATATAAGGTATGGGATTGAAGATCTGTGAACAACGTTGCTGACGATTTTTAATGTTTTTCTGTTGTATCAGAAAAAAAGAACCAGATATATTCTGATATCTTTACCTATAAATGAGGAACTTCATAACCTGTTACTATTATAATTACTTCAAGTGCTTTCTATGCATCTTAGTTTTCTTATTAAATGTTTTGTACATGATGACATATATTTATATTTTGTTCATTGGAAGACCATGTTTATTTTTTTTTTGTCAGGACGTCGAAACATAATCTACAAAATGTACATACATGTATATTAACTTATCAAGAAACAAACAAACAAACACCCCCCCCCCCCCAAAAAAAGCAACATCGACATAAGTAAAAATAATAATAATAAAAATAACAGTAATAATAATAAACACGTAAATGAATAAATAAAAATAAAATAAAAAATTATAATAATGTACAGCAAAATGATGCCGAGTAATTTTTCGTGGGAACACCGATATAAAAAGACAGATTAAAGGTAATCATTGACCCTAGAAAGATCCAGAGGTGGGGTCAAGTGCCATAGAGGAATAAGCATCTCCTGCCGACCGGTCACATCCGCCATAAATATCGTAATATAAGCCGAGTTGGTATAAACTCCAATCACACTCAGTAGACGGTGTGATACCGTAGTCATATTTGGCAAAACCTCACGATTACTATCGTTACTGCAATAAAAATCTACCACAGTCTAAACGATAAGCAATATCTTCAATCATGTCGTCAACATGTCGGACAATAATATCTGATAAATGTACACAAGATTTCTGTATTGTCAGTAGAATTTGCGGAATAATGACTTAATACGTTTTATTTCATATCCTTGGGATAATAACTTTTCACTAAGTAGGTTTCCTCGGTGATATGAAGGAACAGCACTTAGAAGAAGCTCTAGAATTTCGGATCAGCTGAGACATATAGACACTATATGCAGGTAATAAAGAAATGCTACTACATATATAACAATAGGAAAATTAAAGTCGTCTCGCTTGTCATATAATGAAGAAGTCAGATTACCATCTAAGTCAATATATAGAAGACCTAAATATTAGGCGCAAGGACTGGACCCTGTATTACCTTTAATTTCGAGCTCTTTGTGATATATTGCGTGTAAGCATGTATGGAAGTTTTCATTTGATAAAGACAATACACCAACCACATATCTGAATGAGATATTGAATTTTATCGCTAATTGCTTTTCTAATGTTTCCTATATGTTTTGTTGTAGATGTACGGTAGAAGTTTCTTTTGGCCATGTATTACGACCATTGAAAGTTAGTATTTAAATAGTATTCATGCTTTGCCTAAACATCCATTTATGTATGTGCAATTTGTCTCTTTTGACTTAAAGACGTGGATAATCAAATATATAAAATGTCTAGTTTATATAATGACAGGCATAACATTCCGGATGGTATGATTTATTGCTGTAAGTTATGTGTATTCATAACAGTTATAATCACCAATATGTGTCTCATTTATTTATCCAATCATAGTTAAAACTTTGGTACAAATCCTAGATGTATCATTCTTCCATACCAATTTCTCACATCCTCGTTTGTCTGTTATCACCTTACAGCTTGCGGAATAACTTATGTAACGAGGACCCGAGCTGAAAATATTTAAAATGAAATAGAAGCATTAACATTTACACAATAATGCAGTATTTAAATTGTTTCTTTTCGCAAGAAATAACAGTTTTCAATAATTTCAATAAATGCGATGGTTGATGGTAGATATCCCGGGTTGGAGTGCTTCTGGTGCTTGTTCAGTGTTCTGTCTTTCTAATGTGACAGTAAAATCAAAGGCATGATGCACGTGGCATATAAAATACCTTACTGCTTCTGGTCTATTACGTATGCTTAAATATCTACACAAAGCACCAGGCAAATGCCGTCACAATATAAGTGAAACTTCTGTGGCTTGGCATAAAACAAGGCAATATAAATATAATTCATTATGTGTTTATCATTTATCATCAATAAACCTAAAAATATAAGTTAACATGAAACCTTGCTAATTAAACTAAAATGTTGCGTTAAAACTTACTGTCACCTCTCTCTCTCACTCTCAACGCATTCGGAAAGATCTTTGATCAGGGCCACATATATATTTATATATATTTGATAAAAGATTGTAATTATTTTCAGCAATGCTTTAGAAATAGAAAACATTTATAAGTAGTTATAAAGTGCTTACCAGCACGACAGAGGATTATTTACGTTTTCTTTGGAACATGTGCATGTCATGCAGTCTATATTCAGTTTCACAGTTTTTCCTTTCGGAATAATATAATTTTTGTAGTAACATTCTACAAAAACAAACAAAGATAGTAATGATTAATATTCATGGCAGTAGGTATCTTCTCATTTGTTCTGATTGCTCTTTCATTTTTTTCTGCTTATGTGACCGTCCATAGTCGGTGCAGCAACTTCATTCTAGTAAAATCTTCATCATATCCAATACTTTCCTATTATAGTTTTTGAAATGCATGTTTATGACGGATTTTGTAGAAAAGCTTACGTAGATCTCTTGTGCTTCCTTCAACAATTCACCGTAATGGTTCAGACCAAAATATTTATACCAAAAATGTTGAAAAAGGCATAATCAATTATTGTATACTCACGGTTAGAGGTTAAGCAGGCACATTGGGATAACCCAATGAAACTGAGAAATAAAATCAATTTCATCATGATGTGCAACTGATAACAAACCTCACGCTTTCCCCTTTATATGGAAGCGAATATTTGTAACTCAAATAACCGGTGTTCAGTACATTTATAATCATAATAATAAATATAATCATTCTATTCTCTTATCCCGTCAACAAGTTATTAAATTAGGCTTATGCTTAATCTTATTATTCTACACACTTGAATTACACTGAACATCAATTGCAAAAGTTCTAATATATCTATGAAAAAGCAACACGATGATGGTCATGAGCATTCTCCAACGACATATAGGTAACATGTGGTAAAACACCAAATTATCGAGTATTACGTCCAAAGTAAATAGCAGAGTTGACCAACCTTTTAAAAATATGCTTCATTGGGGGTTTTATTTCATATAAATTTGCAGTAAATTCGTTCCGAAAAAGAGGTAGAATACAAAAGAACGTATAAAGATGTGTATTTGATATTTTATAATATAGTCCATTTCCTTGTGTTGATTAAATATCATTCGTAGAACCTTCGTGTGCAAGTTTATTGAATAAGAGAACGTGTCGGAAAACTTCATTATGACGATCATATAGACTATTAAATTGTATTTGTTTATTTATTTTTTTTCTATTATTATTATTTTGGTGTGTATTTCACCAGCATGCACATTCGAATCCAGAGTACATAATTGTTGTCAAATTTTACCAGCTTTACCAATACTGATAACATGAATATTCAAAGCAGACTAAACAGAAAAATATGTAATAAAATTACAGTTTGACTTTGTTGTCGGTTTTCATTAGTGTAATTTCTTTTAAGAATATCAATATTAAAACGAAAATCAAATAGAAAATGATTTCAAAGCTAGCCACCAAGATAACTTACTTTATTTTATGAAAGTTCGTCATATTATTACCAAATTATTAGCTTTATATTTCATTTCGTTGTGATTCGATTGGCAGTAAAATGCTGCTCGTTACCATTGGCGTAGTTGAACTTGTAGCAAAATATACCATGGCTTTCAACTATCTTCCTAACGATAATATAAGAATGGTTGTGCTGGAAATTAAGTGATAAGCTTAAGGGTTGTAGGACTGTTTTTCTGCACTTTCCAGCAAGAGCATTTCAATTTAACTGTGCTGGTTATATTTTGAATTTGTCCTTTAGCCTAAATTGTGCGCAAATAGAAGGGAAGACACAAAACATCTGACAAAGCTGTATGACAAAAATCAGCAAGAACATGCACATAAAAGTGCAATCTATGATGTTAGCAGTAAAAAGTGGCTTGTTTTTCTAGTACCCAGCACAGAGAGAGACACTATTGGAATATTATGATGAAGAAATCATTTGTGAACACACAGCTTCTGGAAAATCCAGAGTTACTCATTAAAAGGTGAAGCTTTTGTGTGAAACTGAATCAACAGACATAATCTCTCAACGAATCCGAGGATACGTATGAAGTTATTTTAGATTGTATGAAAAGGATATATGATGCACATTGAAAAAAGTTCTTGTACTCCGAGAGTCAGAGAATAGAGATTTACTGTTGTCGATCTTCATAACATACTTTCGTATGTAACTGTTATTTTTGTATGTTACAAGATGCTTGTGTCTCCTCCTTCATAGATCGTATTTAGGTTCTCCAACATTCATCATGTTTATATACCTTTCACTGATCCCTGCTTCTAGTGTCAAGTGAACGTGGAAACTCGGCGATCAAACACATAAAAGCATTTAAAAGAAGTGCAATGGGACTTAAAACTTCAACATTATTACAGATTCATACATACATTGACAACAAAGATGTTCATCGGAAAACATCCCCGCTGAATGACATTGAGCAATCCTCTGCAATCAATGTATTACACACATTTGATATCAATTTTTAATCATTCTAGTAAATAAAACGTTTTACACTAAGTTTGTAAGACTTTTGAAAATTGATTTAGAAATTCAGCACAATTTTTTTTAGCCACGTTAGAATAAAATGATATGAAAAAACGTTTTACACCTTTTTTTTTTACTTTGTGAGACTTTTGAAAGTTGATTATGAAATTTTTTACAATTTATTTAAGCCACGTAAAGATGATGTGAAATATTAAAAATAGTTGATATATCTTTTAATTTTTGAAAAGGAATGAAGTAAGACATCAGATTCATTGGTATAGAAAAGTTACCACGAACATGCAGAGAATTTAAGAATAATCATCACAAAACTAGATAATAATGCAGATATCGTATCTACTTAAACGGTCTATAAAAGTACTCAGTTTTTATAAATCATACAAAATGTATTATTCATTTTCACATTGTCATAATTTATTCAATTCTTAAGGTTTTATGTAAATACCATATTAATTTTCTCATTTCCGTAGATAAGCTGTTGATACAAGTACAACTATAAAGGCTTGTCCATAGGCGATTAACTTATAATGTATATTTAACATACTTCCGTATCGATAAACTTATAAAATTTAACGTATCTTCTCAAGTTAATATAATGTTGTCATATTGCTACTTATACTTGTTCCCCATGAACAAATCTCATTGCACAGTCAATATGTATTAAGCGACGACTAAAGAGAAGGTGAATATGTGGTCACTTCAGGCAGATCGGCTTTTAGTGTAGACTAGTTTTCTATAGACTGTTGTTGGGAGCAAAGAAAGTTAGTTGCCTAACGCAGATGGTACTTAAACCCGGTTTGACTTTAGTTGAGAACACAAACTACTAAGTACACACAGTTATGATCTTAGCCAGACTGTTTCAGAACATGGTCTATTTTCGCTGACGCTAGAGCCAGCGAATTCTAGGACAATGAAGGCGGTTTCAATTTTGTGTTCAAACGAATGAAGGTATTTATCAACAAAATCTCAATACTTCTATGGGAAATGCCCCTTGCCACACAGAACAGTTTATTTATTCGTTAAATTAATCAATAGATAAACAGTAAACACGATCTTTCTTCCTAAATGTTCATTGATAAAGAACAAATGACAGAGATATTCTGTCTATGTCTATATGTCTATCTGTATATGACAGGCATATCTGAAATGAAAAGAAATCATAAGTACACAATTTATTTTGCTTTTTTTTTTATCTAATCAACCTGATTGATTGGCAAAGGCTCGAATGATTTAACAAACCTCGTGATAACTACACTTGCCTCATATCATAATAACTGACCAATGATATAATCTTACACAACAATTTTACTTCATGCTACTGTTCAAACACTCCCATATTACATTCACCGTACGGTGAATTAATACATGCACCCTATAGATTTTGAAGATTCCCCATAGTTTTATTGCATTTTAATTCTTTTGTATGCTTTTTATACAGAGAGCTGCGACTTTGCAATATATAAACCACAAAAGGAGTTCCATGTTTATGGACTATCCGGAACCTTCAAATTTATCTAGAATAAAAGTAAAGACTTCAACCACCTTATGATTTTATATAATATATGCAATATCAATATGCAACCTGAATTCATTAATTCTCTATACTTATAAATGTATGTTTTGATATAACATGAATTATGTTATGGTATGTTGATATATTATCTTAATCCTCTTTACCGATTAGGAGGCTTAATGAAGAAGAGTACCGATTTACTTGATGTCAGGTAACTATGACACGGCAAACTACGAAATGCAACGGATAAACCCACATGAAAACTAGAGGTGAGATTAAAGGTCTGTCAAGAAGAAACTCCCGTTGTTTGGCTGGCCAATTTAAAATATAATTTTTAAAATATAAATTTAGAATTGAAATAGAGGGAAGAGCTTTGAGACATGTAAATATGAAATCCATGAAGCTGGTGTGTCTTATATACAAGAACTATTAGAAATAGTGTTGCGCAAATACTTGAACAGCTCCATAGACAAGGTATCAGCAATACATATACAACAGAGACAGTATGTATGTGCAGTACAATGCATAACAGAGACATTCTGTACACGCAATACAATATATAACAGAGATATTATGTACTTGTAATAATCCTTTGATCGTGCTGCTTTTGCGGTGAGTGGGAAGATGGGCGCCCGTACACCGTTTAACCACACGAAATGAGTGACGTTTGTTACTTCAATTGACCGTCCTAAGTCGGTATCGTAATCGCAGAACAATCGAATATTTTTGTAATGTCGTTTTCCTTGTATTTTTTACTATTATCATATTTTGAGTACATGTCCTTGGTGATTTGTGTCTTGCAGTTTTGACAGATGTCTTCTATTTTCCATTGGCAACATACTTTTTGTATATGCGTATTAAAATCGGCCCAATATAATTAATGAGTAATTTTTCAAACTATAAACATAATTTTCACCTTAAATTACAGCATAAATATGTGTTACTGTAGTCTTCTTTCAATGTATTTTACTTGTTATTTGATGCACAGGAATATAATTGGAAGCGATACAGCATCAATATCATATATTATTATAAATGGAACTTACAAAATCTTACCTATAATTGCCCAGAATGTGATTTAAAATATTGTGTTTACCTCTTTTGCCGGTGTCATGGTATGCTCTCTAAATGTTCCACACGAAGTATGATAAAAAAGTTGTCGGCCCGATATAGTTTGATACTACAATGTATAACCACAGTGAAACCATTATTAAATCATATAAAACGTTTTTGTAGAGAGTGTAGTATTTGAAAGTTTGATTATACAGGGAATTTGCTATTAAAGGTCGAACGGTTGGTCAAACCGCAAAAAATTGCTAAAACTGAAGTTAGAGCAGTGATTTTATGTGAAAAGGGGGTGACTCCCAAGGAAATTCATGAGGACTTCACGAAAATGCTTTGGAAGGACTCACCTTTATATAGTTTTGTTTCAAACTCGAATTGTCACTCAGGATGAAACTTGGGTTCACCATATTGATCCTGAATCTAATAAACAAATCATGCAGTGGATTCATCCGTCATAGCCCCTGTTAAGAATTCAAAAGCGTTTCCTCAGCTGAGAAAAACATAGCCTGTATCGTTTGGGGCAATCAGGGAATAATTATGATCGATTTTCTAAAGTATGGCCGCAAGATTAACGTTGTGTATTATGTAAATGAGTTAAACAGGCTGCGTCAGGAGATTATGAGAGGCGTTCTGCTGTAAGGAAGCGGCGTACTACGCTACCTATGGATCGTTTCCCGAGGAACACCATTCATTGATCTACAGAAAGCTGTGTACCTGCAGTGGTCAGTGTGACTGAAATACTCTATTATTTAACTTTGATGTGAACTCTTATCATCTCATGGTCAATTGACTGTTTTGTTTGACTGTAGTGAACTCTTACTGGTTGTATTATATGTCGATTATTCTTGATTGTTGCGCCAGGTGGCTTCGTGGAGTATGACAGTAATAAAAGTAGGATTTGACTTATGGGGAGCCTGGGTATATATATACATCGGTAAATCGAATTGTTTCAGACTTAGACTTGATTTCGATCATTGTAAATGTCGAGTCTTCCACTACATAGCATATGTAGCCACCATTGCACTTCTGCTGTGCAGATTTCATTAAACAGAAAAAAAAAGTTTCAGCGACTTTTCTATGCTGTCGCATACACAACGCACCTTAAGAAACCGACCAACGCAAAGTGCTGCCTTACGCTGCTCTTGCGGGATAATTCATTCGTTAACACTTCGAAGCTGCAATGACGAGTCAAATGCAATGCAGCTTCGAAGTTTTTCCTCATCCCCCAAATTCTTCAGATTTAGCCCCATCTGGTTTCTATCTGTTCCCATAGTTTAAATCTTACGTGCGTGGTAAGAATTCGGGTAGCAATGAGGGTGTCATGGATGCTTTACACGAGTACTTGGGTGACCATAATATGGTATTTCATTTTGAAGAAATTAAAAAATTGGAATAGAGATGAAGAAAGGGCATTGAGATGAAGAGAGATTGTACTGAAAAATAAGGACGATGACGATAATCTTTAGTATCCCTAAGTACATGGAGCCGAGAACGTTTTGATCATACATTACATTTAGAATTAAAAGAAAAATCAAACAAACATATGGTTTCCTACTTTATTAAGCCAACTTTCAATTAGATACTTCCATGTGAGATATGGGAAGACGTTTTTGTAGCATACAACATCTATACTTTAAGAAGTATATTTTACCAAAAAGATTGATGGACTGGTTGATTGATTGATTGATTGATTACTGTTTAACGTCAATCCACGATTATATGATGTATACGATGACAGCATCTACCTGATGCATTACAAGTAATTTTCTTCATTTGCTACAGACCCATCCCAAGAAATGATGGATCGTTTACTTGGCACGCCTACCATGACATGGGACCTCGGTTTTCAGTGTTATCCGAGATACAGGACACCGGTGTGCCCATGGTGGGAGTCGAACCTGGGACCTTTCGGTAACGAGCCGAGCACCTCATCCACTGAGCTACGCCTGTTCCAGCAACATGTTTATCAACATGGAGAACAGAAAGGAGATATCGTGTATATTGGGTGAAGATCGAAGACAGACGTCCATACCTCTGTGAATTACGTCTGAACAGAGAAAAAACCCCAATTATATTGATATAACTATAGCCTGAATATAGGTAAATGTCTCAGGCTGTCACTGTTATCTTTTATCTGTTATCATTTATAGGGAAGAGCATTGCTTAGCCTGTGAATCAAGTACTGTACATTGAATTATTTCAGGAAGATATTTGATAAGGTGGCATAACTTATGCCGAACAGATTGTTCAAGGAAAGGACCGAATGCAGTGTCAGACATCAACTGCAGAAATACGTTTTTAAGAAGATAGATATTTTTCCATGCATCTGCCTGTTTGGAATCTATCATCCAAAGGAAAAGGTAGGATGAATGATAGAGACTTCTTTGGTTTCTGGCTAACTGAAATATCCATTTAAACTTAAATAAAATATCCTGTCTTTTATTCAGAAACATACAGATGTCAAAACAAGAAATTCATGATAGCACGATTTATTGTTATAAACTAGATGTGTATATAGCTGTTATCTTCTCCAGCTGACGGACCGGAACATCTCTTCCTGTAATTACTTTTGATCACTAATCTCTCACATTCCCTTGCGACTTTGATCACCTTACAGTAACTGGGAAAATGGGTGTAGTAAGGCCCAGAGCTGATTTTTAACCCCAACCCCCCAAAAAGCAAAAACCAAAAAAAAAAAAAAAAAAAAAACCAAAAGACAAAAGACAAAACAAAACAAATCAAACAAACATACAAAAAACAAAAACCCTCCGAAAATAGAAAAGGTACTTTTTCCCTCGTCATAAATACAACACGCAACACAGAGAATTTGAACATTGTATTTCACCTTAATATATGTTTGTAAGTGAGTTATCGATTTTCACATGAAATAATGTTCGTTTTCTTTATATATTGCCTGAATGCCCTACATTGTATTTATTGCCTTGAGTGTCAACCACTGTATTAATTGCCTTGAGTGTCCATCATAACTGAAATATCCCCTAAAACTTATAATTAGATGATTTATCGTGTTTTTTATTCTGTTACATACAGATGTCAAAACAAGAAATTCATGATAGCACGATTTATTGCTATAAACTAGATGTTTATAGAGCTGTTATCTTCTCCACTTATCCAACGGCAGCTGACGGACCGGAACATGTCTTCCTGCAATTATTCTTCATCACCAATTTATCACATCCTCTTTCGTCTTTGATCACCTTACAATAACTGGGATAATTGGTGTAGTACGGTCCTGAGCTGGAAAAATCAAAGAAATATATATTTACTGTTCATATGTCAATGAATCTATAAAAAATCAATAATAAAAAAAACCAAAAAAAAAAAAGAAAACTCTATAAATAGTGAAAGGTACTTTTTTCAGGTCATAAATGCAAAACGCAACACATAGAATTTGAACATAGAATTTCACCTTAATGTAACCTGAATATATATATATATATATATATATATATATATATATATATATATATATATATATATATATATATATATATATATATATATATATATATATAGATATATATATATATATATATATATATATATATATATATATATATATATATATATATATATATATATATATATGTAAGTGGGTTATCGATTTTTACTTGAATTAATTTTCGTTTTCTTTATATTTCTTTATATTGCCTGAGTGCCCTACACTTTATTGCTTTGAGTGTCCATCATTGTATTTGTTGTCTTGGGTGTCAGTCATTTATTGCGTTGAGTGTCGATTATCGTATTTATTGCCTTCAGAGTCCACAATCATATCCATTGCCTTGAGTGTCCATAATCGTATTCATAAATGCAAAACGCAACACATAGAATTTGAACATAGAATTTCACCTTAATGTAACCTGAATATATATATATATATATATATATATATATATATATATATATATATATATATATATATATATATATATATATATATATATATATATATATATATATATATATATGTAAGTGGGTTATCGATTTTTACTTGAATTAATTTTCGTTTTCTTTATATTTCTTTATATTGCCTGAGTGCCCTACACTTTATTGCTTTGAGTGTCCATCATTGTATTTGTTGTCTTGGGTGTCAGTCATTTATTGCGTTGAGTGTCGATTATCGTATTTATTGCCTTCAGAGTCCACAATCATATCCATTGCCTTGAGTGTCCATAATCGTATTCATTGACTTGTGTGCCCACCATCTTTTTCATTGCGTTGAGCGTCCATCATCGTATTCATTGCCTTGAGGGTCCATCATCGTATTTATTACCTTGAGTGTCCATCATTGTATTTATTGCCTTGAATGTTCCGTCCCTTATCGTATTTATTACCTTGAGTGTCCACCATTGTATTCATTGACTTGCGTGCCCACCATCTTTTTCATTCCGTTGAGTTTCCATCATCGTATTCATTACCTTGAGTGTCAATCATTGTATTTATTGCCTTGAGTGTCCACCATAAAATTTATTACCTTGAGTGTCTACCATTGTATCCACTGCCTTGATTGGTCATCTTTGTATTCATTGCCTTGAGTGTCCACCATCGTATCTTGAGTGTCCATAATCGTTTTTATTACCTTGAGTGTCCATCATCATATCTGTTACGTTTCGTGTCCACCACAGTATATATCGCCGTAAATGCCCACCATCGCATTTATTGCCTTGAGTGTTCACTATAGTATTTATAATCATGAGTGTCCATCATCGTATTCATTGCCTTGAGTGTCCATCATCGTATTTAGAGCCTTGAGTGACCACCACCACCACCAACGTTAACAAAAACAAAATCAAATAGAATAATGCACCACCACTTTAAAAAAGACATTTAATATTTGAAATAAAAAAAATTATAAGCTTAATAATTTATTGACATATCAATTCCTAAGAATATAGCTATTTTACGAAGTGTGATTGAACTTTTATTGAAAGTCATACAGACTTCGATACTGTCTTACGGATCGTTAAAAATGAATAATATTATTAAGTACATCTCTACAAAGCTCTTAAATTGTTACTATAGTCATTTAGAAACTATATGCAGGAATTGCAAAAAACAACCAGTTCCCGTTGATGTCAATACAAAGGGCTCCGGTTGTTCAATGTGACTGAGACATATAAGCTAGTGAGCTAGCTTTTCTGGTGATGTGGTTATCCTCGCCCAGCTTTGTTGCAAAGTTAAGGAACGTGGAGGGCGGACAGTGACTGGATAGATGACCCGCTGAAATGTTACCGATATTAATAAAATGACACAAAAAAGAATCAAACAGCAGTAAATTAGTACGTACCAACATGTCATGCTCTCTCCATGCCACCGTCTGGTACATCGGCAAGACATGCAATCCCTGTTCAATTTAATGCGTGGTCCGACTGGAATTCTTTGACCTTTATATACACATTCTGAAAAAAAATACCACTCTTCGAAAAATGGCGCATATCATTCTCTATCTAGAAGTGTCGTTCCTAGTACCTAATTGCAGTGTTGACCGGTGTCCCACTGTTAAATTAAGTATTACATCATCGCCTTGCAATAATATGAGATACGGTAACTTTATACGTTGTCTAATAGATAATAAAAAGTATATTTTAACATTAAGTCATTTCTGCATTTATATGTTTCATAGGTGTTTCCATCGTTAGCGTTGCCATGTTTAATCCACCATAATACATTCGAGGTTGCTTTTCCGAGCTCACCTAAAAGGCCCGAGAAATTGCGATTGAAATAACATTAGTTCCGGTATGTGCGAGTTATCGTTCTTTGCATTTTCTTCGTTTCAGTTGAAAATGTTTTACAAATGGAAAGTTCATAACAGTACTGTTCCTTTTCGCCGTCTTTATCCGTTTATATGTGCATGTTTCAATTTTTATGCCCCCACCATATATAGCCGGGGGCATATAGTGTTGCATTCCGTCATTCCGAAAACTTGTCATAGCAACTTCTCCCAAACCGTCATCAGAATTTCACCAAACTTCACATGTAGGTAGGGCAGAATATGTAGATATGCATGAAGGGAGGCAACTCTGCTCAGAATTTTTTTCAAGCGTTATGGGACTTTGAAATTAGAAAATGTGCATTGCATATGGCTGAACCTTGCTTGAATTTTTCTGTGGCAATTATATTTCACTACCTTAGGTGTCAGCTGGGGCATCTGTGTGGCACCGCCACATTAAAATTCTAGTTCTGTTAAGCATTAAAAAACCCCAGATCGTTTAGTTGGATATTCAAGCTTTTATAGAGGCCCTTATTTCAATACAACAATTAAACAAATGTCCTTGAGCAACACTGCTAAAATATTACATGTACCTCTATATTCTTGTGAAAGATATGTCCAGTTATCATATGTTTTTATAGACAGGCATGATATTTAAATTCTCAAGATTTACAATACTGGAAATATCAATATGGCAATTTTCATTTCCAATTGCCTTTAGGGTAATATTCTGTGAATCGCTGATTTCAAAAAAAATAAATTTACCAATGAACTTCTTTATCACAGTCTTACCCAACAACATTCACAAATAAAAAATATTGGGTATCAACAATGTTTCAAAACTTTAGAAGTTTTAAATTCTTCTTCTCATTATTATTATTGAAAAAGGATTGAAAGTTTGTCAACCTGTTCAATTTGATGTTAAGTGTGTTGTTTTTTTCCGTTATGGGAGAATGAATACTGATTAAAACGCACTAATATGTAATTATACCCTTCCATTTATCAACCTTTAGTAAAAGCAATCACATTTATTATCCTAACCAAACATTCTTTACTTACCTGAGTCCTGAGAGCACGCACATGTGCATAATCCGATCAAACTGAGGAAAAGAAGAATTTTCAGCATGGCGGGCGATGAGTGAAAGAACTGAGGTATATATATATATATATATATATATATATATATATATATATATATATATATATATATATATATATATATATATATATATATATATATATATATAACTGTATTATAAAGATTATACACCTTACAACATATATATATTCTCTTATTGTATAAATTACCATATAACTTTCTCCAATCCCCTCATTGATTAGCATATACATGTAAAACGTACACCCAGTATTATGTCACGTTGTTCACCTTTAAGTAACACACATCCTTTATCAAATAATACTTGTATGTAATACACAGTGTGGTGTGTGACTTCAAAGCGAAGGATTTGAACCAAGCTGTTTCAGAACATGACGAAGGAAACCAAACATCACTACAATAACAATTTTTTTCGAAAAATAAAAGTACACAGCATCAGCAACGGTGTAACAACTGCGATGTGATGTATCCGGATACATAGGCCCGTACATTATGTACAATTCACAGAGAAAATCTAAAGGTGTGGCGACAATACAGGAAATCTCTTTTTTGTATAAAATAAAATCTGTAACAAGCTTATATAGACTTATACAAGTTTTGAACACAATATTATTCGTGCAAAATATTTTTCTATTATTGACAAAATATCGCGAAATTTTCACGCCCGAGCGTATGTGTGCGGACCGGCCCGATGCTTGCGAGGGCCACTCCGCACAAAGACCGAGGGCGTGAATATTTCGAATTGCCAGGTCAATGACCTTTTTATTATACGTCCTACTTTCGAATACAAGAATTTTTTGTTTTAGATAAAGTAATTTTATTCAATAATATGTTTTTTTAAATATAGAATTCGTATTATGTAAAAACAACAACTGCGCGTAGTAATATTCACTGCGCATAATATGAAAGGGCACTGAACGTCAGCAGCTGAAGCGGTGAGGATGAGCTGCTGTGACACTCATGACTCACCTTGCACATGTTGACGATTTCTTTATGTATATATTGATATATGAAGTGTTATATACTTGTAATGGAATGCGCCTACCTAATACCATATAAAGCTTGGGTAATGGAATTGGATGACTTCGACTGCTATGTAAAACACGATAAATGCAATGACACATGGATAGACTTAGCTGGCAAATATTCTTCAGTATGATTTCAATCGCATAAAAGCTGCATAATACTTTTTACTGTTGCTGAAGGCTAGCAACTAATCTCATCTTGCCGACTGAATCATCAGAAAGCTCAGATATGTCATCTTGATATGCCTGCATAAATACATGTATAAAAATAGACTTCTATTAATAAAATATAGAAACACATTCATTTATATTGAAAATCAACTCTCATTTCCATCATTTTAAATGGTAAATCTACTCTGCCAAACAGGCCCCTAGTCTTACCAGGCACATAAAATTCCTTCCCCCTAGGCAGCTCTACAAGAGCGTATACAGCACTGACAAAACCATGCTCATCAGCAATCAATGGCCAGAAGCTGGCCGATGACCACTATGGCAACACTATACATGTAGTTCCATAAGCTTTGCATTGCTTTAAATATTAAATAACTCTAGCTAACATACACACTGGTGGCACAAACCACCGATTTACACCGTGAAGGCATAAATACCTGTGGCTACAGGCATCCAATACCTGGAATAGCATACTGCTAATTTTCTGTTATGATCAGTTGCAGAGAAATCAAGTTCATGTTATCCCCAGAATCTAAATAATCAAATACACAATCAGCTACAGACCAGCCATCATAATCTATGAATCTGCTGATCTGATCAGCATACACATTCTGGGCACGGGGTACCCATTCAGCATGCAAAATAACACCATGTTTCATACATACATCAAATATACAAAGAGCTATATCCTGTAAATCATGCTTCTATAATGCTGACATGTTTATTATCAGAAAACCATTTTATGCATAGCTCTGTCCTTGGAAAGATTCTTTGGTTCACTTTTCGGTCATTTTGGTTTCAACACTGCTCTTCAAAAATTTATATATTTTGAGAATTCCAATTATTCGGCCCTAACCATCACTGAAGAGGCATACGTTGTCGAAATGCGCATATGGTGCACTAAATAATAAGGTATATATGTTCTATATTTATTAATAGATTTTCCCTCTAGCAAAACTGTAACAAAGAGACAAACATTCTTTTAACAGCAATAAGCTCCCTCCATGTAGAACTTCTGCCTTTTTCATTTTCAGTCCACATGCCATGAGAAATGTTGATAGGGTTATTAACAATAAATCCCCATAACCAGTACTACTAGCATCACTATAAACGATAGCATTTACTGAGTTATCTACTGTAAATTTACGTTCAATTGCTTTCTCGAGGTTTTTCTCCCCAAAAATATAATTGCTGTATACTATTTTCAGACAAAAATATTAACTCATTCCATGAAGAGTCTTGTTGAACGTCAAAACTTAAACTCTCGGTCATAATGTATACTACATTACCTGTGACAAGACATTGAAATAATTTGACCGACAAAACGAGCGACTAATCTAGAATGCACTTTACCGCTTTTCTTATAATTGGACTGAAAATATCTACAAGAACAAACTTCATTTTCTTGAGTCTATTCTCAGGAATACTAATCGCACCCTTTTCTTAATTAAAAAATATCCCCAAAATATAGTTTCTCTGCTTGGATTCCACATTGATTTTTCAGATTTTGGTACAAACCCACTTGCAATAATATCATGTTTTATTTCCATGGCAATTTTACGGCATTTATAAAAATATTGATGAAAACCAATCCGTCATCTAAGTACATCGGTACAAATTTTCCATCTGATCTCCATTTCTTAATCAAAGGGCGGGTAACTTTAGTGAATAAGTCCAAATAGAAGAACTCTACACCGAAAGTATTTAACAATATCCCCAAATTGCCTCGAAAACCCTAAGAATTGTGTGTGTGGTTAAAAAATAATACTTATACGATGATATGCTGAATGTAAATCAAACTTAAAGTAAAAATCACATTTTTTCATAAAATACATAGCTGTGCGAATGTCTTTGCTGACGATTCCCATAAATGTTTATTAGCATGCCTCAAATCAAGATTTAAACACATTTTACCATTTATTCTGAATGGACACGATTAATGGGTTCACTACTACAGGTCTATCCGAACACTCCACAACCAGACCTCTGATCAATGGATCATGAATAGCTAGCTGGACAAACTCAACATTTATAAGTGCAGACCTGTTATTTTGTAAACAAATGGGCGGTGCAGTAGAAAAGAATGGTATCGTATACCCATTTTTAATCACATCAAGAATATTTGAATATGCACCTATCTTTTTCCAAACTTCAAAATGATTTTTAAGTCTATCTATGATATCAGCGTCACCTTGTTCATATTCATAAATGTTTTCTGTCAAAAATAGTTTTTTAAGTCATGTACAGAATGAATTAAATACTCATCTTTTACAAAATGAATCGGATTTTGTCTTGGTTGTTGCTGCCGATGTATTTGCTGACCTGCTATAGCTGATGACGGCACATTATTTCTCCAGTAACGAAAAGAACCACAGGCGAAACATGCTCCAATTTTTCCTTTTCGCCCGACCGGTCGAGGGGCTGTTTGCATACTTGAAAATTGTGGGTTTGGAATGTAGTCGAAAAAGCTAAACACCATAAGTGTAAGCACCAAAACTCTTCTGCAACTTCAGAATTAAATACGAATTGCATTCTATTGCCTTCATATCGCCATTGAACCAAAGCGTCAGATTTATACTTTTTTACCTGAACCTTCGAACCATGAATTTCTTGTTTCAAATCTGTAAGTTCCGATGAAACTTTTACTTTTAGTTCAATAATTGATAATGCTTGAGACTGTGCGGTTTCAAGAATCTATCGCAAAGATATATCACTAGATTCAGTTTGGGTATCCATTTACAAGCAAAAAAAAAAAAAAAAAAGAAACGTATAAATATTTGAGCGCTAACACGTCGAATGACCGAACACTCGTGAATTACCCACAATCCCTAAAGCCCAGCTAAAAAGTGCCCTCTACAGTATCTCAAATCAGAAGAAATTAATTCAATTCTTATTCACTCTGTTCAAACGAATTGAATTATATTTGAATACAGAGTAAGTTGTGATCAGATTTGGATAGATTATCTGACAGTCGTTGTTCATTTGCTTAAGAAAGATTGAATCGTATGACAGTCCAAAAATTGTCATTAAATTTGTTGCTTGCATATCTGTTGTACAGACATTTAGCAATCTAGATGTGAGACCAGATGTCCGGGAGGAGTAAGCGTCGCCTGCCGAATATTTGACCTTGAGTAAGTAACCTTGACCTACACCCTCACAGGATATTGAGTCTCATTGTAACTGATCATCCCTGCAAGTCTGAAGGAGTATGTTTTGAATAAAGTAAAAGCCATTTATGTAAAAGTGTGACTATCGGATGGAGAGAGATAGACACCAGATAAGGTGATAACGTCTCGTCTTTGAAAGTAAGAGTATGAATTAAAAGAACATAGCTATGACGAATATAGAATTTAAATACTCTCTCGATATTGAGATATGACTGGTATTAACAGAAAGCTCATCTCTTCTGCGACCTACCCAGGAAAGAAGAGCTCCCTCTCCATCCACATCCACATTGGTGATATCCTGATCGCTTGTCGGGAGGTCGACCACAAAGTTGGTACCCTCCTAAATTCCTATCGTTTAATTTTGAATTATTTCCCCACCATTGATAAAGATACATTAGACGCATAATTTCTGAAAATTTCATATAAATTACCCGAATTAGTATTTTCTCTATGAAGTTTCAAAAATAGATAAATTTGGAAGATTGCCAAATATCATGAAATGGGTGTAGATAACAAATTATAGTTTTTAAAAAGTGAATTTATCATGAATTTATATTTTGAGATTGCTTGTTCTGTTTAACATAAGATATTACATAACTTAAAAATAAGCAAGAGACATAAATAATGCTAACTACCAAGTTTACACCTGTAAATATGAAAATAAAGGGGGAAATTTAAACCCATTATTGAACAGATTGTTCATATATAAACAAAAATTTTAGAAAATTGTATCGTTTAATTTGGATAAAAAAATGACGACAGAATATACATTAATAAGCTAATAAGATAAGATAAAAATTTCACTGTATACCCACAACTTTTTTCAAGAAAAAATTGGTCAAATTATCACAACCCCCTTTTTCATTTGAAATAATCAGTTGTATATTTTATATATCTATTGCAGTACATTTAAAAAAAAATGTTCAGTGGACTGTATGTAAAACCATAGACATGTCTATGAATTACTCTAGTCAAAGTTAAAAAGGTGACCATGCATCGCTATGGCAACAGACTTTCATATTTTTCAATTTCTAGCACAATGTATAGGAGCTCTCATTAGCTGAAAGCCTGGAAAGATACACTAGCAGACTAAATTCCAATGTTATGGCTATGATTATATTTTTTTGCTTGTATATATATAAAGGTTAGTTTAGGTAACATTGTCCTTGACCTTTGTGTCACTTTCAAGGATTTCTTTAGTTTATATTTATGTATCAAGTATGAAATTTCTATCTCTAAAACTCAAAAGTTTTGGTCAAAGTTGACAAATACAAACAAATGGCTAATTTAGATGCAGACAGATATATGAAGAACACACCACAAACTATTTACAGTATAACCACAAATTTACAATTAAGAGTATACATGTCCATGCCCCCCCCCCCTCCCCTTGAGTGAAAAGTTTCTCAAGATAAAGTAAAATGATATAAAAATTTGACAGTTCCAATGGTTAGTTTGAATATTGTACAACTAACGGTTTAGTCTAAAATTGCCCACAAGGTATGGGGACAAGCACAGCCATACAGTCACTAACGGCATTGTAAGTTCATAATATGTGCCATTAAATGACGGAAGTGTGATAATTCTACTAACTAAGACTTAAAGAGATCTGTTAACTAATGAAACAATCAGAAGATTTGGTAGATATAACTGTGTTTAACAATTTATCAATTATCATCTACCATAAATTGTATTGTCAGAATAATGACCAGGCATAATACATTTTTGACCTGTTTCAAGATCCAAGTTCCATGTAGGTATAGAGGTCAATTGGCTAAGAATTGGATTGGGACATACTTGACAATTTCAATGGTTCCTGTTTGGAAGAAAAATACACACAAAATATCTTTATCAGTTGAATTTTAATTGAATAAATGTACATAAAACTTAAACTGATCACATTGATATGCTACTATCATTTATCATTGTAAAGTAAATAAAGTTTGTGATTAAAGCCAGGTTATAATACAATCCAGATATGACCAGAAAACCTGTGACCTAATGACCTAAAATTCTGAGGCACATTCCAATATATCATATGCATACTGCATGCATGACTCTGTAAGCTATATGTACACTGTATCAACAAGAGATGTTTGTGAAACACTTATGCCCCCCCCTCCCCCCTCCTGGACATGAATCATAGGGTGCACAAGCAAAACTTAGAACTATTGGAATTTTTCTATGTCCAAGATGCATAACTCTGTCAAAAAATATTTGATGGTACCCAAAAACAAAACTTGACCTAGATATTCTCATGATAAATCTGTACACCAAATTTATATTTTATGATATTCATGATGATGCAGTAAGTCAAATATAATCCACCAAAGGGTTCACTAGATAATGGGTGAATATAGATCACTAAAGTGGTACTACATCAGCTTTGCAAATGTAAAATTGACTTGAAAATCAAATATACTCATAATGATTTTCATCCCTAACAAGTATTTAGTGTTTTCATGATATTAGATGGAAACCCAATATATATAGTAACAATGGTTTTCATAATGTGTAACATTTTGACATCAGTTTTTGAAATCAGTAGCATAGTAGTCATATACTACTTTATACATATACAACCTCAGACATTTGGACCACATGTAAAGCAACATGCCTTTTCTACCAAGAATGAAGGTATAAATGAAAGGTCAAGACATGATACATATTATTCACATAGATTTACACCTAGAGTAATAATTTAGATTTATCTGAGCCATGTGTCATGAGTGTTATGAATCATGGAATATTTTAAGTAATTCAGTTTTTATGCCAATACATGTACATGTAGTATGACAAATATTCACCATTAACCTTTGACAAATATTCTAAATTTTTCAGTAAATTTTTCATTACTCAACTACTGATCCAAGACTATGAGTAACAAACAAACAAATCAGTACATTTTTCAAACCATAAGTATATTTTTGAATATTGACTTTCTTTACGTTGGATTTACATAATTTTGGATATAGTTTTACTACGTAAGATGTCTCAAAGCTTACTTATTAATATTGAAAGCTTTGAAGATGTGTTTTCTTATTTTTGAATATATATATACATATATATATATATATATATAAAGCACAAACATACCACATAAAACAAGGCACCCTATAATTTCACTGAAATTCGTTCCTGATCTGGGAATCAAACCCCTGACTTTCGCTACCTAATCACCTAGCTGCCATTGCAATCCAATGCTCTAACCCATTGAGCTATCAGGGCTCTACAAAAATAGCTAATCGTATGCATATATCATTGTATCTATTTGTGCTTAAATATATATATAGTTAAACCATGTTTGATATGTTGAAATGTAAATTACACAAATAATATTTATAAATGCATAAAATTTCATTTGAAAATCATTGTTCATTGGAGAAAAATGACTGAAAGGCAGCCACTGACTTTGATGAAATCTTGTATTCTTGAAATAAATACTTAATTCCTTTTGGATCCCTTTCACTGGCCTTTTTCAAGTGAAGTAAGCTTATTCCCTGTTTGGCAAGTTTCATGCATGGCTCTCTGGGAACAGTCTTTGCTTTTATCAATGTTTGGTAAGATGATCTGCAGGCACAGTAATTAATGCAAAAAAATCATCCTTTTCACACTGTGAATACATCTTTTCCATGAAAAGTTTTTGTAATGCACGAACATCTTCAATGGCACTGTGAGCTTCATACGTCATACCATTTAGATAACATTCAACTAATGTACTCTGTTTGTAATTTTTCACATCAGTTTTGGGGAAAATTTTCCTTGCCATTATTAATGTATCAATAAACCCTTTAACAATCTCACAAAATGTGGAATATAGAGAAAATTCCTTAAGCCGGTTGGTAAGGATGTTCATGTCGAAATTTGCTATGTTGTGTCCAATTAAAACAGGATTTGGTATCTTTCTGAGGAATTCTATAAGATCTAATAATGCTTCTTTAGGGGATTTTGCTTCCACTTCATGGCCAGCATGAAACATTCTGTTGGTGGAGAGACTGCAAGTTATATTTGTAATTTCTGATGCTTTTTGGTTGATGGTACATCTAGGAAATACATAAGACGAGTACTCCGTCTTTCCATAAATTGCAGCTATTTGAGTTATATCACTCCTTATGGGATCCAGCCCAGTAGTCTCCAAATCAAACACAACATATGATTCTGTACCATCCATTATTAGAGGTGATGGAATATTTTCGTCATCAACAGAGTCTGCCAGTTCAATATTGGACTCGTAAGTTGTTCCTTCATGCACAAATGACCGTCTCTCACATGCATACCTTGCCTTTTTTTTCTGAATTCTTTTCTTTTTGTGATTGATTGTTTTGTTTCTAGCTCTTATTTTTTCCCGGTCGATATCAAGTTTTTTGGAAATATTTGTTGTCAATGTACCAGGTGATAACATGGCAGCTTTGTTCATCTGAAATATACAAGAAAAAAATGCAGTTTCTTTATTGGAAAATATTATCTTGATCATGAAAATAGGACTTTACTGACTGAAATATGAGCTCTATCTATACAATTGTTTGTGTATGGATACTGACCTTTTCTAAATATCCGTAACCCTCATTCTTCTGCAAAACAGCAGCAGAGAGTCTGCTCTTTAGAGACTGTGAGCCACCATAATGTCTGGAATGTATATTAGTATACAACAGCTTAGTTTGCTCTGAATTAATGTTGTAAAACTTCATCAATTTTTAATGAAGACTTGTGTCATTTTATGTAAATGATTGCATAGAAATGAGACACACAATTTCAAAATTTATCCTCAACATATCTGCAAATATTCTACAGTACTAAAAACATTATGCATTTGTGCAACACAATTTTCCTTAAGCATGTTTGCAATAAAGTTTGAAACAACCCAATAGAAAAATCAAAGTCAAAAGGTCAACGTCATTATATTTCTTTGTTTGCAAGGAAAATAACTTACCTAGATTTTGGAGCTTTTGTTGATACAATTTGATTGAAGCTCTCATTGCTTTGTGTTGATCCTAGTTGTATCAGGGAAGAAGATCGCTGAATGTATCTAGAAACTAAGTCCTCCAAATCTTTCCTCAATGCCTGGTTTGTCAGAGCTTTCCCACCAGGAAGGCTTTTGTATCTAAAAATTAATTTATATACATATATTATATAAAAGAGCTGTTATATATCAAGATAAAAATAGGTAAAACTAGAGCTGTCCTAACTGAACAAATACCCAAATTTCAAGTCCCAACAAGATTTTTACAATAGGGTTAAGAGTGACCTTTACCATTGACGCACAACCTTGGTTCATGGTCAAGACACACCGGCATCTCCTAAGGAACAAATGTACCAAGTATGACCATTACCCATTCATATAAATAAAAGATATAGCTCCAACAAGATTATTACAATAGAATTAATAATGACCTTGACCTTTGACACACAACTTTGGTTCATGGTCATGACACACCAGCATCTCCTAAGGAACAAATGTACCAAGTATGAACATCATATTATAAAGAATAAAGAAGTTATGCCCGGACAAAGGTAGATGGACAGACGGACAGACAGATGGACAGACAGACAGACAGGTGATTCCTATATAGCCCCCAAACTTTGTTCCTGGTTATACTGTTATATTTTGCAGTAATTCAATCTCACTAATAATGGACTTTGAAATGAAATTTGGTTTTCTGCATTTTCCCCCTCTCACCTGAATATTTCTGGATTATCTTTGTATGTACACCAATCTGTGCCTATGCACAAGGAATGGTCCCCAAATACATGAGGAACAATTCTTGATAGTGCCTCTTCAATTTTCATAGGTTCATTTTGATTTCCAGTAATGGCGTACATGAAGCATCTTGTCAGGTATGGGACCCCATCTGATATTGAAAGCTCTTTATGTCTATAAAACATTAAAAAAAGGTAATGTAACACAGTAAAGTAATTAAAATTTCATTTCTTTTTCAAAGTAATTAAATATATTACAACTTAAAATATGTTAACAAAGTTTGAACATAACAGCTGATTATGATGTGCATGACATTCAAAAATCTTAAAATTGTAAATAATGCAAGGGTCCCCACTCCTTAAACCATGCATGAAATTAACTCATCATAGAAGAGGTAATAATACTTTGCAGAATGCTTCATGCTTTTATTGAGTTCTTCTTTAAAGATGGCAAAACCTTTTGTAAAACAAAGGTCACAGTCAAGGTCACAAGTTCAATAACCTTATTGTCCTTTGAAAAGGTTTTATAAGTTGAGTATGCAAGACAAATATGAAGTCAAAATCTCTAATGGTAATCTTGTAGTTTGTGAAAATAGCAGGAAATAAGTACAGACAGACAGACAATCCAAATTGTAACATGCCACTGGGCCTAAAAGCAGGTCAGAGGCATAAAACATTAGTGACAAAAACTCCTGATTTATAACAGAATTATTAGCTGATTTGCTTGCTCTTACTTTTTTGAATATGCAATGAGGGATTTTGTTATTCCTTTCTTGATGTGGTTTTGATCATCTTTCTTTTTTCAAATTCTTAAAATCTATCTTTAATCTGTTCATGGTGGTTGAATCATTGTCTGCATGTATGATATCAACAGCACATCCAACATCCTCCATTTCATGCAGCAAGTTTACTGCGAGATCTGGTTCCATGGACTTACTAGAGCCTATCCAGTTCTTATGACATTCATGCTCTGGGGGAATTCTGTTCTTGGCATTGTGCAGCTCACAAGTAGCACATGACTTGCTTCTCACATCAAATCCCAAAAACCTTCCCAGTTTCTTTTCCAATAAGAGAAGCATGTCCTAAAATTAAAATTCATATTAAATCACCATAATCTGCATGTATCATTATATGATGTATCAGCTACTATGTTTACAATACATGTAGCAGTACACATATTATTGTTAATTAAAATGTTACCTTGCATTAGGTCAAAGGATAAGGTCAATGTCACATAATGAAACTGCCGGGGAACAATTAACCAAACATGTTCATAACATCATAAACAGATAAACATTCATGCATACACGACATCTTAGATTCAAGAACCAAATCTTTTAAGTAAGACAGACAAACAAACGGACTGATAGGAGTAAACCTATAGTCCCCTCCGGTTTCACATGCAAGCAGAGCTAATGGACTAAAAGTCCTTAATGACAGATGGATGAAAATTTAAAAGTAAATTTTGACATTTATGAAATCAACAATTGGTATTGAGTGACCATGAAAATAAATCTCTAAAGTAAAGCTAGTATCTTAAAGATAACACAAGTAAAGATATAATAAAGATGAGTCAATATGAACTAACTTGTGTATTTATAATAAAATCATGAAGTGGTAATGGTTAGAAAATATATGTTATATTGAATTTATTCTAAAAAGTGCATTTACCAGTCAAGCTGTTATAATTAAAACCTGTCCCTCTCTTTTGCCAACCTCCATCAAAACTGACCTCAAGCTCCTAGAATAACAATATTATATGTTACATATAACATGCATAATACAAATCTAATATCAAAATCAATTAATAGTACTGTTCAAGAAACATGTACATATAATTATTTGAATAAAATGTTATACATAATTGAGATCAGTGGTACTCAGTTAAATATTTAAAGTAATTTTTACAATTATATATCCTTGTCATACATTGATGAGGCATACAATGTTGCATTAGCTACATTCCATTACACAGTTTCCAAATATATTACATATCATGTAATTTTTCATAAGATTATATAAATAGGGGAAAGTCAATGAAAATTAGGGAGCTGAATATAAGTACTAAAACAGAAAATGAGAAATGTAGGCATTTATACAAATGAAATTTTATAATACATGTTACTGAGTACTGAGTATCATAATTAATAAATACCTTATCTAAAGACAATTCCTTTTCTTCTACTCGTGCTAAACTGCAAGACTCTTCAGCTAATTTACTGAAAACTTTCCCTAGTTTCTTTTCATGCCTTTGTACACATGATTTGCTCATGACAGGTAGGTTGCACTCTGACAGAAAATTCCTCATCTGGGCATAACCAAGTCCTGCATGAATCATCCCTATAAAGACAAAACTGTACATGTACAACATGTTAACCCAGTTAAACCTTCATATATGAAAAAATATAGGATTTCAAGGAGTCATGTTGTTAAAAACTAATTATATCAAATCTAATTTGCAATGATAGCCATAAAGTTATTATCAGTAGCATGGGAATATAAAACATTTTCAGTGGTAACTGCAGTGATTTTGATATTTATGATACAATTTTGTACAAAATCTATTAGTGTAACAATTTAAGGTCTCTGTTTTAAACTAGATTCATTTAATTTTCACCAGTAGGACTTGTGATTATTAATTTCTGAAATGTATGTGGCAGACTGCTCAAACTTTGGTCCAGTTAGCTCAGGTGGTTAAATATATTTACCTTGTTAGCACAAGGTCCTGAGTTCGAACCCCGACAACGATTTTTCAACTTTCCTGCTAAAATTTGGGGGTTTTACCAACTTTCTTCAGTTGGTGTAGCTGATAAGGTACCATTGTGAGAGGAGCACTTTGTTGTGTGAGGTTTGGGGAAAACCTCAAATCCGCAGGGAAGGTGTGTACATGTGTAACACTCTACTGCATAGGATGTCAACCCAGATAGCTCAGTTGGTAGAGCATTTGTCATTTTAGCGGAAGATCCTGGGTTCGAGTCCTGGCAATGATTTTTAACCTTCCTGCTACATGTATCATTGTACGCAGTAATCTAGGTGAGTCAATTGAGTATAGAGTGATTAGTTATTTGCAAAAGATAAAAAGATAAAAGTTTCAATAGTTCATACCTATCGTAATTTTGTCAGTAATGTCGAATGATCCAGACGAGTTCATCTTTCCAGTGGGAACATCTGTTGTTGTTTGACACTCCTGGTTACTACATTTTATATACAGAATGCTACCTAATCCACTCCTTCGTTCCCCGATTGTGTCGCATAAATGTAGACGACAATTACATACTCCACAAAACATTCTATTTGCCAAAGTTTCAAACTCTACAATACGCCGACCCTGCCTCCAACTTCCGTCTACCTCGTTATGCATATTATGATCGAGTTCTACCTCGGCGCTCACCTCGGTCAAATCACAGTACTTGTGATCGTGGTTCGCTACGTCTATGTCATCCTTACAACGCTTTCTACTTTTATTCAATGTCGAGAAAAAAGCCGACCTCTTATGCGAACGCGCAAATTTTCCCTTCTTGTTTCGAATTTTACTCATGTTAAGCAGTAAGATATATAATTTGTTTACAATTTGTCGTCTGACAATTCGAACTGCGTCACTTAGACGCTTCGGATTTTACGATTCATTACAAACGTCCACATGACGTTATTCGATTATCTCCCTGTATCCGGGTCCGTTACCTTAAACGGGAATAATTCAATACCCCATGTAGATTAATACCATTTTCACAACATCTTGTGAAAAACTATAGATCTAAATCTTTAAAATAAGAATAAAAGATATCGATGTACAAGGATTAAAATTAGCGTCTAGAAAAGAAGAAGACTTAGGAAGGATTTTCAGCGTAACAGAGGAATAGTAAGGTCTTCCGTGACATTACAAAAGATCTTAAAAATAAATGTTATTTGATGCACAGGAATATAATTGGAAGCGATACAACATCAATATCATATATTATTATAAATGGAACTTACAAAATCTTACCTATAATTGCCCAGAATGTGATTTAAAATATTGTGTTTACCTCTTTTGCCGGTGTCGTGGTATGCTCTCTAAATGTTCCACACGAAGTATGATAAAAAAGTTGTCGGCCCGATATAGTTTGATACTACAATGTATAACCACAGTGAAACCATTATTAAATCATATAAAACGTTTTTGTAGAGAGTGTAGTATTTGAAAGTTTGATTATACAGGGAATTTGCTATTAAAGGTCGAACGGTTGGTCAAACCGCAAAAAATTGCTAAAACTGAAGTTAGAGCAGTGATTTTATGTGAAAAGGGGGTGACTCCCAAGGAAATTCATGAGGACTTCACGAAAATGCTTTGGAAGGACTCACCTTTATATAGTTTTGTTTCAAACTCGAATTGTCACTCAGGATGAAACTTGGGTTCACCATATTGATCCTGAATCTAATAAACAAATCATGCAGTGGATTCATCCGTCACAGCCCCTGTTAAGAATTCAAAAGCGTTTCCTCAGCTGAGAAAAACATAGCCTGTATCGTTTGGGGCAATCAGGGAATAATTATGATCGATTTTCTAAAGTATGGCCGCAAGATTAACGTTGTGTATTATGCAAATGAGTTAAACAGGCTGCGTCAGGAGATTATGAGAGGCGTTCTGCTGTAAGGAAGCGGCGTACTACGCTACCTATGGATCGTTTCCCGAGGAACACCATTCATTGATCTACAGAAAGCTGTGTACCTGCAGTGGTCAGTGTGACTGAAATACTCTATTATTTAACTTTGATGTGAACTCTTATCATCTCATGGTCAATTGACTCTGTTTTGTTTGACTGTAGTGAACTCTTACTGGTTGTATTATATGTCGATTATTCTTGATTGTTGCGCCAGGTGGCTTCGTGGAGTATGACAGTAATAAAAGTAGGATTTGACTTATGGGGAGCCTGGGTATATATATACATCGGTAAATCGAATTGTTTCAGACTTAGACTTGATTTCGATCATTGTAAATGTCGAGTCTTCCACTACATAGCATATGTAGCCACCATTGCACTTCTGCTGTGCAGATTTCATTAAACAGAAAAAAAAAAAGTTTCAGCGACTTTTCTATGCTGTCGCATACACAACGCACCTTAAGAAACCGACCAACGCAAAGTGCTGCCTTACGCTGCTCTTGCGGGATAATTCATTCGTTAACACTTCGAAGCTGCAATGACGAGTCAAATGCAATGCAGCTTCGAAGTTTTTCCTCATCCCCCAAATTCTTCAGATTTAGCCCCATCTGGTTTCTATCTGTTCCCATAGTTTAAATCTTACGTGCGTGGTAAGAATTCGGGTAGCAATGAGGGTGTCATGGATGCTTTACACGAGTACTTGGGTGACCATAATATGGTATTTCATTTTGAAGAAATTAAAAAATTGGAATAGAGATGAAGAAAGGGCATTGAGATGAAGAGAGATTGTACTGAAAAATAAGGACGATGACGATAATCTTTAGTATCCCTAAGTACATGGAGCCGAGAACGTTTTGATCATACATTACATTTAGAATTAAAAGAAAAATCAAACAAACATATGGTTTCCTACTTATTTAAGCCAACTTTCAATTAGATACTTCCATGTGAGATATGGGAAGACGTTTTTGTAGCATACAACATCTATACTTTAAGAAGTATATTTTACCAAAAAGATTGATGGACTGGTTGATTGATTGATTGATTGATTGATTGATTACTGTTTAACGTCAATCCACGATTATATGATGTATACGATGACAGCATCTACCTGATGCATTACAAGTAATTTTCTTCATTTGCTACAGACCCATCCCAAGAAATGATGGATCGTTTACTTGGCACGCCTACCATGACATGGGACCTCGGTTTTCAGTGTTATCCGAGATACAGGACACCGGTGTGCCCATGGTGGGAGTCGAACCTGGGACCTTTCGGTAACGAGCCGAGCACCTCATCCACTGAGCTACGCCTGTTCCAGCAACATGTTTATCAACATGGAGAAACAGAAAGGAGATATCGTGTATATTGGGTGAAGATCGAAGACAGACGTCCATACCTCTGTGAATTACGTCTGAACAGAGAAAAAACCCCAATTATATTGATATAACTATAGCCTGAATATAGGTAAATGTCTCAGGCTGTCACTGTTATCTTTTATCTGTTATCATTTATAGGGATGAGCATTGCTTAGCCTGTGAATCAAGCACTGTACATTGAATTATTTCAGGAAGATATTTGATAAGGTGGCATAACCTATGCCGAACAGATTGTTCAAGGAAAGGACCGAATGCAGTGTCAGACATCAACTGCAGAAATACGTTTTTAAGAAGATAGATATTTTTCCATGCATCTGCCTGTTTGGAATCTATCATCCAAAGGAAAAGGTAGGATGAATGATAGAGACTTCTTTGGTTTCTGGCTAACTGAAATATCCATTTAAACTTAAATAAAATATCCTGTCTTTTATTCAGAAACATACAGATGTCAAAACAAGAAATTCATGATAGCACGATGTATTGTTATAAACTAGATGTGTATATAGCTGTTATCTTCTCCAGCTGACGGACCGGAACATCTCTTCCTGTAATTACTTTTGATCACTAATCTCTCACATTCCCTTGCGACTTTGATCACCTTACAGTAACTGGGAAAATGGGTGTAGTAAGGCCCAGAGCTATTTTTAACCCCAACCCCCCAAAAAGCAAAAACCAAAAAAAAAAAAACAAACAAACAAAAGACAAAAGACAAAACAAAACAAATCAAACAAACATACAAAAAACAAAAACCCTCCGAAAATAGAAAAGGTACTTTTTCCCTCGTCATAAATACAACACGCAACACAGAGAATTTGAACATTGTATTTCACCTTAATGTAACCTTAATATATGTTTGTAAGTGAGTTATCGATTTTCACATGAAATAATGTTCGTTTTCTTTATATATTGCCTGAATGCCCTACATTGTATTTATTGCCTTGAGTGTCAACCACTGTATTAATTGCCTTGAGTGTCCATCATAACTGAAATATCCCCTAAAACTTATAATTAGATGATTTATCGTGTTTTTTATTCTGTTACATACAGATGTCAAAACAAGAAATTCATGATAGCACGATTTATTGTTATAAACTAGATGTTTATAGAGCTGTTATCTTCTCCACTTATCCAACGGCAGCTGACGGACCGGAACATGTCTTCCTGCAATTATTCTTCATCACCAATTTATCACATCCTCTTTCGTCTTTGATCACCTTACAATAACTGGGATAATTGGTGTAGTACGGTCCTGAGCTGGAAAAATCAAAGAAATATATATTTACTGTTCATATGTCAATGAATCTATAAAAAAATCAATAATAAAAAAACCAAAAAAAAAAAAAAAAAAAAAAAAAAAAAGAAAACTCTATAAATAGTGAAAGGTACTTTTTTCAGGTCATAAATGCAAAACGCAACACATAGAATTTGAACATAGAATTTCACCTTAATGTAACCTGAATATATATAAATATATATATATATATATATATATATATATATATATATATATATATATATTATATATATATATATATGTAAGTGGATTATCGATTTTTACTTGAATTAATTTTCGTTTTCTTTATATTTCTTTATATTGCCTGAGTGCCCTACACTTTATTGCTTTGAGTGTCCATCATTGTATTTGTTGTCTTGGGTGTCAGTCATTTATTGCGTTGAGTGTCGATTATCGTATTTATTGCCTTCAGAGTCCACAATCATATCCATTGCCTTGAGTGTCCATAATCGTATTCATTGACTTGTGTGCCCACCATCTTTTTCATTGCGTTGAGCGTCCATCATCGTATTCATTGCCTTGAGGGTCCATCATCGTATTTATTACCTTGAGTGTCCATCATTGTATTTATTGCCTTGAATGTTCCGTCCCTTATCGTATTTATTACCTTGAGTGTCCACCATTATATTCATTGACTTGCGTGCCCACCATCTTTTTCATTCCGTTGAGTTTCCATCATCGTATTCATTACCTTGAGTGTCAATCATTGTATTTATTGCCTTGAGTGTCCACCATAAAATTTATTACCGTGAGTGTCTACCATTGTATCCACTGCCTTGATTGGTCATCTTTGTATTCATTGCCTTGAGTGTCCACCATCGTATCTTGAGTGTCCATAATCGTTTTTATTACCTTGAGTGTCCATCATCATATCTGTTACGTTTCGTGTCCACCACAGTATATATCGCCGTAAATGCCCACCATCGCATTTATTGCCTTGAGTGTTCACTATAGTATTTATAATCATGAGTGTCCATCATCGTATTCATTGCCTTGAGTGTCCATCATCGTATTTAGAGCCTTGAGTGACCACCACCACCACCAACGTTAACAAAAACAAAATCAAATAGAATAATGCACCACCACTTTAAAAAAGACATTTAATATTTGAAATAAAAAAAATTATAAGCTTAATAATTTATTGACATATCAATTCCTAAGAATATAGCTATTTTACGAAGTGTGATTGAACTTTTATTGAAAGTCATACAGACTTCGATACTGTCTTACGGATCGTTAAAAATGAATAATATTATTAAGTACATCTCTACAAAGCTCTTAAATTGTTACTATAGTCATTTAGAAACTATATGCAGGAATTGCAAAAAAACAACCAGTTCCCGTTGATGTCAATACAAAGGGCTCCGGTTGTTCAATGTGACTGAGACATATAAGCTAGTGAGCTAGCTTTTCTGGTGATGTGGTTATCCTCGCCCAGCTTTGTTGCAAAGTTAAGGAACGTGGAGGGCGGACAGTGACTGGATAGATGACCCGCTGAAATGTTACCGATATTAATAAAATGACACAAAAAAGAATCAAACAGCAGTAAATTAGTACGTACCAACATGTCATGCTCTCTCCATGCCACCGTCTGGTACATCGGCAAGACATGCAATCCCTGTTCAATTTAATGCGTGGTCCGACTGGAATTCTTTGACCTTTATATACACATTCTGAAAAAAATACCACTCTTCGAAAAATGGCGCATATCATTCTCTATCTAGAAGTGTCGTTCCTAGTACCTAATTGCAGTGTTGACCGGTGTCCCACTGTTAAATTAAGTATTACATCATCGCCTTGCAATAATATGAGATACGGTAACTTTATACGTTGTCTTATAGATAATAAAAAGTATATTCTAACATTAAGTCATTTCTGCATTTATATGTTTCATAGGTGTTTCCATCGTTAGCGTTGCCATGTTTAATCCACCATAATACATTCGAGGTTGCTTTTCCGAGCTCACCTAAAAGGCCCGAGAAATTGCGATTGAAATAACATTAGTTCCGGTATGTGCGAGTTATCGTTCTTTGCATTTTCCTCGTTTCAGTTGAAAATGTTTTACAAATGGAAAGTTCATAACAGTACTGTTCCTTTTCGCCGTCGTGATCCGTTTATATGTGCATGTTTCAATTTTTATGCCCCCACCATATATAGCCGGGGGCATATAGTGTTGCATTCCGTCATTCCGAAAACTTGTCATAGCAACTTCTCCCAAACCGTCATCAGAATTTCACCAAACTTCACATGTAGGTAGGGCAGAATATGTAGATATGCATGAAGGGAGGCAACTCTGCTCAGAATTTTTTTCAAGCGTTATGGGACTTTGAAATTAGAAAATGTGCATTGCATATGGCTGAACCTTGCTTGAATTTTTCTGTGGCAATTATATTTCACTACCTTAGGTGTCAGCTGGGGCATCTGTGTGGCACCGCCACATTAAAATTCTAGTTCTGTTAAGCATTAAAAAACCCCAGATCGTTTAGTTGGATATTCAAGCTTTTATAGAGGCCCTTATTTCAATACAACAATTAAACAAATGTCCTTGAGCAACACTGCTAAAATATTACATGTACCTCTATATTCTTGTGAAAGATATGTCCAGTTATCATATGTTTTTATAGACAGGCATGATATTTAAATTCTCAAGATTTACAATACTGGAAATATCAATATGGCAATTTTCATTACCAATTGCCTTTAGGGTAATATTCTGTGAATCGCTGATTTCAAAAAAAAAAATAAATTTACCAATGAACTTCTTTATCACAGTCTTACCCAACAACATTCACAAATAAAAAATATTGGGTATCAACAAAGTTTCAAAACTTTAGAAGTTTTAAATTCTTCTTCTCATTATTATTATTGAAAAAGGATTGAAAGTTTGTCAACCTGTTCAATTTGATGTTAAGTGTGTTGTTTTTTCCGTTATGGGAGAATGAATACTGATTAAAACGCACTAATATGTAATTATACCCTTCCATTTATCAACCTTTAGTAAAAGCAATCACATTTATTATCCTAACCAAACATTCTTTACTTACCTGAGTCCTGAGAGCACGCACATGTGCATAATCCGATCAAACTGAGGAAAAGAAGAATTTTCAGCATGACGGGCGATGAGTGAAAGAACTGAGGTATATATATATATATATATATATAACTGTATTATAAAGATTATACACCTTACAACATATATATATATTCTCTTATTGTATAAATTACCATATAACTTTCTCCGATCCCCTCATTGATTAGCATATACATGTAAAACGTACACCCAGTATTATGTCACGTTGTTCACCTTTAAGTAACACACATCCTTTATCAAATAATACTTGTATGTAATACACAGTGTGGTGTGTGACTTCAAAGCGAAGGATTTGAACCAAGCTGTTTCAGAACATGACGAAGGAAACCAAACATCACTACAATAACAATTTTTTTCGAAAAATAAAAGTACACAGCATCAGCAACGGTGTAACAACTGCGATGTGATGTATCCGGATACATAGGCCCGTACATGATATACAATTCACAGAGAAAATCTAAAGGTGTGGCGACAATACAGGAAATCTCTTTTTTGTATAAAATAAAATCTGTAACAAGCTTATATAGACTTATACAAGTTTTGAACACAATATTATTCGTGCAAAATATTTTTCTATTATTGACAAAATATCGCGAAATTTTCACGCCCGAGCGTATGTGTGCGGACCGGCCCGATGCTTGCGAGGGCCACTCCGCACAAAGACCGAGGGCGTGAATATTTCGAATTGCCAGGTCAATGACCTTTTTATTATACGTCCTACTTTCGAATACAAGAATTTTTTGTTTTAGATAAAGTAATTTTATTCAATAATATGTTTTTTTAAATATAGAATTCGTATTATGTAAAAACAACAACTGCGCGTAGTAATATTCACTGCGCATAATATGAAAGGGCACTGAACGTCAGCAGCTGAAGCGGTGAGGATGAGCTGCTGTGACACTCATGACTCACCTTGCACATGTTGACGATTTCTTTATGTATATATTGATATATGAAGTGTTATATACTTGTAATGGAATGCGCCTACCTAATACCATATAAAGCTTGGGTAATGGAACTGGATGACTTCGACTGCTATGTAAAACACGATAAATGCAATGACACATGGATAGACTTAGCTGGCAAATATTCTTCAGTATGATTTCCATCGCATAAAAGCTGCATAATACTTTTTACTGTTGCTGAAGGCTAGCAACTAATCCCATCTTGCCGACTGAATCATCAGAAAGCTCAGATATGTCATCTTGATATGCCTGCATAAATACATGTATAAAAATAGACTTCTATTAATAAAATATAGAAACACATTCATTTATGTTCAAAAATCAACTCTCATTTCCATCATTTTAAATGGTAAATCTACTCTGCCAAACAGGCCCCTAGTCTTACCAGGCACATAAAATTCCTTCCGCCTAGGCAGCTCTACAAGAGCGTATACAGCACTGACAAAACCATGCTCATCAGCAATCAATGGCCAGAAGCTGGCCGATGACCACTATGGCAACACTATACATGTAGTTCCATAAGCTTTGCATTGCTTTAAATATTAAATAACTCTAGCTAACATACACACTGGTGGCACAAACCACCGATTTACACCGTGAAGGCATAAATACCTGTGGCTACAGGCATCCAATACCTGGAATAGCATACTGCTAATTTTCTGTTATGATCAGTTGCAGAGAAATCAAGTTCATGTCATCCCCAGAATCTAAATAATCAAATACACAATCAGCTACAGACCAGCCATCATAATCTATGAATCTGCTGATCTGATCAGCATACACATTCTGGGCACGGGGTACCCATTCAGCATGCAAAATAACACCATGTTTCATACATACATTAAATATACAAAGAGCTATATCCTGTAAATCATGCTTCTATAATGCTGACATGTTTATTATCAGAAAACCATTTTATGCATAGCTCTGTCCTTGGAAAGATTCTTTGGTTCACTTTTCGGTCATTTTGGTTTCAACACTGCTCTTCAAAAATTTATATATTTTGAGAATTCCAATTATTCGGCCCCGACCATCACTGAAGAGGCATACGTTGTCGAAATGCGCATATGGTGCACTAAATAATAAGGTATATATGTTCTATATTTATTAATAGATTTTCCCTCTAGCAAAACTGTAACAAAGAGACAAACATTCTTTTAACAGCAATAAGCTCCCTCCATGTAGAACTTCTGCCTTTTTCATTTTCAGTCCACATGCCATGAGAAATGTTGATAGGGTTATTAACAATAAATCCCCATAACCAGTACTACTAGCATCACTATAAACGATAGCATTTACTGAGTTATCTACTGTAAATTTACGTTCAATTGCTTTCTCGAGGTTTTTCTCCCCAAAAATATAATTGCTGTATACTATTTTCAGACAAAAATATTAACTCATTCCATGAAGAGTCTTGTTGAACGTCAAAACTTAAACTCTCGGTCATAATGTATACTACATTACCTGTGACAAGACATTGAAATAATTTGACCGACAAAACGAGCGACTAATCTAGAATGCACTTTACCGCTCTTCTTATAATTGGACTGAAAATATCTACAAGAACAAACTTCATTTTCTTGAGTCTATTCTCAGGAATACTAATCGCACCCTTTTCTTAATTAAAAAATATCCCCAAAATATAGTTTCTCTGCTTGGATTCCACATTGATTTTTCAGATTTTGGTACAAACCCACTTGCAATAATATCATGTTTTATTTCCATGGCAATTTTACGGCATTTATAAAAATATTGATGAAAACCAATCCGTCATCTAAATACATCGGTACAAATTTTCCATCTGATCTCCATTTCTTAATCAAAGGGCGGGTAACTTTAGTGAATAAGTCCAAATAGAAGAACTCTACACCGAAAGTATTTAACAATATCCCCAAATTGCCTCGAAAACCCTAAGAATTGTGTGTGTGGTTAAAAAATAATACTTATACGATGATATGCTGAATGTAAATCAAACTTAAAGTAAAAATCACATTTTTTCATAAAATACATAGCTGTGCGAATGTCTTTACTGACGATTCCCATAAATGTTTATTAGCATGCCTCAAATCAAGACTTAAACACATTTTACCATTTATTCTGAATGGACACGATTAATGGGTTCACTACTACAGGTCTATCCGAACACTCCACAACCAGACCTCTGATCAATGGATCATGAATAGCTAGCTGGACAAACTCAACATTTATAAGTGCAGACCTGTTATTTTGTAAACAAATGGGCGGTGCAGTAGAAAAGAATGGTATCGTATACCCATTTTTAATCACATCAAGAATATTTGAATATGCACCTATCTTTTTCCAAACTTCAAAATGATTTTTAAGTCTATCTATGATATCAGCGTCACCTTGTTCATATTCATAAAAGTTTTCTGTCAAAAATAGTTTTTAAGTCATGTACAGAATGAATTAAATACTCATCTTTTACAAAATGAATCGGATTTTGTCTTGGTTGTTGCTGCCGATGTATTTGCTGACCTGCTATAGCTGATGACGGCACATTATTTCTCCAGTAACGAAAAGAACCACAGGCGAAACAGGCTCCAATTTTTCCTTTTCGCCCGACCGGTCGAGGGGCTGTTTGCATACTTGAAAATTGTGGGTTTGGAATGTAGTCGAAAAAGCTAAACACCATAAGTGTAAGCACCAAAACTCTTCTGCAACTTCAGAATCAAATACGAATTGCATTCTATTGCCTTCATATCGCCATTGAACCAAAGCGTCAGATTTATACTTTTTTACCTGAACCTTCGAACCATGAATTTCTTGTTTCAAATCTGTAAGTTCCGATGAAACTTTTACTTTTAGTTCAATAATTGATAATGCTTGAGACTGTGCGGTTTCAAGAATCTATCGCAAAGATATATCACTAGATTCAGTTTGGGTATCCATTTACAAGCAAAAAAAAAAAAAAAAAGAAACGTATAAATATTTGAGCGCTAACACGTCGAATGACCGAACACTCGTGAATTACCCACAATCCCTAAAGCCCAGCTAAAAAGTGCCCTCTACAGTATCTCAAATCAGAAGAAATTAATTCAATTCTTATTCACTCTGTTCAAACGAATTGAATTATATTTGAATACAGAGTAAGTTGTGATCAGATTTGGATAGATTATCTGACAGTCGTTGTTCATTTGCTTAAGAAAGATTGAATCGTATGACAGTCCAAAAATTGTCATTAAATTTGTTGCTTGCATATCTGTTGTACAGACATTTAGCAATCTAGAGGTGAGACCAGATGTCCGGGAGGAGTAAGCGTCGCCTGCCGAATATTTGACCTTGAGTAAGTAACCTTGACCTACACCCTCACAGGATATTGAGTCTCATTGTAACTGATCATCCCTGCAAGTCTGAAGGAGTATGTTTTGAATAAAGTAAAAGCCATTTATGTAAAAGTGTGACTATCGGATGGAGAGAGATAGACACCAGATAAGGTGATAACGTCTCGTCTTTGAAAGTAAGAGTATGAATTAAAAGAACATAGCTATGACGAATATAGAATTTAAATACTCTCTCGATATTGAGATATGACTGGTATTAACAGAAAGCTCATCTCTTCTGCGACCTACCCAGGAAAGAAGAGCTCCCTCTCCATCCACATCCACATTGGTGATATCCTGATCGCTTGTCGGGAGGTCGACCACAAAGTTGTCAAGAAGTTGTTTTACCTCGTCTGGCGCTAAGTCAGCGATGAGATCCGCCTCTGGTGAACCCAGCAGACGACGCCAGTTTTATTTACTAGCAACGGTCATAAGTAGTTCCGGTACTTCCTGTGTGTTTCCGGTGTGTACATACATGTATGTGGTGAGCAGTAAGGCTATTGTTGTCAACATGTGCTGATATTAGTACAGGGCTAGTTCATATAAATGATATTATTTACTATCCGAATATAGCGCCGTTCGGAATGCATCGGTTGATAAAAATGACGTAAGTTTGTTTTTATTCGATACATAACGCTAGAACAGCAGAAGACACGATTGAGGCGAATATTGAAAGTTAAATTGAGTATAAAAAAATCTTGGTGAAAATTTGTTTCTGACAATCAAATATTTCAATCAAAAGTCGAAGGGGGAGCACTTAAAATCAAAAGTAGATCGGAACTAGCGTACGGAGACCAACCTGCACACGTGTACATGTACCTGAGTTAGCATCACTACTACATTTAGCAGAGTGGTTGAACGATGCTGATGGAGATTTGTGTTGGAATACAGGAAGAAGAATTGTTGAGGTACGGTTTTTAGCTCAACATACTGATGATACGTACGTATTGCTGTTTGTGCTAGACTCATCTAGATTTATCAGATACAGAACGGGAGCGAAGGTAAACAATCGTATTTCAACCCCATGGCCATGCACATCCTGTATTTATATACATGTAATCAGTAGTTCTGTTTATTATTTACAATAATACTGTATTGAGTGAGTAAATATGAAATATAAGAAACAATTCAACTAAAACTTTATGATGCAAATATTTTCAAATAGGGGAAGGTGTTTTGCCAATCCTGTTTATTTGAAAAAAATTAGGTCCTCAGTTGAAAATAATCATGAAATGTCATGACTATACTGTAGTATGTGTTTTTATGAAAGCATTGTTATTACATAACAATTTTATAATAATCAGCCAATATAAGTATTAATCATTTACAATGTAACATATATAGTACACTTAGTATGTAACGGAAGAAGAAGAATTTTCTTGTTAATACAGATCAAGTATCAAATTTTGAAAATGAGGTATTATCATCAATTCTTTTATATTTTCATCAAGATATGGCCTGGGAAGCATATTGCATATTAAGTGCACAAATTCTGAATACACTGTTACGTGACATGTTCCAACTGGAAAAGGGATCTACTGGTGCATTTGATATAAACAATTAGGCTACATTAGGTAAAGTTGTCATTATGTATTTAAACCGATAGTTATTCTTCATTTTACTAAGATGTCTCATGATTAATATAACATAATATAACATGATCTGATTTCAGAAATACATGTACTTGAAATTGCATTGAAATATTTTATTACATGTCTTTGATATTTATAATGCTAGTGAAGGCATTCTTAGTATATCAACATATTTGAAGTTTTTCTTACACAAACCAAAAACTTCATGGGTGAGTTATATTCAAAGTTTTGTGACAGTTGTGATTGTTGATCTTCACATTTTCAATTCTATTCTGAAGTGTCAAGATAAAAGTCCCTGTGCTACCTTTAATTTCGTGTGTTTTCCACCAACATCAACTAAGATAGCTGCCAAGAGGACAATGTCTGTGATTGTTGTCCTTTTTATTTTATTACATGTATTATTTTTTATGATTGCCCATCCCGCTTAAAACTATATGTATATCAAAACGTTCAGGAATTAATAATTAATCAAGTAATTATACTGAGTATGCATATTTGTTGTATATATTTAGAGCAGCAGCGTTTTGTGACATTTTTCACATTTTTTAAATTCTGAATTTTAAAGGTGTTTGCTTGTTATTGTGCACTAAATCTCTTTAGTTGAAAATGTGTAGTTTTTATCAATTTCTTTAACTTTATATTTATTGATAAAAAATATCCAGATAACTTTAGGATACTGGGACCAAGTGACTGAAAAAGGGAAGTTATTGAAGTTATATAGAAATTATTTTTCTTGGATTAAATGAAGATTCTTTGCAATGTATTATTTCAGGTCATGCTACAATGATGTGGGTAGTTACAGATTATGCTGGAATCTGATCATGGTTAACCTACTTTTGAATGAATTATTTCCTTGTCAGGAGGAGACTGCATGATATTATAAACAGAATGGAATTTGTGTTTTGCTCACTTTAAGGTAAGACCAGGGCTGGACTGAGCTATTGTCAGAGTGATTATATGTGGTCCTACTGTCAACAGTCTGTAAACATTTTACCTTTTTATGCACCAAATCTCAGATGGTGAGGCATATATTAGTTTTTATATAATAGTTGGTCAGCTGTCTATCTATTTCTCTGCAAAAAGTAGATCTTTTCCATAACTTTTGGATAATAAGTGATGAGGTTTATATTTCAAATGTGAATTCCATGTGGAAAGACTTTTTCAAGGTCAAATTTAGAGTCGGTTTTGGGGTTTAGATCTACTGTAAATTGAAAAAAAACAAAAACAAAACAACAGAATCCTTAATTACCAACATAAAGCTTTTTAATTGTGAAAGGGCTTTCATATTTCTTAATATGTATTTGCTTCGGGGCAAGAAAATCTCTTACCATTTTACAGACTTTAAAGTCTGTAGATTTTAAAGTTATACCTGATAAAATTTGTCAAGGTTTCACTATGGTTTAGATTTGTCAGTAGGTAGTGCAATTTTGCCCTTCTCAGGCCTCTTTTTTAATTTAATTTAATTTAGAAATTAATCATGAAATGTGTTGAGATATATGATATATTGTTATCATTCAAAATCAATTAGAATTAAATTAATTTTAAAAGTTTACATGTGTTTCATGTTTATATTTATATGACGATTCCCAAATTGGACAATGTTCTGACATGTCCAAATAGTGACCATATTTTCTATTTCTAGGCATAAATTTTCTTCATACTCATAATGTTGTGCAATTGGACACTAAGGATTACAGATATAATTTTTCTTGAAAACCGAATTCGCAAATTTTTGTAAAATGCTGTTTTGGGGGGGGGGGGGAGAAAATAGGGGATTTTGTACTGCTTTTGGTATATTAACTGAAACGTTTCTAGCACAGATATCGAAGTAGGTTCTTTCAAAACAATTTCTCCTTGGACATTTTATTGAAAAATTAGTCGTTTTCTTATATTGAGTTGTGTTTTTTATATATATATACATTTGGTAAAGTTAAAAGATATTAAATTGACCTTGTAGTACCTTTCAAGGGAATTCCAAATATGCCTCAGAAGCAGTTTTTCAAAGTGAAATTTTTCAGAACTGTGTGGCTAAAAAAAATTTATACTTTGCAATTTAGTCAATATCATATTTAAATACTAATTATCAAAAATGAAGAAAATTGAATTTGGGAGTCAAGTGTTTCATTCCTCTGTAAATTGGAAATATTTTTCGAAACATATAAAACAATGTCAAGGTCACTAGGTCAAAAGTCATGGAATAATTTGAAAACTTTGGCCATAAGGAACCTGCAATAATATATGTGTGAAGTATTCTGTGTGTATCTTCAACCAGAGACTTAACCATATTGCTTCAATCAGACACTTGACCAATATGTTGACGGACAGATATCCGGATAGGCGGACTGACCGCCGGACGGAGATAGCCAATATGCAAGTTCGTAAATACTCATTCCGGTTATGTTTTGTATTTCAGTCACCTACCAAATCTTTTGTTCAAAGTTTGGACAGATTTTCTGTCCCATTGGAGAACAAAAGAATGGTGTGTATAAAAAGACCTTGCGTATCTATAGACCATATATATACATTTTCCTTTGAAACATTGTCTTTCCAAGACTGATTGATTGATTGATTGATTGATTGTTATTGTTTTACATCACTCCACTCTACTGACACACCCGAAGCAGTGAGGGATCTTTTAAGTGCCATACCTACTGTAACACGGGGCCTCGGATTGTACTGTCTCATCTAAAAGACAGGACACCGACCCGGTATGCACTCGGCGGTAGTCCAACCCGGGACCTCTCGGTCATGAGCCGAAATCCCTTATTCACAGAGTCACATGGGCGGGGATTATGTCTTACTATGACCCCTCGCCCCCTATCATATATCTCAATGGTTAAAGCACGATGAAACAGTCAGTATGAACTATTCTGTTCGAGGTTAGTGGCCCTAATCCAGCACTCTGTTTTCTTTCACGACTACACATTAGTCACCACCTAATCACTTGAATATTTCCGGACGTTATACTGTAATCAAACATAGTGTAAGACCAGCAACAGACAAAAACATATCTACATGCCAGTATCCATCAACATGAAACCTTAAAATCAATTGTGAGAAGACAATACTAATATGCCCTGCTGGAAAAAAGGAAAGAAAAGAAAAGAAAAAAAAAACAATCCCCAGAAGAAATTTCGTAGAGACTAGAGTTGGTTTTCATGAAAATGCCTTCGTGGCCTCTATCTGTAAGGTTGATTTTAGTCATTTATTTATTTCTGCATTTATCTATCTTCTTATTCATTTATTTTTTCATTATATTTCTATCCATCAGCTTATTTATTAATTCATTTATTTGTTTTAATTTATAGCTCATTTACTAATTAAACTGACAATCAGTACATACACTCAAACACACACACACACACACACACATATATATATGGAAGGCAATTCTTGTAATTAATAAATAAATTAATAATAATAATAATAATAATAATAATAATAATAATAATAATAATAATAATAATAATGTCGAAATCTATCAATATGGTGAGTTGAATCGCCATGGAAACTAAGTGTATGATCAGCATTCTGTATATTCTATTACCTGCTGCAAATGGACAAGTAATCATTTGTTCATTATGTTCAATTGTTGGCCTTTGGATTTCAAGTTTTCAAAATTAAAATATACACGTATTATTATACCTATACATGAAATATTATGATAGTTAGTATCCGATTTTTGTAAACTGCCATAAGAAAATACTTCTGTCCTCTGACCTTTAACTTTGTCAACCCCCCCCCCCTTTTTTTTAAAGTGCGTTGCTTTGATTGATTGGTTTTACTTTTTACGTCATAGCAAATATTATATGACGTCATCTGCCTGATTTGATGATTTTGAGTAAGAAAAATAAGAAAGTTCTTATTCATGTCATCTCTATGAAATCTGAAATATACCACAAACATTGCAGATTAATATTCAAACAATGGATTATGCAAATCTGTGTGATAACATTGACTCACATATGTTACACTAAAAAAAAACTTGTTTAGAGATGCACAGGTGTTCACATCATGGAACAAGAGGACCGAAATGGACCTGAATGGCTCATCTGAGCATGTATTTAAAGTCGAATATGAAAGCAATGCTGTTTACAGAATATGTATTCTTCGAGCTTTTTGATGTTCAAATATTTGATGATTTTGCATAAATTCTTTCATTAACCATTGTATACAAGTAATCAAATCATAACAACCATTTGAACAGACGACTGAATCATCACTCAAGAAGATCTATGACAAGTTTAGTTAAATTTGCTCTGTTTGTCCTGAGAAGATGCTTCGCCCGGAATAGGGATAGATGATCGACGAAGTGTGATCAGAAAAGCTCTGGCTATAAACATTATTTTCACTTTAATTGTTTTATCTATACTGGTGAATAAATTGAAGCATATTAATTTAGTTAAAGTCTCATTTATCCTGCATTGGTATTCTTTTAAACACAACAATGCCACTTGTCGTGTTGAAATTATTCCTTGCCGCACTGTCCTCCATATTTGCACAGTGACCTGTACGCCATTCAGCTTTAGCACACTTGCAGTGCCCCTTCTCTTGATTGAAACCACATCCCTGATGGGATATTTACAACTTTCTGTGGTGGGACATATGCCTATACAAGTACATGTTTGTAGGTTTTGTGGGCCACAGCATTATCCCAGTGCCGATGGAGAAGGCAGATTGAGGGTTTTTGTCATCAACTGTCAAACAAACAAACATACCAACACCTCCTCCCCCCCCCAAAAAAAAAACCAACCAAACAAACAACAAAAACAAAAATAAAAGATGATTTCCTGCTTTGTTAAGTCATTTTTCAATTAAACACTTACATTTGAGGTATGGGAAGACAATTCTCTTGCATACAATTATATCTTTACTTCAAGAAATATATTTTACCTAAATGATCGATTGATTGATTGATTGATTGATTGATTGCTGTTTTATGTCAATCCATGATTAAATGATGTATATGATGACGGCATCTACCTGATGCATTACACAGAATTTCCTACAGACCCATCCCAAGAAATGATGGATCTTTTACTTGCCACACCTACCACGACACGGGACCTCGGTTTTCGCTGTCATCCGAGAGACAGGACACCGTGTGCCCATGGTGGGAGTCGAACCCGGAACCTTTCGGTAACGAGTCTATTACTTCATCAACTGAGCTACGCCTGTTCCAACAACATGTTTATCAACATAGAGAACAGAAAGGAAACATAGTGTATGTTGGCTGAAGATCGGAGACAGACGTCCATACCTCTGCGAAGTACGTCTGAACAGAGAAAAAAACCCAATTATATTGCTGTGTGAGCGCTACCCGATCACTAACACGCCAAATGCGAATTCAAAATTGAAATGGCTACACGTTTTCAATACATGAGTATCAAGTTATGAATACATTTCGTAAGTTAAAAAACCAGGTTTTTCAGGTTTTTTCTGTTTATATAGTTAGCATAAATCATGGTCATCACAACACTTTAATTCAGTTACTATTGATATCAACTTTATCAAACCTCAAACTGATCGCGATCTATTTCTAAACATTCTGAACATTGAATATGGCTAAACAAAGTTATAATCGCCGAGTGGCACCCCATCATTAGAATCTGCGACAACATATACAGCATTCAGGTATCGATGTTTGTTGACATGCATCGTACTACCTCATTATGAGGTAATAAAATGCGTGTCAGCAAACATTTATACCAAAACCCTGTGACAACAGATGAACAAGATGATTCACCCATTAGGAAAAAGAAAAATGCCAAGAGACGTAACAAATCAACTTGGTATACGGAGTTTGTATGTCAATAGGAAAAAAATTATGAATTTTATTGTTAGTTGTGTTATCATTTATTTTTTCAATATTCAGTTATTTTTTCAATATTAAATTTTCTAAAACTCTAAGTTGTTTTGTCTTTTATACATGGCTAATGGCTTACACATTTGGCTAATTAATTTGCGTTTGCATTAGCCAATTTAGGCTATTGTACAATTTATGCTACCGCTAGCACAGTATTGACATTACTATAGCCTGAAATAGGTAAGTGTCTTAGGCTGTCGCTGTTATCATATCATTTACAGGGAAGAGCAATCCTTAGTTTGTGAATCAAGCACTGTACATTTGTCATTTCAAGTATTTCAGGAAGATATTTGCTAAGCTGGCACACCTTATGACGAACACATTGCTCAAGGAAAGGACCGATTGCAGTGTAGGACATCAACTGCACAAATACATTTTTAAGAAGGTACATATTTTGCCATGCGTCTGGCTGTTCGGAATCTATCATCCAAAGGAAAAAGTGGGATGAATGACAGATACTTCTTTGGTTATGGGCTAATTGAAATATCCATTAAAACTTAGATAAATTATCCTGTCTTTTATTCAGTTACACACAGATGTCAAAACAAGAAATTCATAATAGCACGATTTATTGTTATAAACTAGATGTGTATATAGCTGTTATCTTCTCCACTTATCCTACAGCAGCTGACGGACCGGAACATCTCTTCCTGTAATTATTTTTCATCACCAATCTCTCACATCCTCTTGCGACTTTGATCACCTTACAATAACTGGGATAATGGGTGTAGTAAGGGCCAGAGCTGAAAATTTTTTTAAAATATGCACATTTCATATATCAACAAACCTATGACAATCAATAACCACCCCCCCACCAAAAAAAAAAAAAAAAAAAAAAGCTTAAACCCCCCCCAACCCCCCCCCCCCCAAAAAAAACCCCTCCGAAATAAATACAACACGCAACACAGAGAATTATGAACATTGAATTTAACTCTAATGCCCACCATCATATTCATTGTCTTGAGTGTCCACTATCATATTTATTGCCTTGAGTGTCTATCACCATATTTATTACCTTGAGTGTCCACCATTTATTGCGATGAGTGTCGATTATCGTATTTATTGCCTTCAGTGTCCACCATCGTATTCATTGTAATGAGTGTCCACCATCGTATTCATTGTCATGAGTGTCCACCATCGTATTCATTGTCATGAGTGTCCACCATCGTATTCATTGGTATTTATTGCCTTGATTGTTTATCATCGTAATGACTACTTTGAGGGTTTATCATCGTATTTATTGTCTTGAGTGTCCACCATATTACTTATAACCTTCAGTGTCCACCATTGTATTTACAGTATTTGAGTGGTCATCATGTTTATTGGCTGCCTTGAATGCCCACCATCATATCTTCAGAGTCCATCATCGCATTCATTGCCTTAAGTGCCCATAATCATAATGATTACCTTGAGGGTCCATCATCGTATTTATTGCCTTGAGTGTCCATCATCGTATTTATTGCCTTGAGTGTCCATCATCGTATTCATTGCCTTGAGTTTCCACCATTGTATTTACTGCCTTGAGTGTCCACCATAGTATTTATTACCTTGAGTGTCCGCCATTTTATTTACTGCCTTGAGTGGTCATCATGATATTTATTGCTTTGAGTGTCCACCAACATATCTTCAGTTGCCATCATCGTATTCATTGCCTTGAGTGTCCTTCATCGTATTTGTTGCCTTGAGTGTCCATCATCGTATTTATTGCGTTGAGTGTCCACCATCTTATTTATTGTTTTGAGTGTCCACCGTCGTATTTATTGCCATTATTTGTCTATCACCGTAATAATTACCTTGAAGGTGCATCATTGTATTCACTACCTTGAGTGTCCACCATGGTATTTACTGCTTTGATTGTCCACCATTGTATTTACTGCCTTGAGTGTCCACCATTGTATTTACTGCCTTGAGTGTCCACCATTGTATTTACTTCTTTGAGAGGCCATCATGGTATTTATTACCTTGAGTGTCCACCATCGTATTCATTGCCTTGAGTGTCAATCATCGTTTCCATTGCTTTGAGTGTCCACCATCGTTTTTATTACATTCAGTGTCTATCATCGCATCTCTTGCGTTTCGTGTCCACCATCGTATATATTGCCTTGAATGCCCACCATCGTATTCATTGCCTTGAGTGCTCACCATAGTATTTATTATCATGAGTGTCCACCATTTTAGTCATTGCCTAGAGTGTCCACCATCGTATTTATCGCCTTGCGTGTCCACCACCATCACCACCACCACCACCAACAAAATCAAATACAATCAAGTACCACCACGTTTACAAAGTGTAAGGAAGCGGAGTGCTACGCTACCTAAGGATCATTACTTAAGGTACACCACCCATTGATCTGCCGAAAGCTGTGTACCTGTAGTGGTCAGTGTGACCAAATGACTCTATTATTTAACTTTGATGTGAACTCTTATCATCTCATGGTCAATAGACTCTGTTATGTTAGACTGTAGTAAACTCTTACTAGTTGTATTAGATGTCGATTATTCTTGATATATAAACATTTGTTCCACCCGGTGGCTTCGTAGAGTATGACAGTATTAATAGTAGGATTTGACTTATGGGGACTCTGGGTATAAACGTACATTGGGAGACAGAATTATTTCAGACTCAGATTTGATTTCGATCATCTTAGATGCCGGGTCTCCCCTTTCATAGCACTCGAAGCCACCACGGTATTTCTGCTGTGTATATTTCATAAAACAGTACAAAAAAGTTTCACTGAATTTCTTATATTGTCGCATACACAACGCACCCTTAAAAACCAACGAACGGGAAGTCCTGCCTTACAAAAGACGTTTGACCTACATTTGGTACATTAACATTTTATGTATATATATTTAGGTGGATGGCGCGTCCTCCTTGCGTAAGAATAATTCTATAAACTGAATAATTTATTGACATATCAATTCATAAGAATATAGTTAATTTACGGAGTGTGTTTTGAGCTCTTATTCAATGGCATACAGACCTCGATAATGTCTTACAGATCGTTAAAGAATGAATAATATTATTAAGTACATCTCTAAATAGCTCATAAAATATTACTATAGTCATTTAGAAACTATACGTAGGAATTGTGTAAGAAACTACCCGTCACCGTAGAAATCAATACAAAGGGCTCCGGTTGTTTCATATGTGACGGAGACATATAAGCGACGTTAACACCTTCGCTAATGAGCTAGCTTTTCTGGTGAGTTGGTTATCCTCGCCCAGCTTACTTAGGGCGGGCAGTGACTGGATGGGTGACCCGCCGACACGTTACACATATTAGTGAAATGACTCAATAAAGACTCAAACAGCAGTAAATTAGTACGTACCAACATGTCATGCTCTCTCCATGCCACCGTCTGGTACATCGGCAAGACATGCAATCCCTGTTCAATTTAATGCGTCTTCCGGCTGGAATTCTTTGACCTTTATATACACATTCTAAAAAATGAAAAAAAAAAATGAAAAAAAAAAAGAAAATACCACTCCACAAAAACTGGCGCATATCAATTTTTACCTAGAGTTGTCGTTCCTGGTACCCAATTGCATCGCAGTGTCGATAGGTGTTCCACTGTTAACTTAAGAAGTACATCGTCGTCATGCAATAATATGAGATGCGGTAATTTCACAAGTTGTCTTATAAATGAGAAAAAGTATATTCTAACATTAAGTCATTTCTGCATTTACATGTATATGTTTCACCGGTGTTTTCACCGTTAGCGCTGCCATGTTTAATGCATCGTAATTGCAATCGGTCTCGGCCGATTATATATTAAGATAGCAAATTCGCCTTGAGAGCGCATGTGCAAACTCCATTAGCTTGGCATGTTGGGTAATGATTTAGTACTAAGAAACAATATTAGCACTTCTACTTTAAATATTGAGATTTCTAGAAATAAATCTTATAGCTTGTTCACATTTTTAAAAAAGATTTGCTCACTACAAAACCAATTTATTTCCGCATATTAACGATAACACCCGAGAGACTTTCCTAAAAAGGAAAAAGGCGAGGCTACTTTCCTAAGAAGGAAAAAATGAGGCGTGGCTTTAGAAAATTTAGCGGGAAAATTCACAACTGCCCGCAAAAAGATGGTTTCAAAAACAGGTAATTCCTATTTATATAATATAAAGTCATATCACTTTGTGACCAACATCTTGAACATTTAATGCTTTTCCGATTGTAACCTCAGTTTTTTTTTAAAAGCTACGCTTGTACATTCGACATTGCTTTTCCAAACTTACGGAAAGACCCGTGATGGTGCGATTGAAATAACATTAGTTCCGGTATCTGCGAGTTATCGTTCTTTGCATTTTCCTCGTTTCATTTGAAATCTTTCACAAATGAAAAGTTCATAACTGCACTGTTCCTTTTCGCCATTGTTATCCATTTATAGGTGTATGTTTCGATTTTTCTGTTATAAGCATCGTAAAAAGCATTATAAAATCCCAGATCGTGGTTTAGTTCTATAGTCAGGCAATGATAGAGGTCCTTATTTCAATACATCAATTAAGTCGGTGTGGCCTAGTGGATAAGGTGCTCGGCTCGTGACCGAGAGGTCCCGGGTTGGACTCCCAACCTGGTCGCACCGGTGTTCTGTCTTTCGGATGAGACAGTATAAACCGAGGTCCCGTGTTACGGTAGGCGTTGCACGTAAATGATCCCTCACTGCTTCGGGTGGATCCGTTGCAAAAGTCTAAATTTGTATGCAATGTATCAGGTAGATGCCGTAACAATATACATACATACAATAATCGTGGAGTGACGTAAAACAATATTCAATCAATATAACAATTAAAAATATGAGCAGTTACATTCACAAATTGTTTCAAAACTTTATTATTATTATTCAGTAAGAATTAAGAGTTTGTCAAACCGTTCAATTTGATGTTTTGTTTGTTTGGGTTTTTTTTTTTCATCATGGGAGAATGAATTCTGAATGAATATACCCTTCCATTTATTAACCTCTTGTAAAAGCAATCACATTTATTATCATAACCAAACATTTTTTACTTACCTGAGTACCGAGAGCATGCACATGTGCATAACCCGATCAAACTGAGGAAAAGAAGAACTTTCAACATGGCGGGCGATGAGTGAAGAACAGAGGTAGTTCCTGATATATATATATATATATATATATATATATATATATATATATATATATATATATATATATATATATATATATATATATATATATATATATATATATATATAGCTGTATTGTAAAGGTTATGCACCTTACAGCATATATACATTTTTATTGTATATATTACCATATAACTTTCTCCTGCCCCCTCGTTGATTAGCATATACATGCAAAACGTACACCCAGTGTTATGTCATATTGCACACCTTTATGTAACACATCATTGTTATTAAAATACTTGTAAATAATACACAGTGTGGTGTGTGAAATCAAAGCGACGGATTTGAACCAAGCTGTTTCAGAACATGAAAAATCATAAGGAATGAAACCAAACATCGCTACACTAATAATTCTTGAAAAATAAAAGTACACAGTATCAGTAAGGGTGCAACGATTTACTGCAATTCGATGTATTCGGGTACATAGGCCCGTGCATAATGTACGTGTCACAGAGAAACTAAAACGGTGTGGCAACGACACAGAAAATCTCTTTCTTTATAAAATAAAATCTGTAACAAGCTTATATATACCTATACAAGTTTTGAACAGAATATTATTCGTGCAAAATATTTATAAATTATTGACTTAGTATCGCGAAATTTTCACGCCCGAGTGTCTGTGTGCGGGCTGGCCCTAGCTCGTGAGAGCCACTCCGCTCAAAGTCTGAGGGTGTGAATATTTCGCGATTTTCGTCAAAAACTTTTTATTATATGTCCTACTTTCGTAAACAAGAATTTTTTTTTTGGAATGTTTGTTTGTTTTTTTTTTATCTGGAATAGATAATTTTTTTTCAATAATATTCTTTTTAATACATGGGATTCGTATTATGTAAATACAACAACTGCGCGTAGTAATATTCACTGCGCGTAATATGAAAAGGCACTGAACGTCAGCAGCTTAAGCGGTGAGGATGAATTGCTGCAGACGTTCAGTGACTCGGAGTGCACATGTTTACGATTTCTTCATGTATATATATTGAAATTTGAAGTGTTAATTGTGGCCCCGCTGAACATCCCAGCTACAAATGCGTTTGTTTTCCGGTTAGTGTCATTCATCATCGACGTCTGACGAAGAAAATTGTCAACTTGATCATCGCCGATGGAAACTTCCATTGCTTCATGGCGTGTTGAAGTCGACGTACATGACGTTGAGGACAGCGATACCTTAGACAGTAGGGTTCCATATAAAATAGTGGACACGCTTTTCTATTCATGAAGAGTCAATTTGGAATCGTACACTGGAATATAAGTTAACAATGACCGGGGCGTAGCTTGACTCTAGATGATGTTGAAGCACAAACGGCGAGGGGTCTTGGGTCTGTTAAGGTCCCTAGTGGGTCCAGTGCAAAACTCTGGTGGAAGGGGGTGAAGCCCCCCAGACGAAAACGGATTTTAGCAAATTCAAGATACATTTAAATGCATTTTAGAAGAGTTATGTAGGTCATGTCAAAAGTGTATCTATGCAGTTTAAACTGATTGAATAATATGTATAAGTTAAATAATTTCGATACATCGTTACTATTTGCGCCTTTTATCTCTCCTCCATTTTACAAAATGTACGAGTATCACTTTTGTGAAATATTGAAAACGTCTTTAAAATAAACTGTTGCAGATCATTCAATCATACAAACAGGACAACATGACATAGATATATGTTACTGTATATAGCAATGTATACCAAGCGTCATTTCATGTAAATGTCCCCAAGGGTACTCCATTATGAGCAAAATACAAGTTGAATACAAGGCGAGTTGTGATCAGATTTTGGGTAGTTTACCTGACAGTCATTTTTCATTTGCTTAAGAAAGATTTAATTCTTTAACAGTTCAAAAGTTTATCGTTAAATTTGTTGCTTGACAGACATCTAGCAATCTAAAGGTGAGACCAGGTGTCCGGGAGGAGTAAGCGTCGCCTGTCGAATATATGACCTTGAGTAAGTAACCTTGACCTACACCCTCACAGGATGTTGAATCTCATCATGACTGATTGTCCCTGCAAGTTTGATGGGTGTTTGTTTTGAATAAAGTAAAAGACATTTATGTAAAAGTGTGACTATCGGATGGATGGACACACAGACAGACAGACACCAGACAAAGTGGTAACGCCTCGCCTTTGAAAGTAAGAGTATGAATTAAAAGAAAACAGCGATGAAAAAATATGAAATTAAAATTCTTTATCGATATTGAGATATGACTGGTATTAACAGAAAGCTCATCACTTCTACTACCTACCCAGGAAAAATGAGATCCCCCTTTCTCTTTCGATTGAACCTTACTTTCACTTCGCGACGGCGCGTGCAGTTCAGTTTAAGGCAAACAAAAATGTACACGAAAGATCTAGCTTAAAAATGGGAATCAACAAGTAAAAGAAAAAAAAACCAAAAAAAAAAAAAATATATATATCCGCAAAAATGATGTGGAAACACGTGTTTTTTTGTGCGTGCGCCTAGCTACGCCACTGATCAGGTAAGGAACTGTTAATCTATTACATATTTTGCTTTAGATATGCACCCCTCCCCCCCCCCCCCCCCCTACTGGTTTTGGCGAGGTTACGATAGGTATTTTTTTAATCTCGCGGTGTAGTCTGTCGTCGGTGATCGATAGGGGATGAGTATAATTTTGATTTACATGTAGTGGATTGTATGGACTTGTGTCCGGTGGTCTATTGGATTTTGCGCGCTGGAACACCAGCTTTAGAGAAGGTTGTAACCGTGGTTTTTCGAATGGAATAATTTGTAAGCCTCCCTTCTCCGCGGCAGCTTTTACCTGTGTATCAAACTTATGTTTCCCAACTGGTCTTGAGTAGAACCTATGAAATATTATGTGTGAAACGCTGATCAATTCTATATTAAATTTATAACCACTTAATGCTCTACAAATTGCAATTTTATACAAAATGAACCGTTAGATTTTTATTTACATATATATGCACAACCACTGTAATTGCCTGAGATAAAGCTTTCAAGACCTATGTATTTTATTTCTGTATAAAGTATATTGATCGGTGACGTCATAACGCCCCATATTTGACCTACTTTTCAACATAGAAAGCGATGTTTGGCAGACTTTTGATTGTTATGCTAATGACGTCATAATGAAATGTTCGTCATTTCCAACCTTGCGTGACGCCATTAAAGTCGTATTTTGCGCTAAAGTGCTTGACATTCGACGAAAGTATGTCATTCTGGATAAACGTTACGTTGTCATGAAACACCGGCTGTTTCTTTCAATTTATAACTTCCCTCCGGAATGATTTAATGATGCAGTTTATAAATAGGAAATGGAAGTTTCCAATATGATATTTTTGCGGTAAAAGCGCATATATATAGAATAAGTGTCTTATTTTGTGTTTTCATGCAGGAATAAAGTACAATGTCTGATGGATTTATGAAATATAATGCGCTAATGCGCATTATATCTAATAAATGCATCAGCCATTGTACTTTATTCCTGTATAGAAACACAAAATAAGACACTTATTCTATATAGAACATTTAATTTTGACTTCCCACAACCATCTTTGGACATATCTTATGTTCCTGTCAGTCGCTTTCCGTATGCCCCCCCCCTTTTATTTTATTTATTTATTTTATTTTTATTTAATTTTTTTTTTTTTTTTGCTTTCAATGAAAACATCCATATCCACATCGGTGATATCGCCATCGCTTGTGGGGAACCGACCCCAAACTCACCAGGAAGTTGTTTTCGTTCGTCTGGCGTTAATTCAGCGATGAGATCCGCCTCTGGTGACCCTCAACAGACGAAGCCATTTTTGTCTACTAGCAAAGGTGGTCAGTAATTCCGGTACTTCCGGCAGATTTTGAAACCAGTTGGGGGCGTGCACTGTAGGATATTGCACCTTATGTTTTATATGTTAAATATACAGAAAACGAAAGTAGGACATATAATAACCTTAAATAATGAACAAAAAATTTTCATTCCCATTTGTCGTTGTGCAAGTATCGTGATACGTCATGTATCGTTATTTAATTGTCGCGATACTTATCGTTCTTTAAGTATCGTGATAAACCCCTTATCACTTACATCATTTACTGTAAACAAAGTATAAACCAGACAATGAATCCTGTAGGATGATACATACTGAACTACATTCCATCCAATTTAATTATCTTATTCATTACCGATCTTAGCATACCTCTGTGTACATAGCTTGACAATCTATAAATAGACTGTTGTGAACTTGTAATCAACTTCTCAACTGAATATTTTATATTGCTCAATTATATGAAAATTTTACATATACATGTATGTGGCATTATTGTTGTCAGTATATGCTGATATAAGTACAGGGCTAGTTCATATGAATGGTCTAATTTACTGACAGAGCATATCCTATGAACATTATTCTTTGCTGCTTTAATTCGGATTTTTTTTCGAAACGTGTAAAATCAAGATCAAGATCACTAGGTCAAAAGTCATGGAATAATTTGAAAACTTTAGCTATAAGAAAACTACAATAATATAAGTGTGAAGCATTAAGTGTGTATGCCTCTTATATGTAGGTGAAGAGATTTTGCTTCAACCAGAAACTTCACCATATTGCTTCAACCAGACACTTGACCAAAATGTTGACGGACAGACATCCGGACGGGCGGACTGACTGCCGGATGGACATCGTCAATACGCAAGATCGCATATACTCATTATATGAGTTATCTTTTGTGTTTTAATCACCTACCAAATCTATTGTTCAAAGCTTGGAAAGATTTTCTATCCCACTGGAGAACAAAAGAATGGTGTGTATAAAAGGACGGGTCAAAACGGTAAATCATTAATCACAATCTTACGTATCTATAGACCGGATTGCTTTGCAACCGGCCTAATATATATCCAACCCCCCCCTTTTTTTTTCTTTAAACATTCTTATCAAGAGAGATAGATAGACTGATAGATAGATTGATTGACTGATTGATTGATTAATTGGTTGATTGATTGATGTTGTTTTACGTCACTCCACGATTATTTCACGTATATGGTGACGGCATCGGTCTGATGCATTGCATAGAAATTTATACCTGTGACTCACCTGAAGCAGTGAGGGATCTTTTACGTGCCACGCCTACCGTGACACGGGGCCTCGGATTGTACTGTCTCATCCAAAAGACAGGACACTGGCCCGGTATGCCCACGTCGGTAGTCTAACCCGGGACCTCTCGGTCATGAGCCGACCTCCCTCATTCACAGAGCCGTACCGGCGGGGATTATGATTTACTATGACCCCTCGCCCCCTATCATATATCTCAATGGTTAAAGCACGAGGAAACAGTCTGTTTGAACTATTCTGTTCGAGGTTAGTAGCCCTAATCCAGTACTCTGTTTTCTTTCACGACTATACATTAGTCACCACCTAATCGATTGAATATTTACTGACGTTATACTGTAATCAAATATAGTGTAAGACCAGCAACAGATAAAAACATATCTACATGCCAGTATCCATCAACATGAAACCTTAAAATCAATTGTGAAAAGACAATACTAATATGCCCAGTTGGAAAAAAGAAAAGAAAAGAAAAAAAAAATAAAAAAAGAAGGGAAAATATCCCCAGGAGAAATTTCTTAGAGACGAAAGTGGGTTTTCATGAAAATGCCTACTTGGCTTCTATCTATAAGTTTGATTTTATTCATTTATTTATTTCTGCATTTATCTATCTTCTTATTTAATTATTTTTTCATCATTTTTCTGTCTGCCTGTTTATTATTTTTCTATTTACACCTGATTTATTAATTTATTAATTTGTTTTAATTTATGGCTCACTCATTTACTAATTAAACAGACAATCCGCAGTACACACACTCAGACACATACATATATACATTTATGGATGTTTTACTTTTTACGTCATAGCAAATATTTTATGACGTCATCTGCCTGATTTGATGATTCTGAGGAAGAAAAATAAGAAATTTCTTATTTATGCCAACTCTACGAAATCTAAAAAATACCACAACCGTCTTTGGATATTTCTTATGTCCCTGTCAGTCGCTTTCCGTGTGCCCCCCCACCCTTTTATTTATTTTATTTATTTATTTTTTGGTTTTTTGGGCTTTCAATGAAAGCATCCATATCCACATCGGTGATATCGCCATCGCTTGTTGGGAACCGACCCCAAACTCACCAAGAAGTTGTTTTCGTTCGTCTGGCGATGATTCAGCGATGAGATCCGCCTCTGGTGACCCCCAGCAGACGAAGCCATTTTTGTTTACTAGCAACGGTCATAAGTAGTTTCGGTACTTCGGCAGATTTTGAAACCGGTCGGGGGCGTGCACTGTAGGATATTGCACCTTATGTTTTGTATGTTAAATATACGGAAAAGGAAAGTAGGACGTATAATAACCTTAAAAGATGAACAAAAAATTTCAGTTCGAGATATATAAATCTGTATCTAGACCGAATCGAAGTTTTGTTTACGTGCGGTCCCGATCATGTATTAATCGAAGGGTCTTTGTTTATACAGAAATAGACTAAATTTTACTCCGTGCGTTTTTACACGTTATACGGTCAGTGTCGAAATAATTTTAAAAATTATAACCAAATATCCATTGCTTAAGTGTATATAGAGCTCATTACGTGTGCATAACCCGATCGAACTGGGGAAAAAGTATTTTCAACATGCCGGACAATAAGTGGAAGAACAGTAGTTCCTGATATATTATAGATATGTCACAAAGAAAAGATTACATTTTAAATATAATATTTATATTCAAATAAATGGAAAATTTTTATTTGACAGATGTACTATAAAGGGCATTCATTCAGCTTACAACATATGTTTTCTGTTATTGTATATATTACCATATAACTTTCTCCTATCCCCTGTTGATTAACATATACATGTAAAATTTACACCCAGTATCATGTCATATTGCACACCTTTATGTAACGCACATTCTTGTTAAATAATATTAGTGTATACTACACAGTGTGGGAAAATGTTAATTCTTTGACTTCAAAGGGAAGGACCAAGCTGTTTCAGAACATGCATTAATCATAAAGAACGAAACCGTACATAACTATGAAATCAACTCTTTTTCGAAAAATAAAAGTACACAGCATCAGTGTGAGTGTAACGACTTATTGCGATGCGATGACCCATGGCTGGTGGCCCTCGGACTATCTCATCGATAGAGTGGTGACCCGTGGTTGGTGGTCCACGGATTGGTTCACCGATAAAGTGGTGTCTCGTGGTAAGTGGTCCACCGACTATTTCACGGATAGAGTGGTGACCCGGGGTTGGTGGTCCACGGACTATATCACGGATAGAGTGGTGGCCCGTGGTTGTTGATCCTAGGACTATTTCACCGATAGAGTGGTGATACGTGGTTGGTGGTCCACGGACTATTTCACCGACAAAGTGGGGTCCCGTGGTTGGTGATTCTCTAAATATTTCACCGATGATGAAGTGGTGACCCATGATTGATGGCCCTAAGACTATTTCACGGACAGAGTGGTGACCTACGGTTGGTGGTTCTCGGATTATTTCACCCGTAATTGTTGGTCCTAGGACTATTTCACCGATAGAGGGGTGACACGTGGCTGATGGTCCACGGACTATTTCACCGACAGAGTGGGGTCCGTAGTTGGTGATTCTCTAACTATTTCATCGATGATGAAGTGGTGACCCATGATTGATGGCCCTAGGATTATTTCATCGATAGAGTGGTGCCCCGTGGTTGGTGGTCCTCGGATTATTTCACCAATACAGTGGTTTCTCAAGGTCGGGTGCCCTCGGACTCTTTCACCGATAGTGGTGACCCGTAGTTGGTGGCCCCAGGATTATTTTACCGATAGAGTGGTGACCCATGGTTAGTGGTCCTCGGATTATTTCACCGATAAGTGGTGATCCGTGGTTGGTGGCCCCAGGATTATTTTACCGATAGAGTGGTGACCCGTGGTTGGTGGTCCTCGGATTATTTCATCAATAGAGTGGCGACCCGTGGTAGAGGGCCCTTGTATTTCAAGTGTTCAAAGTTAAAACATACATGTATGAGTACCTTTACATTGAAAATTATGAATGTTAACTATCCCATTTTCGTAAAAGTTTCATCAGGAAATGTCTTCTGTAGTCTGGATTTTAATTTTGTCTAGCCTTTTTTAATGTTGCAAATGTGCATTAATTTGATTGGTTGGTTCTACTTTTAACTTTATAGAAATACTGTATGACGTGACGTCATCTGCCTGATACATCTCACGAAAAGTTTAGACATATGCAATAGATCCACACGAAGCAGTGTGTGATCTTCTGTGTATCATGTCTACTGTGTCACGGGACATAAGTGTTCACTCTCCCATCCCTAGAACACCGGATACTGACCAGCTGTCGATGGTACTCGTACCCGAGACCTTTCGATCCTGAGTCAAGCACTGTATTGATGAAGCTACTTCGGCTTTGTGATTCAGATATGAATTACGAAGACAATAAATCACAGAAAAAAGAAAATAATCTGACTGTACTGTATAGATGGTTGAATGGTGTTTAAGTTACGTTGCTTTCAACAATGTTTAGGTTATATCGGAAAATGGAAGCAGGAGGTAACCAACCCCTTGAACATAGTGGTGCAACCCGGGAATCGAATCCGGATCGTCTGCACCGCAAGTTAATCACTACAATCAGTCTGTCCCTCCCCTCCTCTCTTCTATTTGACATATCGCTCATAAGACATCTTAAGCAAAATGAGGAATAAACACAAGAAGATACATCAAGAACAGTCTGATTACAAAACTTGTAGTAAATAAAGACACAAGTGGTTTCCAAGTTTTATTGATGGAGTGAGGTATACACAGGACCTCTTTCTACAGAGTTTGATAGATTGTAGTCTAGTCGCTAATAACTATTATTATTTACATTAGCTGTTTGTTTTTAATGTTTGTGGACGGATTCATGGTACTATGTTAGAAGGAGATCACGCAGCCTCCTCGCCTTCTTCTTCTTCTTCGAACTCTCCTTCTTCTTCTGCTGTGGCGTCCTGGTATTGCTGGTATTCGGATACCAGATCGTTCATGTTGGACTCGGCCTCGGTGAACTCCATTTCGTCCATACCTTCTCCGGTGTACCAATGTAAGAAAGCTTTACGACGGAACATGGCTGTAAAGAACGAACGGAACCAAGTGTTTCAAAAGTTATTACAGCAAATCTTAAGTAATACCAAATTAAAACCGAAACCGATTGATTGATTGATAATTGTTTAAAGTCACTCTATGATTATTTCATGTGTATGACAACGGTATCTACTGGATGCATTGCATGGAAATTTATACCTTTGCAACGGACTCACCTCGGGCAGCGAGGGATCTTTTACGTGCCACGTCTACCGTGACGCGCCACCTCGTTTTTATACTGTTTCATCCGAAACACAGGACACTGGTGTATCCACAACGAGATTTGAACCCGGGACTTCTCGGTCACGAACCGAGCAGCTTAACCACTGAGTCACACCGGATTAAATTAAAACGAATATTAATGCTGTACTTAAAGATGTTGTGAGGCATTCTAAGCATTTCCAAAGTATATTGTATAGATTGGAGCTTTCTTGAAAACTTAACAGAAATTCGCTAAAGCATTTCTCAAGCAATTACCAATCTTATTGAAACGCGACTTGTACTTCGTTCCTCTACGCTACTCTCCATGTACAAGATCTTACAACTGCCGATTCGAGGTCATCTCAGGATGACCTTTCAGAACAGCCAATCAGAATTTGAGTTAGAGATCTTTCGGTATTGTTTGTATGTAATATAACACCGAAAGATCTGTTACTCCAATTTTGATTGGCTGTTCTGAAAGGTCATCCTGAGATGACCTCGAATCGGCAGTTGTAAGATCTTGTACATGGAGAGTATCGTAGAGGAGCGAAATACAAGTCGCGTTTTAATAAGATTGAAGCAATTACTTGCCAGTATGACCTGTACGGTTTATAAACTTGTCAAAATTGGGATAAAAAGCTAATGCTAACACAACTAAAAGAATTAAAATAGACATCAGTGACGAACATTTCACAAAGTGGCCAAGTAAGTAAACTTACCAGTAAATTGTTCAGATACTCTCTTGAAAAGTTCTTGGATGGCAGTGGTGTTTCCAACAAAGGTGGCAGACATCTTGAGACCACGTGGTGGGATATCACAAACGGCGGTCTTGACGTTGTTGGGAATCCATTCAACAAAGTAGCTGCTGTTCTTGTTCTGTACGTTCAGCATCTGTTCGTCAACCTCTGTAAAATTAGAAAAATATGTACATTTAAAACTCATCTTCGGCGTTTGTATCTTTGGAATCTTTATCAGCTTAATATAATACTTTTTTCCAAGTAATTATTGGGGAAAAATACGTACGGTTCGTTAACATATGTATCCGTGACGATCAACATTTTTATGTATCATGGATTTTAGCTTTTATGTAGGAATTACAGACTCGGATTTTTCTGAGATGCCAACATCTTTATATATGAGATATCCATGCTTTGGCCATTTTTATCATGCGTTCCAGTTTTAATCAATGTCCAGATTATATTGGATAATGAGGGGCTTTTGTCTTCATTTATTTCCGCTTTTGGACCATTTAAAGTAAACATGCGTTTGTATTTTGGGACATTAATGGCAGGTGTAGCCAGGAGACAGGAGTCACTGCTCCCGATCACATGGTCTCTTATTTTCAGAGGTCACACGTCACGGTGACATAACACGGATTACGTTCGTATTTTACAAAATAAAGGACGTCCGATTTCGATTTAAAATTACACTATGACATTTGAACTTACCTTTCATGGACATTCTTCCTCGGAATAGCGCACTGACTGTGAGGTATCGGCCATGACGTGGGTCGCAGGCAGCCATCATGTTCTTGGCATCGAAGATCTGCTGAGTGAGTTCAGGAACAGTCAGAGCTCGGTATTGCTGGCTACCACGTGATGTGAGTGGGGCGAACCCAGGCATGAAGAAATGAAGACGAGGGAAGGGTACCATGTTGACAGCAATCTTTCTCAGATCAGCGTTTAATTGACCTGTGTAAGAAGAATCAGTGTGTTATAGACCCTTCATGATAACTGTGCCCAATCATGGCAGACTTTAAATCATTTGTCTGATTGCAATACACCCTATGGATATATGTAAAAGCTGCAGCAATTTCTCTATATTCAATTTCGATAAGATCACTACTTCTGTCTCATAAATTTGAATACCTAATGTGGTACGATCTCGATGCATCAAAATCAAATTTCTGCAATAAAGACTTATCATTGTAGGACAGATCTAAATTCTTATTATCTTTATATATACAGGTCCACTGTACAGGGAACAGGGTTCAATTCTTGTCCGTTAAGCCCGGTTCCCTCTTGTGTGACTTGTACAATTTAGAGCATAATATTATTACTTGATGTACACGGTTCTTCAGAATTGAGCTCTAGCTACATATGAAGATTCGGCAGTTTTTACAACGTACTGTCTTCTCTTATTCATTATCACATGAAATGTGTTCATATTACGAAAAAAGAAAATAATAACAAACCTGGGAACCTAAGACATGTTGTAACTCCTGACATTGTGGCGGAAATAAGATGGTTCAGATCTCCATATGTGGGTGTGGTTAATTTCAGAGTACGGAAACAGATGTCATAAAGAGCCTCGTTATCGATACAATAGGTTTCGTCGGTGTTTTCTACCAGTTGATGTACAGAAAGTGTGGCATTGTATGGTTCGACGACGGTATCTGATACTTTTGGGGACGGCACAACGGAGAAGGTGTTCATGATTCTATCTGGGTATTCTTCACGAATTTTGGAAATGAGTAATGTTCCCATGCCCGATCCGGTACCGCCACCTAGTGAGTGAGTAAGCTGGAATCCCTGAATGCAATCACAACTTTCTGCTTCTTTGCGCACAACGTCTAAGGCTGAGTCAATGAGTTCTGCCCCTTCTGTGTAATGTCCCTTTGCCCAGTTGTTACCAGCACCACTCTGTCCTGAAGATCAGAAAATATTCATTGATATTTATTCACTGTAAGAAATCAGTGCATGTTGTATATTTAATTTTAACATTCATGATGGATGTTGCTGGTCAGATAGGAGATGTTTACTCTTCCCAGGCACCTGCTCATACCTCTAACAGGAGACGCTTACTCTTCCCGGGCACTTGGTCTCATTTTGGTTTCCTAAGATCTATTTAAACCATAGTAGTACCTTAGTGTAAGTGCCGCAGTCACATTGCATCAGTTACTTTTGAATTCAACTTTGTTTCTTTTATTGTTTTTGTGTGTGTGTGTGGGGGGGGGGGTTGTTTGTTTGTTTGTTTGTTTTGTTTTTTTTTTTAAAGTATAATCAAATGTCTCGCTGTATGTCGCGACAGAAATTTTCACAAGCCATATATATTGTTGCGGGCTTGTGGTACCACAACAGCTTGCAAACAATACATTTAATATATCCTAGGTGGCTTAAGAATGTAAAAGGGAATGGAATAACGTCCGGACTACCAAACACAGTACCGTCTTCCAATACTTCAGACGAAACACGAGTTAGCAACATAAGAAACTCTAGACCCGATAAAAAAATAAATGTTATACATGATTTTCTTACCGAACACAAAATTATCTGGGCGGAAGATCTGTCCAAATGGGCCTGATCTGACAGAGTCCATGGTGCCGGGCTCCAAATCAATGAGGATACTGCGAGGTACATATTTGCCGCCGGTGGCTTCGTTGTAGTATACGTTGATTCTTTCGAGCTGCAAATCTGAATCCCCATGGTATGTGCCTGTGGGGTCGATACCGTGTTCGTCTGATATAACTTCCCAGAACTAAAAAAGACAAGGAATAAAAGTTTTGTGAGAGGTGTGTTTAAAAATGTTTTGGACTAATCATAAATCCGTGGGTAGTGGAAGAAGCTGGACGTCGAAGTTGTCCAACAAGTTCGTTGAGACTTTTGCTACAAAGGACGGATATAGAAAATTGTGTCATTGAGTGAGGTGTGAAGGAAAATTTATGGTTAAATAGTGATTCTTTGTTTATATGTATTTTATATAGATATATACTGAGAAGATTTATCTATAAACTGCTATTTCGCAAACACAAAACAAAACAAAACAAAAAGTCAAATTTTAAAAAACACCCCCCCCCCAAAAAAAGAAAGAAAAACCAAGGAAAAGCTAAAACAAACAAACAAAAACCAAACCAAAAATAGAAAACCCCAAAAATAAAAATCAAAACCTCTCAAAAAATAAAGCAAAACCGACAAACAAAAGCAAAAACAATAAAACAGAACCCCCTCCCCCAAAGTTAAATAAAAACTGTATAAATGAAAAAAAATATTAATACTATTTCAAAATAATGTATATGTCATAAAACTCTTTGGAATTCGTGTTTTGTGCATCGTCGCGTTTATCGTGCATAGAATTACAACAAATTGTTCACAAAGTAGAAAATGTCGACACAATACGATACTCGTCTGACTGTGGTGTCAACGGTCACACTTTGATCCAGCTAACGCAGGGTGGTTGCTAACGAAACACGAGATCGATCAAATCTCCAGGCCAGTAACAACGTTTGTTTTGGACTTTTAAATTTAAATTCAAGGTATGGAACCAACACGGTACAGTCCACATTATCTTATCTACTCCATCAAACAAATAACGTAGATGACGCGTTGAAGATTGACGGCCCATCGCCAGTCATTATCTATCATCTGCCGGATGGAAAACTCCGATAATTGCCAAGGGTGGCCATTATACGAAATAAATGAGTAGTCCTTGTATTTCGGATATTTCCGGTCAATCCCGGAAAAAACTGCAACTGAATATATGTATAAAAATTGCAGTGGTTGTAAAGAAATATTCAATGTAACAAGTTTACGTAAATGCCTTTGCGAATGATATAGGGTGTACATTTGATAGTTAACGCTTAGCCTTATTTTTGGTAGTCCTCCTTGCTTATCAGTAGTTTGAATTTAATATGGATTTTTGTAAGTCCGCAAATATTTATGGACAAGAAATAAAGAGAATCTGGTATCATTTAATGAAATACATCAGCATTATCTCCGATTCCGAACATTTATTGAGCGAAATAATCCAAGAGATTTAGAGATAGATAAAGCAGAAGTTCGAGCAACCATATACTTCGGTACTCCTCTTGTGTAGTTAGCAACAGCAAACACCGAGCCCGAAATTTGTCACATGATCTTGCAGCTTATTGGAATTTTTATGTTATAAACACTGTCAATTTAAAACGCTTTCGAGTAGTACCATGCAGTAGTTAAATAAAGGACCTAATTTATTATCTCTTATTCAAATAGAGAGTGAAAGTGTCTGTGTGAAAATACCCCCTCGATATTTGTTCATGTCAATTATACACACTGATTGTCTTGTGTCTGAACTGTTTAGTCAGGAGTTTGCCCCCCTTCGGGTATCGTACCTTTACAAATCAGGGAAAAGAAGATACACTGACAAAAGGTGTCAGATTTTAGGAGCAATTCAAGAAAAATATTTCATTCTATACAATATTAACTTAGTTAGCTGTTGCATTTTAGAATGTTTTAAACAACGTTCTGTTAAAATTTAACCTTAGTGTACCTGTATATCTTTTGAAAAACACCGTATCTTTATCTTAAACATTCCACTAATTTCATAATTACGCTAAATCAAAGCGAAACTAGAGACGAATGCCTATCAATTACGAAAGTGAAACATTACCTCCCATTTCAGGTCACGGATCATTGGGGTTATGTTATGCTTTATGTTAAGAGGAATGTAAATAATTGCTATCTATTAACTTTGGGTGTATATTTAAAGGTTATAAATACTCCCGGTCTGTGTGCATAAACAAAAAAATTATCGGACGAAATAACTTTGGAGACTGTTCATATAAACATACGGATTTTGAAAGAAAAAATATTAGATGTGTATTGAAACGTAGAATCTTTTATCTGTATGCTTTTGTTGAAACATTATAGAAACATGAAATATATCTTAAAGCATGGGAGGTCTTTCTCTTATGTTGTTTACATTGTAATACATGCATTATGATGTCCTCGGAAGTCGGTCATGATTTCTTAATCGCAAAGAGGTCGACCACGTTCATGTATATATAATGTATAACTCGTCGTCGCAAATTTCTCTTTTGAGAAACCCATCGATGTTTCTTTAAATTATTTATAATAGCATCTACACGGAATGATTCAAATAACTTGTTACATAGTAAAGTTTAAATTCGCCCTTAGTTTTATGTTCCTTTCGTGTGATTTTTTACAGGATCAACTCACTTACTTCTATTCATATTTCGAAGACAACTGAGATAATTTTGAAATAAACGTTTCTGTCGCTTTACAATTAATAAAACAAAGACCATGTTTTAGAATTCGAGAATTTCGAGTCGAATTTCTCAATATATATATATATATATATATATATATATATATATATATATATATATATATATATATATATATATATATATATATATATATATATATATATATATATATATAAAGCACAAATAGAATCAGTGAAACACCTGGGATTACTATGGACTTTGGATCTCCGAAGAAATACCTGTAGAAAATAAAGACAAATTAGACAAACATGTAAAGCACAAAGACACTACAGTTAACAAGGCACCCTATATTTCACTTATATTCGTTCCCCGTCTGGGACTCGAACCCACGACCTATGGTACCGAATCACCTAGCTGTCATACATCCGATCCTCTAACCGACTGAGCTACCCGAGCTCATAGGTCGTGGGTTCGAGTCCCAGACGGGGAACGAATATAAGTGAAGTATAGGGTGCCTTGTTAACTGTAGTGTCTTTGGGTTTTATATATATATATATATACAAGTATATGTATATACAAGTTTACCAAATCGGCGGGAACTTAAAATCTTAAACCTATACTTGATCATATTTATAATAACCATTCATTAATAATGGATGTATCTTTCGGTAACTTATTATTAATCGCGATATACAGCATTTAAATATTTCTGTGAAAGCTATCTCCAATGCACCGCCTAATGTGCTTACGGGGGCTGAAAACGGACGGAGGAATATGCTTTACACCTTCGATCTTGTCAGTACCTCCTTTGATGTTATCATGCGCGGGACCTAACAACCATTGAAACCTTCCGCTATGAGATTTTAATCCCAGAACATTTCGTGGGTAGGCATCATTAAATGTGTAAAGGGTGACCGACTCTTAACTAGAGGGGAGTCGTGGGTGACCTCCCTTAATTCTTATGCCGGGTACATTTTATTGTTCTTGTTCAGATGCCGACATCGTGCATTTTTGTTGTGCGTCTCAGTTAAATACCACTTTTATCGCATAGTGTATTTATTATTTACTGTGTCATGTCTATGTAACTTATATCTGGAGATAGGACTTCATTAATTAATAAATATATAATCTCCTTTACAGAAGAATACGTACGATTTTAACACGCAGACACAAGGAGATCCGCTAAACTAAAGTGTCAATTCACATTTTACACCTATCCTTATTTAAAGAACATGAAATATCTGATACCTAAGTGTAAAGGGGGAAAATACATGAAATCGAGTTCCTTTAATGTATTATGGTATAAAAAATCACTTCTTATATATCTTTTGTAAAGAAAAGGAGAAAAAGAAAGAATGAAAATGCGTATCTGTCCGAATAGAAAATGTTACTTCACTGTAGGGAAGGGAAGGAAGTTTAATAAAAAAAAAAATACCGTTATCGTGGTTTATAAAATAATTTGGATGTCATTTCCAAGAAGAAAGGAAAACATACAAACATAAATCAAGGACAACAAAGGAGCCATAGACAACGTGATATGAAGTCAGACATAAACGAAAAAAAAGCTTCCCCTGATGATCGGCCACACCCCCTATAACTCATCGTTCAAAACATTAAAACGCAATTTGGGTTCACAATCAATGCAAATCAATACGTATTAAATACCATCGAAATAGACAGTTGTCTAAACTTTCTTATCGAAACGTTTTTTTCTTAATGACATATTTGGCATGATAAAATTTGGGGCTACTTCACCTGTGCTTAAGTAGGTAATTTGTTTGGTTGTTTTCTTTATTGTTTAAGAGGTTTTGATTCGCATTTACATGGTTTCCAATGACGTTTTCGTGTCTCTGGGGACCAAAGTGGATGTTTAAAGTAAACGTTTGCTCTGTACAAGGTGCTTCGTATGTCAATCACACACTTAATCAAATGGTTTTCTTAAATACTTCAGTTTGTATCCCAAATATACATATATATATATATGGCTGTCAGGAAATCAACTTACCGAAGGTGAATGTAGACATTTTGACCACTCTCCTACATTTATTTTTTCCCTGATAGAATATTTAAATTCCACTCTCCGCAATGGTGTTAACCAAACACTTTACATCGTAGTAAGGTGGAACATTCCTCTGATGAGAAAGATAACTCTCTTTTTTCGATAAATTGTTATTATTTCTTTATACAACTTTAATGATCAGCAATTACATATTCATCATATTGATTAGAGTATTAATTTAGAAATGCATCATTCTTATTCTGCCACCAATTTTATAGCACTCGTACTGCGATAAAACGAAATGATCATTCCTCTGAATAAACATTCGCTTCAAGGTTTTACTTTATGAAGAATGGTATGTCATGGACAAAGCCTTTGAATGTCTGATGGATGGACAAATAGATCCCAGCTTTAAATTTGGGAATTATAATATAAAATTCTTTCTAACTTGTCGACAACCCTCTCCTCCTTTTTTTTTTTTTTTTTTTTTTTGTCTGGTAAAATTTAAGAAGTAGCCCCTGGATCCCCAAATGCGATGTAAAATGCTTTATAAATGTATTAATAATCTATGTGTTCCCAATTGAAAATCAATCACGGGGGTCGGTTATTGGAACTTCTATTTCAAAGGGTGTTTTATACCATGTTGACAGATCAGATTTAAGACCAACACAATATTGACCCTTTCATTTTATCAAATATAGAAGTTTCAACCCATTAGCATTGATTTTCAATCGTTTAACTACTTATGAAATGCCAATATTTTCCCTGTCCACCGTTTACCGGATTATTCCTGTTAAACAAGCACAACAAAGAATGTACTCATAATTGTAAATAAAACAAACATTATGTTAATTTCTTTCTCGTATGTAAATGTAAAAGAGTCTTTGTAACCAAGGTGTTGATGTTTCACACGTTATTCCATCAAATGTACCGAATTTTATACAGGTGTTTTTATAAAATTAATTTACGTATAGATAGTTACTTAAATTCATTGTCAATATTGTATCAATGATTCCACGATTTCTCTTTCACAAGAAAATCCAGTAAAACAACTTTATCCCGATTTTAACTATGTATTCTTGTGAATTTTCACAATTTTGACATTGGGAAATACAATTACCATGATTATGTACTAAGTCGTAATTCTTTTTTTAAATTAGAGTTGATACACCTGCCATGTCAAAAAGCAGAACATTCTGTAAACATTTATTTTTCTGAAGGTCTTTCCCGTGTAGCCTTTGTTGAGCTGCCCTATTCTACTATCGATACATCTCTATTATTGAAAATTAAGACATATATGTTGGTTGGTTGATTGGTGTTTTACGTCACTTTCAACAATTTTTCAGCTATACCGCGACATGGAAGCAGAAGGTTGGTTGGTTGGTTGATTAGTGTTTTACGTCGCTTTCAAGAATTTTTCAGCTATATCGCGACATGGAAGCAGAAGGTAACCAACCTCATAGTGGCGCAACCCGGGAATCGAACCCGGATCGTCGGCGCCGCAAGCCAAGCGCTTAACCACTACACCAAGCTTGTTCTTTGAAAACATCCATGCATATCTTTGTTACATACATTCGGTCAAACATGGGATAAAGTATCATTTACAGTAGTTACAATGAAAAATTATGCATACACATGCAATACGAGTTCAGTCCCCAATTTGGCCACGAGAACTTTAGGGGCTGTCAGCTAATGCTGTCTCCATATTGCTTTATGATTGCAACTTTGCGAACCGTAAATTCTAGTAAACTTTAACATTTATCCAAAATGTTTATGCAGAGATATGTCTCTGGTTTATGTCATTTTCAATAAATTTGATTCTACATTGTGGACACACTTCTGGACGATTATAAATGCCGTTTCTAATTCAAGGCAGGGATATTTTTTTAAATTTCAGAAAAAGTTTCCTGTTTTCGTTAAAAATTCTCGGGTGTAATTCTGAGGTCTGAACCCACGACCCCCCCCCCCCCCCTAAAAAAAAACGCATGGATTTATTATACAAAGAGTTTATCTCAATTTCTAGTTAACAAAAAACGACTAACTACCCAAAAAATTGGCTTATGTCGATTTTTCCTCTTTATTACATTTTTAATTCACATAATACCACCCTTTATGATATTTACAAAAAATCAATACAATTCCATAAACATTTTCATGATGCCTTTTCCACTTCTTTCAGAACGTAAGAACTATGGCCTTGTTGATTTACACAAGGACTCTTGAAATTCCCCCAGTAAAGACAAAAATTACGTTTCGCCATTCTTTAGTATTTGCACAGACTCGTCTCTGCATAAATCATACGTAGTTCATCGAGTTTCGGTATTTTATTAGACTTAGAAAATTAAAAGTGAAAGTACAAGTTGCCGTATGTAGTATTCACTGGAAAATAAAATGTCAAATTCAAAAATGTATTCAAATTGTAAAGGAACACAAACACTCTGTATTTCAAATTTTCAGCCTCACGACCTTTATCAAGCTTATGTATCTTTGAAACATAAACATGGATTTTACTTAGCTTTGTATTTGTCATCTGAAAAATTGTTTAATAAATTTCGTGAGGCCGAAAATTTGCAATACAGAGTGTTTGAGTTTCTTTACTTTTTATGTACCGGACTTCCCTTTGGAGGACTTCTTCGAATCTTTATTCAAATTGTGACAGCGGCAGAGAATAATTGATGTTTCCAACGTTTCGAAATCCACAAGTTCTCTGTCCACGAAAGAGTACCAGAAACTGGTGTTCACTTACAGAAAATATCGTAAATTAGATTTTAAATGAATTGATACGTATTATATCCGAAAGTTTGTTTATTAGTCAACATTTATCCAAGAGAAGTATCAAAAATCCCTGTGTTATTATTCTATGGATAAAGAGCATTCATTTATCCCGCGCACTCTAGATAAGGCATGATAAGGTATTTGTACCTTAAAAGGGGGTCTCAAGAAAGCAGAATCTTTCTTAATGATAGCTAGTGGACGAGGTGTTACATTTAACAATAGGAATATCTTCCTGATATAAATAAGTGCCTTAGGCCGACAGAACTTCTTAATGGCTAGCTGGTGACCGAAGTCTGATGTATTATAAATGTCCATTCATTATGAAAGAGGGGGTCAATTAGAGCTACATAGAGTAAGGAAGGTTTTACAGAAATTGTTTTGTGATATGGTACTATTAAATAACTTGGAGTAAAGAAATTTGACAGAGTATTAGAAGTGAAAAGGGGGATATCTTTAGAATTATGAAAACACTTAAAATGCGCCGGTACGTAAGCCATGTGTTTTTATAGAAATATTTCTGTGGTAGATTTGTTTAGTTTTTGTGTAATATCACACCAATATTATTGCACTGATATGGTGAAGGTATGTCACAGAAATTATACTTTTGTAAGGGACTCCTCTGAAGAAATGAGGGATCTTTTTCGGGCTACGTCTATCGTGGAACGGGATCTCGGTTTTAACTGCCTCATCAGGAAGACGGGATACTGGCTTGCTATCGGCAGGACTCGAACACGAAACCTCTCGGTCACAAACCCAACCGTTTAGCTAGGTTATCTACATTGAACAGTTGGGGTCAGATGGTGGAGCTAGCCGACGGACTAATTTCTATGAGTGATATCAGTGGCGAGTTTAGAGGTTGCCCTCCCCTCCTTTTTTAGCCACAAATTTTACAAGACATTTATAGATGATAAAGTTGTAACACTCAAATTATATGAGTAAAACTCCAGATTTGGCACCCAAAATGAGTGAGCATTGTGGCTAATGCTTGACTTTGCCGAGTGTGCCCCCTCTCCCCTTTTCTACTTTCTTTCTTTTTTTTTTCTTTTTTTTTTTTTTTAGCAAATCCTGGTATTCCTCATATCACTTTATATTACAAGAAGCTTTCAATATCCGTATTCCTTTTATTTACATCGTATTTTCTCGCAAATAGATAAAGTAAATATCGAAATGGGTCAAATTATTTGACAATATTGAAAAGTCGAGGTAAATACCATCCGGGTACTTTCATTTATAATGCTTTCTATAATACAGAATGAAATGTAAAGGATATTATATTTGATTTCTCTGTCAATTGTGCTAAGTCAATTTCACCTCTCCCGAAGTTTCTTAATTGTATTTAAGCAGACCTTGCAGATATATGTCCAAGTGAAATATTTTCTTAACAAGAAATTTTACTTTGTTAACATTTAGAATATCTCATCAAATATTTGATTCCAAATTGCAATTATATGTGTTGATATTAATATTCGTAAATGTTTTTGAAAAATTTATCGCACCGATTTTCTTTCGAATTTACCTGTGAAAATGTCAGAGTTTAAATAAAAGCGTCTCCCGATATAGAGAGTTAGCGCGGAGTTTCTTATCGATCATGTTTTGAAAAGACTGATTCACTGCTACAATCTTAATCTATCTTTACTAAATAGAGCATCGATGATAGTATTTGTTTAACAAATATCAACAAAACAAACTAACCGGGTGTGAAATAGTTACTTAAAGTCTAAGATTTGATACGATGTGAAACGGGTTTTCGCGCGTATATTGTTGGTATGGAGGAAATGTCCAGGTCGTTTTGCATAAAATATTACTTTTCATTTCGTATAAATTTTAGATCATGCGCTATGGTAATAGATAAACTCCCTTCTTTTTTGGGGGGATAGCTAGGCTTTGCTCATGACACCCTATCATTTTCGTCTATAAACTTACAATACCGTTCACAAATACACAATTCCTCATATCTTTTCATCTCGAAGAAACGAATGACTTTGAAGAACTCGTACTTGTTTGCATATTGGTTGATATTGAATCGGCATCTTCAAAGGGGATTATCGCCGTTTGGATAAAGATGCCCCGGTTTTATTACCTGTTGGAATTGAAAGCATCAAGTCGCGCCTGTATAACGAGTTAATCCACGTTAATCCATACCCATGATTTATGCTTTCACAACTTCAACCGAGAGAAAGGGATGTATAGAAATACTACAAAAACATGCTATTAATGTTTCCCACTATGCTATCTGGTCCAATTAAAGTACATTATATGAAATTTTAATTTCACTTTCGAATTGAAAATTAATTTCACCCATGACTGTCAACGAATTGAAATTTTATTTGTAAGACTTGTATTGACAACAGCAATATTATACTATTGCCATAGCAACGTTATCACGTTTAAGATTAACTACAGCAGCGTCTTGAAGAATGAAAAATTTTTTAAAATAAAATACCTTTCATAATTCCAATAGAACGTTTAAGTCTCCACTATATATATTTGAGAATATTGACATTTCAACTCAGTATGGCAATTTTGTTTGATTTCTACGTCCAGAGGTGGAGCAATCAAAGGATATGTTAGTCTTACTTTATTTATCTCATTTCGTTTCACATCCTATTGGCAAACTCAAATTCAAAACATCGTGCGAAATTGCAAGTTCTATTAAACTATGCAAATATCGTAAAGTTCAAAACAAATAAATTCGCATTCAAATGAAACATGATACCAAAAATACAGAAACACTTTAGATTAAAAAAAATCTGCAGAACGGTTAGACCATATATTCTTTGTATTAAGTATAGTCCCATGGACAGAAATGAACATACATCTAAAGATATTTAAGAAAAAAAACCCCTGAAAATGAAATTAAATGTTTCCCATACATTTGGAGTTTACACTGTACTCTTGTACTATATGCACTGTAATGTTCTTCATATATAAGAATGGTTTGCGTTGTTCTTGATGTACTATTTCTTGACTACGTCTGTTTGCATCTCGCAAAACGTCTCACCTATACCGCATCTGCCTGTGCCATGTGCATCCCACTTGAAGCAGCGACATATTTTTACGTGTCTATCGTGCCACAATTTTTACCGTCTCGTCCGAAAAACTGGACACCAACGGGCCATATTTAGGATTCGAACCCTGGACCTTACGGTCACGAAAATGGCACCTTACCGACTGAGCTACGCCGATACATTAATAAAAATCTATGCAAACAGTAAGAAACATATAAAGATATATCTACAAATTAAGTACATTGAATAATACATGCTATACCTCTGATTTCATAGATTTGGGTTTAAAGTCGATCACACTTGGTCAAGTACACATACAATATTTTTTGTATGTACAATTCTATACATGTATATACAGAAAGGGTTGGACACCGACACACGGTAATTATACCGTGCCGAATGCCGTTTCAGAAATTACCGGCATGTGCTCGCTTTACTTGTATATACCGGTAGCGGTAACGATGCTTCCATGTATTGGATTGTCATTAGGGATCTAATTTCAAAAGGTAAAGCCGCCTCGTGTGTGTCAGTTCATTTGCTTGATACTGATCTCATTTGATTTGATATTTCAATTATTTTGCGTAGTACATGCCGTAAATAATAGACGTAAACTAACTGTAAAGCAAAAGTAAAAAAAAAAATAAATTCTGAAATAATCTAGAAAAATACATGAAAGTATCGTATCAATTAATATTAAGTATCTTTTAAAAGTACAGGCACGGTATCATACCGTTTCATTTTTATCAGCATCCAAACCTACATACAGAGTAGTCGAGTTTGCTACACGGAGAAAAGTGTAAAAAGCACAATACGTTTTGATATCTGACATACTCTAATTTCAAAATGTTTTAGCAAAGATTTAGTTATATAAATTTACAGTTTTCATTTGACCAAAAACAAAAAAAAAAAAACCAGAAAGAAAAGAAAAAAGAAAAAAAAAAGAGAAAGAAAGAAAGAAAGAAATTTACCACAATAAATTGAATAGAAACTTAAATTGGAAAATTTTGTAATTCAGAAGGAAATGTAATTCATACATGCTGTATGATCTATATATGGTAAAAATATATAGCTTACCTTAGCACCAATCTGATTGCCGCACTGGCCACCTTGCATATGTACTATTTCTCTCATTTTGAAGCTTTTTTTTGTAACAGGAAAAAAGTTTTTAAATCAGGCCCTGCGCCCTTTTGTTCTTGGTGATAACTTAATAATTACTGAAGCAGTATGATTAAGCGGTATATATACCCAAACTGCTTTACACCCTTATCCTTCCGAGATATAGTTCCCTGACAAACAGGTAGATATGGTAGTTTTCAATCAACAAAGGGGTTTAAAGCTCAGGATTTAAACCCCCTATGAATGTTACAAGCGCCGATTTTCTGCGGATGCGGAGGGATTTAACTTGAATGATAAGTGTGAATAGACAAGAATTTACACGAATTGTAAATGCCATTTAGTGTTGACAGTCATTGCGTTTCTTGGTGTTGTTCCCTGGAAGCAGTAAATAGTAAATAGCAAATATTTATCCAGAACAATATCGTTTGATCGAACTGAATATGATTGACTCATTATAATTTGTGTCATATGATTTGCTTAATTATCTTTTACTGACATCAAACCTTGTAAATATTGACATATAACTAAAATTAATCATCAAAATTTGATATTCAATAAAAATGACAAACAGATTCCTTTTAGTTTTAGAAAAAGCAAAAGGCATATTATCAAAATATTGATAAGCATTCATTTCAGTAATAACAAATTATATAACTATTATTTAGATATGTAGTGATAAGAATATTGGAAATATCATCTTAAAATATGAAATAATAAATCCTTTAAATGAATTACGAAGCGTCATCTAGGCTATCTCACAATTTTTAACAATTCAAAATTGACAACTTAATGCGCCAAGATAAGATTCGAAAAAAAAAACCCAAACAAAACGGGGACTTAAACCTGAACACAATTCTGGAATTCCTTTTAACAACTTTCTAAATCGAATAACAGTATCAGAGATACGTCGATTTTCACCGGGGTGATACGAAACTTTCACTTCAAAAGATCTAATAACTTCAAGGCTCTTAAAAGGATACTTCATGCCTATAAGCATTCTGAGAGACTAGAGGGGGTATATCTCTTTTAAATGCTCAGAGGGAGGGGGTGATATATAAACAACTTCTAAAACTGATTTAATATTGTAATATATAAACATTTGATTGAATACGAATCTAAATACATAGCAATATTTAATGTTTTAAAAATCAAACATTTTTTTTCATATTATAATCATTACTATGCACAAAACTGAGTTCAAGGATTCTTTTTTTCACAAAGAGAGCGGAACCCATGGAAATGCTTGGCAAAAGCTTGAACACCGTCAGGTATGGACAGATTTTCGTTCGTATCAGCATTTAGCATCGTTATGCTAACGGCAGATAAAGTGTGATGACAATTCGGTAAATATTTATGATCGAGGTTGATACGAGACAAATCTACCATGGTGATCAATAAATGGCTACCCTCATGCCATGGTTAAGTTTACCACAATGCGCGTTCCGTACCCACAAACAATTCCTGCAGTAGTGCGAAAGATCTGTGCGCGGATAACCTTCTTATCTATTGTTTTAAATATTCTCCTTGTTTGGGCGTTAAGGTAAGGTGTTGTAGGCAACAATGAGTGTGAATATCACCACTTCTGGAGATGGAGTGATAGGGGGATAGATCTATGGAAACCTCGCTGCATTGAATATAGGGATTGAAGATTCCACACACGATTGGGTGATACTTTATACATGTACTTAAATTAAGTCTTTAATAGTATGAACACCTTAATTAGGGTAATATTTGGCGGATCCAGGGTGTTGTGTATTTATTCATCATTTGGGTATATTGTACATGAATAGTTGAACTAGAAATGTTTGTTTTCGGAGTATAAATGGTGGATGTGTGTTCTATTGATGGATACGGAAGTAGATGGTTGGTTGGTTGATTGGTGTTTTACGTCGCTTTCAACAATATTTCAGTTATATCGCGACATGGAAGCAGGAGGTTACCAACCTCTTAAACATAGTGGCGCAACCCGGGAATCGAACCCGGATCGTCGGCGCCGCAAGCCAAGCGCTTAACCACTACACCACGCCTGCCCCTTACGGAAGTAGAATACAATCAAATAGGAAGCATTTAATAAATTAAATGTTTAATTTCGTTGGGAAAAAAGTCGGGGATTTTCTTTAAATCGACATTGAAATAATAATAATAATAATAATAATAATAATAATAATAATAATAATAATAATAATAATAAATAATAATAATAATAATGATGATGATGGTGATGATGATGATGATGATGATGATGATGAATCGATATACTGTAGATGGTGTGGAAAACACCTAAACTAAATTCTCGACTAAAAAGTATACAACCAGATTACAATTGAAAATATGATATTTATTAAAACATTATATTTGTTTTGAACCCATCTAGCCCCTGAAATGAACCCTCTCATTAAATATGTATATATATATATATATAAACAATAACAAATGTAATACATCCCCATTCCCGTCAAATCCCTGTGTCCGCCCCTGGGACGAAAATCAGATGTGATATTATCGATGATACGAAACTATTCTAGACATTTATTTCGTTAACCCTTGATCCTTTCTTTTATTCTATTGTTATCTATGCATTTCTCATTCTTTCCGGTTCAACCTATTCCCAGATAGATACGCCTGTTACCCACCCGTATATATTGCCACTCTTTTATCCCCGATTGGTTGAGTTTTTATTCCAGATAAAGTATCAGGATAATCATGGATCTAATTAATTAACAAGTTCAATCAAGACTTTTTCTGAATACGTTAACGCCGTGCTGAGTGTGATGAAATAGATAAACGAGATGTAGAATGGACTTGTTTTTTAGTTGAGAACATTGAAACCAGTTGTAATAAATTTTCGACGCGCAAGAAAATAGTGCGCTTGTATGAATGTTAGAACATTTGGTGCACAAGATGCGCATTTCGGCATATTCTGTCTCTTTAGTGATGCTCAAGACATAAACTGTGGAAATCGAAAGTATAAATCTTTCAGTGGAGAATTTAGGAGGGGGGCGTCCCTCCGCCCCCCCCCCCCCCCAGCAGTAACCCAAAATGTTACCAAAAACCCTGTATTTCGGCACTTTGTCGAAATCTACAAAATTTGCCCCTCGAACCCCCGGCAAAGGGGGTGCTAGATCCGCCACTGAACATTGAAGAGCAAACTCCTTACCATTGACCTCAAAGAAAGAGTCAAAGAACACATATAGGAAGAAAGCTATGCATGGGAGAGACACTCCTTAATTATAGAATAATTTACAAAACTTTTATAACAGTAAATTTGGAGTACATGTATATGTACGGAGGTACTGAAAACTGGACTGAGGACACCGTATGAAATTTTACGTTTTGAAAAAAAACCCTGTAGTTATGCTGTACGCTTTGCGGGGTTTTTATGCCGCACGGACTTCAAGTCATTGACATGGTGGCGGCACCTGTTTAGGACTTTTAATGCTACACCGACATCAAGTCATTGACATGGTGGCGACAGCTGTTCGGGATTCTTAATGCCACACCAACATAAAGTCATCACATAGTGGCGGCACCTGTTTGGGATTTTAATGCCACATCAACATAAAATCATTGACATGGTGGCGGCGCCTGTCTGGGATTTTTAATGCCACAACAAAATCAAGTCATTGAGATGTTGGCGGCAGCTGTTCAGGATTTTTAATGCCACACCAACATCAAGTCATTGATGTAGTGGGCGGCATCTGTTTGAGGCTTTTAATGCCACACCAACATCAAGTCATTGGCATAATGGCGGCACTTGTTTGGTTCAGTGATTCCTGATTCTTACATCGTAACGGTATGTGGTGAAATGAGGGTTGGTAATTCTGCCTCATCTGAAGGACATACGCGGAGGCAATAGATGATAACCCTTCATAGAAAATCTTTACAGGCAGGATACAATCTGATTTTTCAGATAAGAGGTCGATTGCCATATAGTCTAGAACAATGTTGCCCAATCCAATTTGAATGATAAAGGTACAAAGGATGGGGTAAAAGACTTAGATGTGTGTATTTCTAACACAAACCAACTGAGGGATTTTGGTGGAGGAGAAAGTATCGGTAGTTTTTTAATTGGATGGGATATGACATAGGCGGGGGTGGGGTGGGGGGTGTTGCAATCTCCCATGACTAACGTTTGCACTATTCGGTCCGGAAAGGGGGATGCAGCCATACAAATGGTTGAAAATGACCATTTTTGTAAAATGTTCAGACCAAGGGGGGTATTGCAACCCATGCCAATGTATGAGAGAGAGAAAGAGAGAGAGAGAGAGAGCATAATTTCTAAAACGAAAAGTGCTGTAATTCGAGTCACAAGACAATAGAATAGAAAAAAAGGAGAGTTATCACAATGGTCTTTATTGTACAATGTTTTAGTCAACATATGTTGTTTACTAATGATATGTGAAATAAGTTCTTCGGATTTAGGCCTAGTAGTCCGAGATTCTCTGCCATTCTCCCACTTTTGATATTGGCGGTTTGTGGGAGAGGGTCAGAGAGACTTTGTCCATCAAAAGTTGGAATTTCTGCGATACCAGTCGTTATTCGGATGGACAGGTCTCTGACGACAAATAAACGCTTGCCCAGCGAACTTGCAACCCTATAATCTAATAAATGAACATTTAACTTACTCGACCATAGCAAAAGATTTTTTCCAAATAAGATCTATAACTTCCACTAGCTGCCGTTTGATCTGAAAACATGAAAAGATTCTCTATTTCGTCATTTGTGTATTTATAAGAGTATGACACCAGTGCCGCGTTCACAAACGTGAGTAACCAATGCGCAGCCGAGTGCTCATTATTTGAACGAGGGTACTCACTGCAGCGCTAGCGCGCGCTCGCAAGGTGTTTCACAGAGACGGCGAATAATGCACTAAAATGACCACGCTGCAATTGGACTATCTAGTTTTATTTTATCATTAATTACTTTAATAAATCAATTATGTATTGATATTTATTATTATCATCATTATAATTTATCATGATTATTATTAGAAAGTTATTTTCATATTCGTGAGCGCGCACTTTCGTTCAAGAATGTTAAAATTCCTGCAGTGGGTGCGCAGAAGGGCCACGCCCCAGATTTCACCGAACGCGACTTTGTATTCGTGACGAGGTTGCATCATGTTTTTCTTTAGAAATGTGTCGGCTGCTGTAGTGTCATGAATGCAAAGTCGCGTTTTGCGAGATTTGACGTCATATTGTATGCACAAATGGCGAAATGAGAATATTGTCCTTTTTGCAGATAAAATGGCAGCTAGCAGAGGTTATAGACCTTATTTGGAAAAGATATCGCTATGATCGAATAAGTTAAATGTTTTATTGGCTTATAGGTTGCAAATTCGCTGGGCAAACGCTTATTTATCAATAGAGGCTTGTACACCCCTATACCAACTGCCTGGTATCTCTAAATTTCCAACTTTTGATGAACAAAGTCTCTTTGACCCTATCCCACAAACCGCCGATATCAAAAGTGGGAGAATGGTAGAGAATCTCCGACTATAGGCTTAGGTGGTCACATATACTACCTATACTACGAATATCATTTCAACAGTGCGAAGTTACATTCTGCGAGATCTGACGTCATATTTGTATGCAGAATTGGCGAAATGAGAATATTGTCGTGTTTACAGATAAAATGGCAGCTAGCAGAGGTTATAGACCTTATTTGGAAAAGACGTCGCTATGACCGATTAAGTTAAATGTTCATTTATTGAATTGTAGGTTGCAAGTTCGGTGGGCAAACGTTTATTTGTCGCCAGAGGCTTGTACATCCCGATACCAACTGGTATCGCTAAAATTCCAACTTTCGATGAACAAAGTCTCTCTCTTTCACAAACCGCCGATTTCAAAAGTGGGAGAATGGTATCTAGAGAATCTCGGACTATAGGCCTAGGTAGTCACATATACTACCTATAATACGAATATAATCTCAACAGTGTATAAATAGCAAAACGCACTTTTAAGGGTTATTCATCCCTAAGAAAATTCTAGTGAAAAATATGTGCTTTTTTATTTTTTTTTTTAATTTGAGGAACATATGCGATACAAATAAATTGGTGGGATAAACATATTTGTATTCATTAGATCAATAATGCAACTACGGATAATTTCAGAATAAAACTAAAGTTTCAATAATTACTCACATATTAATTATTATTATTATTATTATTATTATTATTATTATTATTATTATTATTATTATTATTATTATTATAAAGGAAACACAGAAAGAGATATCTCAGGTTTAAGATAGAGAAGGTATATTGCATATTTTATTTCTTCATACGGGACGGATATGTGCAAATAAACGGACAAAGAAACATACAGTCAAGCAGACAGACAGACGGACGATCCAGAGACTAACTGCCCACATATCTATCAGACCTGGGGCATATCAAGTGAGATTTTGTACTCTCAAAGACAGTCAATTTTGTTTCAAGAATCTACCGATCGGGAGGCGGGAATTTGGACACGTGCATTACGTTGTCTCCTAATATAGACTGATTTTGTATAAGAATTAAGGAAGAGAGTAATTTGGCCACTTTAGACAAATGGTTGCTTAATGCAGGTGGTCTTTAAAGCAAGTTTAATGGCATATAGATGCCAGAAATTTCCGTAAAATATGCTGGTATACAAGATAATTATACAAGTATTATAAATTGCCACCTTGTAATATGGATGAGTGGGAGAAAAATAGTAATTGAATTTCATATCATCGAAAGAAAAGACTTAATTTATTCAATTCAGAAGTAATATCACCAAGGGATTTGTTATCTTTTAATTATTGACTGATTATTCATTCTACGATATTTTTATGATATGGTTACGGCATCTGTCTGATGCACTTTGCATAGGAATTTATACCTTTGCGACGGACTCAACTGAAGCCGTGAGGGATCTTTTACCTACCACGCCTACCGCAACACGGGAGTTAGGATTTTACTGTCTTGTCCGAAAGACAGGACATCGACATGCCCATAGCTGGAGTCGAACACAGGACCTTTCGGTCACGAACCGAGCATCTTATTCAATGAGCCACACCGGCTTGTTATCTTAATATAAAGATTCTTATAATTTAGATCCAAAATTATGTTTTGATCATGTAACTATCTGTGTAAATCAACATACATGACAATGTTACTGTAGGGATATGTGTAATAAAGACTGAATAAGTTTTTAACGTGAATTTCACCTAATCTACAGAAGTTGTCCGGTATGCCAATAATATATAACAAGTTAATAGTAGAAAGGGGTGATAGGATAAGAGGGATTGATTGATTGATTTTTGTTTTACGTCACACCACGAATATTTCACGTATATGGTGACGGCATCCGATCAGGAGTCCGACGCGATACCATTAGGCCACGCCGGCTTAGGATAAGAGTGAGGGAGAAGGAATAAGATATGGAGGATTAGGTGGAAAGGGGGAAAGAAGGGGAGAAAAAGTAGGAAGGAGCTTGTAGAGGAGATTGATTGATTGATTATAGTTTTACGTCACTCCATGATTATTTCACGTATATGGTGATGGCATCTGCCTGATGCATTGCAATGAAATCTATACCTTTGCAACGAACCCACCCGAAGCAGTGAAGGATCCACCGTGACACAAGACCTAAGTTTTCGCTGTCTCGTCCGAAAGGCAAACAAATGGGTGTGCCCATGGCGGAATTCGAACACAAGATCTCTCATTCAGGAGTAGAGCACCCCATCCACTAAGCTACACCGGTTCGCTTACTGAGAAGCAATGGAAGGGAGCATAAAATTGGATAGAAGGGATGGGAGACGGGGTCATATGGGGTGAAAGAAAGGAGGCGGAAAATTGAGAGTAATATTCCTCTACTCCCTTGAGTCATAGCACTCCCCGTTTAAGTACTACGTGTATGGAGGCCACATAACCTTCACGTGGGGTAAAATAGCTGGAGTACGCTCTTGTACCGATCAAACAAACTCACTATATCCCATCCATCTCTCGCAAGAGCTCCTTCATACTAATCTTATCCTTTATCAATTATCCAATACCTCATTTCTCTTTCATTTAAGTGCATATTTGTCGCGGGTAAAATATATGTTAGGCTGTGAAAGTCCCGTATGAAATAATATAGGCAGATCTAGCAAGGGATATTAGAAAATCTAATCCCCTCTTTCTTTCTTTCTTTCTTTCTTTCTTTGTTTGTTTGTTTGTTTTTTTTTTTGCCTGTTTGTTTGTTTGGGGGGGGGGGATGCTTTTTGTTTCTTTTTTATTTATTAATTCTTTTTTTTCTGTTTTGTTTTGTTTTTTGTTTTTTGTTTTTTTGTTTTTTGATTTTGGCGAAAATGATTTCTTGGAGTGGTCGGATGTCATTTTATTTAAATATTTAATTTTTTTGTTTATTGATGGTGTTACTTTTTCTGTAGAAAAACATTACTCCTAACGACGTCTTAAGACTTCATTTCGAAGAAAAAAAGATGTTTGGGTAGATCCCCCTCTTCTCAAATTTTCTGGGTCCAGTTGACACCAGAGCAATGTTTGAGTGTGAAATGAGGGAAGGGTGGGGTAGAGATGGGTCTTTCAAGAGAAATAACATGCTATTCTTTGAGAAGTTAAATTATAAAATGAAATTACAAATACTTTCATTAGTTTGAATTGACTTTTTAGTGACTTTTTGACCCTGTTTGACTGCTTCAAAAATATTTTAAGGGCTATTGATGGACAAACAAATATTTGATCAAGACATAACACTTGGCATTTTTCACCCAAACATCACTAGTGGATGTGCCATTTATAAAGATGTGGTCCAAAATCGAGGTAAAAATTCCCAAAACATCAGCATATAGGCCGAATAGCGTGCGACCCGAAATTGATTTTGTAATTATATGGTCTTATTTTGAAAACGAAAATCATAACCAGTGTTGAGGATGAATTATTTCTACAACTTTTCTTTGGATTGAAAGAAGATACTCTGTTTTCACAAACAAACAATAAAAAAACATCCCCCCCAAAAAAAAATATAAGAAAAGAAAAACCAAACAAACAACCAACCAAAAAACACCCCCCCCAAAAAAACAAACAAACAAAAAACAAAAAACAAAACCAATAAAAGACACTCCGAAAATTATAAGGTGAAAACATCAATGGCATACTCATGTTTTGTAATGCACCTCTCTCATTTGCGAAATCTTTAAAAAAATGATATACAATCGTTTCATAATATAGAAGAAGAAAAGAAAAGAGAAAGAAAGAAAAAAGGCTATATCAATAACCACCACGTGTGTCTGAGTTATAAATTCTTCTCTGATCACCACAAATCTAGACCTTTGTTCTTTCGAAATTCCAGAATTGGTATCGCCACCTGAAGTTCTTCAAAGCTTTATAACGTGTTCAATCAATACCCAACAATCATATTAAGGGAAAAAGTTTAAATATAAAAAAGATACTCGGAAGAATGTGTAATGTTCATTTAGTCATAAATGGTTACTATTTACGAACGAGGAAATTTAACAATCTTAAAGCAGGGCTGGATTTCTACAATCTTAGATAAACAACGAAATACAACTAGAAAAGAGTTAGATTGACAAGTGATTACATTCAACGAATAGTCTCCCCGTGAAATCTAATAAGCATTGACATCCTTGTTTACATTTCATGACATTTTGGATATTTTTTATTTATCAAAGTATGCAATGCGGTGTAATTGGCCTTTGATAAAAGGAATCGCAGTCACATCTGTCAATCAGTATGATGGACAAGAAGAACGGTCAACGTGTACGGCAAATGAGGGAAAAGTGGTCAAAACTTCCATGTGTTATGAAAACTCGTCCATTTATCGATAATTGTCATTTTCCAACATTCAAATATTTACAGATATTTAAAAGTGATCATATGACAAGTTTGTTGAAAACTAAGAAATATTTAAATTTGAGAACCACTTAGATTAGCATGAAGGTCTACAAAACATTAAGTTGTTCATGTGGACAAAGAAAGGTCATACAATTTGTTTATGGAAAGATTTTAAGTTTTTGGTACGGTGGATAAAGTTCAAGGTCAAGGTTCGGTGGATAAAGGTAAGACAAACGAAGACCACATCCACATTATGAACTACTATCATTTGATAACTTTTGAAACTGCTGATCAAAAGTGATTACATGGCAACTCCTGATTTAAATGTTATCAAATGACACTACTAATATATGCATGGACAGTTATCTACATGCATACAAGAACGGTTTTTATTCATACACACGAAAAAAAAAGTTTTAAAATCCTCCAGGTTTCTTTATCACGTGATTGCTATAAATAATCATCAATATGGCATAACTTTAAATTAAATATTATTAATGGTTGCGCCCAACTGATAAGAGGCGCAATAGTGTAAAAATTTGGAATGAAATTGCCGAATGACGTAATATTACAACTGATCTATTGAAATAGATATTATGTTGTAATGTTAAAATACACCAGTTAAGCCCAGCAAGAACTAAATTTCAAATACGTGTACAGAAATCTTAATGTGATATTAGAAAACAAACTTTGTCGAGGAAAAGATGGCAATGCTGTATATTTCTTAACATTTCGACTTCAGCAGTTTTGCCCATTTCACATGATGCAAAAAACCACAGCGACGTACCAATGCAGTGGCGGATTTAAAGGGGCCGAGCCTCCATCCTTTTCGCCACATATTTACAAGTAAATCCAGATTTGGGACCAAAAATGGCTGAAGTAGTTTGGCTAATACACATGTGCCCCTCCCCTTTTCGGAAATCCTGGATCCGCCACTGCAATGACGTGTCAGTGAAATAGACATGTTTGTTTGTTTGATTATTGTTTTACGTCACTCCACGATTATTTCACGTATATGGTGACGGCATCTGCCTGATGCATTGCATACAAATTTAGACCTTTGCAACGGACCCACCCGAAGCAGCGAGGGATCCCCCACGTGCCACGCCTACCGCCACACGGGACCTCGGTTTTTACTGTCTCATCCGAAAGACAGAACACCGGTGTGCCCCGGGCGGGAGTCGAACCCGCGACCTCTCGATCACGAGCCGAGCACCTTATCCACTAGGCCACACCGGCTTCAGTGAAATAGACAAGACGAGTGGGCAATCTTAGTGTGGTGGACAAAATCAGTGCTTGGCCAGTATATTGGAGAAAATGAATGGTTAGTCAATGTACGTGATGGACAAGATGAACAGTCATGAAGTTAATGTGATGGACAATCACATTTTTCCTATTCAAATGCAATTCAGATAATACACATTTTAGTCACAACTTTGAAAACAATTTCCCTCACCGTGATATTTCTTATTCTTGAATAAAATCTTCCGTTTAAAGGCTTGGACAATCCCTAAATTATACCCCCTTGACAGTGATGTGGGGATCAACGTTCTAACATGTAACTATACGTACAATATTAAACGTGATACACCACAATACATGTATCAATACACAGGATTTTAATGCGTGAAACTAAACACATTTAATCCCAAGTGTTTGTATATTATTGGCTCAAACCCCGCAGATTGTCTGACAAGTGTGTAGAACAGTAGATCGTATCACTAAGTAAAGCGCTCGTGTTTGTTCGGTGTTGAGACGACGCGCTTAGTTTGATTGAGAGGCCGTCATTAGCATGAAGAACGCGGGCCAATTTTGAAATGCACCTTCGACAGCCGTCGTGCTGTGATGAAAAATAAGGGCCAAATTTAATTAAACTCCCCCGCTATACCCGTCATCAAAGTAGACTCTGGCCAAATATATATATATATATATATATATATATATATATATATATATATATATATATATATATATATATATATATATATATATACAGAGACGTATATAACACACACACACATCTATATATATATGTGTGTGTGTGTGTGAATACAGATCCAAAGAAAGCCGGCGTGGCCTAGTGGTATCGCGTCGGACTCCTGATCGGGATCATTTTACAGCCATATGTACGTTTGGGGGTTTCCTTTGGCCACAGTATGAATTAGTATAATCAAATATATAAACCTGCTTCTAACAGCTACCAAAGGAAAGCTGGTAAAGCACTGGAGAAGGAAAGAGGGAGGGGGAGGGTTGTTCTCTTCTTATTTGCCACAAATTTACAAGGCACATATTGATGATAAGGTTGAAAACACTCAAGTAATATGCTTTCACATCTGAACCCTCTTTAAGAATTCTGGATGCGCCACTGTAAAATGGCGACCTAAGGTAGGTGGTCTCAACAAGTTCATCTACAGTGGCGGATCCAGAATTTCCGAAAAGGGGGCCCACATTTGTATTAGCCGAACTACTTAGCCATTTTTGTTGCCAAATCTGGAATTTTACCTGTAAATATGTATACATATGTTTATAATATACAGTATACTTACTTTAGGATACCATTCTTTATTGCCAGACAAGATCTTAGTAGTTTAATGAAATGAAAAAAAAAAAGCGATAATGAAGAAGAAATGTCAAAACATCTTCTACCACAGATTGAATAGAAAATAACTATAATTTTTTTCTGTGAATACGCAAAATTGAAAACTTGGAAATGGTGAATTTGGACGGAGGAGCAACGTAGCGAAATATGGTCTTGCGTTTTATATTCCCGCCAATCAATAGCCGCGTTATGTGTCTTACAAAACACCAAATTATGGAAAGAATTATTTATTCCATCATAAGATTGTCACAGCTGATCAGCTTTATATGTATTAGTGCTCAGAGTTGTCGATTTATTGAGCTTTAGCAAATATAGCTTTTTCTACTTTAAAGTTCTCCTTTTTTTCAAGGACTCTGTAAACTTGAATATACTGTCTTAATTTATTTGGTAAGATGATATGTTATTGCCTGAGACATTGTATATACGTGTTCTACCGTATTGGCAACTCAGTAATACTGAGCATTGGACTCTACTGGTCTACTGGTACTGCAACAGTTCCCGGACAGTAACAGTTCCCGGATGTTTTGCTGGTTGGAGCATAATGGGCATGAAATCATCCAATTTTTTTTTCATACAAAATAAATGATATTGAAAGGAGAATAAAATTACAATTTTATTCATGCTTTCTATATTATAATTTTATGTATCACATTCTGACCTACTTTCAATATCCATACGCGGGGGCAAGGCGCTCTTGATCAAAATTTTCATTACAAGCATTTCTATAAGAGAGTGACCTTTGACATCAAATATCGTCTTTTTATCCACTAATAATATCAGTAGACTAGATCGTCCTGGAACTATTACGATGAAGTCGCGGATTGATTGACTGATTTTTGTTTTTACATCACACCACGAATATTTCACGTATATGGTGACGGCATCTGCCCGATGCGAGGCATACAAATTTTGACCTATGCAACGGACCCACCCGAAGCAGTGAGGGATCTTTAACGTGCCATGCATACCACGACACGGGGCCTCGGATTTTACTGTCTCATCCGAAAGACAGAACACCGGCATGACCAGAGCGGGACTCGAACCCCGGCCTCCCGATCAGGAGTCCGACGCGATACCACTAGGCCACGCCGGTTTAAGGTCGGGAAAATGGCCGAAAAGGAGAGTCGTAAAATGCATACAATATTTGGTTAATGTGTGAGTTTTGTCATAAGTTTGGCATTGTTCTATACATAATGAGTAAACCATGCATTGTACCAAACTTCATGTATTTTGATCCTTTGTAGCAAAAGTTGTTTGCCGAAAACTTCAAGAATCGTCCGGGTACTGTTACTGGACAAGTAGTCACTGGAAATAATAAAGCAGAGATGGTTTTACTCTCATTAATTACATTTATATACTGATACTCTTCTCTTCATAAATGAAATCATGTCGAAAGATTGAAAAAGTTTCGAAGGCAGTGTCATACCATTATTTTCGAATTTTCCTTGATGTGGTATACACAAAAATTAAAACGTGACCGTATAACTTCTGTATAATATTTTCATATACTTACACTACATTACATTGATTTCTTGTATATTTCCAAGATTTTCCCTCATTCAGCAATAAAGAATAATCTTAATATACAAGGTTTAATCGCAATATTAGAGCCTTAATTTTTATCATCCCCAAAAAGGAAGTGTAGTGAAAAGAAGATCTTTTGAGGTCAATCTTTTTTATTATTATTATTTTCTGTTTACGTCACACCAAGATTATTTTGCTTAATGTTGAAGGCAACCGTCTGATGCATTGCACAGAAAATTTGACCTATCCCACGGACCCACCCTTCATCATTGTATGGCCTTTAATATTCCAACGGTTACCACGATATGGCGTTAAGGTTTTAACTGTCTCATAAAAAACCTCAGAATTCCAAGTTATCTCCCCAAACAGCTTTTCCATACCACTGCTAAATTAACAGTCCATAGGCACTTGGAACAATGTTATAATTTATGGCGCCACCTACATGGTGGTAGTCAGTTTCTAGTTGGGAATAAAATGGACAAAAGACAACCTCAGCTGCAAGTATACGCGCTGCCTTGATAGCACACAAGCCATTACGGAAGGGAGAAATTACATCGAATATCAGCGGCAATATTGTAGTCCATGCTCTCACTTAGACAAAAAAACTTGTATCATGCAAAGTTTCTCCTTCTACAAATTTACAACAGGGGTAACTTTATATGAAGAGAATGTCTCCCAATTGATGTCTTATTGATTGGTTATTGCAGAGACATAGACTACTGTACTGAAAGTAGTCTATGTCTCTGATTATTGTTTTACGTCACTCCACGATTGTTCCATGTATATGGTGACTTATACCTTGGCAATGGACCTATCCGAAGCAATGAGGGATCTTTTACGTGTTACCTCTACCGTGCGACGGGACCTCGGTTTTTACAGTCTCATCTGAAAAACAGAACACCGGTAACGAGCCAAGCACTTCCTCTATATACATATATACATACACACACGTGCGTGGATGGGTGCAGGCACGCACACACACATACATACATGACTTGTTGAAGTCCCATCTTTCAGATGACAGTAAAACACGTGGTCCCGTGTCATGGTGGACGCGGTACGTACATGATTTACTAACTGCCTCAGGTGGGTCAGTTGTACAGATCGAAATTTCTAAGCATTGCATTAGGTAGATGCTATCACCATACAAGTGCAAAAAAATCCCCCCATAAATTACAATTATAAACAAGTATATATCCGTGCACGTGTCATTTAAGTAAGAAAGACAACTCCAACATGTTCGGAGTATATCACAATCAGATATCCACTGACTGAATTTCTACTTATATCTGATCTAATGCAATAGTAATTCGGTGGGGCTCAAGGGATGAGGTGCTTGACTCGTGATTGAGAGGTTTGGGGTTCGATTCCCTCCAGGGTCAATGATGTTTTGTATTTTGTACAGTAAAAACTGAGGTCCTGTGTTGTGGTAGGTGAGGCAGGTAAATTGATTGATTGATCGATTGATTTTTGTTTTACGTAACACCACGAATATTTCACGTATATGGTGACGGCATCTGCCTGATGCGGGGCATACAAATTTTGACCTTTGCAACGGACCCACCCGAAGCAGTGATGGATCTTTAACGTGCCATGCATACCACGACACGGGGCCTCGGTTTTTACTATCTCATCCGAAAGACATGACACCGGCATGACCAGAGCAGGACTCGAACCCCGGCCTCCCGATCGGGAGTCCGACGCGATACCACTAGGCCACGCCGGCTTGTGAGGCAGGTAAAAGAACTTTCACTACTTTGGATGGGTCCATTGCAAAGGCATAAATTTCAATGCAATGCATCAGGCAGGGGCCGTCACCATACACGTGCAATAGTCATGGAGTGACATAAAACAATAATCAATCCCAATCTGAATCTAATTCAATGGTAAGCTTTACAGTGGCAGCTTAATCTAAATTCAGATTCACTAAACTTTACTAAAATTAGAATAATATTTATGCTTATGTCATACCGGTATCCTTTTAAATAATTACGAGACCCTCAGTTTAATGAAACTTAAGCAATATAGAGTTTGCCTATGTGATGTCACACTACTAGCATTAGCGGCCATGTTGGAGTACAACTCTCGGACTTTTTCCATCTCTACCATGTAAACTTCATTAAATTTCTGAGAAATTAACTATTTACCAGGGCAGATTTCAGTCTAAATTAATCAGTAAATATAATCAATCATGTGCATGAATGTCGCCGCAGATATCCTTTTCATAAATGCACTTTTCATAGATGTGATACACTGTCCAGTCACAGGGATTTCAGCTCGTTGGTCCCCCACCCCCTCAATTATACCAATATATTGGTATATTTGAGGGGGGGGGGAGGCAGCGAGCCGAAAGCCCTGTGGTCCAGTTTAAAAACAAAAAAATTAAGAAACCTTGGCATACTGATAAAATTTAATACAAAAAGCATATGTTTTGATTTCCAGATTTCTTTTACTTGTTCAAGTCATGATTTTGTTTTTTTCAAGTTTAAAAAAAACAATCAAGACCACAGAACAATTACAAAATCGTATTCAAACATTCCTAACTTAAAGACAAAGTTGATGTCGTAAGCTGAATTGTCTTTCTTGAAATCTCTTAATGTCACTACTGAGTACTAATTTCTTTAATAACTATTACTTATCAACGATGTTGTGCGTCAAAAAGCTGTGCACAACGATTCTGAATAAACAATGATGAGTCAATGTAGCGACCCACACAGTTTGTAAGACATGACTCAGTTTTGTAGTCCATTTTGTCTCTTATTTTGAACATACATGTATCCCAACACAGGCTGTTGACTTTACTAATCTGACTGACTAAATTTGCTTTCTGCGCCTCAACCTGTTAAAAAAAAAAAAGATGTAACAAATAATGATCAGGGTTTGGATGTTTACTAGTACTAAAAGTACCATGACCTGAAATTAACATGAACATGACCCTTCCCTGCATATGATACACAACAGGCTTTTACAACAGTGTTTAGATCAAGGGATGCAAAATGGATCACTGATCCAGACAAACATTGTTTTTTCTGGTCAGAATGAAAATGATTTTGATATTGAAGATTTACCTTACCGGTACCTTACTTTATGAAAGATGGTCAAGGTCATCATACATGATTTAAAATGATAATGATCCAGTGTTTCAGTTTAATGACAAAGGTAAAGAACTACAACATTAGGTAAGACAGAAAAAAAGCATTTTACAGCTAAACTACATGGCAGTATTCAAATTTAAAAGGCACCATACAGACTCCTTGGTCAAAACTTTAAGGAGCTCCTATCGAAATTAAGGTGTCTGTACAATTTTAATGCAGGAAAATTGATATTAAATAAAAGATTATCAATGATTATATGGGCATTTGTATAGTTTTTATCCCATATCATCGCATTTTCTTTGGCATAACTGTTACTCAACGATATCAAGGAAAGGGTGGGGGTTGAAATAATGGTTCGAAAATATGGATTTACTGAAAATCTTTACCAATTATATGCTTAATATTTTTGCTCTCATGGATTTAAGGACCTGTATAATAACGGACAAAATAATCTGAAGCTATAAGAATTTAATCCATCCTCAAAATAAAACATCTTTGGGCTTCATTTCATCTGAGCACTTAACACGATCGCAAGTTAAAAAAGAATTAATGACTGTAGGTTTCTAATTAGAAAAATGGGCCATTTATTATTTTTTCTAAATCTGACATAATTTTAACACAGGAAACTTCATTATGTTTTAAATGTGATAAACTAAATAATAATGTTTGAAAATTTTTAATCTATATTCAATTTTGCACACATACAGGGACATGCATGCCCTAGGATATATAAGTTTTGAAAACTTCAAGTCTTGACTGATTTTGACTCCCCCAGGATGTATGTACATGTTCTTTGTTATTAAGAGTCCCATTCCAGATCATCACACACAATATGGGCAAGCTTGATAAAAAATTATTCCCCAGAAAACATATTCGCATACTCTACAATATGCAACCCCTGACAGTTTTGACATTTTTTTCTACTTACCTGCATCTCTTGTTGAAGTTGAGAACTCATTTGTTGATCTAGTTTCAAGTCATCCATGATGGTTTTTAAATTTTAATCTATGAAAATAAAAGATTTCAACATTACAAAAATTTTCTTTAAAATGGAATCTTTCATATTTCATCATTAGATCTGTAGTTGAATTTCTTTCCTCTCATTTCAAAGGGCCATAACTCTTTCATGAACAGAATTTCATAAAAGATAAACAAGGAAAGAAACAGCAAATATAAAACAATTTATCTCTTTTAAGATATGACAGCTGAGGGTGAAAAAGTAATCTATAATAGGATTCATACACACAACCCTATAATAAAATCACATTTTTTTCTATTTACATAAATACACCACTGAATGTCATTTGAAATACCAGTAAACTTCCTAAGGAGTTAAAAAAAAAACTAAAATGGATCTTCGGACATCAACAATGAAGTTGCAAATCAAAAACTGCATTCTAACAATTGTGAAACAAAAACAAAAAAATGCTGCACTTTGTTCTGCAAATGAACTTATTGACCTTTGCATTGAAAATCACTAGATCAATTAGTAATGAATCAATAGGATTCCCTTTTTTAAACAGGAAATATTCTGTACACCTGTAGTCCTCTTTTCATGATTCTAAAACTAAGACTTGGTGTTTACTGTGCTTACAACACTATGTTGCAGATCATGAATGCACCTGGCGGCACCAAATTCAAAAAAGTTATATTTTAAGCATGAAGGGCATTGTCAAGGTCAAAAGTCCAAAAGGTCAAAAGGTCTTGGTTTCATTTGAATTTGAAAGGGCTTCATTAGTTGAGTATGCATGTCAAATATACAGTCTCTATCCCTCACAGTTCAAAAGCTATAGCCAAGGTTACAGTTGACAACAGACAGACAAACAAACAAACAGACATGACAAGAACAGTATGCCCCCGATCTATCGATCCAGGGCATAAAAATAATAAAAACATAAATTTATAATAATAATACATAATGTCAGTTTGTGATGTGGCTGACTGGGTCATCATCATGTGGTTTAATGGTGCAGTATCTGCATGCTATATATGTGAGAGGACCTAAGTTCAAGTCTCAGACAGGCCATAATTTTTTCAACTTGCCTGTTACATTCACAAGCCCTTAAGGTTAAACATACAGACTATAAGTTAATTTAATTTGTTCTGTCCCCGCAAGGCCCTTCCTTTGTTTGTCTAACTACCAGTCTAAGTTTGTTTTCCTTTTTTAAAATACATACAAGTACTATGCCCATTATTCATACATTTATTGCATAGAGAAACAAAATAAGAAAGATTCACAGAATACTTTAAAATTCGTGTCCATGTTTTAAGCCCCTATAGTTAAAAAAAAAATTGTTTTAGTATTTAATACCACACTTGATTATTTCATCTGTGGTGGTGGTGGACAGTGTTTGACAGGGCGAAAAAATAGGAGTATACCAAATTTCTCACTAACACAGGTACATGTCTGATGATGTCAATGTATATAATCTACCCTTGAGTTCTCACTTGCCTAAGTGAGGCTTCACAGGAATTTAACCTAGAATCCTGCCGCAAAATAAAGTACTCACAGATTCTCACTTTATCCCAATTTATCTCCCAACAAGGCTAAGAACCATATGTTACCATGCTTGAGAAAAGGTCAGCAAAAGCAGGGGTGATAATTTACCACCACTGCATGTGACCAACTCAGTAACTGTGATTGAATCATTACCATACCTCACCCCCCCCCCCCCTTTCCCCACCTGCTCTTTCACTATTGTTCTTCTGGATATACTCTCTATAATACTTAAGCCATATCTTAAATCACTATAAATTGACAAATTACATATTGTAATATAACAAATGATTGCCATCACAGTACTGTTATTTTATAAAAGGAATATTATCATTTATGTATATGATGTAACAGACAGGTGTCATTGTATGACCTGTACATAGATAAAATAAAAGTAAGTATGTTGCTAAATGAATTTAGATATGATATTCATAAAAATATATTAAGTAACGACCATGCAATGTCCTTTACTATAAAATTTCAGAGAAAAACTAAGATATTACCGAAGGGCAGCGTGTTCGGAATCTTCGATTTACTGTTCGTTATAGGTTTTTACTTTTATATTTAATTCACTGGCATATCAGACGTAAGTCGGTTCCGGATATTTTAAAGACTAGATCTACTATCCTGCGACATCGTCATGTAATGGAACAGTTAATTTCTATAAATTCAATTAAATCGCTGTTACTCTTTGCATTATTATAAATTGATTATTAACTACCTTCGTATATATAGAATATTATTGAAGTTTACTTTCTATATATTGAAGTATAACGCTCAATTTTTGAGTACACTTCATATTGGAAGAAGAAGAAAAAGGGTATTGGAGTCGGAGCAAAACGCTGTACAGGTTTTAGACTCGACAATTTTTTTTGAATAGTAAAAAAGAGAATTTAAACCGGTCCTAATTGAAACAGAACAGTGTGCTTTGAAAGTTCTCTGGTGTTCGTTTCTCTGATAATCTATCATTTAGTATGTGTACTGTATCTTTATTAATAAGCATGATTTAATTAAGACTGACCATCATAATGATCATGATATAGAATAGGTTTAGTTTTGGTTTAGCATACACGATATAGTAGTCAATAGCCCTCCTACAGGCACATTTCACACAGTTCCTATATCCCTTACGGTACTGCCTTTCATACTCCTAAGGTGAAAAATGACCCAACAACATCACTTGATTCAAAGGACATTTTCATCATTGTCCATATGTATTCAAATAGAAACATATATGGCCAATACGGAATATCGCATCTACAATAACGTCAACTGCATACATGCACTTTTTGTGATTGTTATGACGTCTTATGATTATGACAAAACCCGATAAGGGGTCAGGTTCTGGTGAACTCTGATGACGTTTCAGTCACCGAAACCGTTATTTCCCATAGCCAATCAATGACCTGACTAGGCACATGATAGTGATGCAAGATGTAACAAACACTGTTCAAGAACTATCTTGTGGGTCATGCACGCTGGGGATGTTAATTTCATTCCTAGGAATTTGCAGCCGATCCACTGATTGGCTGGAAATGAGAACTAACCAGAACATGACCCCTTAAGGGGTTTCACCAGATCTTCAGGAAAAATAGAGAAGCAGAATAAAGATATGGTTTCAATCAGATTGACTACACTTTACTCTTTAACCACAATGTTAATAAAGGTGTTACTAATAGGTCTCCACAAATACCTCCGCCCACCAAAACATTAGGTATGCAGGTTAGTGTGAGAGGATCTAGTGGATTAATGTAGTTCAGGAAGCATCTGTCAGCCAAATTTTTAGATTGAATTCCATCTTGGGGCATTAATATTTCACAAACAAATCTTGTCTATTTTACAACAATATTAAGAATCAATCCTTAGGACACTTTTCAAAGCAGATGGAATCTCATTTATTCAGAAGTGTTTTATTGATTCCATCTTCCTTAAACTTGTTGCTGATTTCATATATGTACATGTGGATATGAAATTAATCAGATTCTCAAATAGATAGATAGTTTCCAATAGCAAAGAATTAAATTTTAATTTATTTTTCTTTTCTGCCATCAGTTTGGAAATGTATGAAAATTGTAATAGTATTCATCATCCAAATTATTCAAAAGATTCACCAAACGGAGAATCATGATTCCTGAGTATTTGCAATTCTTATGTAATATTTGAATTATGAAACAGTGTAAATGTTTCTAAAAAGGTGTAGATATCTAGATAGCTCCCTCAAAATAATTCATTAAAATTGAAATGCATAATATGTAGCAAAACCCAAATCTTCACCTACAAGATTGTAGACAAAGGCAGTGATTTTGATTCTGTCATTGTAAAGACAGTCTAGGGCTTAGGTGAGATGTAGCTCAATCATTTTGCTGCTTGGCTTACGACCAGGAGGTCTTAGGTTCAAATCCCACGGATGTTATGTTGATGTACTGTCTTTCAGATGAAACAGTATGTCCAGTGTCATTGTAGACGAAGCATGTAAAATATCCCTCACTGCTTTGGGTGGGTACGTTGCAAGGATCTTAATTTTTGCACATTGCATCAGGCAGATGCCTCGTCATATACATGTAAGTACAGTGATCTTGGTTTGAAATAAGAATTAAACTAGACATGCTAGAGCATAGGAAATGATTTATGTAATTATTTTTATTTTCTAAACTTTTGTAATACCATTTTCAGACATGTAGCATATAAGATGTGAAGAGTGATAACATCTTGAGATGTCTAGTATCAGATGGGCTTTCAACTTCAGAGCATGGTCACCAAGCAGAGCTGAATGGTTGTATTGTAATCAATGTATTCAAGCAGAAGAAAGGGAGAGAATCCAGCGTTTCATATTCAAGAAAGATGCTAAAGCTGCTATTGTAAGAGTTATTGTTCATATTTTTATATAAACAAGGACAATACAAAATAAAATTATTGTATGTATAGATTCTCTTGCTATAGACTATTCTTACATGTACATGTATGTGTTTGTTTGTCAGTTGACTGATATCTCAGCCTTAGTGATTAGTTGAGAGAAAGGGATTCCAGCCAATCACTATAGCTGATCTATCCACTTATCGACCAAAAAAAAATCAGTAGGGACCCGAGCACCTATAATGGTTTGTTACTGAATTTGATATGATACTGTGATTTTAATGATCTCAGAGGATTTTATTACTGAACGAAAAAGAAATTTTTATTTTATTATGATACTGTTTTTATTGTTATACTGTTTCAAAAATGTATTTCTTAGTAGTTTATAAATTGAAATACAGATAACAATTCTTTTTTATTTTGTGCAACTAAATTTGCAAATTCATTGTTTGAAACTAATTTGGAAAATTTATTTTTCAACAAAGTCTTTCCTTAATTTTGATTTTATATCTAGTGAAAAATTTTAAGAAGCACTCCTGTGAATATTGCAAAAAAAAAAGTTCACAAATAAAAATTCACACTGATAGGTAGATTTGAATCTGATATTTTAGCTTAAATTTGAATGAAACTTATTTAAAATGATCTTGTAGTGGTCATCTTACCTTAAAAAAATATGATCAGGTCTATTCACGAAATGAATTCTTATATAGGCAGGTAGATTATTACTCAGAAAGGCTGTTGCAACATTAAACAATATTTGCAATGCAGAGATTCGTCTGGGTAGGACAGAAAAAGGAAAACCTGTTTTGCTGAATGAACTGCCAGAGGAGTTACAGAACCTTAGTTTCAATGTTTCCCACCAGGGGGAGTATGCTGTAGTCGCTGCTGAAAGAGGACTAGATGTTGGCATAGACATTATGCAGTATGAGGAAAGTGAGTAGTCTAGTTTGGGGACAACAGTGATTCCTATCTTTGTTTCTGATTGATTGATTATTGTGTTATGTCGCCCCAAAATTTTTTCACGTATATATTGATTGCATCTGCCTGATGCATTATATACAAATTTAGACCTTTGCAATGGGCCCGCCCGAAGCAGTGAGGGATCTTTTATAAGTCACGCCTACCTTGACACAGGACCTCTGTTTTTACTGTGTGATCCGAAAAACAGAACACTGGTGTGGCCAGGGCGGGAGTTGAACCTGGGACCTCTCGATCATGAACCGAGCACCTTATCCACTAGGCCATACCGGCTTTCTTTGTTTTTGAACAATATTTTTTTGCATAAAAGTGAGGTTTTTGCTGTGTATTGTTTATAGTAAAAATGTGAAAGTCACTGTGCCCAAACATGTAGCTACATGTAGCACCATGTCTTGCTTCTGATTTCCTGTGGGGTTAGAAAGATCTAAACAACCGATCATTGAAATGTAAGCTTTGCTTAAACATGACTATCAAGCAAGCAAATCTGAAAAAAAGTAGAAAGTAAAATCAAAGCAACTTTACTTGGCTTGTAGCCATTTAGATAAGATTTCTTTTTCAATGTAGATTCCAGGAATGAAGGTGCTTTATTTGCTTTGAGTTTTTGACTTATTAAAAAAAATGATTGTACAAATAATGAGAGTGCCTCATCCAATCTTGACCTTACTACTTAAGTTTCTGCCGTTTTCTTGGAAAGATATCTAACACCAACTAGACAAGGTCTTGTAAATGTTTACCTCATTTGCCTAATGGTCACTTGAGTTTAAATACAATTTATCTGAAGAGGTTAAATGAAGAAATTGAGGTCTATCATTTGGTAGTAGGACATAAGGTCAAAAGAAATGTTTGAAACTGGTAATACACTGATAGAAACTCGTCATCTAGTAAAGCAGCTGTATTTCGTGTTGGAGCTAATTGTAAACCCTGAGTATGATTATTTATATACCGGCACTATGTGAGAGAGTCTTGAATTATATGTATATGCCACTTCGCTCTCCATTATAGGGTCATCTGTTTCCAAGTTCTTCAACACAATGAAAAGACAATTTACAGAACAGGAATGGCAGAAAATTAAAGAAAAAGATTCCCTACAGGAACAACTTAAAACATTTTACAGATTTTGGGTAAAACTTATTGATTTATGTTTCACATATCTATTTTACATTTCCATTTTTACCTCATACAAACTTACATACTTTGTTTCTTGAGAAGATCTCTAGCTGTAATCAATTGCTACTTCCAATTTCGAAGCCAGTCTTCTAGAATAGATCTCAAAACCTAAACTTCCTGCATAACCTGTTCATATATGCTTGTTCTTTCAGTAAAAATAGAGTTTGAAACTCTTGATTACTTTCATTTTATTTTCTGAAATTTGTTTGTAATTATTTTTTTGTTTGCGATAATAATATTTCTGGACAAATCAAAGTTGTAGTGTTGCTGGTAAAGCTGAATACCTTATCACTCTTCCTTTTAGCATATACAAACACAATATAATACTTTACTGTATAAAACATAGCAGTAATGTCTCAAAGTTCAGAGAGCGACATGAATTCTAGGGGGTCACATGATGAAAACTGAGTCTTTTCGTTATACAGAGTTATTTCCCATATGAGCAGGTATCTGACGTCAAACCATTGTGACGTCAACCAGTTCTATGGCAACTGGTGTAAAATTACGGGAACTGATATAGAAATTGTATGACATCACAATGATTTGACATCAGATATCTGCTCAAATGGGAAATAACTCTGCATAACGAAAAGACCCAATAAGAGACACTGTTTATACAGAGAAATATACTGGTACTAAGAGGATACCAGCTAGAAGTTCCACCCATGTTAGAATTGATATTCTACATTTTTTATTTGATCATCAGTGTCTGAAGGAGAGCTACGTAAAAGCTTTGGGAATTGGGATAGGGTTTGAGGTAGGACGTCTTGATTTTGTGTTGAAATCTGACCTGAAACTAAATGCTGTAACCATGGATACCGTAGTAAACGTTGATGGATCCTCTGTGCAGGGGTGGACATTTGAAGAACAAGAGTTGGACAATCATTGTATATCAGTGGCCTGTCATACGTCAGATGTAGGTAGATAGTTTAGTTGAAAAAAGGCATTCTAGTAATTTTGATTTTTATGCCGCCAGATCAATAGATCGGGGACATATTGTTTTGTCCTATCTGTTTGTTGTCAACTTTAACCTTGGCTTTAACTTTTGATTCATGACGGATAGAGACTTCATATTTGACATGCATACTCAACTAATCCTTTCAAATGACACCAAGGTTGATGACCTCTTAACCTTGACAATGACCTTCAAGCTGAAAATAACTTTTTGGACTTAGAGCTGTAACTTTTGAACCATGAATGGTAGGAATAGAGACTTCATTATTGACATGTGTACTCAACTAATGAAGCCCTTTAAAATGACCCCAAGGTCAATGACCTTTTGACCTTGACAGTGACCTTCACGCTAAGAATAACTTTTTGGATTTTGGTGCTGCCGGGGGCATTAGTGTTTCACAAACACAGCTTGTTTAAGTAGAAGTTCAAATATGCTTCTAAAGTGGTGAGGATGAAATGAGCTGGATCAGACATGTCAAGAAGTGGTACAACTTTATTAGGTTATGTAATGGTGGTTTATGATTTTCAAGAAACAAAAAGCATTTCTTGTATGTCATGATGAGTGAAATGTAGTCATGTAGACTTAAAGGTCTCAAAATGGATAAAAAAGGCCAGGAACGGGGCATAAAGTAAAGCTATAGATATTATATGTATTACACAATTTCACAAAGCATTAATGCATCTTATTTTATAGTATGATTATCAAATTGTTACAATTAATATAGAAATGCATTCTTAATTTGGATTTGTTTTCTGATTTTTAATGCAGATCACAAACAAATATACTTAAAGAGGCATAACTCAGCAAATAAGTTGAAAAAGTAAAATATCTTCAATGAATTTGAATACCTTTTACAGATGTGTTATACATGTTCATTTTACTGAACTGTTTGTATTTTTGCCAGGATTTTACCAAACTAAAACCTGAGAGAAAATCTGAATTGTTCAAAATATTGACCTTTTCTGAAATGGTAGAGGGATTGAAACCCATCAGTAATGACATAAGCACAGCGTATTGGGATACATTTCATGTGAAACCGGAAACACCAACTGATATCAAAAGATGAATGGTTATGGATGGCCTGAATGAAAACTTTTGTCATTTGAAATTGGCATAGTAGATGCCTAATGCAAGCAGGCATTGCTCACCCTGAAAAGGTGATTCTACAAGAATACTCATGACATTGAATGGATTCGTCTAGGTCTTTTTCAAGCTAAATGATGTCTCTCTGTCCGTGAATGAAGTGGACACTCAGCCAATGGAAGTGTGGTACCAGGTCAGTGAATGAACTTGATACTCAGCCAGTGGCAGTGTGGTACCAGGTCTGTGAATGAACTTGATACTCAGCCAATGGAAGTGTGGTACCAGGTCTGGATTTTCTTGGAATCCAGAATCTGCTCATTATCAAGGATCCGCTTAAACTAAGATGGGTATATATGGAGTTCTGGCCATTTTTCAGAAATCTTAGTTTCAGTTTTGTAATGGATTTTATTCCATCACTGAAAGCCTGACAGACTAATGTTAAGGGAGATTAGAATTTATTTGATATATACCTTTGTGTCAACCTGTATTTTTCATTATGATTGCATATACAGGTACATGTACATTGTACTTGTGGATCAAGTGTATCATTTCAAAATCTATACAGAAAAAAATATGGTAGAGCCTTTCCCAGGTAGTGTGCAAATTTATTTGAAAAAAATATTCATACATTTATGAAAGTTAACACAAAAATGTTTTATGATATTCGCAGGATAAAATCTATGTTTGTATTGTATAATCTGTAATGAGCTAAATAAAAAAGTGTAAATTAATATGTACGTGGGGACTTTGATCAACACTGGAAATTAAAATTGGAACACTGATAATGTTCTCTTTGTTCATTTATACTTCCACTGTGTGGAATTATTTAAGACAATTTTGCACTATTGACCCCGTTCGTGAAATGACAAAATTTCTTACTCAAGGGCGTTGGAGTCATGTATGAACAGCATGCATTCAATTACAGTGAGACTCAACCGTTTCTATAATCACATGATACATGTGTAGTAAAGCAATTGTCATTGTTCTCTAATATTTGATGATTTGAATAAAGTATATACTAGTACCAGTGTGTGTATGTACATGTAGGTTTGAAGAAAACCCATGCTCATCCAAGCTCATGTGATATCCCATATATGGCCAGACAGAAATGAATTCTGTATAACTATAGCATCTTATTGTGACTTAATTGGGCACTTATGGCAGATGTTGCGAGACAAACAGGAGACACTTATGCCTATAAGACAACTGGCCTCACCTCTTTGTCAGCATAGCCCCAAACAGCAATGTGGTGTCCATCACTATGATCTTGTGTGGGTTTTTTTTGCCCCCAATTTTGTATCGATTTTAATGAAACTTTAAAGGAATGATTTGCTGATTATACCTTGTAAACTCTGCTTACTATTTTGACATCTTTAGGTACCGGTAAGTGATCCTAGTAGAATATATAAATATTGTATTAAAGTCAGTAAAGGAAAGACTTTTTACTGTAATGGTAACGGACATTTTTCAGTGAAATGGGGGATTCTAGAACCCAGTATTAACCATCCTCCTTTAGCAGGTACATTTACCTCTTTCGATTAGAACCCAAACTTCACATAGCTAAGATGCGATCTACGTGTATAATACCTTTCAGTGCAGGGATGTATCACTCGTCATTCAAGACGCCTACAATTAAATAAACCTGAAAAATGTATTAATGTAGATATTACCATCTAGGCTTTTTTTGAAAACTTTTAAATTATATACTTGTAATTCGATTTTGTCGAAACACTATAGCAATGGTCTGTGCATTGTACTTGTTAGACGACGTATTCTCCCTTTTTAAGTACCATAGTATCTATTCTGATAGATAGATTTTATTAGCATAGAATTTTATTGGAGTTACTTCCCATATGGTAATTTGTCTGCCATCTCTGAGGTCAAGAACTGAATATTTGTTCATAGATCAACCAAATTATGTAGGTAATTCTTCCAAGCTAAGAATAATTCCAGTGTTTTTGCAATGCTTATGGAAATTTTAATTCAATAGACAATGTTAAAAAAGTTTCTAAATAAGTATGAATATTAACAACTTTCTGAAAAAAATTAATGAAACTTGCTTGACCACAAACATGGCCGACAACGGGAGATAACTCAAACCAAGTTATTGCCAATGAAACCTATCTATAATCTACAACTGTAAAACGATCTGCAGATAATTTCCGCAGTATGTGTGTACACATTAGCAATAAAACTGATTGCATTGCCTATGACGAAGTGATAAAATTTTATGCTTATGAAACTATATCTGTTGAAAAAAGACGACTGAACTCTAACAACAATAAATTATATATGATAACATTAAATCTTACTGTTTTGAATACACATAATGAAGAAAGATAATCAAATTTAGAAAGAAGAGCAAAGGAGTCTAAATTGAGTTGGGTTGATCGTGTTTTACGTGGCTTTCATCAATTTTTCAGTTATATCGCGACATGGAAGCAGGAGGTAATCAACCTTTTAAACATAGTGGCGCAATCCATGTATCGAACCCGGATCGTCGGCGCCGCAAACCAAGCGCTTAACCACTACACCAAGCCTACCCATGAGTCTAACTTGAAAATAAATTTGTTACGTGAGACATTATTACGTATATTATAAGTTTCTTAAGAACCCATTTTTCAATATACATATACATATAAGTGCTAGGAATAATAATAATAACGGAGACTATAGGAAGTACTCTCTGTCTCTGACAATAATAAAGATGATGATGATGGTGATTTTAACAAATGCAAACAAAAAATTTCAGAATAACAAAAAGGTTTCCGATTCCCCTAATGATCACGGACAAAGCGATGTTTAGCACAAAAGGCGGCGGTTGACACTTTTAAAGGCTGACCGAAGGCGTAAAATATGTTTGCCGTCACAAATGAAGGAGTTACGTACTGACAGTTCCGAAGTCTCTCTTCTTTATACATCTGTAACAGGATCGGAGGGATTCACTGAGGCTCGAACTCAAGACGGTTAACTTTAAAAGCCAACGCTCTACCGACTAAGCTAAAGGGTTAACCCATTAGCTAGCGCTGGTATGAACGTGGTGCACTATATACATGTACACTACAGGTATATACAATGGTTGCAGTTCTTCATCTCACCTGAGACTATACTTAACTACTTAGTATGGTTGTTTTTAGTAGGGCGCCAATTTTGTAACGGGTGATATTCACTGGGGCTAGAACTGAACACCCTTGATTTTAAAAGCCAACGCTCTACCAGCTGAGCTGAAGGGTAAACCCAATAGTTAGCGCTTCTAGCAACGTGGTGTACTATATATATCCTCCAAAACGCACTAATGAAATAGCGACAAGATGCACGTCTAGTGTTAATGACGTATTTTGAAGTTTTATTATGATTATTTGTGCTTTTGATGTTTCATTTTAATTGTTTGTACATGTATGGATTTCCCCTGAATCCGCCTTGCTCAATGTGTATAATGACGACGTTATCGAAAATATCTGTCATGCGCAGAGAGTGAAAAAGGAGAATAGTATGATGACGTCATAAATAGCATCGCTATCGTCCGCGGCAACGGAAAGCGGAGTTCTAAAACTTACAGATATCATATATCAAAATGGGATGCGAGCAAAGCTCATGCGTAAAATTTGGGAAAGAGAAACGCCCAAAGTCAAATCGTGTTAGCCCTGGATTGCACCCCAGGCTTTCAGAAGAAAAAACATCAGAAGAGATACTAAGGCAATTAAAGGAAGAGGGTTTTCTCAGCTGCCCTACCATCAGAAAGGGGGGAGTTTCATTCACCGTCGGTGCCACGGGAAGTATCGCCCTCCCTCCCCGACGGCTGGAAAAACTGCAACAACGTCACCGGCCATCGGATGATTGCCAACAATATTCATCAGAAGAGAGGGGATTAATGGCGGAGATCATAAGAAATGACCAACTAAAACAGATAAGAGAGGGTCAGGAGAGTAGGAAGAAGACCGACTTGACTAAGCTTAAGTCAAAGAAAGAAAAGAAAACGACAAAGAAAGATAAAAAGAAGGTAAGACAACAATATCTTTTTGCATACATTTATGAATATAATGACTATTATCTCTAAACAAAATTATCTGTGATAGCGGTCGTAAATCATACGAAACCCTGTAATATTATGATATATGATTGGTATTATATAATATATAGCTGGACGGGTTTGTCAGTATATAATATTAACTTTGATCAAAATATGTATAATACGGTATGCTTAAAGTATTGTGGTTTCGAAGTGTAAGATGTTCCAGATTTTAGGAATGGGGAGGGGAATATATTATAGAGTATATAGGATAAACCGAGAGCATTTCCTAGAGTAGAGAAAAGAAATAAGGCAGGAAAATAAAATTACATGTACTACATTCAGAAATGTTTCAATCGTTTAAAAATTTATTTTGTTACCTAGGATGCACTGAAAAATGTGGGTTAAAGAAAATGGCGCATGGAAATAAGGAGATTGGACACCGAATCGACTGTATCTGCTGTCATACCAATCAATACCACTTCCACAACTACGTCGCCATTACCACAACAACAGGAAAAATTCGTTTTTACCAAGATCACCACCATAGCTGCGAAAATCACCATCACCACAATCACCATCACCACAATCACCACCGCAGTTTTATAACAGACTCGAAGAAATCATGAAGTACAAAGGAAGTGCATGAAATGACCTTTAAAACAGTAAAGATGTTCTAGTGGAAACTTGTCAAAACGTGTTGCATTTTACCAATATTACTGCTTATGTTCTTATAAAGTTGTGTTCCTTATTCTGATTCAAAATGACTGAAATTAAAAGTCCACGAATGACTTGGCATTGCCTTATTCTGTTTGCACTCTAATCTGGCCATATGCTTGGCACAGTGATATTTTCAAGTACCGAAACGTAAACAAAAAGGTCTCTGGTTCGAACTGAAAGTAGGCCATAGTAATACATGTCTCAAATTAAATATGTGTACTGTATATCATTGTTATTGTTCTCTATAGGATGCATTACACAGACTTGTGTTACCCATGTAATGGAACGATTAGAGCGATGCGAGTATTTTTTTTACGTTTCGAGGTCTAATGCTTTACGTGTCAAAGTCTAATGCGACACTACGACTCGGTTTCACCTGCCAAGGTCGAATGCGACACTACAACTCGGTTTTTACGTGTCAAGGTCTAAGGCGACACTACAACTCGGTTTTCACTGTCTCATCCGAAAGACGGGACACTGAAAAGTCGCTTACAGAGTTCTTACTTCGGACCTCTTTGCATCTTACATAACACGCTGCTACTTTAAAGATACTATTAATTAATTTAAAAAAAACTTACATAGTAGATAATGATGTGATATCTGATTCATTCACTATAAGGTCATAATTAGGTAAAAAAAATACTAGAACAAAAAAAAAGTGGTAACTGTATTTTACAAAGTTAATTTAGGATAAATATTTTAAGATATATAAAAATGAAATTATCAAAAGAAGATAAGTAATTTTTCCTTTGAACAGTTTTTTAAATTATTTAAAAAGACATTTCATAATACATGTATTAATTATTAATTCTTATTCTCTCCTTGTCCCTCTCTTTTTTTCAGAAAAATTTCATTCCATCGATGTAAGGAATTTGCCAAAATAAAAGTCCAACATAGCAGATATGTTGATCCACCAGGATGGATCTTTCTAGACTCTCATAATTTGTATGTCCTTTAGGGTCAAACTACTAAGTCACAACAATGACTTCTTGTAGATAAAGCTGACCCTGAATCTGTTGCTACATGTAATAATCATGTGAACTTTTTAATATTATGTGTCCATCTCTGTCACTAACTGAAATTGAAAATGTATAAAATTTCTGCTCTCATTTACATATACATTAAAATATAAAATACGATGAAATGAAATCTGATGAAAATTATGGGAAACAAAAAGATAAAAATAATGCTTTTATAATGAAATATATGACTTCACAATAACCATGACGTCAGATACCTGCACAAATGGGAAATAACTCTGTATTGCAAAAACACCAAATTAGGATATAAATTTGCAACTAATCTAAAATGTATTATCAAAATATTTAAAAAAAAAAATTACTTGATTTGAAGTAAATTGATTAACAAATATTCTTGAATTTGAAATAATACAGAGGGATGAAATGTCTGTAGATGAATATATTTGTTTTTAAGTTTATGATCCTTACAAGTTACTTGTACATGCATTAGTTAATACAGTAATTATTAAATTTTTGATGCATTGATTGTATGATGAATATACACACACTGTGTTTGTGTCCAATAGAATTTAAAAGATAACCATAATATATATTTATAATATCCTGCTCATAACCCAACACATACCCATACAATAATGCTGCAGCTACATGTACATGATGGCATTTACATTTCCCCATGGGACATTCACATGATAAACTCTGAATTACCCCATACATCTATTTGTGTACAATTTTATGAAAGAAATGAAATCAATCCCTCAACATGAAACCAATGGTAGGAATCGAACCTACTTTACTAATGTAATGCCCATATGCACATTGGTGTGTTAAAGAGGGATTGCTAGTTCTTAATTAAGAATGTCTGATATATTATAGATCTATGCATGTAATATTTTATTATAACCTGTTCATTCGTACTTTATTTATCTTTAGTTGAATATTCTGTTATAATATAGATAATGCCAACATGTATGGTTTATGTCAATAAAATCTTGAATCTTGATTAAACATTAATATTGTTCTCAATGGTAAACTGCATTGGAAAGTGATGATAAAAGCTAACTATCCCTCACTGTTGCCCTGTAACTACCCTTAACAATGCATCCCACCCCTACATGATACGCACAATAGATCTACATGTACATGTACATGATTCATGAACAATGTTTATTAATCTGTATTGTAGATATATATCTATTTATGTCTGGACTATTTATAAATGTTAAATAGTCAATTTTTACATCTTATTGATAGACCAATCGGTTCTACGAATTACCGAAAACACTGATATTTACCGAAAACATGGGACGAAGTATCAAAAACATGCATGTACAAATGTATGCACCGAAAACACATTTTGGTTGGCGCTACATGCATATACCTTTAGATCCCCAGATCAAAAAGAGCTGAAAGTCGTGTTTTGAAGAGTACAATCTTGCCTTAAACATGATAATTTTGAATGGAGACAGTACACAGCACGAAACTGCCCTGAACACTTGCAAAATGGACTGGATATTTTTTCTGTCCCTGCCATAACAAATTTTATCTATCATATAATGTTAACTTTCATTTCTTTTCTAACTTTTAACTTATATAGTAATGCAGTTGATTACATTTAATGTTGACAAGAGATCATCTGAGCTTGAACTGAGCCATACAGTGATGGCTTGTTACTGCAGGTGTTAATTATTATTGCCATTTGTAGCAAAAAGGAAAAAAATACAAGTTAAACACTGGTTAGAAAATGTTTATATATATCAACAGCATATCACAATGCATGTTTTCCGTACATACAAGCGTGTCTTCGGTACTTTGCCCCATGTTTTAGGTAACTGTCTGTGTTTTCGGTAATTCGTAGTACCCAGACCAATTAATATTGTGAATGATTTGATGATCATGTATATCGCATACATTATGTTTGTTTTTAGGTAGATAGATCTTTGTGTTACTTGATGTACATGCATATATTATTTGTCACGCAACAGTGGCTTTCGCCATTATTTTGGCTCTACGGCCGAGTCGGATATCTTTAAGCTTCCTTGGCCTTGCTAATACTATAATAACTAATAAGGAATATAATTATTGTACATAGATTATACATTTAAATATACTTTTCTACGTCATTACTACTTGATAATAAAAAAATACAGAATCTTGTTATCCTCTCTCTCTCCCTGCACACACACACAAACACACGTACACACACCTACAGTAACCTCTAAATCTTACGACTTTACGTTACTGCACTGACGGTACCCTGCACTGACATACCTGCACTTTGTATGATTTAACCCCGCATTGACGCTTGGATATTTACATTTATAACTCTTATTCATCTAAGTATGGTGAATCGCTGTACACGGCCACATCTACAGGTACTTCACTTTTACCAGACGGCTTAGATTGTTTGTTCATGTAGTTCGCCCCGTACTGCAGTGATATAGCCATTTTCTGAGGTATTATAGTAGTGCACTGCTACATCTTAGCACCAGCCTAAGCACCATGAAGAGCGCATGCGCGTAGCTTACTTTCGAATTTGAATAATAATATAAACAACACGTTCTCAGGATTCAGTTGGTAAAATGTTTTATTATTTCTTATAAATTCTTTTGACGAATCACAGCTTATTTCCCTATGGCCAACTATTTAAGGTATCAGTAATATTTGTCCCCAAGACAACTCGTCACAAGATAACTTGTACAGTGCAGTACTGTACTGTCAAACACCAGTGGCGGATCCATGATTTCCGAAAGCTTGGACCGCGTGTGAAAGTCAAGAATTACCCATAACACTCGGCCATTTTGGGTGCCAAATCTGGAGTTTTATTCATTGTTTGAGTGTTTCAACCTTATTATCAACCTGCCTTGTACATTTGTGGCTAAAAAGGGAGAGGGGGCAGGCCACATGGATCCGCCACCAAGTACCCTACTTATATCTGGTGGACACTACTAGAACTAGCAACATGCATATATCTGTACTATGTGACTACAAAATACATACAGTACTGTGGCAGATCCAGGATTTTTTGAAAATGGGGGCACATTTGTATTATCCAACCTACTCCCCCCCCCCCCCCCCCCCCTAAATCTGAACAGTCAGAACAGACCTTCCCATCATGTCCAGTGCACATTGCAACTACATTTGCAAATCATCCAAACATAACATGACTGTTGCAGTTGCCATACAGTGTTACTGGCGCCATGCATATACATGTATCTGTACTATATATGGCTAGCAAAATACAAATATCTGTATTACATCACTAGTACCATCCATACCGGTATATCTGTATACTACATGACTAGCACCATACAATATATGTCCTATACATGTGACAAGCAACATGCATATATCTGTACTACAGGACTATATAGCAACATACATATATCTGTACTACATGACATTAGAACCATACATTTATCTCTACTTAAGTACTACATGCCTAGCACCATACATATATCTGTACTACATGACTATCACCATACAATATATGTCCTATGGGACTAGCACCATACATATATCAGCACTATACATTAATCTGTACTTCAGGACTAGTGCAATACATTATATCTGTCTAAAGAACTAGCACCTTACCTATTTTATGTACTACATGACTAGCACCATACATACCCACGGTATATATACAGGACTAGCACCATACACATATCTACTACACAGCAAGCAGACTGGGATGATGCCACAATTATGGGTTTTTTCACTTTAATGGAAGAAAAAGAAGCACCATACATATACATGTAATAAATAACTAGCACCATGCATACATATATCAGTACTACATGACTAGCACCATACATATAGCTGTACTACAGGACTAGAACCATACATATATATGCACTACATGACTAGTACCATACATATATCTGTACTTCATGACAAGTATAGACCCATACATATATGTGTGCTACAGGACAAGCACCATGCACATACATATTCTAAATGATCGAGTAGCACCATGCATATAGATGTGTTGCTTGACTAGCACCATACATATATATGTACTACATGACTAGCTCCATACATTTATCTGTACTACAGCATGAGCACTTGCATCATACATATACATGTTCTACATGACTAGTGCCATACATATACATGTGTTGCATGACTAGCACCATACATACATCTGTGCTACATGACTAACACCATACACCTACATTCACTGCATAACTAGCACCATACATATAAATGTCCAACATGACTACTAGCATGCATATATCTGTCCTGCAGGACTAGTACATGTGACATGCTTATACATCTCCTACAGGACTAGTGCCATACAATATATGTACTACATGACTAACACCACATTTTTTTACACTTAAGGACAAGTGCAATACAGATATGTGTGCTAAAGGATAAGCATTATACATATAACTTTCCCACACGGCTTTAACCATACATATATCTGTACTACAGGACTAGCACCATACATATATCTGTACTTCACGACAAACACCATACATATATTTGCACTATATGCCTACCATCATTCATATATCTGTACTACATGAGTAATGCCCTACGTATGCATGCACTACATAACCAGCGCCATACATATATATGTTTACGTTTACATGACTATAGTGCCATACACATAGCTGTACTACAAGACCAGAACCATACATATATCTGTACTACAAGACCAGAACCATACATACTGGTATATCTGTACTACAGGATTAGCACCATACATATCCAAGTACTACATAGCTACACCATACATATATCTGTACTACATGTAGTACTTCAGGACTAGAACCATACATATATCTGTACTACATGACTAGAACTATACATATATCTGTACTACAGAACTAGCATCATGCCCATACATGTTCTAAATGGCTAGCACCATGCATATACATGTTTTACAGGACTAGCACCATACATATACAACATGTATCTGTACTAGATGACTAGCACCATACATATACATGTTTTACAGGACTAGCACCATACATATACATGTTCTACAAGAATATATATCTATATACTACATAACAGACAGACTACAGGACTAGTGCAATACACTAGCACCATTCATATATCTGTCCTACAAGACTAGAGCCATACATATATCTTTAATACAGGACTAGCACCATACATATACATGTACACACAAATGTACTACATAACCACACCATGCATATATCTGTACTACATGACAAACACCATACATATATCTGTACTACATGACAAACACCATACATATATCTGTACTACATGACAAACACCATACATATATCTGTACTACATGACAAACACCATACATATATCTGTACTACATCAGTAATGCCATACATATGCATGCACTACATGACTAGCACCATACATACCCGGTACATATGTTCTACATGACTAGCACCATACATATAGCTGTACTGCAGGACTAGATCTATGCATATATATGTACAACATGACTAGAACCATACATATATATGTAATACAGGACTAACACCATGCACATACATGTTTTAAATGGCTAGCACCAAGCATATACATGTGTTGCTTGACTAGCACCATACATATATATGTTTTACATGACTAGCACCATACATATATCTGTACTACAGAACTAGAACCATACATAAATCTGTATTACAGGACTAGAACCATACATATATCTGTGCTATATGACTAGCACCATACATATATTTGTACTATAGGACTGGCACCATACATATATCTGTCCTACAGTACTAGCACCATACATATATATCTGTCCTACAGGACCAGCACTTTACAAATTTTCTGTCCTACAGGGCTATCACCATGCATATATTAAGCAAACCAAAGGGACAGGACAGTTACATTTGGTAATCTCAAATACTTCACTTAAAGTGCTAGCTGTTTTTAAAAATGCATTTTTCTGTAAGTTTCCTTGAAGATGAAAGTAATAATTAACTGTTGTCTTTTATCTTTTCAGGTTGGATCGTATGTGACAGTTGTGAATATTTTTGGATTTACATAAAGTGCTTTCCAGGCAGAATTTCTAAAAGATCTCTGTTTCTATGTGAAATAAATTTCTGTAAATTTAAAATAAAAACTTTCCTATTGGATTTGTTTGTGTTGTGTACAGTTACTAAACTTGCCTCATTCTTTCTGGATGGCCACATAAAATGTGAGCTCATGCTATACCACGATTGTCTGTCTGACTCTCACCTATCTTGTCTTTGCAACTCCTCCTAAACCTGTGAGATGAGACTTGGCATATTATGAAAGAACACCATATAAAGATGTGCACATTGGAAGGGCAATGCTGTACCAATAAATTACAAGAGTCATGCATATGGCCATTGGACTTAGATTTTTTTAAGATACCTTGTCTTCACAACTCATCCTCCTAAAGCTTTTGGGGGGATTCTGTGTACAATTAAGAAAGAACGCTACACCCTGTTAAATGTGTATATTGAAAGGAGAATGCTGTCGAAAAAACATTACAAGAGTTTTGGCTTTTCGACTTTAAGTTTCTTAGATTTTTCTATGCAAAATATCTCGGCTTCATAACTCCTCTTAACCCTTTAGATATGACTTTGATGAAACTTTGAATAAAGAATTAAAGAACACATACCATATGAAGATGTGCATATTAGAAGGGGAATGCTCACTGTCCAATAACAATTTACAGAAGTCATGACCTTTGGAATCAACCTTTTCTTTGAAAGATATCTCAAGCTTGTCTATGCAAGTCCTCCTTTAACCCTCTGGGGGATTTTGATGAAACGTGGGACAGAGAAAGAACACTCTTTAAATGAAGACTAATGCATAATGGAAGGGAAATGCTTTCCAATACAATTTACAGAGTTTTGACCTTTTGGCTTTAAGATTTTATGATGCAAAATACTATGCTTTCACAACTCCTTCTAAACCCTTTTTGTTTGTTGGGATCCAATATTTGTGGTTATCAGCAAAGTGCTTAATGTCTTGATGTCGAGTGGATCTGGGTTCAGCGCCACCACAGAAATTAGATTATCTTGCAATATTATCTTCCTTGAATTTTCATTTCATATACAAGGTTTTCAATTCAAGAGAGAGTGCATGGTTTAATTATCTTTAACATTTAGATTGATTAAAGTCATCCTTGATGCAGTTTGTCAGGGTTCTGACAAATTCAAAGTTTAATTTAGGTAGGATGAGCCTACTTGTATCTGCTACAGGATATGTCTTCCATATAAATATCAGTACTACAGTCCGATTAGCACTGGAACATATGTCTGCAAGGGAAGTGTAGGACTAGCACCATATGTATGTTTGTAAGCCATTTGAATTGCCTCATTGGTTAGCTTCCTTGGAAAATGGTCTAGTGTACTTAAATTGGCTTCAGACCCACGTATCAAGAACTGCATGTCATTTTACGTTACAATTTGCCTTCTGGTAGAGGCATTGATAAATATTTTGTCCGTGTGACCAGGTCTGATGATGGTCTTTGTAATATCCTATCAGCTTCAGTGGAATCATTAAATTAAGACTTGACGGACAGAGCTTCCATATGTTTGGGTTAAAAAATTATTAAACTAAGGTAGAAGCTAACCCTATCTCATCCATACATTTATAATATAGAACTAGCACATACATATATCTGTGCTACAGGATTAGAGCCATTTGTCCTACAGGTCTAGCACCATACATGTATATGTGCTACATGACTTAAGCATTCTGCCTATATCTGTACTACAGAATTAGCACCGTACATATATCTGTACTATGGGACTGGCACCATACATATATCTCTGCTACAGGATTAGCACCATGCATTTATATGTGCTACTAATGCCATTCATAGATCGCTTTTATTGGACTAGCACTATACAATTAATCTGTACTACGGGACTACAATCATACATATATCTGTAACACAGGGTTAGCACCATGCATATATCTTTACTACAAGACTAACACCATGCCTATATCTTTACTACAAGACTAGCACCTTCCATATATCCGTACTACGGTACTGTGATCACCATCCATATATCTATACTACATAACTAGCACCATACATATATCCTCGAACCCCCGAACTGCGACCATCATACATATATCTGTACTGCAGGATTAGCATCATACATATATCCGTACTACAGGACTAGCCCCATGCCCAATTTGGCACAACAGAACTAGCACTGTACATATATCTGTAGTACTACTGGACTGGCACCATACATATATCTGTACTACAAGACTAGCACCATACATTTATCTGTACTACGGAACCAGCACCATATACATCTATCTGTACTACAAGACTGGCACCATACATCTATCTGTACTACGGGACTGGCACCATACATATATTTGTATAACAGGACTAGCACCATGCATATATCTGTACTATAAGACTAGCACCATACAAATATCTGTACTACGGAACTAGCACCATGCATATATCTGTATCACAGGACTAGCACCGTACATATATCTGTACTATGGGACTGTCACCATACATATATATGTACTACAGAACTGGCTCCATGCCTATCTGTACTACAGGACTAGCACCATACATAAATATGTCCTACAGGACTAGCACCATACATAAATATGTCCTACAGGACTAGCACCATACATAAATATGTCCTACAGGACTAGCACCATTCAAAACTTACATTTATAGGACTAGCACTATGTCTATATCTGTACTACAGGACTAGCACCATACAAATATCTGTATAACAGGACTATAGCACCATACATATATCTGTAATACATGACAAGCACCATACATATATCTGTTATACAGGACTGACACCATATATGTATCTGTACTATAAGGCTAGCACCATACATATATATGTACTACGGGACTGGCATCATACATAAATATGCCCTACAGAACTAATACCATTCATAGACTACTTTTATAGGACTAGCACCATGCCTTTATCTGTACTACAGGACTACACCATACATATAGCTTTACTAAAGGACTAGCACCATGCCTATATCTATACTACAGGACTAGCACCATACATATATCTGTAATACAGGACTAGCACCATAGCTATATCTGTTATACAGGACTGGCACAATACATGTATCTGTACTATAGGACTAGCACCATACATATATATGTACTACTGGACTAGCACCTTGCTTTTATCTGTACTACAGGACTAGCACCATACAAATATCTGTACTACGGGACTGGCACCATACATATATCTCTAATACAGGACTAGCACCATACATATATTTGTAATACAGGACCAGCACCATACATATATCTGAACTAAAGGACTAGCACCATACATATATCTGTACTATAAGACTAGCACCATACATATTTATGAACTAAAGGACTAGCACCATACATATATCTGTACTATAAGACTGGCACCATACATATATCTGTACTACGGGACTGGCACCATGCATATATCTGTATCACAAGACCAGCACCGTACATATTTCTGATTGATTGATTGATTGTTGTTTTACGTCACACCACGAATATTTCACGTGTTTGGTGACGGCATCTGCCTGATGCGGGGCATACGAATTTTGACCTTTGCAACGGACCCACCCGAAGCAGTGAGGGATCTTTAACGTGCCATGTATACCACGACACGGGGCACGGTTTTTACTGTCTCATCCGAAAGACATCACACCGGCATGACCAGAGCGGGAATCGAACCCCGGCCTTCCGATCAAGAGTCCGACGCGATACCACTAGGCCACGCCGGCTTACATATTTCTGTACTATGGGAGTGTCACCATACATATATCTATACTACATAACTAGCACCATACATATATATGTACTACAGGACTGGCACCATACATAAATATGTCATACAGGACTAATGCCACTCATAGATTACTCTTATAGGACTAGCACCATACATATATATGTACTATAGGACTAGCACTATGCCTATCTGTACTACAGGACTAGCATCATATATATATCTTTACTACAGGACTAGCACCATACCTATATCTTTACTAAAGGACTAGCACCATGCCTATATCTATACTACAGGACTAGCACCATACAAATATCTGTACTATGGGACTGGCACCATACATATATCTGTAATACAGGACAAGCACCATAGCTATATCTGTTATACAGGACTGGCACCATATATGTATCTGTACTATAGGACTAGCACCATACATATATATGTACTACTGGACTAGCACCTTGCCTTTATCTGTACTACATAACTAGCACCATACAAATATCTGTACTACGGGACTGGCACCATACATATATCTCTAATACAGGACTAGCACCATACATATATTTGTAATACAGGACCAGCACCATACATATATCTGAACTAAAGGACTAGCACCATACATATATCTGTACTATAAGACTAGCACCATACAAATAGTTGTACTACGGGACTGGCACTATGCCTATATCTGTACTACGGGACTAGCACTATACATATATCTGTACTATAAGACTAGCACCATACATATATATGTACTACAGAACTGTCAACATACATAAATATGTCCTACAGAACTAATACCATACCATTCATGGATTACTTTTATAGGACTAGCACCATACATATATATGTACTACAGGACTAGCACCATGCCTACATCTGTACTACAGGACTAGCACCATACATAAATCTTTACTACAGGACTAGCACCATGCCTATGTCTGTACTACAGGACTAGCACCATACAATTATCTATATTACGGGACTGGCACCATACATATATCTGAACTACAGGACTGACACCATACATATATCTGTAATATAGGACTAGCACCATACATATATCTGTACTATAAGACTAGCACCATACAAACATCTGTACTACGGGACTGGCACCATGCCTATATCTGTACCACAGGACTAGCACCATACATATATCTGTACTATAAGACTAGCACCATACATATATCTGTACTATAAGACTAGCACCATACATATATCTGTACTATAAGACTAGCACCATACATATATCTTTACTACAGGACTAGCACCATGCCTATATATGTACTACAGGACTAACACCATACAAGTATCTGTACTACGGGACTGACATGAAGGACGACAAGGAGGCGAGAATAGCTTTATTAATGACTACACGAAGTTTTCGACATCGAACAGGCGAATCTCTTGTTCTCGTTTTCAGGACTAGCACCATACATGTATATATACTAGATCTATAGGACTAATGGCATACCCATACCTGCACTATTGGACTAGCGATATACATACATGTGCACTTCGTGACTAACGCCATACAAATTCCCTTACCATAAGACTAGCACCATACATATATCACTTTTATAGGACTAGCACCATGCACATTGTTCCATGGGACTGTCAACATACATTTTTGTACTATCGAACCAGCATCATACATACATGTACATTTCTTCTATAAGAGTAGCACCATACATATATTTGTACTATTAGACTCGTACCATACATACGTTTGTCCATAAGACTAGTACCGTACATACATCTTTGCTATAAGAGTGGTTGATTATTGATTGATTCATTATTGTTTAACGTCACGCTACCATTATTTCACATATATGGTGACGGCACCTGCCTGATACATTGCATCGAAATTTCTGCCTATACAACGGACCTACACGAAGCAGGGAGGGATCTTTTACGTGCCACGCCTACCGTGACACTGGACCTCGGTTTTAACTGTCTCATCCGAACGACAAAACACAGATGTGCCCAAGGCGGGAATCGAACCCCGGATCTTTCGGTCTCAATCTGAGCACCTCATCCACTAGACCACACTGGCTTTGCTACATGAGTAGCATCATACATATATTTATACTATAGAAGCAGAACTTTACTTATATCTGCGCTACACCATTAGGTCCACACATGGGTAGACTTATTATTGAAGAGGATATGACTATTTGGGCTAAATTCCACAGAAAAGAACTTGACTTGTGTGGTGGGGTTGGGCCATTAAAACATTTTTAGAACTCGTAAACACAGGAGTTGCAAGAGGTTATCTGTAGGTGTAGCTGTAGGTATAGTTTCATTCATCTTCCGGGTGCTTCAGATGGAGGAGAATTTCAATTACAGTTTTGATTTATGTATAAATACACATTATCAACCCAGCGAGACTCGAACCTGTACCGTCTAGAGGTGAGAGACTAAATGCGTTTAAGCGCGATGCTGTTTACCATTCGGTCACGTAAGCCCTATAGAAACATACATTTCTACGGAAGTATGGAAGGGACATGTGGAAAAAAAATTACCGCGTACGTACGACTTACTAAGTCGTGCGCACGACCTACTAAGTATTGAACACGAGATAGTTATGTCGTTCGCACGACACAAGAAGTCGTGCGCACGGGATAATTATATCGTTCGCAAGACATAAAAACTGGCTGGTGCGCACGACTTATAATGCAGTGCATAAACAAGAGAGAGAGAGAGAGAGAGAGAGAGAGATAGAGAAATATGACAGACTTATAACCTGATAATTAACTCGACTTCTCCTGATTTTTCTACTCCACGAATATTCCAGTCTTCACATTGTCATCTAAGCTCAAAATGCGTCATAATCGGTTCTTCTTGATACTCCAACACTCTTAAAGGGGTGGGGGTTAGGAATGAATGCATGCAAACTTCAGATATACTTCATTCATTTGCCTGCTGGTTCTTTTATACTTGTTTAACTTGTCCAAGGTTTGCCATTTACCAGTACGGTATTGATATATTAACGGCAAAGATGCCCGAACCAATTACCTTACTTGTTTGAAATAAAGCCGATTCATGCCAGTTGTTTGAAGCAAAGGTGATTTTAGCCCGATGTTCGATGTATATTTCAGGTATATGCTCGGTGTTTGAAATAGAAATGCTTTACCTATCCAATGTTTGAAGTATAGGTGCATTTTATTTTCCCCAATGCTTCAATTATTCTCCTTTCATCTGGCTGGTGCTCGAGATCAATGGTATATATATATATATATATATATATATATATATATATATATATATATATATATATATATATAAATATATATATATATATATATATATATATATATATATTAATGGGGCGAAGGGACGCTATGACAGCCTTTATCTAGAATATTTCAGAGGGGATAAAGTCCTGATCCTCGTCCTCTCTGCCTGTTAGTCGGGACTCCAACAGAGCAGAGACAGCTTTCAAATAGGCAAAGCATGGTTTCTTCATGTTGATGTCACGAAAATATTTTTATACCTTTATTTCATAATGATATTTAGGTCCTATTTTTATGACCTCTCAACTTGAACAGCCAATTGATCCTTGTTCTCTATATGGAGGAATATTTATAAATGTTTAAATGTTTGCTTTTTTGATAGTACTGCTTTTATGGATAGTGGGAGGGTGGAACTCGTAAACTGGTTAACCACACCAATTAAGCGACACCTGTAACATCAATTGAGTGTCCCAAAATGGTACCACAACTGCAATATAAACGAATGTTTCTGTAATGTCTTTTTGTATGCTCATTCTTTTATTATTTCCATGTCAGTAGCAACTTATTTAATTGTGTCAGATGTCATCTTTCTTCTCTTTCATAGCCTTATATTTCATTAAAATAACACCTTTGTGTGTGCGAGATTTTTTTTATTGATCTGTTTTAATTAAACTTCCGGATATCTGACAGATTATGATATATGCATTCAAATTCATTGTATGAAGAAATAACATTCCATAACAAATTAACATGGTTTAATGGCAATAAGATAAAAGTCTTTACAAGATTCATCTAAATAATTAAATAATTTGTAGCTGAAAATAATGCTTTTCGATGATTCAAAATGAAAGAATACATGAAAGGCCATCAGAAGTGTATGACAATGCTATTATGTAGTTTGGAACTACCAGAAACTCATGACGACCACAAAAAGAACAAATATTGGATCTCAACAAATAAAAAGGGTTTAGGGGGAGTTGTGAAGGCATAATATTTTGCACAGAAAAATTTTAGTCCAAATCTCATAACTCTGTAAATTGTTTTGGAAAGTATTCCCCTTCCAGTATGCAAGTCTTCATATGGTGTTCTTTCTTTGTATCATGTTTCATCAACACCCTCTAAAGGATTTAGGAGGACTTGCAAAGACAAGTTATCTTGCATAGAAAAATTCAAGTCCAAAAGTCATAACTACTGTAAAATGTTTTGAACTGCATTCCTCTTCTAATATGCACATCTTCATATATTATTTTTTCTTTATACCATGTTTCATCTAAAGGGTTGAAGAGGAGTTATGAAGACCAGATCTGAATAACTTTAAGTCGAAGAGTCATATGTAATGTTTTGGACAGCATTCTCCTTCCAATATGCACATTTTAATAGGGTGTTCTTTCTTTGTACCTAGTTTCATCAATATCCCCCAAAAGCTTTTAGAGGTTGAGTTGTGAAGACAAGGTATCTTAAGAAAATCTTAGTCCAAGGGCCATAAATCCTGTAATTTATTGGTACAGCATTCCCCTTCCAATATGCACATCTTTATATGGTGTTCTTTCATTGTACAAAGTCTCATCTAAATCCCCCACAGGTTTAGGAAGAGTTGCAAAGACAAGATAGGTGGGACAGACAGACAACAGTGGTATAGCATAAGCCAACATTTTATGTGGCCGTACAAAAAGAATGAGGCAAGTTTAGTAGCTGTACACAACACCAACAAATCCAATAGGAAAGTTTTTGAAAAATTGCAGAAACAGAGATCTTATAGAAGTTTTGCCTGGAAAGTCCTTTTAGTGAATACAAAAATATTAAAAACTGTAACATCCAATCCGATCTGAAAAGATAAAAGACAACAGTTGTTATTTTCATCTTCAAGGAAAATTACGGAAGTTTGAAAATGCATTTAAACAGCTAGCACATTAAGTGAAGTATTTGAGATTATATGTATGTGTATGTATAAACTGGTATATAAATATATAATGCATGTAGCTGATTTTTAATTAGCTTACATTTCTTTTCTTGTGCTAAGTAAATAGCAAAACTAATGGTATTATTGTTATTTACAGTGTATATTATGCAAGTCACTGATCTAAAATGTGTGTGTGTGTTTGTGTGTGTATGTGTGTATGTATTGACACTTAATACACTAGGAAATCCTGACTGACAATTTACTCAAGAAACAAGCTGTACATAACATGTAGATGAAGAGATCTAGTCCAAGTATCGGGAAACAATTGTAAACTTCTTTCTAAACTTTAGAGTTAACCTTGAAATTTAACATTTGTAATATGTAATACCCGATACTGTTGTATAATGCAAATGAGAATATCCTAGTACTTCACACTTAAAGTTAAAGTCCAAGAACTTTTGACTTAATGATAAATTGTTTCCTGATGCTGAGACCTGATCCATCAATCATGACTGCTGAATGTAATTATAAAACATTACCTATACTATCATATCAATCTTAAAACACACATAAAAACGCTAAATACAAATGTTGAAGTATATTTTCACCTACCCTGGTTGTTTATTACAGTTTCTAGTACATAAAGTCAATGCTGCATAGAGCTAGTCCTATAGTACAGATATATATATGGTGCTAGTCCTATAGTACAGATATATGTATGGTTCCAGTCCTATAGTACAGATTTATGTATGGTTCCAGTCCTGTAGTACAGATGTATGTATGGTGCTAGTTCTATAGTACAGATGTATGTATGGTGCTAGTTCTATAGTACAGATGTATGTATTGTGCTAGTTCTATAGTACAGATATATGTATGGTGCTAGTCCTATAGTACAGATATATGTATGGTGCTAGTCCTATAGTACAGATATATGTATGGTGCTAGTCTTATACATGTAGTACAGATATATTTATGGTGCTAGTCTTATAGTACAGATATATGTATGGTTCCAGTCCTGTAGTACAGATTTATGTATGGTGCTAGTTCTATAGTACAGATATATGTATAGTGCTAGTCCTATAGTACAGATATCTGTATGGTTTCTAGTCCTGTAGTACAGATATATGTATGTCCTGTGTGTTACTAATCCTGTAGTAAAGATAGATGTATGGTTCTAGTATTACAGTACAGATATATGTATGATGCTAGTCATTTAGAACATGTATGTACATGGTTCTAGTTATGCAACACATGTATATGTATAATGAAAGTGCTGTAGTACAGATAAATGTATGGAGCTAGTCATGTACATTTATATGTATGGTGCTAGTGCTGTAGTACAGATATATGTATGGTGCTATTCCTGTAGTACAGATATATGTATGGTTCTAGTAATGTGGTACAGATATTTGTATTGCACTTGTGTGTATACTGTTGAACTGAATCTTATTCCAGTTCTTCTTTTTTGTAAAACCTGAAAGGTATAAAAGTTACACCAAATAAATTAATATATTGATAAATTTGTGGAATAGAATTAGACTGGAAATTGGAAATTCAAGTGATGAACTTTAGTACAGATATGAGAAAATAGCACCCACTGTTATATGTTGTATATTATACATGTAATTCCCATCTTCTTTCTTTGCACTGTTAACAAAATAAGAAACATGTTTATTTACAGATTTTATCTTTAATGAATTTACATTCAATACTTACTTGCATAGGCCATACTTGTTCGATTATGTTTTACGATCTGAAAATACAACATTTGTTATTTAATTTTATAACATAATGCTTCAATTACACAAAAGAAATTACTTATAAAATTTAATATTTCACTTTGTATCTCTATTAGTTATGTCAAGAAAGATGAAAACATAAATTGTGGTTGCCAGCATGGATACTAGTTGTGCCAGTATCCTAAATAATACTGGATTTATACCATCACCAGTATTCTCCAGTTCTATTGTATACAGAAATCTTGAATTTTAGGAAAATGGACTCTCAGATTTAGAAAAATTGTCCCTCACTATTTTCTGCAAACAAATCATTAAATTGTAGAGAAGACAGGTATAATTCATGAAAATGATAATAATGATATATGTACAAAAATGATGTGTTAGCAATGAAGTTAATTTATATCTATAATGATAGTTTGTAGTCTGCATGTAATGTAGTCCATGTATATAGATACATATTCCTGTACAATATGTATATGTATGGTGCTAGTCCTGTAGATCAGGTATATGTATGGTGCTAGTCCTGTAGTACAGATATATGTATGGTGCTAATCATGTAGAACATATATATGTATGGCCCTGTTTATGTAGGGCATGTATAGGTATGGCATTACTCATGTAGTACAGATATATGTATGGTATTTGTCATGTAGTACAGATATATGCATGGTGTAGTTATGTATGGTGCTAGTCCTGTATTACAGATATATGTATGGTACTAGTCCTTTAACACAGACATGTGTAGTGCACTAGTCCTATAGTCTGTATGTAATGTAGTATATAGATATATATTCTTGTAGAACATGTATATGTATGGTGCTAGTCCTGTAGAACACGTATGGTGCTAGTCCTGTATTACAGATTTATGTATGGCTCTAGTCCTGTAGGACAGATATATGTATGGTGCTAGTCCTTTAGCACAGACATGTATATTGCACTAGTCGTATAGTCTGTATGTAATATAGTATATAGATATATATTCTTGTAGAACATGTATATCTATGGTGCTAGTCCTGTAAAACATGCATATATATGGTGCTAGTCCTGTAGTACAGCTATATGTATGATGCTAGTCATGTAGAACATTAGATTTATATGAATGGCACTGGTTATGTAGTGCATCCATATGTAGTGCATTACTCATGTAGTACAGATATATGTATGATGCTAGGCATGTAGTGCAGATATATGTATGGTGTTTGTCATGTAGAACAGATATATATTTATATATGGTTCTAGTCCTGTAGTACAGATATATGTATGGTTCCAGCCCTGTAGGATAGATATATGTATGGTGCTAGTCCTTTAGCACAGATATCTGTATTGCACTTGTCCTTAAGTGTAAAAAAATGTCGTGCTAGTCATGACGCTAGTCATGTAGTACATATACATGTATTGTATGGCACTAGTCCTGTATGAGATGTATAAGTATGTAACATGTACTGGTCCTACAGGACAGATATATGTACTAGTATGCTAATAGTCATATAGGACATTTATATGTATAGTGCTAGTTATGCAGTGAATGTATGTGTTTGGTGCTAGTCATGTAGCACAGCTATATGTATGGTGCTAGTCTTGTAAGACAGATATATGTATGGTGCTAGCCAAGCAACACATGTATATGTATGGTGCTAGTCCTGTAGAACATGTATATATATGATGCAAGTACTCGTGCTGTAGTACAGATAAATGTATGGAGCTAGTCATGTAGTACATATATATGTATGGTGCTAGTCAACCAACATATCTATATGCATGGTGCTAGTCATTTAGAATATGTATGTGCATGGTGCTAGTCCTGTAGCAAAGATATATGTATGGCTCTAGTCCTGTAGGACAGATATATGTATGGTGCTAGTCCTTTAGCACAGACATGTGTATTGCACTAGTCCTGTAGTCTGTCTGAAATGTAGTATATAGATATATATTCTTGTATAACATGTATATGTATACTGCTAGTCCTGTAGAACATGTATATGTATGGTGCTAATCCTCTAGTAAAGATATATGTATGGTGCTAGTCCTGTATTACAGATATATGTATGGTGCTAGTCATGTAGAACATATATATGTATGGTGCTAGTCAAGCAACACATGTATATGCTTGGTGCTAGCTATTTAAAACATGCATGGTGTTAGTCCTGTATTACATATATATGTATGGTTCTAGTCATGTTGTACATATATATGCATAGATCTAGTCCTGTAGTATAGCTATATGTATGGTGCTAGTCATGTAGAACATATGTATGTATGGTGCTAGTCATATAGTGCATGCATATGTATGGCATTACTGATGTAGTACAGATATATGTATGGTGTTTGTCTTGTAGTACAGATATATGTATGGTGTTTGTCATGTAGTACAGATATATGTATGATTGATTGATTGATTTTTGTTTAACGTCACACCACGAATATTTCACGTATATGGTGACGGCATCTGCCTGATGCGGGGTATACAAATTTTGACCTTTGCAACGGACCCATCTGGAGCAGTGAGGGATCTTTAACGTGCCATGCATACCACGACACGGGGCCTCGGTTTTTACTGTCTCATCCGAAAGACATGACACCGGCATGACCAGAGCGGGACTCGAACCCCGGCCTCCCGATCAGGAGTCCGATGCGATACCACTATGCATGGTGTGGTTATGTAGTACATTTGTGTGTACATGTATATGTATCGTGCTAGTCCTGTATTAAAGATATATGTATGGCTCTAGTCTTGTAGGACAGATATATGAATGGTGCTAGTGTATTGCACTAGTCCTGTAGTCTGTCTGTTATGTAGTATATAGATATATATTATTGTAGAACATGTATATGTATGGTGCTAGTCCTCTAGTACAGATATATGTAAGGTGCTAGTCCTGTAAAACATGTATATGTATTATGCTAGTCCTCTAGTACAGATATATGTATGGTGCTAGTCCTGTAAAACATGTATATGTATGGTGCCAGCCATTTAGAACATGTATGGGCATAGTGCTAGTTCTGTAGTACAGATATATGTATAGTTCTAGTTATGAAGTACAGATATATGTATGGTTCTAGTCCTGTAGTACTAGTACAGATATATGTATGGTGTAGCTATGTAGTACATGCATATGTATGATGCTAGTCCTGTATTACAGATATATGTATGGTTCTGGTCCTATAGTACAGCTATATATGTATGGCACTATAGTCATGTAAACATATATATGTATTGCACTGGTTATGTAGTGCATGCATACGTAGGGCATTACTCATGTAGTAGAGATATATGAATGATGCTAGGCATGTAGTGCAAATATATGTATGGTGTTTGTCATGTAGTACAGATATATGTATGGTGCTAGTCCTGTAGTATAGATATATGTATGGTTCTAGCCGTGTAGGAAAGTTATATGTATAATTCTTATCCTTTAGCACAGATATCTGTATTGCACTTGTCCTTAAGTATAAAAAAATGTGGTGTTAGTCATGACGCTAGTCATGTAGTACATATATTGTTTGGCACTAGTCCTGTAGAAGATGTATAAGCATGTCACATGTACTAGTCCTGCAGGACAGATATATACATGCTAGTAGTCATGTAGGACATTTATATGTATGGTGCTAGTTATGCAGTGAATGTATGTGTATGGTGTTAGTCATGTAGCACAGATATATGTATGGTGCTAGTCATGCAACACATGTATATGTATGGCGCTAGTCATGTAGAACATGTATATGTATGATGCAAGTGCTCGTGCTGTAGTACAGATAAATGTATGGAGCTAGTCATGTTTTACATATATATGTATGGTACTAGTCAAGCAACACATCTATATGCATGGTGCTACTCATTTAGAATATGTATGTGCATGGTGCTTGTCCTGTAGCACAGATATATGTATGGGTCTAGTCATGTAGTACAGATATATGTATGGTACTAGTCATGTAGTGCATATATATGTATGGTTCTAGTCCTGTAGTACAGCTATATGTATGGTGCTAGTCATGTAGTACTGATATATGTATGGTGCTAGTTATTTATTACATGTATATGTATGGTGCTTCTTTTTCTTCCATTAAAGTGAAAGACCACATAATTGTGGCATCATCCCAGTCTGCTTGCTGTGTAGTAGATATGTGTATGGTGCTAGTCCTGTATATATACCGTGGGTATGTATGGTGCTAGTCATGTAGTACATAAAATAGGTAAGGTGCTAGTTCTTTAGACAGATATAATGTATTGCACTAGTCCCAAAGTAATGTATAGTGCTGATATATGTATGGTGCTAGTCACATAGGACATATATTGTATGGTGATAGTCATGTAGTACAGACATATGTATGGTGCTAGGCATGTAGTACTTAATTAGAGATAAATGTATGGTTCTAATGTCATGTAGTACAGATATATGTATGTTGCTATATAGTCCTGTAGTACAGATATATGTATGTTGCTTGTCACATGTATAGGACATATATTGTATGGTGCTAGTCATGTAGTATACAGATATACCGGTATGGATGGTACTAGTGATGTAATACAGATATTTGTATTTTGCTAGCCATATAGTACAGATACATGTATATGCATGGCGCCAGTAACACTGTATGGCAACTGCAACAGTCATGTTATGTTTGGATGATTTGCAAATGTAGTTGCAATGTGCACTGGACATGATGGGAAGGTCTGTTCTGACTGTTCAGATTTAGAGGGGGGGGGGGGAGTAGGTTGGATAATACAAATGTGCCCCCATTTTCAAAAAATCCTGGATCTGCCACAGTACTGTATGTATTTTGTAGTCACATAGTACAGATATATGCATGTTGCTAGTTCTAGTAGTGTCCACCAGATATAAGTAGGGTACTTGGTGGCGGATCCATGTGGCCTGCCCCCTCTCCCTTTTTAGCCACAAATGTACAAGGCAGGTTGATAATAAGGTTGAAACACTCAAACAATGAATAAAACTCCAGATTTGGCACCCAAAATGGCCGAGTGTTATGGGTAATTCTTGACTTTCACACGCGGTCCAAGCTTTCGGAAATCATGGATCCGCCACTGGTGTTTGACAGTACAGTACTGCACTGTACAAGTTATCTTGTGACGAGTTGTCTTGGGGACAAATATTACTGATACCTTAAATAGTTGGCCATAGGGAAATAAGCTGTGATTCGTCAAAGGAATTTATAAGAAATAATAAAACATTTTACCAACTGAATCCTGAGAACGTGTTGTTTATATTATTATTCAAATTCGAAAGTAAGCTACGCGCATGCGCTCTTCATGGTGCTTAGGCTGGTGCTAAGATGTAGCAGTACACTACTATAATACCTCCATTTTCTACGATGTACCCGGAAGTGATAAATCTCGTAAAGTCTCGGAGGTCACATGACGAGACTTACCGACCCTATACAGGTACTATTTTCGTCTGTTTGGTTTTGTAAGAGGTTTGTTTGTTTGTTTTGGGGTTTTTTTTTCTGCTTTACTCTTTATATATATATATATTGCTGTTTTGTATGTTTATCTTTTTGGGTTTTTTTTGGGGGGGGGGGAGGGGAGGAAGGAGTGTTCCTAAGGTGCATGTCTATGTAGAAAAAAATCAGAACTGTGAAGCGAACGGATCCCGATGAAACGAAGAAGACATGTCATTTTCTATTTGAAAATAATCAGAATGACGTCAGAAAACATTCTGATGCATTAACGTCAGTGGCGGATCCAGGATCCCCCCCCCCCCCATAGAGCAAAGGCGGGGGCGAATGTCAAAGTCAAGTATTAACCAAAATACTCTGTCATTTTGGTCGCTAAATCTGAAGTATTACTCATTCTTGTGGCGAAAAAAGGGGGGGGGGCTCCGCTGTCCCCTTCCCTCTAAATCCTCCATTGAACGTTAATGTGTTTTATTAATTTGAAGTCCAATGTTACATCTCCGCAGGTCTATCTTTTTTAAGTAAACGGACTCATTTGGCTTAGGATTACCACGTATAAGTACATGTAGTGTGTCTAAGGTAGTGGAGGTCCCTAAAGTGAGTCAGTTTTGCGTGGAGTAAAGCTTACCCCAGCCCTAAATTTCAGGAGAAAACCCTAGTATTCCCTTATGCATTGTTACCTATAAGGCTTTTTGTAAAGACTGACGTGTGCTTGTGTGTATTACTAAAGGCTTGAACCGTTTCAAAGAAGAGCCAGCTCACAACTATATTTCATTAATTACTACGTCGTAGAGAACTTAATTCGAAGCGATGCATGCGCGGATCCAGAGAGAAAGACCAAGGGTCTGACGCATCATGAGGTTCGACGAAAATTACTTTTTGTTATTTTTCGATGTCAAAAAAATAATTTAACACAAAACCATAGGTGCATTCCTTCTCGTAAAATTCATTAGGGTGTACCCCTCTCCACAACTTTTCTGGATCCGCGCCTACGAAACATAAAGCAATGGATATATTTTAAAATACATGAAACCAAGTTGCATTTCATCGGCTGATCATTTTCCCTAATATGGGGAAAGGGGGGAGGGGAGGGATCTCTTTATATATAAGATGGATCGCTTTACATGTTGTGTTATAACAATTACTTTGGAAGGAGTACCGATAGGCAACAGATGAAGCAATCATGGTAGTCTAAAGTGTTATCTGGGTTTTATAACAGTGCTAACTACTGTTTCAATGAAGCCATGAATTATTATTCAGGGTAAAATCTGGTGTTTGGTAAAGAAACGAAAAATGCAAGAATGGAAAAAAGAATTCTAGTTGGCATAAAATAAGAAAATAACTCTTAAGATTAAAATATGCAACAAAGTTGCACAGTTGACAAAATTTAATTATTTAATCAACAAAATTCTCTTCATGCTTTGTGTAAAAAGAAACACATGATATACATGTATGGTACACCCGAAAGTACATTCATGCATACAACATCAAAGGCAATGGAGACATCTTCATTTTAAAACGAGAACGAAAATTTGTCGGATGTAATTTCACAATAACTAGAGAAAGTTGTTATTATATTCATATAATTAACCTAATGCAAATATGTTACACGGATATTTTACTTTTTTGAAGTAAATGTATTGGATAGCATATACTACCCCTCCCCCATTACCTTCTGTAAAATGGTTCTAGCATAGACATTCCCCCTCTAGATGACATGGTGACACATGTGTCTAAGTATAAACATTTCGTTCCCCCTCTGTATATATATTTTGCATGTAAAATGGCGTATTTTTACATATCTGGAAAGATCGAGCATTTTTTTTTTCTAATTTCACATAAAAATTATAATGTTTGATTGTTTACATTACAATGTGTGCGTTTGAAGAACAGAACAGCGGTTTCGACAGTTAAAAATACAATTCTGGAATTAATTTTGCACTATTTCTCTACAATAAAGATTCGAAGAAGCCATCCAAAGGGAAGTCCGGTACATAAAAAGTAAAGGAACACAAACACTGCAAATTTTCGGCCTCACGACCTTTATCAAGCAATTTTTGAGATGACAAACTCATCAGTCAATTTTAACGCTATACTTACTCGCGTAATATTGACGTTATGACGTTATCGTTTATCTTAGTTTAGAAGCTTATGTATCTTTGAAACGTAAACATGGATTTTACATAGCTTTATATTTGTCATCTCAAAAATCGCTTCATAAAGGTCAGGAGACCGAAAATTTGCAATACAGATTGTTTGTGTTCCTTTACCTTTTGTAACACGAAGTGTTACATTGTTATGGACCCGGGTCATGGGCGCTGCCATTTTGGGATTCACCTCTTTGCTCTTGTATTCCTACACTCAGTGAAATAGGTCTATGATTACAGTACAGCCTACGCGGATTACACATTTTCCGCTCTGCCGCCGCGGACATTTTAAGTTTATAGTGGAAAATCACCGCAACCGTTGCGGTGATTTTTCGCGGCGAACCACCGCAATCTATCTCTCTTTCCATATCCGAGAGCCATGGCAAATGCTCTGACCCGTACTTAACCATCGTGACCCATCGCGATCGCCGCAACCCACCGCAATCCCACCGCGACCCATCGCAATCGTCGAGTCTGGTATTAAAATCATCGCTACTCAATGCAATTATTAGGCTTTGTATTAATTTAAAAATTTAGACATTGATTATTGTAAACTTATTTATAACATAGTTTGCAAAAAATAAATATTTAAACTTTCAATTTAACATTGTATTGATATGCGATATCGTCATGTCTTTTTATCGCCGTATATCATGGAAATTGCATGTATAGCAATGCCCTCATTTGCATTTTCTTATAGAAGCACATAAATAAGAGCACTTTTTATCAGGGAAGCTTGCTTTTAAATATATATATTTATTGTTAGCGGAGACCACATGTTGCACAGAAGGCCCCGCCTTATAACACCAGAGACATAGAGTCCCTGTATACACCATTATATAAGATGTCCCAGTGCCAGTATATACAATCTCCCCCATGCCAGTACATATACAATCTTCCCCGTGCCTCTATATACCTTTATATATGTCTCTGATAACACTTTGATACTCAGGGGCGGATCCAGACGGGGGCACGTGCCCCCCCCCCCCCGCAGTGCCCGCCGAAGGGGGCACCATAGTCTGTTTAAGGACCTATTTTACTGCATTTCTGTCTAAAAAATCGTTGACTCGCTTAACTCGCGATCAATTTCATAATAAATCTCCCCTGATCCCCGTTTATGATCCATAATATTTTCCAGAGGGAAGCGAAATATATGTGCAATCCAAATTAATATCCAGCGCACAAATGTTCGGTCACTTGGCCTCAGGCGAGTGAAACCGTATGGCTACTTGTACATCGTGTAGCAAATGTTACAAATATTTGAAGCTACGAGCTGTACAAGATGGATTTTACTTATCCATACTATTTTACTCAAATACGTCTTGTACATCGTGTAGCTTCAGTACAAATTTTTGAAACGCTTGTACTGAAGCTACGCGATGTACAGGATGGATTTCACTTATAGCCATTTCTAGAATAGTTTATTTTCACAACATATTTTGTATCTCCAAAAGTCTCAAATACAGGAGCTCCCGTGGAGGGGGACTTTGCACCTTGTTCCCCCTACCAAGGATCTACCCTACATCCACCGAGGACCTATAGGCAGTCCCTAGACCCTGTGCCGAGATTTACGCCTCCTCCAACTGAAAATCTGGGTCCATGCCTGATAAAATTTCCGTGAATTAGAACAAAAGGGACCTAATATGGCACACACGATTTTGCAAGATTTTTGTCATATCTTCTCAGGAAAACCCCATCCCCACCTATGGGAGAGAGGGAGGGGTGAACATGATATTTTTTATCGAAAATATTATGACAGTTTTCTTCCGATTTCAGAGTTTTTGCGGAATATTTGAAGTCAAGAAAATGTTGATGAATAATGCAAAAAAGAACGCCAGATTGCACAATTTTGCCTCATTTTGCAAAATTTTCTCGGGGAAGCCCCCCGAACCTCCAATATGGGAGGGGCAGACCCCTCCCCATTCGGCCCTTCGGGCCTCAATTGTGAGGTCCCCCCGGCACATGAAGTTCTGGATCCGCCCCTGAGACTCCTGTGCAAATCGTATACGTACTGTTTCTCTGAGCAACGAGTCAAAATTCATCCAAAGGAGTAAAATTTCAATAAACGGATATTCGTCAAAATTAACATTTTATGTGTCATATTCATTACGTTTTTTGTTACACTATCTTTAATTTCAAAATATTTTCGAAAGAAGGACATATACTATAGTTTTATAAATCGGCATACATCAACTGTAATTTACTCAAATATAATGGTGGCACTGTTGATATGATATAAAGATTCTGTTGATGTATTTCCTACGTGTATAACTTTCCCTTATTTTCAGTTTAGCTCGCATTATAGCACTGAATCTAGACTCTTATCCAATCCATCATAAGTGAGATATGAGACTCACATTTCTATTGTAATGCAGTTCATATCTTTACTTACGACAAACTGGTAATACCCTGTTGGGGATAAATTTAGAATCATGAAAATAATAGCAATGTTTCGGATGCAAGTATTTAACGTCGAGGACAGTTAGAAATTTTATTATTCCTCTCCCCCAATTGTAATATCTCGCTCTTTATCTCTTAAAACTTTGACGTGTCCGACCCCTTTCCTTTACTTAATTCAGGTATGTTGCCAATGGTAACTACCACCCAATACCTGTGTGTAAAACCCCCAAGGGTTTCGCTTCCCCTGTCAACAACCTTTCCGCTTCGCAATGACTCGAGGTACATTCGTCTCGCTGCGGGTATCCGGGTATTCTCCAACATGCAGTGACTTCGGCGATCAGGTAGCACGTCCCCAAGTGTAATCACATGACCTGACCGTACTGCCAAAAAGTGTGGTAATCTTTATTCAAGAGTTGTAACAATTCACTCCCGGTCTACGGCATCAATTTCAGTTTTGAGTTTAATAGTTAGATGCAGGTTATGTCATTGAACTGTGATTCTCATCCTTAAAACTTGGAATGTTTATACAAATTGTCAGATATACCAGAGACATATATGCTTTGAAAGTATATATGTCTCTGGGTATACGTTCTACATAAAGTATATATGTCTATTAACATATGCATATTTAATAATGAACTTGTTAATATTATAAAAAGTTGAGAACCTATACGTAAATACTATCTATGTATTTTCAGGAAGAGATGGCCCTGAATCTGCTAGTTGGCGTTTGCCGACCGTTGCCACTGTTTTCTATATTTTTCATCTTATGTTCCCCTATTCTTGATGTCGGACTGGTTAAATTACCTAATTTGCATCATATTTGTTGGGGGATAAGTCTCGGGATTTATCACCACTGTCTACGAAGAATCCGATATTTTGAATCTCATTTTTGCAAAGCGCGGTCATATAAAATTCGAAGAATGAAAGAGAGTCATCATATAGTTCATCAAAGTTGCATTACGGTCTATGATAAACACCGAGTTTATCCCTCAGGTCATCCTCGGAATGTTTCGGGGATTATCTTCATTTAGATCTTAGTGTGATGTCACGCCGACTTCGAGAATAAAAAAGAAAATTGGTAGCGTGCTAGACCAGAGACATATATATGTCTCTGGCTAGACTATCCAGTGTTTTACCACTAGATCAGGACCCCTTCGGCTTAAATATACCACCTCGGGCGCTAAATAGTGAACAGGGTATTGTCATATTTAATCATAATGAATTAACAGGGTATTCAATTTCCGCCAGGAAAACGGGAGTTATTCCCAGGACAGCATCAAGCACCCTCAAGTCTGTATAGGATTTTCTTGTATCAAAATCCATCTCTACTACATTTTCCCGGCTGAAAATATAATCAGGAACTTATACATGATTGATTGATTGATTTTTGTTTAACGTCATACCATAAATATTTCAAGTATATGGTGACGGCATCTGCCTGATGCAAGGCATACAAATTTTGACATTTGCAACGGACCCATCCGAAGCAGTGAGGGATCTTTAACGTGCCATGCATACTACGGCATGGGGCCTCGGTTTTACTGTCTTATCCGAAAGACAGGACACCGACATGACCGGGATTCGAACCCCGGCCTCCCGACCACCAGGAGGCGAGCGCGATACCACTAGGCCACGCCGGCTTCGGACTTATACAATATCTAATATAAGGCCCTGATCAAACTGAACAAAAGAACTAAATATCTAGGAAACACCACGTACGTGATAGACCATCAGGTATTACTGCCATGTTCCAATTTTTTTAATTTACTTGGAGGTGGTAAATACAAAAATTAAAGCATGACAACTAGTTGTCATGTTTTAATTTTTTGTATTTACCATCCTCCACCCCCAAGTATATTAAAAATTTAGAACATGCATATTACCACGGTCGGGTATTACCACGGTCTGTTACACGACTGAAATACGAGTGACACTATGTCGATGCATGACACCAGAGACATAAACTACTTTCAAAGTAGTCTATGTCTCTGATGACACATCAAACACAACAACTTAATTTCTAGGAAACACAACGCGCTTGATAGACCATCGCGTATTACCAGAAAGATAGACTACTTTCAAAGTAAAGTAGTCTATGTCTCTGTCACCATTCGATTGGGTAGTTACTTAATAGTTATCTGCCCTTTACCGATAGGTGTCGCGGTCGTATCCGCCATTACGGTACTGAAAAAAGTTATCGAGATAGAAAAATGACCTATGAGCGTAGTGTTTAAAACAATATTTGCGTTTAATAATGTTTAGTTAAATGATCTGATCGGTGGCTGTGATTGAAAATTAATAAACGTGTTTGTTTTTTTAGTCTATCATGAATTTCAGTTTTAAATTTAGATATGAAAAACCAGAGACATATATACACTGGAAAAACCAGACATACATATGTCTCTGGAAAAACAGAAAAGGAATTTTCCTAACTTGGTCACCCAAGCTAAGTAATGAATTATGTATTTATGTATTACAGATTAATTAGATAATAAGGATCAGAGACATAGACTACTATCAAAAACCTAGTCTATGTTTCGGCAAATATTAATATCAATAATATATTCTTGTTATCCATATCAGATTCTCGATTCGACTCTAAGTCGAAATGGTGTATATCTTTGCAAATTAATTAAATCTTTAATACTTACGTTAAATATTCAACAAAGTATTTCATATATATATTATATATAGGTATAAGACTTAGAATGACCATGACAGAAACCAGCACACCATATCACAAACGAGGATTTTTTGTAACTGTTACTCAGATGGAATATGACTTTAAATTTCAGTATGCAGATGAATTGTTGTTTTCGGGGATGAGAAACATCATCATCTACTTTACTATTTCCAAATTGAGACTACCCTATTATGCAAAACCTGGAGTTGAAAGTTTCAGAAAATCCTTTAACAATTTCGCATATGATCTCTAAGGTAATAAACTGCAGTATTAGGCCTGTGGAAATTGAATACAACTCTACTTCGTAACCGAAATCAACTTGTCAAAAATAACTTAATTAAACAATGGCGGATTTAGGAGGAGCGGAGGGGGTGCTCCTTCCCCCATCCCCCCTGACAGTGACCCGAATTCTACCAATACCCTGTAATTTAGTCCATTTTCGGCTAAATTTGACAAAATTCGTCCCTTGATCCCTCGGCAAAGGGAGTGATGGATCCGCCACTGGAGAAAGAACGAAGATCAATTCACTATGCTTTAATTCCCTCGTGTATGCAATGTTAATTGATTTGCTCCAATCAACATACAAGTGTATCAATTATAGTCTAACGGATGATGGGGTTAAACAGCTGACATAAATCCTGTAAGTTTATTGCGTAATACGGACGACAGTTTCTGGAAAGTCGCTTTCACTTTTGCCAAGGATACCTGGACTGAGATATTATTGACCACAGGTGACAACCTGGTTTTACACCTATTACACAATCCATTTTCTGTCAGTACAAGCTTAAAGGAAAGTGTTGTAATATATCTGAATCTCTTCTACATATCATCATTCTGCTTCTAAAACCCAACAATGGACACCGTAACTTTGAATCTATCACCTGATAAGCTTCAAGCGTAACAGGCATTTTTTGCACACAGTGACTGGGACTGGACAGTACTTTGACAGAGGACCTTGTGGACACCGAGTCGCCTGGCAATGAAGCCTCTCAGTCCACAATTTGAAGGGGAACACGAATGCCCAGACTACTTTTCATGACCCTGCGTGATAGATGATCGAAACCGACAGATGTGGTGACCAGAATCAGACGTCCCTCCTCACCATCGTAATCCGGCATAGAAAGAGAGAGGACCTATACAAGAAGTGCTGGACAATGCTATATCATCGTGTTGTGTGGGATGATTCTCAATATTTAGATAGAAAGACTCGGAAAGTAAGTCTGAACAGAAGGCGAAACAGATTTGATTGGCAGTCCCATGGATATTGGGAGGGAATTATGCCCAATTGTGTATTTCGTAAAGTACGGGAGAAATATCGGCTTATGTCCTCTAACTCCTTCAAAATAAAACTCTCCAAACAGAGATCAAAACAAACAAATACATCAAACACCCCACCCCCTAAAAAGTAATAAAACCAATTAAAATGAAAAAATAAAATACAACTAGAATCTTCATTACTGCACTAAAGAATGTACTTTCTATTACCAATTCAAATCCCACACATTATTTACACCAAACTATAGCTTGTTCACACCTCCCGATTACCATGCGCTTCCAGGCATACCCAATACCCCGATTACCAAGCGCCTCTAGGCAAATACCCCGAGCTGGAGACAAGCGGTGATTTCGGCAACCATTTAAACCACGCCCCCAGCTTAATCACGTGACTTCAACCGTACGGTCAAAAAGTTTCCCCTTTAAACTCGATAACATGGGAATAATCAGAGACTTACGTCTCTGGAATAATTTAATTTTAATAGATCAGTACTAAACAGTCAATTATTCCAGGAACATGCGTCCCTGATTATTCATAAAAAAAACTCGCATTATTAGCAGTAAGATTAGATATATCTCCGTTTGCGTTAAGTTTTGTAAAGTAATGTTATCAAGGCAAATGGCAAATAGTCTGTATTTCAGTCATAATTACAATCAAGACCGCAAAAATACATAACAACTTATTAAAGATACAAATGATGAAAAAAGAGATACCAGTAGATAGTGTAATCTGATGGAAGGACTTATAAATTTGTTGAAAAGTCTTTGGCTGATGATATGAGACTAGGCTGATGATAGCTACCGTAATAGTCACGTGATCAGAAGATGGCCGCGTACGTGTATTACGCGTAGGAATGGTCTATATTTAAAGTAAACTTTAAAAGCACGAATTCAAGAGATAGATAAGAAAAGTTATATAAAGCGATCACGATTGATCAAGTTGTTTGCGACAATAATTCAGATTCATACAGGTCGGTTTCAACCAGAGACATACATACACATGTATGTCTCTGGTTTCAACCATGTAAACAAATAAGACAATCACGTTTCAATTACTGATTTTTTTTTTTTTTTTTTTTTTGTAAAGAACGTATAAACAAGATAGGCCCTTGTTTTTCTTTTTTTCCTTGAAATCAATTTGTTTAATTCAATTCTAAAGAATTTCTTTCATATCGCGTGCCTACGGACTTACTGGTAGTAGTTACCGGCTAAGACCAGTTACCGGCTACTACTTTTTTGTCTTCTGAAACGTGATTTTATGAGATTTTTTTCACGTGATTGTCTGCAATACACAGAATACATATGAATTCATGGTTTGAATACCCTTGATAACGTAGAAGCCGGAAACTGGTCTAAATCGGGGACTGGTCCTTCGACAGTATACTTCTACATAAATTCTAAGATTTTATTATAAATAAAGGATAATCGGAAATGACCTATTCTATACATTACTTGTCGAATTAATGACCACTACTTTTGTACATTATTCATAAGACATACCCGCTATGCGAGATACGATTTCAGCTTTCCTTTTTTGCTAAGATAGTATTTCCAAATTCATCACAATAAAATAAAAGATATGTTCATTAATTTATATACAAGTAACATTTATTAAGAGCGACAGTGTTCGAACCGTTGTAACACATTACCCTTTTAAAGTTAATGCAATTGCGTATAATATTCTATTTTACTAACGAATAGATTTTAAATGTATTGTTGATAGAGAGCATTTCACATCAAAATATAAGATACTTATGTCAAAGTACATTAAATTTAATAGACCCTTAGCTCCCGTAAGTGGAATATAAATAGGACCTGGACGAATTTTAAAGTATGGCTATTGAAACATTACAATGTATCGCAGGTATCCCAATACAAGATTCTGCAACGATGATAACGATTGCGGTGGCCCGCCGCGTTTTTGTCTTCAAGTGCCTGCGGCGATATGACCAACTGCGGTGACCCGCAATCTCAAAAAATTGCGGTGGGTTGCGATGGATTTGAACGTCCACCGCAATCTTATTTTGCGGTGGGTTGCGGTGATTTCCCACCCAAAAATCGGTTGCGGTGATGGGTGGAAAGTGAGGAATCCGCGTAGGCTGTACTGTATGTGCATTAAATTTGCAAATATTCATGAGCATTTGATACTTCTGGTATGTTATTAAATACATATTCAGCAAATTATTTAGGAAGATGTTTGGAAAGTCTAAACCAGAGCTGAACAAACACGATGATTATTTTTGAAACTAACTGGCATGTAACCTATGTTTTCATTCAGTCGTTGATTACTACGCACTGATCGAACATTTTCGGGCCTTTCCGTCGGCCCTTGCCAACCACAATAACAACATGCTTTTGATGACGTTATGCCGAAAAATTGATGTTTTACTTGATTAAAGCATAGGTACTCGGAACGAAAACTTTGATACGACCCCTACCTTTCTGCCTTTACTCTTTAAAATATTTTAAACAGTAAAGGCAGAGAGGTAGGGGTCGTATCAAGGTTTTCGTTCCGAGTACCTATGGATTAAAGTGGGACAGCAGACTGTATAAGTTAAATTTTTTCCTTTGCGTATTGTAAACATTCTGCGTAAGTTTCACCAGAGCTGGGTATTAACGTGAAATAGCGCCCCCCCCCCCCCCCTTTTCCAAATTCCGCGTTGCTAAGGGACGAATAACGTCATGTATAAAATTCTTCCGAGAAACGAATTGATATTTAGTGCACCGACATAAGAAGTTTCTTTGGTTTCATATTCCTAAAATTCCATGATAAAATTATTAATCACAAATTGATTCATACATGAGTGACTTGACATCGCATCGTAAACAGCTGAACAGGCAGATTTCAAATCTGATTTGCTCCGGTGCAGCGAGATGAAAAAACATGATGGAAAGCATGTTGAGTGGTACGCACGCATGTCATGTACGTTGTCAGTTTTGTTGGTTTAACTTAATTGTAATAATTGTGCACGTGAATGGTAGAACTTGCAAATCGTCCTTGATATGAGATTTAAGATGTACGTTAAGAACAGTGAGCGAAGTTGGTTCAGTCAGAATTTTGATAGTAGGAGTCAGAGGCAATGTGGACAAAGTCAAAGAGTAGGTATAATGACTTTTGAATTTGAGGACGGTATATCGTGGTTATACATGTCTGAACGCTAATGTGTGGACCAATCAGAATTATCAAAACAAAACATGTTTCATGTAAATTTGAGGACTCTATATCGTGGTTATACACGAAGTATGACACTCATTTATGAGAACACTTCGTAAAGGAAGAAGAAGAACAAGTGAATAAGAATGTCTTTTTAACATCATTTTTTGTCCCCCACTTTTGTGAAAGCAAGGGGACATTACATCTCATAATACTCATTCCTCCATCTGTCAGTCTGTCACAAAAAACTTGAACCTTGGCTATAACTTTTGATCCAGTAGGAGTACAACTTCACATGTAGATTCCTTGTGATGAGACTTTCCACTTAAGATAATTACTTTTGACATCTTAGAATTCTTTTGAATTCACTTGTTAAAACAAAGTTATGTATCCTCAGGAACACCCTCATCTGATTACAACCCCCTCCTAATTACAAACATGGATTCACCAAAGTTGCACCAAGGATTCATCTATGGGATGCACACTAGAGTACCTGGTTCGATTGCTTCATGTGACAGTTTTCCACTTCAGTGATTTGGTTAACCTGTTGGGGATACCTCAGTTTGCGACAAACTAGTAAAAATAAAAGACTTCTGACTTGGCCGTATGCCAAGTCACCTCAACTAAACAGTGTGTGAAAATTCCCAAACTTGTGCTAATGGTTCATCTTGGGACCCAGACTTGAATGCAAGCTTCATATAACTATTCCCACTTCAATTTTGTTTCATTAAAAGAAATTGATTAGAATAACTCAATAATGATTCAAGTGTCATTTTGAATTTGTGCTGTTCATTGTAAGAATGAAACTAGTCCTGAATTAAGGGGGTATTCTAGTGAACTAGTAAGAAGAATTAAAATCTACAACTGGCTATTTCATGCATATTCTATAAGAACAGACAAAGGTAGATTAAATAATAACCAAAACGTAACATGTTATGGAGCAAATTATTGTACTAGAATCAATGAAAATTAACACTGTTTCATGCCTATTTCGATATAAAGAAATGATCAGTTTATATATTTTTTTTCACAAATATATGACAAAGAAAAGTTTGGGTTTTTTATTTTGGTAGATAAACTTATGAATTTATACTGATTGATTGAAAAAATAACAAGGATTAGGGAAAGCTCTGACAACTTACGAAGCCTTTCATAGTGGCTATAGTAATTAAACAAACCTACTAAAATGATGACAATTTCACAAGAAGTACACTTATTTGATAATTTCTGTTATCTGCAATACTGTGATATTACACTGTAATGTGCAATGGTCTGTCATAAGTCAAAACATCATAAAATTACAATAGGTAATGGAGCATTTTACAAAGAAATTTGATAGATATTACACCCTCCCCCATTTTGCTATAACCTCATTTGTGTGAAATACATATTGAATAAAATATTTTTTTTTTCATGATCAAGAAAGGAACTGATTTGTATACATATAAGCTTCAAATGACATTTCAAATTAAAACCATATTTAGATTCGATACTATCAAAATATATAAACACATTAATGCCCTCCCCCCTTTTAGGAGGTTGGAGGCTATTTGGAAAACAAGTACATATATTTCCTTGAAAAATCTGCCTTTGTGGTACATATATAACTACTTTAATGAATATGACAGTAACAACATCGTAATATTATTTAAAAGTTTAAAATATCTTCTTTTTAATGATATGTAAATCATGCCTCTTCTGTGAACAAGTCTGGAAATATAATGGCTCAAAGACACCATACTTTTCAACAGACAGCATATACAGCATGCAGGTGCGACAACATCACCTCATTAAAACGTAACGTCTCAATGACATCATCCTCTACTGCATGATGTAAATCTGCAGCCCTTTTCAAATACGTTAGCACTCTGAGGATTAAAAATAAAAACCTTCTCTTGTTCATTGAATTTAGTTTTGATTGTTTCAAGATAATTAAATATACTGGCCTTCGCTTTTAGTTGACTATCTTGTGCTTTTTTAGGTTTTAAAATATTTTACTTTTCCCATTTCGTATTTGCCGGCATAGAGTTTTGGTCAATAGAATAACTCTAAAAACAGTTTTCTTCAATATCACATGATAATTTACAAACACATGCACAATAGACAAATTATTGAATATTACTTCTGTATTTTCTATCACGACTTTTAAAAAATGTTACATCATCGTGACAGTACGAGTTACCTCCCGTTAGGCAGATTACTTTTAGGCGTAAATCGCTCACCAGATTACATCCTTGATACTATTGATAAAACGATTTCCTCTTTATCTTCATATGAGTGTTACCCAGGACTTTGATTATTTCTCTACACTTGCAATAGTTCTTTAAAATCCGATAACGTACACAAATGGAAAAATCAAAGAAACTACATTAAAATGTGCAAAAAGTCCCGAAAATAGGCTAGAAACGCGTCAAAAGAAAAAACAACACTCTTTAAGACATCCTTCCGGATTTCTCTTATACCTGCTTTTGCGATAGCTTTCCCCAGGAAATTCTAAACTAGGGCGGAAAATCTATTAGGCCGGGGAGGGGGGGGGGGGAGTAGCGAGCTATGCTGGTGAATATTTATGTTGCAACATCAGAAATACCTCTTCCCCTTTAACTACCTCACACTGCGCTATTTGGTAAGCGGCAAGTCGTACGCCTGTTTCAGTAAGATATTTTCTGCTTCTGAATATTTGATTGATTATTTTTGCATTACGTCACCATTAAATTACGTATTTCGTGACGGCATTTGTCTGACGTATTTCACAAAAATTTATACATTTGCAACACACTAACCCAGAGATTTGAGGAATCTTTTATGCGCCTTAACATAACTTACTTGACCCAAGACCAAGACCAGGAGCACCCAAGTTTCCACTACCACGTCTTACAGAAGATGTGTCCATAGCGGGACTCGAACCTGGTACCTCTCGGTCATGATACATTTACGTCATCAAGTGAGACACACCGGCTTATATTGTGTGTTGGAGGTCTCAATATGATAATAACTTGTACATTTATGTCTATTTTCTTTAACTCCTGCACCAAAACGCGTCGAAGATTGTTCTTTGTTAAATGTGTACAATGACGACGTTATCGAAAGTTTCTGTCATGCGCAGAGAGTGAAAGAAGAATAGTTTGATGACGTCATAAATAGCATCGCTATCGTCCGCGGCAACGGAGAGTGGAGTTCTAAAACTTATAAATATATCAAAATGGGATGCGAGCAAAGCTCATGCGTAAAATTTGGGAAAGAGAAACGCCAAAAGTCAAATCGTGTTAGCCCTGGATTGCGCCCTAGGCTTTCAGAAGAAAAAACATCAGAAGAGATACTAAGGCAATTACAAGAAGAGGGCCTCCTCAGCTGCCCCACCATCAGGAAGGGGGGAGTTTCATTCACCGTCGGTGACACGGGAAGTATCGCCCTCCCTCCCCGACGGCTGGAAAAACTGCAACAACGTCACCGGCCGTCGGATGATTGCCAACAGTATTCATCAGAAGAGAGGGGATTAATGGCGGAGATCATAAGAAATGACCAACTTAAACAGATAAGAGAGGGTCAAGAGAGTAGGAAGAAGACCGACTTGACCAAGCTAAAGTCAAAGAAAGAAAAGAAAACGACAAAGAAAGATAAAAAGAAGGTAAGACAACAATATCTTTTTATCTACACCTACGAACGTAATGATTATTTTCACTAAACAAAATTATCTGCGATACTGGTCATAAATCATACGGAGTCCTCTACTAATATGATATATGATTGGTATTATATGATATACCTGGACGGGGTTGTCAGTATATAATATTTAAACTTCGATCAAAATATGTATAAAAAGGTACGCTTAAAGTACTGTGGTTTCGAAGTGTGAAATGTATTATAAATTCTGGATTTTAGGAAAGGGGGGTGGGTGTTGGTTGATATTATAGAGTATTTAGGATAAACCGAAAGCATTTCCTAGAGTAGAGAAAAAGAATAAGGCAGGAAATAAATTTACATGTACTATATTCAGAAATGTTTCAGTCGTTTACAAAATTTATTTTGTTACCTAGGACACACTGAAAAAAGTGGGTTAAAGAATATGGCGCATGGAAATAAGGAGATCGGATACCGAATCCGATGTATCCGCTGTCATACCAATCCATACCACTTCCACAATTACGTCGCCATTACCACAGCAACCGGAAAAAGTCGTTTTCAGCAATATCACCACCACAACCACGAAATTCAACATCACCGCCGCAATTTTATCCCAGATTCGAAGAAATCATGGACTACAAAGGAAATAAAATGACCTTTAAAACATTAACGATATTCTCGAGGAAAATTGTTAAAACGTGTCGCATATTACTGTTTATGTTTTTATATAGCTGTATTCCTTATTTTGATAGATTCAAAATGACTGAAATTAAAAGTCCACGAATGACTTGGCATTGTCTTCTCCTGTTTGCACTCTAATCTGGGCATATGCTTGGCACGGTGATATTTTTAAGTTAAATACGAGAGTAACTAGTGTCCATGACTATGGCACTCCAACAATAGACCACAGTTGGCATTCACCGACCCCTGAAATTCAGAGGTGAGACTAGGTGCCAGGGAGGAGTGAGCGTCTCCTGTTTGGCTAGCCACACCCGCAGTGAATGCCCTTACATACATATGAAACATATATAATTCAGCACTGTATATATATACATGAATGTGAACAGACACTATGTAGAAAGTGTCACAGCTACATAACATCAAGAAAAAGGTATAATAACACTTAATTCAAACCCTCCGCGGGGAACTATTTTACGAGCTCCACACTGCAAAGGCAATAAGTGTGACGTTCATGTAAAATACGAGATTAACTAGTGTCACATGACTATGGCACTAACAACAATGTACCACAGTGGGCATTCACTGACCCCCTGAAATTCAGAGGTGAGACTAGGTGCCCGGGAGGAGTGAGTGTCTCCTGTTTGGCTAGACACACCCGCCGTGAATGCCCTTACATACAGACGAAACATATATAATTGAGCACTGTATATATATACATGAATGTAAAGAGACACTGTGTAGAAAGTGTCAGAGCCACATAACATCCGGAAAAAGGGTATAATAACACTTAAGTCAAGTAAGAAAACGTAAACATTAAGGTCTCTGGTTCGAACTGAAAGTAGAACACGGTAATATATGTCTAAAATTAAATATGTGTATTGTATATCATTGTCATTATTCTCTACGGGATGCATTACACAGACTTGTGTTACCCATGTAATGGAACGGTTAAAGCGATGAGAGTATTTTTTTACGTTTCGAGGTCTAATGCTTTACGTATCAAGGTATAATGCGACACTACAACTCGGTTTTTACCTGTGAAGATCGAATGCGATATTACAACTCGGTTTTTACGTGTCAAGGCCTAAGGCGACATTACAACTCGGCTAATTTCTATTGAAACGGTCGGCTCATACCGCCTACCGTTTCAATAGAAATTACAACTCGGCTTGCACTGTCTAATCCGAAAGGCATCGAAAAGTTGCTTACTGAGTTCTTACTTCGGACCTCTCTGCACCTTACATAACACGCTGCTACTGAGCATTGCGGGTACTATGTTTGTTTGTTTGGTTTTGTTTTGTTTTGTTAGGGGTTTGTTTGTTTGTTTGTTTGTTTTGTTTTTTTTGTTCTTTTTCTCCTTTTTCTTTCTTTTTGAGTCGGCTTCGGTGAAGCCGCACTCATTGCAATCACTTTCTTTTCAGGGGTTATAACTTTCACTACCGATATAGAGCTTACTACGCCGCTGAAAAATAAAGTGCCGAAAAATTACTGATGTTGTCTTAAAAATTCTTGATCAGCACAATGTACCCTTAGCTCAATTAATGTAAGCTAAACATAAACTAGTTTCAATAACTCGAAAAAGGAATTGCAATAATGTTTTCAAATTTTGTGTAATAATATGTAGTTGTGACTACTTTACGATGTGTTTACCACCGACACCGTCGGATGTACACGATTGTGTAATTCTCCGGACAAAGCATTTGCCTTGATCTTGGATCGCTTGTTTTTATCGAGATATTTCAATTAAAGTTTTCCCCAACATGTTCTGGAACATTAGTTCTTTTTCACATATAATTTAAAGATCGATCTTCCCGCATTTCCTCTGATAATGAAAATGCAATATAAATATTTAGGTAAATGTTGTATGTTTCTAAATATAACTGATGTTAAAACATTATGAGAATCGTGAATAAGATGGTTATTTAATGTCCCACTTGAAGGAATGTCGTTCCTTGGCTCAGCTTCGACTCGTGACAACAAGACAGTAAAACTTGTTGCCATGATGTTGTCGATTGCACGTTCATTTCGGATACAAGCAATTGCAAACTCTTTGCCGTAAGATAATATGAAGAGAGCAAATTTTATTAGCATTTTGTACATAGGTATAATGACGATGTAGTTGCAACAAAGACCTAATTTTGCCCCCCCCCCCCCATTTTCCTGAATTCCTGAATCCGCCACTAAAATGGTGAAATGATTACATCCTTAAAATCAGCAAAGCCGACTCTCAGGACTTTTGAGTCCTTTGATTTTGTATTTTGCTGTTTTGTATGTTTTTTGGGGGGCTTTTTTTTAGCTCACCTGAGCCAAAGGCTCAAGTGAGCTATTGTGATCAATCACCGTCCGTCGTCCGTCGTCTGTCGTCCGTCGTCCGTCGTTAACTTTTCACATTTTCGACTTCTTCTCCAGAACCACTGAACAGAATTTGATGAAACTTGATAAGCATGTAGTACTTATGGTCCCCTACAAGTGTTGTTGTTTTTCGTCCGGATTCATCAACAGGTGGCGCCACCACAGGCAAAAGTAGGTCAAAGAGGGTACCCTCCTTTGACAAACTTCTTCTTCAGACCGGGGGCATACAGAGACAAACCGAATGCATAGGAATGATCTAGAGGGATGTGTGAAGAAGTGTTGTTATTTTTGGTTGCGTTCCGAATTCAAATTTTTGACGTTTTTTTGTACTTGGTAGTTTTAATGCAGAAAAGAGGTATTTTTTTCTTTTAGTAAACATTGATGCATTAATTTGGTTTAATTTGATCATTTTGATGGTAAGAAATACTACTGCGAAGAAATTTTTTATGTTTTGGATTTTTTATGAATTTTTTAAGACTTTCAAGAAAAAGGGGGGTGGGATAATTGGTGTAAACATTTCACAGTTTGAACTTTTTCTTCGGAACCACTTGCTGGAATTCAATGAAACTTGGCATGCATCAAATACTCAAGGTCCCCGACAAATGTGGTCATCTTTGTCAGGATCCATGAACAGGTGGCACCACCACAGACAAAAGTAGGTCACAGAGGGTACCCTCCTTTGACAAACTTCTTATTCAGATCGGGTGCATACAGCGACAAACCGACTGCATAGGAATGATTTAGAGGCATATGGGAAGAAGTGTTGATATTTTTGGTTCCATTCCGAAATCAAATTTTTGACGTTTTTTCATTTTTATTTTGGACTTTGTTATTTTAATGCATTAAAGAGTTATTATTTTCTTTTAGTAAACATTGATGCATTCATTTGGTTTCATTTAATCATTTCTATGGTAAGGAATGCTGGTGCAAAGGAATTTTTTCAATATCTCGATTTTTGAATTTTTTATGAATTTTTTAAGACTTCCAAGAAAAGGGGGGGGGAGGGGGACAATTTTTCATATCTTCAACTTGATCTACAGAACAACTTGAAGGATTGTGATAAAACTGGTAGGATGCAAGTACTCATAGTCCTTTTCAAAGGTATCGTTTTTTGTGCGGATCATCCAAATTGGTTAACAGATAATGCCACCATGTCTAAAAGTAGGTCTCACAATGGTACATATACCACTTGGTAATTGAAATATGGAGAGTAGCGGTTCAAATCCAGCTGTGGTCAAAAAAATTTTTTTTTTTTTTTACACATCTAAATAAGTTTTTAGATGTTTCTCAACACTCAACATATGAAATTAGGAATTTTACGTTTAAGACTTCCAAAAAAAAAAAGGGGGGAGGGGGCCATTTTTCACATTTTCAACTTTTTCTACAAAACTGTTTGAAGGATTTTAATAAATCTTGGTAGAAATAAGTCACTTATGATCCTCTTCAAATTCTGTTGTTATCGTCCAGACCTCTTTACAGGTGGCGCCACCATAGTCAAGAGTAGGTCACAAAAGAGTTCCCTCATTTAACAATATTCTTTTTCATACGGGCTGTATACAGAGACAAACAGAATGCATAGAAATGATCTAGAGGGATGAGTGAAGATGTATTGTCATTTTGGTTCCCTTCCAAAATCAAATTTTAGAATTTTTTTCGACATTTCTTTGGACTTGGTGATTCAATGCAGAAAAAAGTGTCATATTTCCTAGTTAATTGATAATGATGATTTCTTATGGACTATTGTGATCATAATTATGGTAAGGATTGTTACTTTGAAAGAATTTTGTCAATATCTCAATTTTGGGATTTTCTATGAATTTTTTAAGACTTCCAAATGAGGGTGTATAGGAACAATTCAATCACATTTTTCACTTCTGCTGTTTATACCACATGAAAGATTTTAATGAAACATGGAATACATGAAGTACTAAAAGTCCTCTATCAATTTGGTAAATTTCATCCAAATTGGTTAACAGATAATGCCACCATGTCTAAAAAGCAGTTCTCACAATAGTACATATACCACTTGGTAATTGAAATATGGAGAGTAGCGGTTCAAATCCAGCTGTGGTCAAAATTTTTTTTCATTTCTTTACACATCTAAATAAGTTTTTAGATGTTTCTCAACACTCAACATATGAAATTAGGCAATTTTAAGTTAGATCTGGACAATATTTGAAACAATTGTTGTTCATGACCCAGACTTGAAATCAGTCAACAAAAGGCCCCACCTAAAGAAAATGACTAACTTGTTGCCCTGAATGACTTCTTGCAGAGACAAAGGAAATGCTTAATATCAAAATCACCTGAATGGATGTACAAGAAAGTGTTGTTTTTTATTCTAGTCTGAAATAAAATTTGACATATTTTCAACATCTGTGTTGACTTAGTCACATTAATGCAAAAATAAATGAATTCTTCCTTCATGCATGACTGATAATCTAGGTACTCAGGTGAGCGATATAGGCCCACTTGGGCCTCTTGTTTGTTTTTTTTTTGGGGGGGGGGGGGAGTTGGAGGAAGGAATGTTCCTAAAGTGCATGTATATGTAGAAATAAAATCAGAATTGTGAAGCGGACGGATCCCGATGAAGCAAAGAAGAAGAAAAGTACTGACATTTCCTGATATGTCATTTTCTATTTTGAAATTAATCAGAATGACGTCAGAAAACAGTTTGATGCATCATCATCAGTGGCGGAATCCAGGATGCCCCCCTCCCCCCTTTATGTGAAAGTCAAGCATTAACCAAAATACTCTGTCATTTTGGTTGCTAATATGAAGTCTTGTTCATTCTTGTGGCGAAAAAAGGGGGAGGGGGCTCCACTGGCCCCTTCCCTCTAAATCCTCCATGGAACGTGAATGAGTTTTATCAATTTGAAGTCCAATGTTACATCTCCGCATGTCTGTCTCTTCTTAGTAAACAGACTTATTTGGCTTAGGATTTCCATGTATTAGTAGTGTGTGTAAGGGAGTGGAGGTCCCTTAAGCCAGCGAGTTTTGGGTGGAGTAAAGCCTATACCTCAGCGCCAAATGTCACGAAAAAAAAACCCTAGTAAAGACTTAAAAAAGGGTTGGCTGATTTCTTCTCTATCATCACAAGGCAAAGGGGATTTTTCCCTTATGCACAGGTTACCAACAAGGCTTTTTCGTAAAGAATGACGTGTGCTTGTGTATATTAATAAAGCCTTGAACCGTTTTAAAGAAGAACCAGCTCACAACTATATTTCATTAATTACTACGCCGTGGAGAACTGATAACAATATTAGACTTAATTCGAAGTGATGCTTGCGCGGATCCAGAGAGATGGACCAGGGGTCTAACGCACCCGGAGGTTCGAAGAAAATTACTTTTTGTTATTTTTTAAATGTGAAAATAGCAATTTAACACAAAAACATATAGGTGCATTCCCTCTCGGAAAATTCATGAGGGTGGGCCCCTCTCCACAACTTTTCCGGAATCGCGCCTGCGAAGCATAAATCAATGAATATATTTTGAATTATACTAGTATTTCATCGGCTGATCATTTTTCACTTTTATGAGGAAAGGAAACACACACACACACACAGACACACACACACACACACACACACCTTTTTTCATAAATAAGACCAATTGTCTACCCAGAGTTATCGCTCCTTATTCTCGCTTATTGCAAATCCCGTCGGGGGTTTGCATATTTCGTTGTTGTCTAATCTGGAAATGCTGGGAAAACATAGCCTCCAAAAAGTAGTTGCTTTACTTTACGAGGTCAGGCAGTATAAGTTTTTATTGTCCATGACATCGATATTTCTAATGCCCTTAAAAGGAAAAGGAATGAAGAAGAATACCCTTGCTTTCAAAGGCAATGCTCATTACTAAATCAATGTTACAATTCAGCGTTCCAAAGGAATAGTATTTACCGTACTCAAACGCAGAGAGGAGTATATGAGGATGGCGCTTTCAATAGGATAGAGATTATGATTTGGGGGTGATTTTCTTAAGTGAATGTATATAAATGATAAATAAATCTTACATGCAATGTATTCTAAAAATAAAAAATACTTTAAAATACTTATTTTCAAATAAATTAGTGGATGCCACATAAACATGTATAAATATGAAGCTTTAAGGATATTCATATTTTGGAAATCAACGTCATTCGTGTAACCGTTCCCACGGCAGCAGTGGTTTAATCCAACAGAATTTTTCCGCGTAATACTAATTAGATGTTCGTACCTTTTAGCGTATGTACTAATTTCTATTGAAACGGTCGGCTCATGAGCCGACCGTTTCAATAGAAATTACGTATGTACATTATCTGGCTATAGAAAATCTCGAAAAGTTCCGATTAAATGAAGGCGGAGTTTCAAGGATTTCTAGCAGTTTACTTAGTGGAGCAATTACTGCGCAGTTTGTAACATTCTTTGTACTTCCCCAGCGATTATTTGCGCACAAGAGGCCTCGATGGGGATTTGTGTTCTTTGGGTATTGGAAGTTGGTGGAGCAAGTATTGCGTAGTTTGTATTATTTCTTCCATGTCTAACTGTACTTAGGGTGTTCGAAAAGTCTTAACGGTGGCATCTAAATAGTCAAAATATAAATAACATTAGAAAGGAGGTATTAACTATTATTTAGACAACTTACCTATGATTGATTGATTGATTTTTCTTTAACGTCACATCACGAATATTTCATGTATATAGTGACGGCATCTACCTGATGCGGGGCATACGTATTTTTGACCTTTGTAACGGACCCACCCGAAGCAGTGAGGGATCTTTAACGTGCCATGCATACCACGACACGGGGTCTCGGTTTTTACTGTCTCGTTCGAAAGACAGGACACCGGCAAGGTCAGAGCGGGACTCGAACCCCGGCCTCCTGATCAGGAGTCCAGGGCGATACCACTAGGCCACGCCCGCTTAAACAGCAACGTAGCTAACATCATACTAAAGGGTCTTCATTTTAAATTGACCCACAAATACCATTTTCCTCGCAATGAAAAATGCTACAGGGTTTGCACTCTAAGCTTTTTTGAAAGCTAATTTTGTATATATATATATATATATATATATATATATATATATATATATATATATATATATATATATATATATATATATATATAGTGGCTTTAGGACACGGAATTCTTGTTAGAGAATGAAATTAGACGGATAGCTTTATATGTTGTGTTATAACAATTAGTTTGTAAGGAATACCGAAAGGCAACAGATAAAGCAATCATGGTTGTCTAAAGTGTAAAGAGTTTTATAACAGAGCTATCTACTTCTCTAATGACGCATGAATTATTATTCAGGGTAAAATCTGGGGTTTGGTAAAGAAACGAAAATTTCAATAAAGCGAAACAGAATTATAATTAGTTTAAAATAAGAAAATACCTCTTAAGATAAAAATATGCAACAAAGTTGCAAAGCTGACAAAATTTAATTTTTTAACAAACAATATTCTTCTCTTCAGTCATCCTACGTGTAAAAAGAAACACTAATATACATGTATGATACATCCGAAAGTACTTTCATGCATACAACACCAAATGCAACGGAGACATTTTCATTTTAAAACGAGAACGAAAATTTATCGGATATAATTTCACAATAACTAGAGAAAGTTGTTATTAGATTCATATAATTAACCTAATTTAAATATGTTACACGGATATTTTACTTTTCTGACCTACATGTAATCTAACTTATAGGATATGAAAAAAAGTGTGATAGCATATACTCTCCTCCCCTCTTCCACATTACCTTCTGTAAAATGGCTCTAACATAGAACCCCCCCCCCCCCCCTTTCTGGATTACTTTGAGACATGTGAATATGTATAAACATTTCGTTCTCCGTCTGTGTATGTATACTATAAACATGTGATATATACTGCGGTAAGGTTATTCTGAACTATTTTATTTACTTTATCTGTGATAATCGAAAAGTGATCACAACAATTTTGTTAGATTTTCATTTAATGTTACTGAAAATTTATGAAAGCGACTTGAAACACCAATCAACCAACCAACTTGAATGGTTACAATTAAAATCACAGTTGTGAACAAAAGCACAACATTTTGACGTATTTGGACGATATTTGGCACTATCGCTGATTCATAACCCTCTCCAATCGCATCCTCTCGGATTTTTAAGGTAACCTATTGGAAAAACCGCAAATGTCGTTACGAAATCACTATAGATGTTAAAAAATTCTGGCAATATGGCGGAGTTTAATATGATTGTATTCTTTTCGCGCCAAAATACAGTTTTCTAATGATCTAAAATGAAACAAATTGATAAAAATTTTATGTTATCCACAAACAGCACATGAAATGTTTTTCTGCATCTTTATATTTCACCGGTGTACACGGCGGTGAATCTGTCATGGGCGCCGCCATGTTTAATCTATTGTAGCAAGTTCGAGATTGGTTTTCCGAATGTGCGAGAGACGGGGCCCCAGAAAATGCGATTGATACGCATGATGTATCATAATAATCAAAGTCCAAACTGTTAATTTCTAGAAGGGGAAAGATTATACTGTCATCATGAAAGAAACTGCTACTAGAAAGGTATTTCTATGAAAACTGGGATAGCCCCCTCCCCACACTAAGGGGATTCTATGCTGAAAATCTGTTGGGCCCGTTTTTCGGGAGGTTTGGGAGCTATAATGGTGAATATGCTGCAATAATTTATGTATATTTTCAGTGAATCCGGCAACAAAATGAGCCGAGGACTGCTGAATGTGTACAATGACGACGTTATCGAATGTTTCTGTCATGCGCAGAGAGTGAAAGAAGAATAGTGTGATGACGTCATAAATAGCATCGCTACCGTCCACGACAACGGAGAGCGGAGTTCTAAAGCTTATAAATATATCAAAATGGGATGCGAGCAAAGTTCATGCATACAATTTGGGAAAGAGAAACGTCCAAAGTCAAATCGTGTTAGCCCTGGATTGCGCCCTAGGCTTTCAGAAGAAAAAACATCAGAAGAGATACTAAGGCAACTAAAGGAAGAGGGTTTTCTCAGCTGCCCCACCATCAGGAAGGGGGGAGTTTCATTCACCGTCGGTGCCACGGGAAGTATCGCCCTCCCTCCCCGACGGCTGGAAAAACTGCAACAACGTCACCAGCCGTCTGATAGTTGTCAACAGTATTCATCAGAAGAGAGAGGATTAATGGCGGAGATCATAAGAAATGACCAACTTAAACAGATAAGAGAGGGTCAAGAGAGTAGGAAGAAGACCGACTTGACCAAACTAAAGTCAAAGAAAGAAAAGAAAACAACAAAGAAAGATAAAAAGAAGGTAGATAGTAATATATTTTTTGTCTACATATAAGAACGTAATGATTATTTTCACTAAACAAAATTATTTGCGATACTGGTCGTAAATCATACGGAGCCCTCTAATAATATGATATATGATTGGATGATTGGTATTATATGATATACCTGGACGGGTTTGTCAGTATATAATATTTAAACTTCGATCAAAATATGTATAAGAAGGTATGCTTTAAGTACTGTGATTTCGAAGTGTGAAATGTATTATAAGTTATGGATTTTAGGGAAAAAAAGGGGGGGGGAGGTGATATTATAGAGTATTTAGGATAAACCGAAAGCATTTCCTAGAGTAGAGAAAAAGAATAAGACAGGAAAATAAATTTACATGTACTACATTCAGAAATGTTTCAGTCGTTTACAAAATTTATTTTGTTACCTAGGACACACTGAAAAATGTGGGTTAAAGAAAATGGCGCATGGACATAAGGAGATCGGATACCGAATCCGATGTATCCGCTGTCAGACCAATCACTACCACTTCCACAACTACGTTGCCATTACCACAACAACCGGAAAATGTCGTTTTCACCAATATCACCACCACAACCACGAAATTCACCATCACCGCCGCAATTTTATACCAGATTCGAAGAAATCATGGACTACAAAGGAAATGAAATGACTTTTAAAACAGTAACGATATTCTCGAGGAAAACTGTTAAAACGTGTCTCATATCACTGCTTATGTATTTATATAGCTGTATTCCTTATTTTGATAGATTCAAAATGACTGAAATTAAAAGTCCACGAATGACTTGGCATTGTCTTCTATTTGCATTCTAATCTGGGCATATGCTTGGCATGGTGATATTTTCAAGTTAAATACGAAAGTAACTAGTGTCGCATGACTATGGCACTCCAACAATATACAACACAGTGGGCATTCACTGACCCCTGAAATTCAGAGGTGAGACTAAGTGCTCGGGAGGAGTGAGCTTCACCTGTTTGACCAACCACATCCGCAGTGAATACACTTACATACATATGAAACATATATAATTCAGCACTGTATATATATATATATATATATATATACATGAATGTGAACAGACACTATGTAGAAAGTGTCACAGCCACATAACGTCAAGAAAAAGGGTATAATAACACTTAATTCAAACCTTCCGCGGGGGAACTTTTTTACGAGCTCCACACTGCAAAGGCAATAAGTGTGACGTTCATGTAAAATACGAGAGTAACTAGTGTCACATGACTATGGCACTAACAACAATGTACCACAGTGGGCATTCACGGACCCCTGAAATTCAGAGGTGAGACTAGGTGCCCGGGAGGAGTGAGCGTCTCCTGTTTGGCTAGCCACATCCGCAGTGAATGCCCTTACATACATATTAAACATATATATAATTGAGCACTGTATATATATATATATATATATATATATATATATATATATATATATAGATATATATATATATATATATATATATATATATATATATATACATGAATGTGAACAGACACTGTGTAGAAAGTGTCAGAGCCACATAACGTCAGGAAAAAGGGTATAATAACACTTAAGTCAAGTAACGAAACGTAAACAATAAGGTCTCTGGTTCGAACTGAAAGTAGGCCATGGTCATACATGTCTCAAAGTAAATATGTGTACTGTATATCATTTTTATTGTTCTCTACGGGATGCATTACAAAGACTTGTGTTACCCATGTAATGGAACGATTAAAGCGATGAGAGTATTTTTGTAACACGAAGTGTTACACTGTTATGGACCCGGGTCATGGGCGCTGCCATATTGGGATTCACCCCTTTGCTCATGTATTCCGACACTCAGTGAAATAGGTCTATGATTATGTGCATTAAATTTGCAAATATTCATGAACATTTGATACTTCTGGTATGTTATTAAAGTCTATACCAGAGCTGAACAAACAAGATGGTTATTTTTGAAACTAACTGGCATGTAACCTATGTTTTCATTCAGTCGTTGATTACTACGCACCAGAGCTGGGTATTAACGTGAAATTGCCCCTCCCCCCCCCCCCCCTCCCCTTCCAAATTCCGCGTTGCTAAGGGACGAATAGCGTCATGTATAAAATTCTTCCGAGAAACGAATTGATATTTAGTGCACCGACATAAGTAGTTTCTTCGGTTTCATATTCTTAAAATTCCATGATTAAATTATCAATCACAAATTGATTCATACATGAGTGACTTGACATCGCATCGTAAACAGCTGAACAGGCAGATTTCAACTCTGATTTGCTCCGGCGCGGCGAGATGAAATAACATGATGAGCGGTACTCCTAAATGCCGAACTCTTGCCGAATCTTACCGAACTCTAGCTTTTTCGGGGTTAAAAGGGGGAATAGTTGGTATGTGAGTATATTTTGTAGTTAGTATTTATCATTTATACCGAAATTGCATTTTTTCTTGTAAATTTGACGCTTACTTTTGATATTATCGACGGAAAACTATACCGAACTCTAATATCGCCGCCATCTTGGATCGGGATCGACATCCGCGTTGAACTTCGAAAAGGAGGCGCGGATTGTTTTGGCAGTTTATCGTTGTTTCTTAATTGATTTAAAACTGGAAATGAAATGTTTTTGAATGAATGTGAATGTTTTCTATGATAAAACAGAGGTAGTTAATTAGCCGTTTGCTAACGCAAATTGCACAACGTTTCCAGTTCTTGCCACGTGGAGACCACCTCCATAAGAGCCAAATAAATAAATAAATAAATAAATAAATAAAAATAATAATAATGATAATAATAATATAAATAATAATAATAAATGAATAAAAAAATAATAAATAAATAAATCTATAGATAAATGAAATAAATAAAAACTGAAATAGATGAGTAAATGAATATACTAAATAGTGAAAATAAATAAATCAAAATATAATTGTTTTCTGTCACAATGAATAGATATTATAATGAACGAATAGATAAATAGATACACATAGGTGGCAATGCCCAAAAAATATTAAAAATGAAATCCATCACATTAAGTTAATAAATCTGAATTTATATTAAAGAAAAAGGAGAAAAAATAAATTATCCATGATGAAAATGCTAACACAAACAAACAAACAAAATAAAACACATATCAAATGAAATAAAGGGACGTTTATATTTCATAAATTATCAAAAAAAAAAAAAAAAAAAAACCCTTAATATAAATAATGTAATACACCTTTCTTTTGAATGTGAATGTATTTCATATTTTATTTGTGAATTTATTGAAAATATTTCATCTTAACAGGGACGTATATAACACAGGGATATGCAACTGAGCTAAAAATCACAAGAGGCCCATAATATTTCATAGACCGAATCGTAAATGAGAGAAACGGATCCGGGTATCGTGTATTGTAAAGTAGAGAATCGGATCCGGTGATAACCCGAATCCTGTGGTATTCTGTCAAAACGTAGGTTTCCACAGCGGGCTTATTTTTACAACGATGATTTTTAAAAGCAGTATTTAATATTCATACTAAAGTTAAAATGTAGATAGGAAATGTTGTTCAGAAAGTAATTAGGGAAATGGTTTTGTTGAAGATGATACCGTCATTTTTCATTAAAACCAGTCTTTTCTCCAGGCTTGTAAAAGTTTTGACTGATTATTAATTTGCAACATTCCTTCACACTACAGCGACATACCTTAACTACTGTCAGGTGTAAAGTATTACGTAACTATCCCGACCGGCTGTTCACCCGATAGGCGTTATTTGGGAAATTCCAATTGCTGGTATTTCCGGTGGTATAAGGTGTGTATATCGTGACACGCTGTAAATTGGAAGTATCCAATAAAATGCAATCACAAATACATCTATTCCTTTTCACACTTCCATAAGCCGGTTTTAGTGACTTCAATATTCACAAAAAAGTACAATTTTCACAGTAGATACCCCAAAACTGTGGAGAGAGAGGAGAAGGGAAAAAAAATGATAAATACACGTAGTACTGAAACAGTAAAGCAATTTGATAGGGCCCAGCATTCAGATGCGGGAGCCTATAGTACCAGTGGTAGATCCAGGATTTCCGAAAAGGGGGAGACCACATGTGTAGTAGCCAAACTACTTGGCCATTTGTGTTATATACGTCCCTGATCTTAATGACAACAATGGGAAAAAAAGATCATTTTAGAGCACTGGGTTTGAATTTATTGAGAAAATGTTTTCTTGGGAACAAAAAGTGAATTAAATCAAAATGATCAATGAACTTTTCCCAAGGCATAGAGTATTTTTCCTATATGTATGTATATATTTCTATTGTATTATGACCAATAAGCTGTATTGCTTACGATGAATAAACTATACTATACTATTGAAAGAGAAATGTTCGTTATTCAAAGATGCGATTCGATATTATATATCTCTTTATTCAGACTGTACTCCTATCATGTTTCTTCTAAATGGAAAATATAACAACGAAAATAGAAGAAGTAGAATGCGTACATTATATAACTTAAATGAAAAAAAGACGAGTGTCAAAGAGCTCTTTGAATTAGGTAATTTCTTATAAGAGAAATGGAAATATATATCATGTTGTATTCAGGTCATATTCTTAAAACCCAGTGTTCATTATATATTCATGAATCACATGTACTTGATGTGCCGCAAAGAGCTGCCCTACCATCCACCTACGACGGTTTCACACCTCTATAAGTAGATTAGATATTATTAGATAATTAATACCCCCAGCCAAGGCTATTATTTTGATATGAGGTTTACACGAATATACAAGTTATTGAGCGGTCGCATGCGAAATTTGGTGAAATCCAATTGAAAAAACAACTCCAAATTTTATGATATCTGCAGAGCTCGAAACCAGGGAAGTATAGTTAAGACATCCTTGTCGAAACCAAACACTGTACTGGAACATTTGAAGTCTGGACCATGAAGCGCCATAGCTGCCTGGAGATTACATTATCAACAGTAGCCATTTCACAATAACATTGCATCAAAACAATATGCCATTAAGCTGTTTCTATATAATATGAAATCAAATAACTGTTGGTACTACGAAGTCAAATGACTGTACATTACGAAGTCAATACTGTATATTATGAAGTTTCTTTCTTTCTTTCTACAAGTTACATGCTTCGTTATATAACTGCGGTGGTTCGCGGTGAGTGTTTTTGGTAGAAATGGCTTCAAATAACGTACCGTTGACGTTCGAAGTCACCAGGTTGTCTGGGTGTCAATATAAATGTATATCAATGGTTTCATGTGACAAAACCAATATCATTATAAATAGACTTTCATTTCTACCTCTGTTTTATCATAGAAAACATTCATATTCATTCAAAACATGTCATTTCCAAATCTAAATCAAATAAGAAACAACGATAAACTGCCAAAACAATCCGCATCTCGTTTTTGAAGTCAATCGCGGATGTCGATCCCGATCCAATATGGCGGCGATATTAGAGTTCGGTATAGTTTTCCGTCAATAAAATCAAAAGTAAGCGTCAAATTTACAAGAAAAAGTGCAATTTGGGTATAAATGATAAATACTAACTACAAAATACACTCACATACCAACAATTCCCCTTTTAACCCAAAAAAAGCTAGAGTTCGGCAAGAGTTCGGCATTTAGGAGCATCCCATGATGAGTGGTACGCACGCATGTCATGTACGTTGTCAGTTTTGTTGGTTTAACTTGATTGTAATAATTGTGCACGTGAATGGTAGAACTTGCAAATCGTCCTTGATATGAGATTTAAGATGTACGTTAAGAACAGTGAACCAAGTTGGTTCAGTCAGATTTTTTGATAGGTTGAGTCAGAGGCAATGTGGACAAAGTCAAAGAGTAGATATAATGACTTTTGAATTTGAGGACGGTATATTGTGGTTATACATGTCTGAACGCTAATGTGTGGACCAATCAGAATTATCAAAACAAAACATGTTTCATGTAAATTTGAGGACTCTATATCGTGGTTATACACGAAGTATGACACTCATTTATGCGTACACTTCGTAATGGAAGAAGAAGAACAAGTGAGTTAGAATGTCTTTTTAACATCTTTTTTTGTCCCCCACTTTTGTGAGAACAAGGGGACATTACATCTCATAATACTCATTCCTCCATCTGTCAGTCTTGTCACAAAAACTTTAACCTTGGCAATAACTTTTGATCCAGTAGGAGTACAACTTCACATGTAGATTCCTTGTGATGAGACTTTCCACTTAAGATAATTACTTTTGACATCTTAGAATTCTTTTGAATTCACTTGTTTATCTTGACAGTTATGTATCCTCAAGAACACCCTCATCTGATTACAACCCCCTCCTAATTACAAACATGGATTCACCAAAGTTGCACCAAGGATTCATCTATGGGATGCACACTAGAGTACCTGGTTCGATTGCTTCATGTGACAGTTTTCCACTTCAGTGATTGGGTTAACCTGTTGGGGATACCTCAGTTTGCGACAAACTAGTAAAAATAAAAGACTTCTGACTTGGCCGTATGCCAAGTCACCTCAACTAAACAGTGTGTGAAAATTCCCAAACTTGTGCTAATGCTTCATCTTGGGACCCAGACTTGAATGCAAGCTTCATATAACTATTCCCACTTCAATTTTTTTTTCATTAAAAGAAAATTGATTAGAATAACTCAATGATTCAAGTGTCATTTTGAATTTGTGCTGTTCATTGTAAGAATGAAACTAGTCCTGAATTAAGGGGGTAGTCTGGTGAACTAGTAAGAAGAATTAAAATCTACAACTGGCTATTTCATGCATATTCTATAAGAACAGACAAAGGTAGATTAAATAATAACAAAAACGTATCATGTTATGGAGCAAATTATTGTACTAGAATCAATGCAAATTAACACTGTTTCATGCTTATTTAGATATAGAGAAATGAGCAGTTTATATATATTTTTTCACAAATATGACACAGAAAAGTTTGGGTTTTTTTTATTTTGGTAGATAAACTTATGAATTTATACTGATTGATTGAAAAAATAACAAGGATTAGGGAAAGCTCCGACAACTTACGAAGCCTTTCATAGTGGCTATAGTAATTAAACAAACCTACTAAAATGATGACAATTTCACAAGAAGTACACTTGTTTGATAATTTCTGTTATCTGCATCACTGTGATATTACACTGTAATGTACAATGGTCTGTCACAAGTCAAAACATCATAAAATTACAATAGGTAATGGAGCATTTTACAAAGAAATTTGATAGATATTACACCCTCCCCCATTTTGCTATAACCTCATTTGTGTGTAATATATATTGAATGAAATATTTCCTTTTCATGATCAGAGAGGAATTGATTTGTATACATATAAGCTTCAAATGACATTTCAAATTAGAACCATATTTAGATTCGATATTATCAAAATATATAAACACATTAATGCCCTTCCCCCTTTTAGGAGGTTGGAGGCTATTTGGAAAACAAGTACATATATTTCTTTGAAAAATCTGCCTTTGTGGTATACATATGTAACTACTTCAATGAATATGTCAGTAACAACATCGTAGTATTATTTAAAAGTTTAAAATGTCTTCTTTTTAATGATATGTAAATCATGCCTCTTCTGTGAACAAGTCCGGAAATATAATGGCTCAAAGACACCATACTTTTCAACAGACAGCATATACAGCAGGTGCGACAACATCACGTCATTAACACGTAACGTCTCAATGACATCATCCTCTACTGCATGATGTAAATCCGCAGCCCTTTTCAAATACGTTAGCACTCTGAGGATTAAAAATAAAAACCTTCTCTTGTTCATTGAATTTAGTTTTGATTGTTTCAAGATAATTAAATATACTGGCCTTCGCTTTTAGTTGACTATCTTGTGCTTTTTTAGGTTTTAAAATATTTTACTTTTCCCATTTCGGATTTGCCGGCATAGAGTTTTGGTCAATAGAATAACTCTAAAAACAGTTTTCTTCAATATCACAGTCATGATAATTTACAAACGCATGCATAATAGACAAATTATTGAATATTACTTCTGTATTTTCTATCACGACTTAAAATGTTACATCATCGTGACAGTACGAGTTACCTCCCGTTAGGCAGATTACTTTTAGGCGTAAATCGCTCACCAGACTACATCCTTGATACTAATGATAAAACGATTTCCTCTTTATCTTCATATGAGTGTTACTCAGGACCTTCAGTCCTTTGATTATTTCTCTACGCTTACAATATTTCTTTAAAATCCGATAACGTACACAAATAGAAAAATCAAAGAAACTACATTAAAATGTGCAAAAAGTCCCGAAAATAGGCTAGAAACGCGTCAAAAGAAAAAACAACACTCTTTAAGACATCCTTCCGGATTTCTCTTATACCTGCTTTTGCGATAGCTTTCCCCAGGAAATTCTAAACTAGGGCGGAAAATCTATTAGGCCGGGGAGGGGGGGGGGGAGGGTAGCGAGCTATGCTGGTGAATATTTATGTTGCAACATCAGAAACACCTCTTCCCCTTTAACTACCTCACACTACGCTATTTGGAAAGCGGCAAGTCGTACGCCTGTTTCAATAAGATATTTTTTGCTTCTGAATATTTGATTGATTATTTTTGCATTACGTCACCATTAAATTACGTATTTCGCGACGGCATTAGCCTGACGTATTTCACAAAAATTTATACATTTGCAACACACTAACCCAGAGATTTGAGGAATCTTTTATGCGCCTTAACATAACCTACTTGACCCAAGACCAAGACCAGGAGCACCCAAGTTTCCACTACCACGTCTTACAGAAGATGTGTCCATAGCGGGACTCGAACCTGGTACCTCTCGGTCATGATACATTTACGTCATCAAGTGAGACACACCGGCTTATATTGTGTTTTGGAGGTCTCAATATAATAATAACTTGTACATTTATGTCTATTTTCTTTGACTCCTGCACCAAAACGTGTCGATGATTGTTCTTTGTTAAATGTGTACAATGACGACGTTATCGAAAGTTTCTGTCATGCGCAGAGAGTGAAAGAAGAATAGTTTGATGACGTCATAAATAGCATCGCTATCGTCCGCGGCAACGGAGAGTGGAGTTCTAAAACTTATAAATATATCAAAATGGGATGCGAGCAAAGCTCATGCGTAAAATTTGGGAAAGAGAAACGCCCAAAGTCAAATCGTGTTAGCCCTGGATTGCGCCCCAGGCTTTCAGAAGAAAAAACATCAGAAGAGATACTAAGGCAATTACAGGAAGAGGGCCTCCTCAGCTGCCCCACCATCAGGAAGGGGGGAGTTTCATTCACCGTCGGTAACACTGGAAGTATCGCCCTCCCTCCCCGACGGCTGGAAAAACTGCAACAACGTCACCGGCCGTCGGATGATTGCCAACAGTATTCATCAGAAGAGAGGGGATTAATGGCGGAGATCATAAGAAATGACCAACTTAAACAGATAAGAGAGGGTCAAGAGAGTAGGAAGAAGACCGACTTGACCAAGCTAAAGTCAAAGAAAGAAAAGAAAACGACAAAGAAAGATAAAAAGAAGGTAAGACAACAATATCTTTTTATCTACACCTACGAACGTAATGATTATTTTCACTAAACAAAATTATCTGCGATACTGGTCGTAAATCATACGGAGTCCTCTACTAATATGATATATGATTGGTATTATATGATATACCTGGACGGGGTTGTCAGTATATAATATTTAAACTTCGATCAAAATATGTATAAGAAGGTACGCTTAAAGTACTGTGGTTTCGAAGTGTGAAATGTATTATAAATTCTGGATTTTAGGAAAGGGGGGGGGGGTTGATATTATAGAGTATTTAGGATAAACCGAGAGCATTTCCTAGAGTAGAGAAAAAGAATAAGGCAGGAAAATAAATTTACATGTACTACATTCAGAAATGTTTCAGTCGTTTACAAAATTTATTTTGTTACCTAGGACACACTGAAAAAAGTGGGTTAAAGAATATGGCGCATGGAAATGAGGAGATCGGATACCGAATCCGATGTATCCGCTGTCATACCAATCACTACCACTTCCACAATTACGTCGCCATTACCACAGCAACCGGAAAAAGTCGTTTTCAGCAATATCACCACCACAACCACGAAATTCACCATCACCGCCGCAATTTTATCCCAGATTCGAAGAAATCATGGACTACAAAGGAAATAAAATGACCTTTAAAACATTAACGATATTCTCGAGGAAAAATGTTAAAACATATCGCATATTACTGTTTATGTTTTTATATAGCTGTATTCCTTATTTTGATAGATTCAAAATGACTGAAATTAAAAGTCCACGAATGACTTGGCATTGTCTTCTCCTGTTTGCACTCTAATCTGGGCATATGCTTGGCACGGTGATATTTTCAAGTTAAATACGAGAGTAACTAGTGTCACATGACTATGGCACTCCAACAATATACCACAGTTGGCATTCACTGACCCCTGAAATTCAGAGGTGAGACTAGGTGCCAGGGAGGAGTGAGCGTCTCCTGTTTGGCTAGCCACACCCGCAGTGAATGCCCTTACATACATATGAAACATATATAATTCAGCACTGTATATATATACATGAATGTTAACAGACACTATGTAGAAAGTGTCACAGCTACATAACATCAAGAAAAAGGTATAATAACACTTAATTCAAACCCTCCGCGGGGAACTGTTTTACGAGCTCCACACTGCAAAGGCAATAAGTGTGACGTTCATGTAAAATACGAGAGTAACTAGTGTCACATGACTATGACACTAACAACAATGTACCACAGTGGGCATTCACTGACCCCCTGAAATTCAGAGGTGAGACTAGGTGCCCGGGAGGAGTGTCTCCTGTTTGGCTAGCCACACCCACCGTGAATGCCCTTACATGCAGATGAAACATATATAATTGAGCACTGTATATATATACATGAATGTAAAGAGACACTGTGTAGAAAGTGTCAGAGCCACATAACATCCGGAAAAAGGGTATAATAACACTTAAGTCAAGTAACAAAACGTAAACAATAAGGTCTCTGGTTCGAACTGAAAGTAGAACACGGTAATACATGTCTAAAATTAAATATGTGTATTGTATATCATTGTCATTATTCTCTACGGGATGCATTACACAGACTTGTGTTACCCATGTAATGGAACGGTTAAAGCGATGAGAGTATTTTTTACGTTTCGAGGTCTAATGCTTTACGTATCAAGGTATAATGCGACACTACAACTCGGTTTTTACCTGTGAAGGTCGAATGCAATATAACAACTCGGTTTTTACGTGTCAAGGCCTAAGGCGACATTACAACTCGGCTAATTTCTATTGAAATGGTCGGCTCATACCGCCGACCGTTTCAATAGAAATTACAACTCGGCTTGCACTGTCTAATCCGAAAGGCATCGAAAAGTTGCTTACTGAGTTCTTACTTCGGACCTCTCTGCACCTTACATAACACGCTGCTACTGAGCATTGCGGGTACTATTTTTGTTTGTTTGTTTTTGTTTTGTTTTGTTAGGGGTTTGTTTGTTTTTTTTTCTCTCCTTTTTCTTTCTTTTTGAGTCGGCTTCGGTGAAGCCGCACTCATTGCAATCACTTTCTTTTCAGGGGTTATAACTTTCACTAGCGATATAGAGCTTACTACGCCGCTGAAAAATAAAGTGCCGAAAAATTAATGATGTTGTCTTAAAAATTCTTGATCAGCACAATGTACCTTTAGCTCAGTTAATTTAAGCTAAACATAAACTAGTTTCAATAACTCGAAAAAGGAGTTGCAATAATGTTTTCAAATTTCGCGTAATAATATGTAGTTGTGACTACTTTACGATGTGTTTACCACCGACACCGTCGGATGTACACGATTGTGTAATTCTCCGGACAAAGCATTTGTCTTGATCTTGGATCGCTTGTATTTATCGAGATATTTCAATTAAAGTTTTCCCCAACATGTTCTGGAACTTTAGTTCTTTTTCACATATATGACAAATTTAAAGATCGATCTTCCCGCATTTCCTCTGATAATGAAAATGCAATATAAATATTTAGGTAAATGTTGTATGTTTCTAAATATAAATGATGTTAAAACATTATGAGAATCGTGAATAAGATGGTTATTTAATGTCCCACTTGAAGGATAATAGAATCTATCACCACCATCAGTGATGGACAGAGATATCCTAACCCGAGTGTCAAAAATCTCGGTCCTCCACAACGAGGCTTGCCGAGTTGTGGAGGACCGAGATTTTTGACACGAGGGTTAGGGTATCTCTGTCCATCACTGGTGGTGGTGGTTGATTCTTTTTCTCCCACGTTAGTTTACGAATCCTGCAACGCTTACATCATCATAGTAAACTTTATAGTAGCGGATGAAAATATCGAGTGATTATGAATGAAGCCGATTACTCACTCCATCACCGCCTCACATTTCATTTGCCGCCATCGTAAATAAACCATAAGGCGAAATAAGTTTTAAAGATATATTGAACAATTAGAGAATTATATGAATCAAATCAATATGATAAAACGCTAATCAAACTTTACACAATATATTTGATTCAAAATGTCCTGTCTTTTCCAACTCCGTATTTGACGTCATCAAGCGCGCACACATGATGTCACAGCCTACTGTATGTCTGTAGTGTAGAGATGTGCGCGAGTGTAAGATTACGCAACATTTAACAATTGCTAGTGTTATGATTTGAATGTGAGCAAAATGATATATTAATATTAAAAGTGCCTCCATGGATTGACGCTCCGTGAAAAATAGAGTGAATTGGATTATTTCAATGTGCGTTCCAGGAGAAATCCTGCTCGGAAATTGACTTATTGAGGATAGATGGCAGGTGAGGTAGGTTCTGTAATTTTTTCGACATTTGGCAATGATTTGCTGGTGTTTTTGATAGAGAAGAATGCAAATGAGTAGCAGTTTTTGCGGAGTTGCTGGTAGAAAGGATCGAAGGACGAAAACAAAAGAAATAGTTCGTTATTTCCGGTTTCGAAAATGCTCACGTGAATTTGTTATCTTACCCCACCCCATAAAGATAAGGAAATCTTTCCCAGCTATTTTTATAGATATTTCTGTCCATAGTGGGAGAAATGTCGTTCCTTGGCTCAGCTTCGACTCGTTACAAAAATACAGTAAAACTTGTTGCCATGAAGTTGTCGATTGCACGTTCATTTCGGATACAAGCAATTGCAAACTCTTTGCCGTAAGATAGTATGAAGAGAGCAAATTTTATTAGCATTTTGTACATAGGTATAATGACGATGTAGTTGCAACAAAGACCTAATTTTGCCCCCGCCACCCCCCGCCCATTTTCCTGAAATCCTGAATCCGCCACTAAAATGGTGAAATGATTACATCCTTAAAATCAGCAAAGCCGACTCTCAGGACTTTTGAGTCCTTTGATTTTGTATTTTGCTGTTTTGTATGTTTTTTTTTTTGTTTGGGCTTTTTTTTTTGTTTTTTTTTTTTGGGGGGGGGGGGGGGGGGGTTGGGGGGTTGGAGGAAGGAATGTTCCTAAAGTGCATGTATATGTAGAAAAAAAACCAGAATTGTGAAGCGGACGGACCCCGATGAAGCAAAGAAGAGGAAAAGTACTGACATTTCCTGATATGTCATTTTCTATTTTGAAATTAATCAGAATGACGTCAGAAAACAGTTTGATGCATCAACATCAGTGTCGGAATCCAGGATTCCCCCCCCCCCCCCTTTATGTGAAAGTCAAGCATTAACCAAAGTACTCTGTCATTTTGGTTGTTAAATATGAAGTCTTGTTCATTCTTGTGGCGAAAAAAAAGGGGGGGGAGGGGGGCTCCACTGGCCCCTCCCCTCTAAATCCCCCATTGAACGTGAATGTGTTTTATCAATTTGAAGTACAATGTTACATCTCCGCATGTCTATCTCTTCTTCTTAGTAAACAGACTTATTTGGCTTAGGATTTCCATGTATTAGTAGTGTGTGTAAGGGAGTGGAGGTCCCTTAAGCCAGCGAGTTTTGCAAAGAGTAAAGCCTATACCTCAGTGCCAAATGTCACGAAAAAACCCTAGTATAGACTTGAAAAAAGGGTTAGCGGATTTCTTCTCTATCATCACAAGGCAATGGGGATTTTTCCCTTATGCACTGGTTACCAACAAGGCTTTTTTGTAAAGATTGACGTGTGCTTGTGTATATTAATAAAGGCTAGAACCATTTCAAAGAAGAGCCAGTTCACAACTATATTTCATTAATTACTACGCCGTGGATAACTGATAACAATATTAGACTTAATTCGAAGTGATGCATGCGCAGATCCAGAGAGATGGACCAGGGGTCTGACGCACCCTGAGGTTCGAAGAAAATTACTTTTTGTTATTTTTTAAATGTGAATTTAACACAATTTAACACAAAAACATATAGGTGCATTCCCTCTCGGAAAATTTCTGAGGGTGGGCCCCTCTTCACAACTTTTCCGGAACCGCGCCTGCGAAGCATAAATCAATGAATATATTTTGAATTATATGTAACCAAGTTATATTTCATCGGCTGATCATTTTTCACTTTTATGAGGAAAGGAAACAAAAACAAAACAAAAAATCAAAGGCCTGAAAGGCCATAAAGGCATCAAGCAGGATTGATTATCAAGCCGTTTAAAGTGCAAGTGGGACAATGAGCAACTATGTTGATTAATTTCTTTAAATTAACTATGACTGGATACAAGGCATGTGACAACAAGGGTATGAGAGTAGGTCTTCGGACATTTGTCCTGGGAAGCTAAACACTAGAGCTGTCCTAACGGGACAAATACCCCACGCGGCAAAAAAGTTGAACATGCAATAATTCATTAAGCTGAACATTTAGTCTTGCCAAAATCCAATCAGAGTTTAGTCACCAAAGAAACAGCGACATGAACTATGCCACATCCGTAGGTCATGGACAACAATCCTGTGAAATATCCAAATCTATTAACCCAATAACAAGATATTGCCTGGACAGGATCTTTAACACCAAGTACACCGTGACCTTGATTGTTGACCTTCGGTCAAGGTCATGACACACCCTTGGGTCATGGACAATAATCCTGTGAGATATTATCCAAATCTATTGACCAAATAAAAAGGTACGACCCGGACACGATCTAATAGCCAAGTCCACATTGAACTTGACCTTTAAACTTGGGTCAAGGCCAAGACGCACCCTAGAGCGATGGGCAACAATCCTGCGAAATATTATCTAAATCCATCAACCCCATATAAAGATATGGCCCGGATAGTATTTTAACAACCAAGTCCACAGTAACATCCACCTATGACCTTGGGTCAAGGTCATGACACATCCTTAAGCAAAGGGCAATACTAAATCCATCCGTCCAGTAATAAAAATATGGTCCGGACAGAATTTTAACAACCAAGTCCACATTGACCTTGACCTTTGACCTTGGGCGAAGGTCATGATACATCCTTAGGTCATGGGCAACAATCCTGTGAAATATTATTCATATCTATTGACCAACTAAAAAGTTATGCTCCGGACACAAAGTGGCCCAGGATTTACTATCGAAAAGGTCTTAAGCCAAGGTCAAGGTCACCGTGACCAAATTTTGTTACATTAATAAAGTTGGAGACAACTATAATTACGGTCAGTACCGAACTCTATTGTGTTCTGTTTAATTTATATGTACAGTGTATGTTATGTATAAAATATTTACGTCGAAATACTGAGTGTAGAATAAACATATTCCAGTTCCTGTATGTGTTTTATTATTTCAAATGAAGCCATATCAGGAAAGTATAGTTTAGTTCTTAAACTTGGCCATATGTACAGGTAAACGCATGTGCGTTGTAAAAAAGCAAATAACAGACTAAACCGCGTGCCGGATATTTGGTGCGTTCAGCCGTGAAATCCCTTGTCGATAGTTCCTAGATCGGCAGTTAAGGTAGTCTGCCGGAGTATAGAATTTTAATTGGTATGAAAATGTACATTTGTTCCGTGCTGCCGATGCCAGAAGGCGAATATGCCGGTATAAAGAACACAAATAAGAGCATGTACTTTTATTACGGGCAGACTTCTTCCGATTTCGGAATATGCAGTTATTTCGAGTGACGTTGTAACGAGAGTGGACTGTATATACCATTGAGGTTTATTAACAACAAATAATGCAAATGCAGTTCAAACTTTCAAAATTCAATTCACTGCTTTATCTACAGTTGCATACTCATAACTACGCCCACAGTTCACAAATCAATCTTTAATGAAAATATGACATCATGTATCCTTACGCCCCAATATCTAAGTTTATAAACAACATTCGGAACAATCTCGCCTTTTACAAGAAAAAGGTCGAGGATATCCGAAAGCATAAACGTCGAATTTGACCATTGGTTAAGGTCAAATCTTGTATATACCTTCGCATAATTTAATAATGAATCACAATGTTTACGTATGTCATTTACGTCACATTGCATATTAAACATTAAATATTTCAAGGCAATAGAAGACAATCAGGAAGTATAATTATTGCATTTCTAGAATCTAATATGAGCATTCAAAAGAAAGTACCATTTTCTTTCGCGAATGAGATTTGGCCAGAAAATGCGGCGAAGAGGTAAAATTTTTACGATCCCTATAGGCTCTCGATCATGCTTCGCATGCTCGATGCTTAAAAAAAAACCCAAACTTTTTTTTTTTGTATAAATAAGACCAATTCTCTACCCAGAGTTATCGCTCTTTATTCTCGCTTATAGTGGCTTTAGGACATGGAATTCTTGTTAGAGAATGAAATTAGACGAATAGCTTTACATGTTGTGTTATAAATATCAATAAGTTTGGAAAGAGGACCGATAGGCAACAGATAAAGCAATCATGGTTGTCTAAAGTGTATTCTGGGTTTTATAACGGAGCCAACTACTTCTTTAATGACGCATGGATTATTATTCAGGGTAAAATCTGGGGTTTGGTAAAGAAACGAAAATTTCAATAAAGCGAAAAAGAATTATAATAAGTTTAAAATAAGAAAATACCTCTTAAGAAAAAAATATGCAACAAAGTTGCAAAGCTGACAAAATTTATTTTTTTAACAAACAATATTCTCTTCAGTCATCTTACATGTAAAAAGAAACACTGATATACATCTATGGTACTTCCGAAAGTACTTTCATGCATACATGCATACAACACCAAAGGCAATGGAGACATTTTTATTTTAAAACGAGAACGTTATTTTATCGGATATATGTATAATTTCACAATAACTAGAGAAAGTTGTTATTAGATTCATATAATTAACCTAATTTAAATATGTTACACGGATATTTTACTTTTCTGACCTACATGTAATCTAACTTATAGGATATGAACAAAAAAAGTGTGATAGCATATACTCCCCCCCTTCTTCCATATTACCTTCGGTAAAATGGCTCTAACATAGACATCCCCCTTCTGGATTACTTGGTGACACATGTGAATAAGTATAAACATTTCGTTCTCCGTCTGTGTATGTATACTATAAACATGTGATATATACTGCGGTAAGGTTATTCTGAACTATTTTATTTACTTTATCTGTGATAATCGAAAAGTGATCACAACAATTTTATTAGATTTTCATTTAATGTTACTGAAAAGTTATGAAAGCGACGTGAAACACCAGTCAACCAACCAACTTGAATAGTTCCAATAAAAATCACAGTTGTGAACAAAAGCACAACATTTTGACGTCTTTGGACGATATTTGGCACTAACGCTGATTCATAACCCTCTCCAATCACATCCTCTCGGATTTTTATGGTAACCTATTGGAAAAACCGCAAATGTCGTTACGAAATCACTATAGATGTTAAAAATTCTGACAATATGGCGGAATTTAATATGATTGTATTCTTTTCGCGCCAAAATACAGTTTTCTTAAGATCTTAAAAGAAACAAATTGATAAAAATTTTATGTTATCCACAAACAGCACATGAAACGTTTTTCTGCATCTTTATATTTCACTGGTGTACACGGCGGTGAATCTATCATTGGCGCCGCCATATTTAATCTATTGCAGTTAGTTCGAGAATGGTTTTCCGAATGTGCGAGAGACGGGGCCCCAGAAAATGCGATTGATACGCATGATGTATCATAATAATCAAAGCCCAAACGGTTAATTTCTAGAAGAGGAAAGATTATACTGTCATCATGAAAGAAACTGCTACTGGAAAGGCATTTCTATGAAAACTGGGATAGCCCCCTCCCCACACTTAGGGGATTCTATGCTGAAAATCTGTTGGGTCCGTTTTTCGGGAGGTTTGGGAGCTATGATGGTGAATATGCTGCAATAATTTATGTATATTTCCTGTGAATCCGGCACCAAAATGGGCCGATGACTGTGCTTTGCTGAATGTTTACAATGACGACGTTATCGAAAGTTTCTGTCATGCGCAGAGAGTGAAAAAAGAATAGTGTGATGACGTTATAAATAGCATCGCTACCGTCCACGACAACGGAGAGCGGAGTTCTAAAGCTTATAAATATATCAAAATGGGATGCGAGCAAAGCTCATGCATACAATTTGGGAAAGAGAAACGCCCAAAGTCAAATCGTGTTAGCCCTGGATTGCGCCCTAGGCTTTCGGAAGAAAAAACATCAGAAGAGATACTAAGGCAACTAAAGGAAGAGGGTTTTCTCAGCTGCCCCACCATCAGGAAGGGGGGAGTTTCATTCACCGTCGGTAACACGGGAAGCATCGCCCTCCCTCCCCGACGGCTGGAAAAACTGCAACAACGTCACCGGCCGTCTGATAGTTGTCAACAGTATTCATCAGAAGAGAGGGGATTAATGGCGGAGATCATAAGAAATGACCAACTTAAACAGATAAGAGAGGGTCAAGAGAGTAGGAAGAAGACCGACTTGACCAAGCTAAAGTCAAAGAAAGAAAAGAAAACGACAAAGAAAGATAAAAAGAAGGTAAGACAGTGATATATTTTTTGTCTACATCTACGAACGTAATGTTTATTTTCACTAAACAAAATTATCTGCGATACTGGTCGTAAATCATACAGAGCCCTCTAATAATATGATATATTATTGAATGATTGGTATTATATGATATACCTGGGACGGGTTTGTCAGTATATAATATTTAAACTTCGATCAAAAGATGTATAAGAAGGTATGCTGAAAGTACTGTGGTTTCTTAGTGTGAAATGTATTATAAGTTCTGGATTTTAGGGGAAAAAAAGGGGGGGGGGGGTGTGATATTATAGAGTATTTAGGATAAACCGAAAGCATTTCATAGAGTAGAGAAAAAGAATAAGAAAAACAGGAAAATAAATTTACATGTACTACATTCAGAAATGTTTCAGTCGTTTACAAAATTTATTTTGTTACCTAGGACACACTGAAAAAAGTGGGTTAAAGAAAATGGCGCATGGAAATAAGGAGATCGGATATCGAATCCGATGTATCCGCTGTCAGACCAATCACTACCACTTCCACAACTACGTCGCCATTACCACAACAACCGGAAAAAAAAGTCGTTTTCACCAATATCACCACCACAACCACGAAATTCACCATCACCGCCGCAATTTTATACCCGATTCGAAGAAACCATGGACTATAAAGGAAATGAAATGACTTTTAAAACAGTTACGATATTCTCCAGGAAAACTGTTAAAACGTGTCGCATATTACTGTTTATGTTTTATATAGCTGTATTCCTTATTTTGATAGATTCAAAATGACTTAAATTAAAAGTCCACGAATGACTTGGCATTGTCTTCTGCTGTTTGCACTCTAATCTGGGCATATGCTTGGCACGGTGATATTTTCAAGTAAAATACGAAAGTAACTAGAGTCACATGACAATGGCACTCCAACAATATACAACACAGTGGGCATTCACTGACCCCTGAAATTCAGAGGTGAAACAAAGTGCTCGAGAGGAGTGAGCGTCACCTGTCTGACTAACCACATCCGCAGTGAATGCACTTACATACATATGAAACATATATAATTCAGCGGTGTATATATATATATAAATAGTATTAGTGTTAAATCTAGGGTTCTAAAAGGGCACACAAATTTCCCCATCAAAAGGGCAATTTTTAACGCGGTATTTGTTAAAAAGGGCACTTAATTCAGCAATTTTAAATGTCACCAAATATATTTAAAAATTTAGTTTAAAATTGCATTATTTCCTCGTTTTATTTACATAGATGATATTTGAAAATGTAAAAGACAATTGTTATTGATAATTTGATGTAATTTGCAATCTTTAACATTGCTTTGGTTGAAAATCTTAATTCCAGCTTCTCTTCACAATAAATTCCTTTTCACAGTTGTAGGAGCTATTACTTAATATCTGTTACAATTACATTATTGCAATCATTATGTGCTTTTGAGTATTGCATAAATTCCCAATTTGTAAACTTATATTGTTTCATATTCATAAAAATTTATTCAAACTTCTCCAAGACCAGCACTGCCCCTTCTGTCTATTACTGGCAACATGAGATACTGCAAGTTTTGTCTAGCTGAAAAGAATGTGTTATTAAACGAAATGTTATGTGGGATCTAGAAGTATGCATGTGCACAAAGACATAAACAAGTTTATAAGTCCTTGATGTGCAGTTGTATTTCTGGGTTGATATAATTTTTTTATTAACCTGACCAATATTTTGATGAAAATAAAGAAAACAGTTTGCTACTAACAAAACAAAATTTTCTCTCAGCCTCCAACTTCCACCCAATTTTCTTTCACAAATAAACTCCTGGATCTCAGTGCTACAGGAAGGATGTGTGACTGACGTTTGAATAATTCAAATTCAAAATCTTAGAGGAAATTACTGGAAGCATTAATAATTGGAAATATAAAGTGTATCTGTCCCCTTAAGGTTATTAGTTACTTTAGTTTAGTGACTGCTTTATACCACGATCTTTGTATAAATTATAATAATTAATGTTCATTCACATTAATTGTTTTACAGATCGTAAATATTCTATTGATTCAAGCAAGGACTTAGCCCTTGATTCTAGAAATACCAAAAAGTCAAGTTTTATAATCAGTTATGTTGTTCAGCTCTTTGATCGTAAAAAACCGACACCTCTGAAAGTGTGAACACACTTCGTGTGTTTGTTGCGGCCTCTCTTGTTGCAACTACTTATGATGATATTGTTGTATCAAATGAAAAAGATGTTCTGAAATATCATCTTCGCCGGTGTAGCGTGAAATCCGGCAGTCCGTGAAATCTGCCAGTCAAACCGGAAGTCTGGTAAATTTCACGCGGGGGTCGTGAAATCTGCCAGTCCCGTGAAATCTGCCAGTTTATACGTTTTATTTAAATGAAAAAACTTAAACACATCAAAAGAAATATTTTCATGTAAGCGTACTGCTCACCAAACAGTATATTATAGATCTAGAAAAAAACCGGGTCATAGGCGTACAGATGTACGTGCACACACACGTGTTGCAAAGCAGCAAAGGGTGTCGGACACCTGTAGAGCCGAGGATGATGGATAAATATTTCATAACATTTAATTACAGGTCATTTAGTAACTAAATTATACCTACGGTAAACACACTACAACATACTTTACAATAGCTACGAAATAAAAACCCCCAAGCTGAATTATAGTCTACCGTTTTTACCTGTACAGGTACTGTATGGAAAAAAATTGAAGATGTAAATTTTCGATATGTAAGAAAAAATATTCGGATGTGTTGCACATCAAAATATCACATGATAAACTGCTAGTACAAATCATTTGTCCTAAATTGGAATAAGGAAAAAATGTAACTGAATTAAGTGTATACCTGTGTTAATATACATAAGTTTTTTCTTCAATATATTTCCATATATAAGATTTGATAATCATACTTTTTTTACTTGAGTATGCAGTCCACATGAATTCATTTTCACTCTGAGTAAGTTTACCTGATTTCACTTACAGGTTATAAGGTAAATTTTACTGGTGTAAAAGTGTGATACCTGAAAACTCAAGCCATGACCCATTGAACACATCCTGACAATTTCATCAAAAGGTTGTCTTTAAAAATAATAAAGTTAGTTTAAATGTATTGGTTCAAGGGTTAAAAAATGTCATACTGGTGCTGTTACTTACTTCATAATATTGGTAATTTGCAATACTGTACAAATCAATCCACAATTTTCTCAAAGTACATATTACTTTACATACCGGTACTTCAAATGCCTGTATCTCAGTAAGTATATATACATGCCACCCTGGCAGGTAAGGCATCAAAATGTTGGTTGATAGGTGTTTTACGTTAATTGCTTTCAACAATTTTTCAGTTATATGGAAGCAGGAGGTAACTAACCTCTTAAACGTAGTGGTGCAACCCAGGAATTGAAACTGAATCGTCTTCGGGAGTCTTAAAATCAACATGTATTTTTATTAAAAGAAATTTCTTGTAAGCGAATTGTACATAAGAACATTTGTGTAAATGTGAGACAGATGAACACAACAACGACTCTATGCTCCCCTCCACCCATCCCGAAATTTTGCTGGGAGCATAAAAATAAAGAGAAAGGGTATTCATTATATTATTTGAAATATTCCTGATATCCAAGATGTGATTCAGGGCAACGTTAGTTAGTCATTTTCTTTAGGTGGGGCCTTTTCTTGACCGATTTCAAGTATGGGTCATGAACAACAATTGTTTCAAATATTGTCCAGATCCAATTTAATAGGCCTAATTTCATATGTTGAGTGTTGAGAAACCTCTAAAAACTTATTTAGATGTGTAAAGAAATAAAAAAAAATTTGACCACAGCTGGATTTGAACCACTACACCCCATATTTTAATTACCAAGTGGTATAGAATGTACCATTGTGAAACCTAGTTTTTAGATATGGTGGCACCATCTGTTGACCAATTTGGATGAAATGTACAAAATTGATAGAGGACCTATAGTACTTCATGTATACCATGTTTCATTAAAATCTTTCATGTGGTATAACAGCAGAAGTTGAAAATGTGAAGAATTGTCCCTATACACCCTATTTGGAAGTCTTAAAAAATTCACAGAAAATCCAAAAATTGAGATATTGACAAAATTCTTTCAAAATAATATTCCTTACCATAATTATGATCAAAATAGTCCATAAGAAATCATCATTAGCAATTAGGTGAAAAACATGACACTTTTTTGCATTGAAATTACTAAGTCCAAAAAAAATGTCGAAAAAAAACGTCAAAAATTTGATTTCGGAACAGAACCAAAAATAACAACATTTCTTCTAACATCCCTCTGGATCATTCCTATGCATTCGGTTTATCTCTGTATGCCCCCGGTGTGAAGAAGAAGTTTGTTAAAGAAGGGTACCCTCTGTAACCTACTTTTGCCTGTGGTGGTGCCACCTATTGACGGATCTGGACGAAAAACAACAACACTTGTAGGGGACCATGAGTACTTCATGCATACCAAGTTTCATCCAATTCTGTTCAGCTGTTCTGAAGAAGAAGTCGAAATTGTGAAAAGTTAACAACGGACGGACGGATGACAGACGACAGACAATGATTGATCACAATAGCTCACTTCAGCCTTCGGCTCTGGTGAGCTAAAAAGGGGCCAAAATATGTGATTTTACGAGAATTTAGCTGTGAAATTTGCAAGCACAACCATTTTAAAATAAAATAAGTCCATACATAGCCTTAAATCTGTTATATGGACTATTCCAAATACCTGAGCAATGAAACAAGTAAATTGGATGAATGTTGCATTTTTAAGATGAGAAAAAGGGCCATAATTCTTTTTGCAAGGATTTAGCCATGAAGTTTAATAGTACACCCACCTTAAAGAGGAAAAAGGTCACACATAGTACTTAATATCTTATTAAGACTATACCCAATATCAGAACAATGAAATAAGTAAATTCTGATGAATATTGCATTTGTTGTATGTGAAAAGCAGTCTTAACAGCTTATTTTACAAGATTTTAGTCGTGAAATTTGCCAGCACACCCACTTTGTATACATGTATCTGTATACACTGCTACCAATAAGAGGTCGATGGGTCACTTAGCTCACCTGAGCTTCTAACTGCTTAAAAAAATAAAAGCAGGAAGGTATCTATAGACTTCTTTGATCTTTCAATATGCATACATATTCATGAAAAGAATGTGCAAGTTTGATGTTTGGAATTATTGTGGGGTGGGGATCTCAATACCTTTAAAGATATTAGACCATTTATATAAGCATGGGATCAGACATGACCCCATGGTCCTCTACATGCATCAATGAACTTTTCTTGACACAAGGAAAAAAATTACCTGGTTTGAGGGTGGAGACTTAAGTTGTTTCTAATTAAGATAATTGGCTACTTTTTAAAGAAAAGAGGCTAAAGTGGGTTTAAATCGCTAACATGGAACATAAAAACCCCCACTCTACCTTTTCTGTAATCTTGAAATTTTGAAAATGTGAAGAAAATACCCTGCCCCCTTATACATTTCTTGCAGTCTTAAAAAATTCATGGAAAATCAAAAAATTAAACTTTTGTCATAATTCTTTCAGAAATTAAGCATTCCTTTACTATATTCTGGCTTAAATAAGCATTTCAGTGTATTAAAAGTAATCATAGGAAAAATATTGAGGAAAAACATAAAAACATGTTATTGTGATCAAAAGAGCTCACTTAAGCTTTCAGGTCAGGTTAACTAATAAAACAATCAGGAATAGTCTTTATATATATATATATGTATATATATATATATATATATATAAAGCACAAACAGAATCAGTGAAACACCTGGGAGTACTATGGACCTTGGATCTCCGAAGAAATACCTGTAGAAAATAAAGACAAATTAGACAAACATATAAAGCACAAAGACACTACAGTTAACAAGGCACCCTATATTTCACTTATATTCGTTCCCCGTCTGGGACTCGAACCCACGACCTATGGTACCGAATCACCTAGCTGTCATGCATCCGACCCTCTAACCGACTGAGCTACCCGAGCTCCACAAAAATGGAGCTTTAATAGCCAATCATTAGCTAATCGCATGCATGACAACACGGCCGCGGAAAGTGAAGGAATTTACCCGACGTAAACGCAGGCGGATCCCCTGAGAGGATACATCACTGAAAGAGAAATAAACATATAAAGCACAAATAGAATCAGTGAAACACCTGGGAGTACTATGGACCTTGGATCTCCGAAGAAATACCTGTAGAAAATAAAGACAAATTAGACAAACTTATAAAGCACAAAGACACTACAGTTAACAAGGCACCCTATATTTCACTTATATTCGTTCCCCGTCTGGGACTCGAACCCACGACCTATGGTACCGAATCACCTAGCTGTCATGCATCCGACCCTCTAACCGACTGAGCTACCCGAGCTCCACAAAAATGGAGCTTTAATAGCCAATCATTAGCTAATCGCATGCATGACAACACGGCCGCGGAAAGTGAAGGAATTTACCCGACGTAAACGCAGGCGGATCCCCTGAGAGGATATATCACTGAAAGAGAAATAAACATATAAAGCACAAATAGAATCATGCAGTGAAACACCTGGGAGTACTATGGACCTAGGATCTCCGAAGAAATACCTGTAGAAAATAAAGACAAATTAGACAAACATATAAAGCACAAAGACACTACAGTTAACAAGGCACCCTATATTTCACTTATATTCGTTCCCCGTCTGGGACTCGAACCCACGACCTATGGTACCGAATCACCTAACTGTCATGCATCCGACCCTCTAACCGACTGAGCTACCCGAGCTCCACAAAAATGGAGCTTTAATAGCCAATCATTAGCTAATCGCATGCATGACAACACGGCCGCGGTATATATATATATATATATGTGTGTGTGTGTGTATATATATATATATATATATATATATATATATATATATATATATATATATATATATATATATATATATATATATATATATATATATATATATATGTATATATATATATATATATATATATATATATATATATGGATGAACCACCTTTATGCGACTGGAACTTAAATTGCTGCTGTGTGTCGATATATATTACATAACTATATCTCTACAAATGTCATTGTGGTTTTTTCTTTCATTGCCAAAGAAATGGTAACCAAGAGTACATCTCCATCTGTCACATTAAATTTTATTTTATCTCATCACTGCCAGTGTAGAGTTAAGTTCCTTTAATGCTCCATCTTCATCTGGACTTTTCTCTTTTCGTATAGTGTGCGTAACTATTTCAAGACTCGTGACGATTAATTAACAAATACTTTGTAATCATACTCCTTTCTCTATACCAGATAGATCTACATTAAAAATTCAAACTGCATTTATAAAGATGGATAACTGAAAAATACATTGTGTGAGCTGATTCATGCAGTACTGTGTATTTATTTATTTATCAGAAAATTGGTAGATTTGCTCAGGTATTGAAGTCCAGCGTCTAGATTTACTGTATTTAGTCTAATACTAGCGATAGAACTTTATTAGTAATAGTACATGCAATTCTTAGACATTACCCGTGTCGTCTTTGCTATAGAGAGTAATAAATAACACAATACATGAAGGAGATGAAAAAAAGGAACCTAAACAATTTTGAGAGTACGAATAGTTTGAATTAAACCTCGAGCGGTAGATAATTAACGGTTTGTATCATCTAAGCTGACTCGTCGTTCAAAGTGAAAGTAGGATATCCATGAGCATTTCATTAAGAAAAAGTATATTTAATAATCGATCATTTTTTGACAGTGCTCAGATTGAATCAGTATTAGAATGCTTTATACTATAAGCAGTAAATGATTCACAATTAACGTAATTTAAAGGAATATATAAACTTTAAATTAGCCTGACTGGCAAATTTCACGGGGGTTGTTGATATGATGCTTGCGCATGCGCACTGGCAAATTTCACGGGGCTGGCGGATTTCACGCTACACCGGAATTACTAAACAATGTTCAAAATTATCAGAGGAAATGTGGAGAGTAGATCTTTAAATATTTGGTGTCAAATTGAAAAAATTAGTTAAATGATATTAAGTAAAGCATTTAAAATGGGTAGCGATCGTGACCTGCTATGTAAACCAGTCACTCTTCATTTAAAGTTTTACTTTTCGTATAATCCTAGAATAATTGCTTTTAAAGATCAAACATCTTTTAATTTTCTTTAATATCTGACTGATAACAGATGTGAATTTGACCTGCAAAATTACTATTTCGGCATGCAGACAACCGTGTCAAACTCTGTTCGTGTACGGATGTAGTCTAAATCTAAGAAGGTAACATTGATTAAATTGCCCCAATTAACACCTGAAAAGTAGCAGACAGTGCAGTACACAGGATACGGCTGATATTTAGCGGGTCAAACAGCTGACTTAGACCATTACGTAATGTTGTACGGAAAGTGTTACCAATTTCTAAAGAGGGCATGTCGGAAGCGATATTCGTAATAAACTGGCCCTGTAAATAATGATCTTTTTGAGGGTTTCATATTAAGTGAACAAAGATTGATCTTCTTTAGTCTCATAAAATAATCACATAGGGAAAATAAGGGCATGGCGCTCAGAAAAAAGGCATGGCGCCGCATAAAAAGGGCATGGCGCGGCGCCATGCTATTTTGCTTTAGATAAAACATACATGAATGTGAAAAGACACTATGTATAAAGTGTCACAGCCACATAACGTCAAGAAAAAGGGTATAATAACACTTAATTCAAACTCTCCGCGGGGGAACTTTTTACGAGCTCCACACTGCAACGGCAATAAACCTTACATTAATGTAAAATACGAGATTAACTAGTGTCACATGACAATGGCACTAACAACAATGTACCACAGTGGGCATTCACGGACCCCTGAAATTCAGAGGTGAGACTAGGTGCCCGGGAGGAGTGAGCGTCTCCTGTTTGGCTAGCCACTTCCGCCGTGAATGCCCTTACATACGGGATGCATTAAACAGACTTGTGTTACCCATGTAATGGAACGATTAAAGCGATGAGAGTATTTTTTACGTTTCGAGGTCTAATGCTTTACGTATCAAGGTCTAATGCGACACTACAACTTGGTTTTTACCAGTTGTAATGTCGAATGCGACATTACAACTCGGTTTTTACGTGTCAAGGTCTAAGGCGACATTACAACTCGGCTTGCACTGTCTAATCCGAAAGGCAGGAACCAAAAAGTCGCTCACTGAGTTCTTACTTCGGACCTCTCTGCATCCTACATAACACGCTGCTACTGAGCATTGCGGGTACTATGTTTGTTTGTTTTTGTTTTGTTTTGTTTTGTTTTGTTAGTTTGTTTGTTTTTTCTTTTTTTTTTATGTATTTTGCTGTTTTGTATGTTTGTTTTTTGTTTGGGCTGTTTTTTTTTTTTTGGGGGGGGGGGGGGTCGGAGGGAGGAGTGTTCCTATGGTGCATGTGTATGTAGAAAAAATTCAGAATTGTGAAGCGGACGGATCCCGATGAAACAAAGAAGGGTAAAGTACTGACATTTCCTGATATATCTTTTTCTATTTTGAAATTAATCAGAATGACGACAGAAAACAGTTTGATACATCAACATCAGTGGCGGAATCCAGGATCCCCCCTCCCCCCTTTACGTGAAAGTCAAGCATGAACCAAAATACTCTGTCATTTTGATTGCTAAATATGAAGTCTTGCTCATTCTTGTGACGAAAAAAAGGGGGGAGGGGGCTCCACTGGCCCATCCCCTCTATATCCTCCATTGAACGTGAATGTGTATTATCAATTTGAAGTCCAGTGTTACATCTCCGCATGTCTATCTCTTCTTAGTAAACAGACTCATTTGGCTTAGGATTTCCATGTATTATTAGTGTGTGTAAGGGAGTAGAGGTCCCTAAAGCGAGCCAGTTTTGCTTGGAGTAAAGCCCATACCTCAGCGCCAAATGTCACGAAAAAAACCCTAGTATAGACTTGAAAAAGGGTTAGCGGTTTTCTTCTCTATCATCACAAGGCAATGGGGATTTTTCCCTATGCACTGGTAACCAGCAAGGCTTGTTTGTAAAGATTGACGTGTGCTTGTGCATATTAATAAAGGCTTGAACCGTTTCAAAGAAGAGCCAACTAACAACTATATTTCATTAATTACTACGCCGTGGAGAACTGATAACAATATTAGACTTAATTCGAAGTGATGCATGCGCGGATCCAGAGAGATGGACCAGGGGTCTGACGCACCCTGAGGTTCGAAGAAAATTACCTTTTGTTATTTTTTAAATGTGAAAATAGCAATTTAACACAAAAACATATAGGTACATTCCTTCCCGGAAAATTCATGAGGGTGGGCCCCTCTCCACAACTTTTCCTTAACCGCGCCTGTGAAACATAAATCAATGAATATATTTTGAATTATATGTAACCAAGTTATATTTCATCGGCTGATCATTTTTCACTTTTATGAGGAAAGGAAACAAAAAAAAAAAAAAAAAAAAAAAAAACCAAACAAACAAACAAACAAACAAACAAACAAAAAAACCCCCCAACTTTTTTTCATAAATAAGACCAATTCTCTACCCAGAGTTATCGCTCCTTATTCTCGCTTATAGTGGCTTTAGGACATGGAATTCTTGTTAGAGAATAAAATTAGACGAATAGCCTTACATGTTGTGTTATAAATAACAATTAGTTTGGAAAGAGTACCGATAGGCAACAGATAAAGCAATCATGGTTGTCTAAAGTGTATTCTGGGTTTTATAACAGAGCTAACTACTTCTCTAATTTTGGATTTTTATGGTAACCTATATTGGAAAAACCGCAAATGTCGTTACGAAATCACTATAGATGTTAAAAATTCTGACAATATGGCGGAGTTGAATGATTGTATTCAAACTTTTCGCGCCAAAATACAATATTCTAAAGATCTAAAGGAGAAACAAATTAACAAAAGTTTTATGTTATCCACAAACAGCACATGAAACGTTTTTCTGCATCTTTATATTTCACCGGTGTACACGGCGGTGAATCTACCATGGGCGCCGCCATGTTTAATCTGTTGTAGTAAGTTCGAGATTGGTTTTCCGAATGTGCGAGAGAAAGGCCCCAGAAAATGCGATTGATACGCATGATGTATCATAATAACCAAAGCCCAAACGGTTAATTTCTAGAAGGGGAAAGATTATACTGTCATCATGAAAGAAACTGCTCCTAGAAAGGCATTTCTAAGAAGACTGGGATAGCCCCCCCCCCCCCTCCTTTTCCCCTTTAGGGGAATCTATGCTGAAAATCTGTTAGGCCCGATTTTTTGGGAGGTTTGGGAGCTATGATGGTGAAAGTCTACGCTGCAATAATTTGTGTATATTTCTTGTGAATCCGGTGTTATATAGTAGTTTTTCCCCCTAGCCATTTTCCCCCCGGAAAAATGGCTATATAGTAGTTTTTTCCCCCGGAAAAATGGCTATATAGTAGTTTTTCCCCCGGGGGAAATTTGGCTATATAGCCATTTTCCCCCCTCTTATAGCCATTTTCCCCCGGGGAAAAACTACTATATAGTGGATTTTCCCCCCAACGTGAAATTCCGGATTTTCTTTTCACACATACATGTAAGTAAATCCAGCTTGTTACCTTGTTAACAATAAATAGATTTCTATTTAAATAGAGATATCTCAACTGTTGATACTGAGATATATTCAATTCATTTAGAGATATCTCATTTTCTTAAGTATAAATGTGTTAAATTTTAATCTCTTTTCAAAATACAAATGCATATATTTAGAACAGAGATTTATCTACTAGAATTTCATTCGAGATATCTTTATTTAATCAGAGAAATCTCATTATATACAATTGGAAAAAAGAAAAACAAGTTCGTTTTTATGCCCCCGGAATGAAATTCGGGGGCATCTAGTTTTGACCTGTCTGTGACTCTTACCCTGTGGCAAAAGCCTTGACTATATCGTTTGTACCAACAGGTACAACGCTTTGAAACTCCACATATAGTTTTCTTGCGATGAGATCTTTTATTTGGAACCATGTCTTTTGACCTAATAACCTTGACCTTGAAGTGTGACCTACTTTTCAAAAACTTTAACCTTGACTCTATCTTCTACACAAAAGGGTGTAGAGTTTAGAAACTTAGCATAGTGATATTTTCAGACACACACACACACACACACACACACACACACACACACACACACACACACACACACACACACACACAGTACCCGGTATATAGAAACCCATTAACCACAACACCATCGGTTTGATCCACAGGCTATGACTATAGTACATTTGTATTTCAAATGTTATCTGACTGATACAGGACGAACGTGTATAATTTCCAAACCGTTACGTAAGGGGGAAAACTACTATGGGGGAAAGACTACTATATAGTAGTTTTTCCGCCATGGGGGAAAAACTACTATATAGCCATTTTTCCGGGGGGGGGACTACTATGGGGGAAAAACTACTATATAACACCGGCACCAAAATGAGCCGAGGACTGTGCTTTGCTGAAGGTGTACAATGACGACGTTATCGAAAGTTTGTCATGCGCAGAGAGTGAAAGAAGAATAGTATGATGACGTCATAAATAGCATCGCTACCGTCCACGACAACGGAGAGCGGAGTTCTAAAGCTTATAAATATATCAAAATGGGATGCGAGCAAAGCTCATGCATACAATTTGGTAAAGAGAAACGCCCAAAGTCAAATCGTGTTAGCCCTGGATTGCGCACAAGGCTTTCGGAAGAAAAAACATCAGAAGAGATACTAAGGCAACTAAAGGAAGAGGGTTTTCTCAGCTGCCCCACCATCAGGAAGGGGGGAGTTTCATTCACCGTCGGTAACACTGGAAGTATCGCCCTCCCTCCCCGACGGCTGGAAAAACTGCAACAACGTCACCGGCCGTCTGATAGTTGTCAACAGTATTCATCAGAAGAGAGAGGATTAATAGCGGAGATCATAAGAAATGACCAACTTAAACAGATAAGAGAGGGTCAAGAGAGTAGGAAGAAGACCGACTTGACCAAGCTAAAGTCAAAGAAAGAAAAGAAAACGACAAAGAAAGATAAAAAGAAGGTAAGACACTAATATATTTTTTGTCTACATATACGAACGTAATGATTATTTTCACTAAACAAAATTATCTGCGATACTGGTCGTAAATCATACGGAGCCCTCTAATAATATATGATTGGATGATTGGTATTATATGATATACCTGGACGGGTTTGTCAGTATATAATATTTAAACTTCGATCAAAATATGTATAAGAAGGTATGCTGAAAGTACTGTGGTTTCTTAGTGTGAAATGTATTGATTGATTGATTGATTATTGTTTTACGTCACTCCACGATTATTTCACGTATATGGTGACGGCATCTGCCTGATGCATTGCATACAAATTTAGACCTTTGCAACGGACCCACCCGAAGCAGTGAGGGATCTTTTACGTGCCACGCCTACCGTGACACGGGACCTCGGTTTTTACTGTCTCATCCGAAAGACAGAACACCGGTGTGCCCCGGACGGGAGTCGAACCCGCGACCTCTCGATCATGAACCGAGCACCTTATCCACTAGGCCACACCAGCTTTAAGAAGGTATGCTTAAAGTACTGTGGTTTCGAAGTGTGAAATGTATTATAAGTTCTGGATTTTAGGAAAAGGGGGGGGGGTGATATTATAGAGTATTTAGGATAAACCGAAAGCATTTCCTAGAGTAGAGAAAAAGAATAAGGCAGGAAATAAATTTACATGTACTACATTCAGAAATATTTCAGTCGTTTACAAAATTTATTTTGTTACCTAGGACACACTGAAAAAAGTGGATTAAAGAATATGGCGCATGGAAATAAGGAGATCGGATACCGAATCCGATGTATCCGCTGTCATACCAATCACTACCACTTCCACAACTGCGTCGCCATTACCACAGCAACCGGAAAAAGTCGTTTTCAGCAATATCACCACCACAACCACGAAATTCACCATCACCGCCGCAATTTTATACCAGATTCGAGGAAATGATGGACTATAAAGGAAATGAAATGACTTTTAAAACAGTAACGATATTCTCGAGGAAAACTATTAAAACGTGTCGCATATTACTGTTTATGTTTTATATAGCTGTATTCCTTATTTTGATAGATTCAAAATGACTGAAATTAAAAGTCCACGGACGACTTGGCATTGTCTTCTCCTGTTTGCACTCTAATCTGGGCATATGCTTGGCACGGTGATATTTTCAAGTTAAATACGAAAGTAACTAGTGTCACATGAATATGGCACTCCAACAATATACAACACAGTGGGCATTCACTGACCCCTGAAATTCAGAGGTGAGACTAGGTGCCCGGGAGGAGTGAGCGTCTCCTGTTTGGCTAGCCACATCCGCCGTGAATACCTTTACATACATATTGAACAGAAATATAATTGAGCACTATATATATATATATAATATATATATATATATATATATATATATATATATATATATATATATATATATATATATATATATATATATATATAATATATATATATATATATATATATATATATATATATATATATATATATATATGAATGTGAACAGACTCTGTGTAGAAAGTGTCAGAGCCACATAACATCAGGAGAAAGGGTATAATAACACTTAAGTCAAGTAACGAGACGTAAACAATAAGGTCTCTGGTTCGAACTGAAAGTAGGCCATGGTTATACATGTCTCAAATTAAATATGTGTACTGTATATCATTGTTATTGTTCTCTACGGGATGCATTACACAGACTTGTGTTACCCATGTAATGGAACGATTAAAGCGATGAGAGTAATTTTTACGTTTCGAGGTTTAATGCTTTACGTATCAAGGTCGAATGCCACATTACAACTCGGTTTTTATGTGTCAAGGTCTAAGGCGACATTACAACTCGGCTTGCACTATCTAATCCGAAAGACACCGAAAAGTCGCTCACTGAGTTCTTACTTCGGACCTCTCTGCACCCTACAGAACACGCTGCTACTGAGCATTGCGGGTACTATGTTTGTTTGTTTGTTTTTGTTTTGTTTTGTTAGGGGTTTGTTAGTTTGTTTTTTCTTTTTTTGTATTTTGCTGTTTTGTATGTTTGTTTTTTTGTTTGGGCTGTTTTTTTTTTTTTGGGGGGGGGGGGGGGGGGGGGAATTAGGAGTGTTCCTTAGGTGCATGTGTATGTAGAAAAAATTCAGAATTGTGAAGCGGACGGATCCCGATGAAACAAAGAAGAGGAAAATTACTGACATTTCCTGATATGTCATTTTCTATTTTGAAATTAATCAGAATGACGTCAGAAAACAGTTTGATGCATCAACATCAGTGGCGGAATCCAGGATGCCCCCCCCCCCCCTCTTTATGTGAAAGTCAAGCATGAACCAAAATACTCTGTCATTTTGGTTGCTAATATGAAGTCTTGCTCATTCTTGTGGCGAAAAAGGGGGAGGGGGGCTCCACTGGCCCCTCCCCTCTAAATCCTCCATTGAACGTAAATGAGCTTTATCAATTTGAAGTCCAATGTTACATCTCCGCATGTCTATCTCTTCTTAGTAAACAGACTTACTTGGCTTAGGATTTCCATGTATTAGTAGTGTGTGTAAGGGAGTGGAGGTTCCTTAAGCCAGCGAGTTTTGCAAAGAGTAAAGCCTATACCTCAGCGCCAAATGTCACGAAAAAACCCTAGTATAGACTTGAAAAAAGGGTTAGCGGATTTCTTCTCTATCATCACAAGGCAATGGGGATTTTTCCCTATGCACTGGTAACCAACAAGGCTTTTTCGTAAAGAATGACGTGTGCTTGTGTATATTAATAAAGGCTTGAACCATTTCAAAGGAGAACCAGCTCACAACTATATTTCATTAATTACTACGCCGTGGAGAACTGATAACAATATTAGACTTAATTCGAAGTGATGCATGCGCGGATCCAGAGAGATGGACCAGGGTCTGACGCACCCTGAGGTTCGAAGAAAATTATCTTTTGTTATTTTTTAAATGTGAAAATAGCAATTTAACACAAAAACATATAGGTACATTCCCTCTCGGAAAATTCATGAGGGTGGCCCCCTCTTCACAACTTTTCCGGAACCGCGCCTGCGAAGCATAAATCAATGAATATATTTTCATTATATGTAACCAAGTTATATTTCATCGGCTGATCATTTTTCACTTTTATGAGGAAAGGAAACAAAAACAAAACAAAACAAAACAAAACAAAAAAACCCCAACTTTTTTTTCATAAATAAGACCAATTCTCTACCCAGAGTTATCGCTCCTTATTGTCGCTTATAGTGGCTTTAGGACATGGAATTCTTGTTAGAGAATAAAATTAGACGAATAGCCTTACATGTTGTGTTATAAATAACAATTAGTTTGGAAAGAGTACCGATAGGCAACATATAAAGCAATCATGGTTGTCTAAAGTGTATTCTGGGTTTTATAACAGAGCTAAATACTCTCTAAATTTGGATTTTTATGGTAACCTATATTGGAAAAACCGCAAATGTCGTTACGAAATCACTATAGATGTTAAAAATTCTGACAATATGGCGGGGTTGAATGATTGTATTCAAACTTTTCGCGCCAAAATACAATATTCTAAAGATCTAAAGGAGAAACAAATTAACAAAAGTTTTATGTTATCCACAAACAGCACATGAAACGTTTTTCTGCATCTTTATATTTCACTGGTGTACACGGCGGTGAATCTACCATGGGCGCCGCCATGTTTAATCTATTGTAGTTAGTTCGAGATTGGTTTTACGAATCCTCAGAAGGCCCCAGAAAATGCGATTGATACGCATGATGTATCATAATAACCAAAGCCCAAACGGTTAATTTCTAGAAGGGGAAAGATTATACTGTCATCATGAAAGAAACTGGTACTAGAAAGGCATTTCTATGAAGACTGGGATAGCCCTCCCCTTTAGGGGATTCTATGCTAAAAATCTGTTAAGCCCGTTTTTCGGGAGGTTTGGAAGATATCCTGGTGAATGTCTATGCTGCAATAATTTATATATATTTCCCGTGAATCCAGCACCAAAAGGAGCTGAGGACTGTGCTTTGCTGAATGTGTACAATGACGACGTTATCGAAAGTTTCTGTCATGCGCAGAGAGTAAAAGAAGAATAGTATGATGACGTCATAAATACCATCGCTACCGTCCACGACAACGGAGAGCGGAGTTCTAAAGCTTATAAATATATCGAAATGGGATGCGAGCAAAGCTCATGCATACAATTTGGTAAAGAGAAACGCCCAAAGTCAAATCGTGTTAGCCCTGGATTGCGCACAAAGCTTTCGGAAGAAAAAACATCAGAAGAGATACTAAGGCAACTAAAGGAAGAGGGTTTTCTCAGCTGCCCCACCATCAGGAAGGGGGGAGTTTCATTCACTGTCGGTAACACTGGAAGTATCGCCCTCCCTCCCCGACGGCTGGAAAAACTGCAACAACGTCACCAGCCATCGGATGATTGCCAACAATATTCATCAGAAGAGAGGGGATTAATGGCGGAGATCATAAGAAATGACCAACTTAAACAGATAAGAGAGGGTCAAGAGAGTAGGAAGAAGACCGACTTGACCAAGCTAAAGTCAAAGAAAGAAAAGAAAACGACAAAGAAAGATAAAAAGAAGGTAAGACAACAATATATATTTTTGCATACATCAACACATGCAGAGGGTACATCTGCGGTAAATATAATCATACGGGCTATTCTTTTTTGTTACGGAGTCAATTAATACTATGATCAGGGAAGGGACATATACGTCCTGAATGTGATGTATTATATAAATATAGATATAATATTATATATGATGTTAGATTCCATGTCCTTGTAACCGATATAAAAAAGACTTCGATGTCAACATTTTATATCAATGATTACGAAGTTTTCAGAATTAAAATTTTCAAATATTAGGGAAAAATGTAAATAAATAAATAGTAAATAAATAAATAGATCAATAAAACTTAATAAAAAACAAACAAGCAAACGAAATACCCTCAAGAAAGAACCCAAACAAAAAAAGTGTTTGTATTGGAGAATACATTTGTGTAGTTAGGGTAAAATGTGAGAATTTGCCAAGAAGAAATGGAAAATAAATAAATAACTAAATAAATGAAAACAAGGCAGCAAAATAAATTTACATTCACCAGAGACATGTATCAGAATGTAACACATTTGGAAATGTTTTAGTCATGTTAAAATTTTCTTTGTTATCCAGGAAACATTGAAAAAAGTGGATTAAAGAAGAATTAGGAGATTCGACACTGTAACAAGTGTTTCTACCGTCACACCAATCACTACCACTGCCTCAACAACCGTCGCCATTACCACCACAACCGGAAACCACTATAGCCACGAAAACTTACTATCTCCACAATCACCATCGCAGCCTTCAGTGAGAGCGGGAGATAACATGGAGACCACAGGAAGTGAAATGACTTTTAAAAGCTCTAACTAAATGCGTTATGTGGTGGAAAGTTATTAAAATATTGCATATCCAAAATGACTCTTCTTATAGATTCAAGATGACTAAAATGAAACGCCCACGGATTACTCGGAATTATTGAAAAGTCTTCTCCTGTCTGCACACTAAGCAGGCCATATGCTGGGTACAATCAGAAGTTCTGATCAAGAAACCTAAACAATAAGGTCATTGATTCGAACTGAAATTAGGTTATTGGAACAAATTTCTCAAATAAAGACTGTTTATATCTTATTGTTTAAGGTCATTCCAAGATATAATATTTCACTTGTGGATGTTAACGGCAAATATCGGATGCATTACACATTTATTTTGGACCTAGGTCACAGATCCACTCAGGCAGTGAGGTACTTTATGAGTCAAGGTCTAATGTGACACAGCACTTCAGTTTTCACTATTTCATCCGAAATACTGAGGACAGGTCCCTCTATTTAGTTTTAAGTGCTCAACATCAATAGAGAGGATTTTATTTGATTTATAAGTAAGAGGAATAGAGGCTATTAATCGTGCTCCCTATTGATAATCTTATATTGAATATCGTTATCTTATTGAACATTCGTCAGAAAGATTTGATTAAAAATTCTCGAAGTCGGCTTGACGTCACTGTCTCTAGCGCTCTACGTAGGTACCCGAGGAGTCTGGCCGTGACACTTGGAGTAAAACCTGGGTTTATCGCTAGCGCGTTAATACAATCAGAGACATATATACACTTATGTCTCTGATATAACTTTAGGTTCTTCGATCTGTATCAATTCTAAAGGAGTTCTTATCATACAAATAAAATACCGGAATACACATTGCTCCCTATGATAAAGTCCGATGCTTTACGCCGAATGTTCCGAATGCTATATCAAATACCCAGATGTCCGACGTCGAGAAAACCAGTTTTGACGGGTATCAGGATTACTGGTTATGTAAGGAGGTATCTATGTAGGGTTTTGCTCTAACATGTATGAAAACATGCAAATTTATGATCCTTCAGAGAATCGGAATTCTATTTCTCCCATTACTTTTTAACTCTGTTATAATCATTTAGCAACCGCTATTTCAGGAAAATTATTAATTGTTGCATGTATGAAAACAATGAAAGCTTGGTCCTTCCGCATTCCGTGGATCAAAGTCCTATGTCTATGGCCCCACCACCATTTGTCCGAATATAACGATTGATTGATTGATTGATTTTTTTTTCAACGTCACACCACGAATATATGGTGACGGCATCTGTCTGATGCGGGACATACAAATTTTGACCTTTGCAACGGACCCACCCGAAGCAGTGAGGGATCTTTAACGTGCCATGCATACCATGACACGGGGCTCCGGTTTTTACCGGCATGGACAGAGCGGTACACGAACCCCGGCCTCCAGATCAGGAGTCCAGCGCAATACCATTAGGCCACGCCGGCTTCCCGAATATAACGTCAGAGGTGGTGTATAAAGATATTTTAAGTTAAAAATAAATATTTTATTGGTCTGCACATGCATGTGATTGTAAATACCACCGAAAATTTTGTTTTTGATTATCCAAATTATAGGGAATTCGAACTGCCTGCGAATGTGACTCAATGTATTAATTAAAGATTGAAGAATGCGAAGTATGTGCGTGCGAAATTTTTGTCTGTCGAATTCTACATTGTAAAATGAAAGTAGAAGATGAAAGTAGTATTAGGTAGCTCAACTATTCGCTTAATCTGTTAATGGCCAAGAGGAGTAGCTACGATGATAATGATGGTGGTGGGCATCGAAGAAAACATCAGAGGACTGAAGTGGATGAAGATTTACCAGAATTAAACAGTATATTTTATGGAGAGGTAGGTAAACGTCTACTCGCAATAAGTAAACATCGCATCTATGATTCTATAGAATATGCATGCTCTGCCTATCATAATTCCTATTGAAACGGTCGGCTCATACCTGGTGAAGGTATGAGCCGACCGTTTCAATAGAAATTATGCCTATCAGTATCAGCCTTTTTTCGAAGTCGGCGTGACGTCACACTAAATACTAAATGAAGATAAACCGAAAACATTTCGAGGATGACTTGGGGGAATAAACTTGGTGTTTATCATAGCCTGTAATGCAACTTCAATAGTAAATAATATTTTGAGCACAAGAGCTTCATGACGATTGACTCTCTTTCCTTCTTCGAATTTTATATGCAAAAATTTTGCAAAAATAAGATTTCAGAATATCAGATTCTTCGTAGAAAGCGATGATAAATCCAGAGACTTATCCCCCAACAAATATGATGCAAATTAGGTCATGTGACCAGTCCGACTTCAAGAATATGATCTCAGATCTGGTCATTGCTTAGCAAGTTACGGTTATATTTCTTCTATTGATAATGTATTCAACCAAAGTACGTATATTTTAGTGTATTATATCTTTATCATCCCAGTTTTAGTTTAAATTATCCAAGGCCAAGCTTTGTTGTGTTATCTTGTGAGATTATACTTCATAGTAGACTTAGACTTAATGATAAATCCACCTCTGATGGCTCCCATTACCTGCTAATAATTATGTTGCTGTACCAGAGACTGAATCAGATTACCTCTCTTATCTATTGATCGTTTCCAGTTTGGATGTACTGAAACTTTATTTCACACATAGCTACTTCAAGTCACATTATGTTCTAAAAGTGTCCTTTCTACATGTGTTTTTGCTCATACTGACTAAGTGAAATCCAAATCGAAGGTGTTGCCTTAATTCGATAGGTCAACCAGTTAGATTGTATAAGTTAAAGAAATAGCATATCAGTCATAAATAAGACAAAAATACAACCGTTGCTCATATGATCCTCACCATCAGTCTCAAATCCATCAGTTAGAAATGGTGCAGCATAGGGCAGCCAGATATGTCACTAATAGATTCCATAACACCACCTCTGTTAGTGATATGACTAAAAATACAACAACTAAATTGGCTGACCCTTCAACAGTGTCATCTGCAAACCCGCCTCAACTTTTTCTACAAAATCATCCATAACATAGTTGCCATATACCCAACAAACCATCTCTATCCACAAGACAGCAGATCGAACCAGGGACAGCAATCCCTTTGGCTTCCAACACATACATACAAAGAAAGACACAAATTTTCATCCTACCCCCATACAATAATTCAATGGACTATGCTTCTGGCTCACATAGTCTCCACTGACAAGCTGGATGCCTTCAAAGAGCAGGTTACAATACCTGATCTTTCACTAAACAGCATCTTCAACATGTACATAGTGTTAACCAGTTGTAAACTCTTTTAAAATTTTATCCCCTGCCACAACGCACAAGTTAATATAGGCTCATAATGGTCAATGTTGACTGAGTGTGTTTCATGCATATAAGAAGAGGAAACAAATGCATCAAAATCTGATTGGTTGACCTACTTGAATGCAGCAATTTCAATTTCCTGAATGCAGCACTTTCAATTTGGATTTTAGAAATTAGATCTTCCAATGAAACTCATTTCGTATAACATTGAGTATCATGCATTTTGTATCATAGAACTGAAATATACTTTGTTTTACAGGTTGCCTCCCTTCAGCAATATGGTGCTTTCATTAAGATTCCTGGTCTCAGGAAACAAGGTAGATAACTGTAATCATTCAAAGTCACAAGAACAGAGAAAGTTATAATAAAGTATAATACTAGCTAGAAGAGGAGTTTTTGTTGATGGATAAACTAAGAGCAGTATACTGCAGCAGTCTGGCTAATAGCATTTCTTCGTACTCAGTGTTTGAGAGTAAACAGGATGATGTTTGTAATTTTTTTGTCAGGATTATTGGGTCCCTTTTTTGTTCAGAGCTAGTTGTCTTTGCGACTGAATCGAGAAAAGTGACTTGAAGCTGTTCCTGTGTTTCTTATTAACTAGCCAATGGGAATTCGCCATTTCTAAGACAGATTATTAATTTCAAAATTGGGTCTTATACATCTTGCATTTTTTAACATCGTGTCACATTTTAGAAAAAAAAAAACCACATAATGTGACAAAGGGCAGTGTGAGCCATGTCACTGTAAGTAAAGTCATTGTCACATGAATTTTTGTTCCAATTCTTTCTTTTAAGATAAATGAAAACATTTTAAAACTGTAATATTCATGTAACATGTTTAATCCTGTATCTGTTGCTTAACTTGCCTTTGATATTTTATGTCCCCAGAAGAACAGATTGTAAGCATTATGGTTTGGTCAATCTGTTTATCATTAGCCATGAACATTGATAGATGCTGGAGAACTAAAATGTTTTATATCTGACATGAAGGTTGTTTTATGTAAGATCGGAGTTGATGACCTATTAACCTTGATTTACTGAACTACATAGCAAACTTCATAGATAACTAGACAGTGTTTTATTACTGCTTGCTCCATGAAAAGAACCTGGAAAATTTTTTCATAGTTTCTATGTTTGATTTACATTTCTTTGTCTTATGTACAACTATATTATTATGTTTTTTAAGGGCTTGTCCATAAATCACAGATGTCGAAGGCACGTATTGAAGACCCCTCGGAAATGTTGAGTGTTGGCAAAAAGGTCTACTGTAAAGTTATTTCTACAGATGTAAGTAAATATACAGCAAGAAAGTATATTGACATTTGCATTGTTTTAAAAATAGTCATTTTAGATATATATGCGATATTATTTATAGCAGGTTGGTCCATGTGTAGCAGTTTTGCTCTTAAATTAACTAAAGACTGGTACTCAAGGCAAAGTTTTAGAAAACTCTTAAGCTGGCACTTCCATCTAACAATGATGTTGATGCTGCTTCAGTGTCACCTCTCTCAACTAATCCATAATGTGTGTTCTGACTTATAGAATCTACTTTCACTTTGCACAGACACTGGGAAATCATACCCACTTTCAAAAATTTGCAGTCCACAGCAAGATGTTCACAGTCAGGGATGTCACAATTCCTTGTCATCAGGAAGGGTTTTAAGTGTCTCTGTACAAAGTGGAGGATTGATCATTCTTCTCTCACCCCATTAAATTTTATAATTTTTAAACCAGATTACATTCTGATAAACAACAATTCCAGAATACAAAACTACTGTTTACACATTGTGACATCACTGTTTATGCATAACGACTTCGCTAGAGGAAGTCATGGGTATGATATAGAGGTGCCCCAGAATGGGTAAATATGTGGATAATTCTGTGTGAGAGAAATTCACACCTTTGGTTGGAAGCAAAATCCAAATTTTCATGCTAACCCCATTCCAATATCTAGCTTCACTTATCAATACATGTGTATGCATGAATCTTACCCTTTTCCTTTTAAAATATTTGATTTTATGTGAGCGTTGTTCCTTTCTACAGGATGACAAAATTAGTCTTTCAATGAAAGTTGTCAATCAAACATCAGGAAAGGATGAGGACCCTACAAATGTGCAATCCAGGTAAATGTGAAGTAAAATGCTATCATCATCAACAAAGGAACGATCATAATTATGTTTTCATACATGCAAAACATTTAATGAAGACCAGGGGTTCTAAAGTTTGTTTATACAGAGTGTTTTTGATGATCAGTTTGTTTCATTTTGAGCTTTTCATTTTGTTTTCAGTATGGATCAACAACGAAAGCGGCGTCTCCCGGGAGAGAAGCCTAGAATAGAACTAGGGGCGGTGCTTGACACCAAATGCAAAAAATGTGGAGGACATGGTAGGTGTTTAACGAAGAATAATTTGCCCAAGCAGTTTAAGAGAGAGATTTTTTCCCATCCTTTTGCAATCTGATTAAAACTGGATCTTTATTCCACTTCTATATTTGTCCCATTGTGGATAAAGATCCGGCGAAACTCCATGAGGGGTCATGTTCTGGTGAACTCTGATGATGTTTCAGTCACCGAAACCATTATTTCCCATAACCAGTCAGTGACTCTGCTAGGCACATGATAGAGACGCAATATGTTATAAACACTGTTCCAAAACTACCTTGTGGGTCACGCACGCTGTGGATGTTAATTTCATTCCTAGGAATTTGTAGTCGTTCCACTGATTGACTGGAAAACAGAATTCACCAGAACATGACATTTTACGGAGTTTCGCCAGATCTTTATTCGCAATGGGACAAATAGAGAAGCGGAATAAAGATGTGGTTTTAATCAGATTGCGTCCTTTTGTAAAGTATGGTTTAATACCATTACAACCTGATATTACTAAAAGTTATACCTACAGTACATTCCAGGTGTTTTGTGATTTTTCCACCTGCCACAGTGAGCCACATCCAGGTGTAATTTCAAGAATTACTCATTGCACAGTGTAACTAACAAAGGTGTGAATAAGCACAGGTAAATTTCCGTCTGGGTTTCCACTGTGGTCTTGAGTGTTTTTACCACTCTGTTTTGTGCAGTTTTTCCAAAACATCTGACCTGTACAGTATGACATCAGAGTGGATATGGCCTGTCAGCAGGGGATGCTAAATCCTCTATGGTACCTGATCCTACATCTGGTTATTCCAGGGCTCCTTGATAACCTGTATCTCTATTTTTTATAGTATAGTGGATATTCATTATTGACTACTGCTCCATACCTGAGCACTTCTGATATTTTTCCATGCTTTTTCCTGTGTACATGTAGTGGGAATTTAGTTTGCATTTTTTCTTCAATCTGTTATACTCTGTTTATTTAACTGTGTGACTGTTTGTCTGCAAACTTTAATATCAGCTTTCAGAATAACCTTTAAGCTATGAGTAATGGGCATTTGATATTTCACTTTGTGAAATGTGACGAGAGTTTTGATTTCATTCAAAATATATTGCATTGACCAGGGTCTTTAAACTCGTATTCACAAACTTAAACCCTGGTTACGTATCTGTTATTTTCCATTCCTTTTGAGGTGGATTTTCATTTCTACAAAAGTGTCTGATCTTGTAATCTTGACCTTGGACTTTCCAACATATTTCTTGATACTGCTGCCCTTCCATGGGTTTCCCTATTTCATAGACACAGAGAGTTCAGTAAGATCATTATAAGTATACACTTTTCAATCTCGATAAGATATATTTTTGAAATTTCTGTGGATTCCTTTTTTGGTAGGCCATCTTGCTCAGGACTGTTTCCACACTGTTGGTGGTACGGCATATGAATTGATTCCAGAACCAGAGAAGACCTCCTTCTTCAAAGTAGAATCCGATTCTAATTCTAAATCAGCAAAAAAGAAAAAGAAGGTATGAGAAAGAATTACACATCCACACTTAAGGTTTTTATGCAGTGGTTTTTTTTTCTTCAAATCAGGTCCGTTTTAAGGACCTTTCCCAATGGAAATTTCATTAATTATCTCAAAATTTGTCTAATGTTTTTTTTTACAAACTATGATCTTTTAGGGTTATACAAATGGGACAAAAAATTCCCAAATGCAAAGGCTCAGCCACCTTTGAAAATAATGAAAAGAAAAACTACCGGTATTGGAGAGAAATTGACACATCCATACTTAAGGTTTGTATGGTATAATCAGGAGTATTCTTTCCTTTCATTTACAGTACTGTTGCGTGACATGATCTAAATGACCACCAATTACTGAGTTGATAATGTAATGCAAAGAACAATTAACTCAGTATTCACAATATTTCGGTCTTCTGACCTTCTTCTAGTGAATTTTATTGGTATATTTTTCATATATCGGTTATGAAATATGATGGATATTACATAACTTAAGTTACCAATACCAATAAAATTCACTAGGAGAAGGTCAGGAGACCGAAATATTGTGAATACTGAGTTAATTGTTCTTTGTTTTATGAAACTTCCCTTCGGAGGACTATTAAGATGTTTGATAATGTAATGGTTTACTTTTACTTCGATTGTGTGCTTTATGTTTAAATTAACCTTATTGAAGTCAAATTTTATAGCATTGACCTTCCATTTAGACGGTTCGAAAACTTAATTGCATGTCCTTTGAATTTGACCTTATTTTTTGAAGAGTGCGTGAAAAATTGGGTATACCCCTTTAAAGACTTTCAATTGCATGCTTGGTCCTCATAAAGTTCTTTAATTTAAATTTCTTTTTCTGAGCCATTATCATTAAAGCTGATTAAAAATCTTAAGCAGACATGAAAAATAAAAAAAGAAAGGAAAGAAACTTGTTAATGTCAGTTCTTTCCATTAATAAGTACTTTGTCAGTGAAGCATTTCATGATGCAACATAAAATTAATTTTTATTTTTTTCAAAGGTGACTGTACTTTCTCATTTGGGGTTTTTTGTTCCATTTCCATAATGCCAAGAGATCAATATTTTTGAACATTTTAGAGAAATTTTGGGAAAAGTCAATGAAAATTACATTGGGAAGGGTTCTTATAAAGAACCTGATTTGTAGAAAAAAAAATTTGAGAATTAATCATTTTACTTACCGTATATACTCGCTTATAAGACCGACTCGCTTATAAGACGACCCCCCTACTTTTAGACAAAAATTCTAGTACTTTAGCATTGACCCGCTTATAAGACGAGGTAAAAAATTGCTCTCAGACACGATGTACGATGTACGTATTGACCTTTTTGGGGCAGTGCCAACTGCCTCAATCTCGTTCACTGTTCAATGTGCGGTTTGACAATGCACAAGTTTTTCCATAATTACTGTGTAATATTAATAAATAACAAGATCTTTATTTGTTTTACATTAATTTATTACATATTTTATTTCAATCACGGACTTATAAACTTACCTTCTCCTCATTATTTGATAATTAACTGTCGAATGGGCTTGGCATAATTATTGCTAAATAAACAACAATGCAATCAATCACCAATTACTGATTTTTTTCTCGTCAATCTCGGCAAATTAATACCCCATAGTTACCTGTCAATCACCCCTTATCAAGATCAATTGATCTCGGGAACTTTAAACCTATAATTAGATTACCGATGTCCCGCGTTTACCGCAGTTCACGTGTACAAGAAGTGTAATAAATACGGCTAGTGACACATGTTTTTTGATAGATATTAATGACTTTTATCTTATATCTCGCTTATAAGACGACCCCCCTACTTCACAAAAGAAATTTAACTCCCAAAAACTCGTCTTATAAGTGAGTATATACGGTATTTAAAAATCCTTGAATTTTGGGCTCAAATTAAGTAAGAAAAAAGAGGAGTTACTGGCTCAGTTATGTGGCAGAAGTCACCATGGAGCTATACAATACATGAGTATCAATAATATACTAGCACATATACCACATTACAAAAATATTTGATTGTAGTGCAATTATGAAACCGACTTAGGATGGTCATTTAATTTGACAAAAGCCAAACAAATGGTGTGGTTAACCAGTTTATGGGCCCACCTTCCCACTCACCATAACAGCAGAACAATCAAAGGACGTGCATTTAAAAATTTATAAATAATCCTCCATGTAAAGAACAAGGGTCAACAGGTATCGCATATTGAGAGGTCATGAAAATATAAACACGTAAGGTATTGTAAAACACATAATGATATAAAAATATATGCGACATCAACATGATAAACCGTGCTCTGCCAGTTTGAAAGCGAGCTAAGACCCTAGATCTGTAGGAATCCCGACTAACAGTCAGAGGGGATGAGGTTCAGGACCATGTCTCCTCTGAAAGAGGTTTGGACAAGGCCTGTCATATAGTCCCCACCGCCCTGTTAGTCAGCGTGCAACGTTCAAGTAAAAGTCTGCATAAGGCTGTAGAGGGGCCAAATACAAGACCTATAGTCAAGAATCAAGACTCAGTCTTAGACTTAAGGGTTACCATGCTAGTGCTTTACAAAACTGCAGGCTCTTGGCTGATCCTCTTTCAGAAATTGAGTGTCAATGAGAGACATTAGCCCAGCGGTGAAACGGATATTTCTGACTAGGGATTCACCGATACCCTGTCAGTTTTTGTAAGGCACTAGCATGGTAACCTTATACTAATGTATGGACCTGAAAAAAAAACTTACATGCATTAGTTTTGAATGACGTCATTACCAACGTTTCCAAGGGGCATATGACGTCATAGTGAAAACTGCAGTGAAATGTGAATCCCTTGAAGTCTTTAAAACATTTAACCAATTTGTTTTACACGACAGCTCAGGTTTATTTACATTCTGAGGGTCAGTATGAGATATTGAAGATTTACATGTTTATCAACAATTTCAGGGTTAATAAAGGATACATTTTCACAGCTCTGAGCTTCTGAGTATATTATAGTTAATATTTCACGAAATGTTACCCATGCCTTAATAAAGTTTGTTATTATTTTGATTCCACAAAGGTTTTACTTATTAAGGTCATATATTGTAGACACAACAAAATTACCATATCTTTATCATAACTCAATACAGTTGTCATGGACACAGATCAAACTTTATCTTTCTAATGATATGTCAGGACTGTAAAACAGTTCTAATGCAGTGGCATCATTTGCATTGCAGAAAGAAAAAAAGCACAAAAAATCAAAGAAATACAAGGTGGAAACATCTGATAGTTCGAGTGAAGAAGAACATAGGAAAAGACACAAAGTAAGGAGAAAAATTCACAATAGTGCTGTATTGTTCAGGAACTGTTTCAGTTGGTATTGTTCCATAGTTTAAAAAAAGCAATAAATAAAGATGTGATTAAAGACAAAGAAATCTTAAAGTACATTTTCCTTTTGGTATTTGAAGATATTGTACCTGAGGGATTCTCTGTCCATACACATCTCATCTACATAACATATACTTCTAATCGCAAGTTGTTGCCCTATTTCATGATAGGGCCACAATTCCGTAAGTTGTGTAAACACTGCAGTTTTGATAATGAAATGGCTGGCACGATTCTGATCATTTCTGCTTCAGTTAGAGAAATACCCAACATATGTAAACAATAAGCAAACGATTGGCCATAAAAACTACACTCCACTTAATTGCTGAGATTTTACTTAAACCAAGAACTTTAACCAAAATGTTGATGGACAGACAGACAGACAGACAGGGAATTGCTTTGAAATCCTCCCCAAAAATGTGTGTAGAACCTTCAAACAATAGATCAGGGGTAAGTTTTTATTGCCAATTGTTTGCTTAAGATATACATATGATACAGTCGAACTTCGATAACTCGAAGTGCTCTGGACCTATGAAATCACTTTGAGTTTCGGTAGGTTTGAGTTTTGGAAGTTGCAGAAATTCGCGGGAAATTAGAAAGGGAAAGATTATAACCTATGTGCATTATGTACTACTGCAATACTAAAAATTGCATAAAATAGCATATTCTCAATTTATTTGGTTCAAACGTATATCATGTCAAATATCATCTACGTATTTAGTAAACTAATAAAAGAATGTATAACATGGAGATCTGCCCTTATAAAGCCATTCTATCGGCTTTGACACTGTTCAACGATGTCGGGGGCTTGGCTCATTATCTTAGATGAAGTTATTGTTTAAAATTTACAGCTTGTAGAATTCAAGACAATTTTCACCATTAGCAGTTTTTAATAACGTTCTTTCATAATTACCGTTGTCCAAATTAAAATAAATCATCTATAGATAATAACGACGATGCCCTCATTATTTAATCAGTAATGTGGATGAAACGTGTAATATACGATCCCATACACAAGCTTGTTAATCCGTCAAGCTTGGACGCACACAACTGTGTAATTTTAATTGCTGTGTAAACAAGTCAATATTTGCTTTTTATCCCGTTATTTGTTTTGAGTTTCTTATGGTAAAGTGATTTGAGTTTTCGAAGGTGAAATTAAGTACAGATTTGTCATTAGCACTTGAAATTACATTGAGTTTTCGGGGGTATTCCAGTTTCAGAAGTTTTAATTTGAGAAGGCAAGTAATATTAAAATGTTCGAAATGTTCTCGGAACTGTAGGATAACTTCGAACTTCAGGGGGTTTTCAACGTTTGAGTTATCGAAGTTCGACTGTATTTGCTCTATTTGTTGCCGAAATGCATAGAATCATGCCTGTTATTCCGTTTATCAACATTGCAAGTTTACGTAACACAAGGAGTTGTGTTCCTATCATCAAGATAGGGCCACATTTTATGACTACTTTCCTGCAGTGCAAAATGTAAAAAAGAAGAAGTTAATGGTATATGGGCATAGTCCTGAATTAAATCAATTTGTAAAAAATTGTCTTTCTTTGTTTTTATGTACCTATAAGTGTAGTATTCTAATATCCCCCTATATTAATGCGGCGTTCTTGTGTGGTTGGGTGAGTGAGTGGGTGGATACGTGCATTCGATTGTGCGTTAGTCCATGACACTTCACCTTGTGGGCACAATACACGCTACAGTTTTTGACCGATCACTTTCAAACTTCACATGTTATTTGGTGATGATGAGAGGAAGAACCCTATTGATTTTGGGTCAAGGAGTCAAAGGTCAAGGTCAACATTGGCAAACTGTCAGTGATTTTTCTGCTGTGTGAGGGGATTCCACACTTGTTGTTGCTCTTGTTATTATACATTTAAGAAGAACACTAAGTCTGCTTCATGAACAATTTAAACCTTTCTTGAATAAGTACACATATAGTATCTGATTGTGTTACATCTTTGTATGTAATTATAATGTATTTGCGTGCAACACAGTGTACTGCGGAATAATGTGTTTGAATACATGTAAAATGTGTTTTTGACCAATCAGTGATTTAAGAGATTTGCTTGTTAAAAAAAAATGAAGGTAATTACCATTTTGATTACAGAAGCACAAAAAGAAGAAGAGGAAGATATGAAGGAGTACACTTGTAGAGTTAGAATCCTATGGCATCTAACACATTCAGCCAGGTGCACATGACTGAAAGAGAGTCCATCAATAGTTGTCAAAGTGGCTTCTTTATTAAGGAATTACATTGAAAGGAGTGAAAAAAACAGGTCCAGGAAGGAAAAAGGTGGACCACAAATATTTGTTTTAAAGAGTTGTTTTAAAAAGAATGTCTGTCCGCTTAACATTGCCTAGAATTGTGTCTAGAAAATACATTTACTCAAGATAAATGTCAAAATATTATCGTCTTATAGAAATCGAGTTGTCAAGGGTAGAACATTTATATATTTAAGGAACGAATCTAATTTCCTTATCAATGCATTCCTTTCAAAGATATGTTTTATATTGTCAGAAATTTGTATGTTGTGTCTGCACTATTCCTCAACATCTCTAAACTGCTGCAGTGACGATGTCATTGTTGACATCCCCATTATGAAAACATGGGAAATTAGGACGTAGGAGAAAAAATTTGATGGATGAGATATACCCCTACTTTTTACATCAGTCAAAATGAGAGTTACATGTAAAATTAAACGATTTTCATTATACATTATGTTAGATTGCAATATGATTGGTTGATCAACCAGTTGAAAATTTTGAATATCACCTGGTTTGCACACATCGATTCAATATTGGAATGCAAATATGGCAACCGTGCATGTTTTCCTTGACGACCGTATTTGCAGTAATTCATTTGCTAAGTTTGAGAAAGTGTTACATCAGGGAAGTTTAGGTACATATGTACTGTATGTGTGAATGTACTTGTGGTGTAGGTGTTATCTGCACATGAAAATTTTTTAACGTTGAGAGAGTTAACATGTATGAATATAAAATGTGTACGTGTAAAATTTACATGATGGTCCGATTGAAAGCGTTATTTTATTATTTTATACTTTAAAATTTCTTATTTCCCTAGAAGAACTTGATGATCAAGAGCTTCATTTGTATGCTTTAACCCAAAAAGATTACAGATTATCACTGTAAGATTTACACAAAATACCACACTTACTTACTAGATGACTCACACATACCTTACTACCTGTAACAATTACATATTAAATGATACATGTAATTAAATGTCAATCATATTAACTTTGGGATTTCCCTTCTACATGTACACATACACTTGCGATTTCTAAACCCCTCTGTATCATATTTAAAAAGTTTGATATGCTCAAATAATGTAACTTTTTTGTAATGGGTAACATGCCAAATTGTGAACCGAGGGTAAAAATTCGTCAACTGATGGGAATATTTTGAATGAAATTAATGTTCTTTGAATTTTTTTATGATTATGTAAAATTACTACTCAAGTTCTGAACATGTTTCTTTATTTCTCAAATATAAATGCAAAGCAAAACCGAATGCATGTATGTTATAAAGTACAACAGATGAAAATTAAAACATAGTTGAAGATGAAACCTGTTTATACACAAATGTAATATATACATACAAGTTTACAGAGCATATGTTAAAGTCATATTTTGTTTACTATTTTATAACATTTGACATGATGGCAGATTTGATTAAAAATTTACAAAACGTTTTAGTGAAATTTATTTTCTGTCAAGCAAAACCAGCGGTCAAAGTGAATGGCATCCTGTAAAGAGTATCTGTAGTGACAAGCCTTCTGTAGAGCTTATTTGCATATTTACTGGATGCAGCAGATTGAACATGCATGTATTAGCTTCCAGTGTTCATGTATCTTGGTTGTTAGTGTGTTCCGCTAGTCTCCTGTATAGTACATGTAGGGCTGTCATTGATGTAATCGATATCAATGTATCATTGATTCAGAATACTTCAGTATAGTATCAAGACATTTTCTAAGAATCGATACATATCATTTACTTTATTGTTGATTTTCCATGATTTTCCATATTTTTTGGTTCTGTTTTATCCATTTTAGTGGTCAGTATTGACAATTATAAAGTGAGTGATGTGAGAATATCTACTAGTAATGTGGAAATGCTGCCATATATTTGAGTTCAAATCACAGAGTTCCAAAAAGGCTCTTTAGATTGAAAAAAATTCATATCAATGTCTACCAACTTACCAAATTTGATGACAGTATTATCAATGGTATGCAAGAAATCAACCTTAACGAAAAATCACTCTGTGTTCACTGAAGCATGAAATTAAGATCAACCAAATTTTCAATCAGTGGAGAAGAACTAGTCATTGTCAACAACCCTACATTTAGATGATGTACCAAGTTTGACATAGATATCATTTATGGTATGCAGGAAATCAAGCTAAACTCAAAATCAGTCTGTGTACACTGAAGCATGAGATTAGTATCAAGAACTCTTCAATGTCTACAAACCTACCAAGTTTGATGTAGGTATCATTAATGGTATACAAGAAATCAAGCTACATGTAAACGTAAAATCACTCTGTGTTCACCAGAGACATATATACACATATGTGTATATATGTCTCTGGTGTTCACTGAAATCTGACATGGTGGTCAAAGTCAACAAATTTTGCATCAGTGAGGAAGGACTCATCAGTGTCAATAAACCTACCAAGTTTGCCATAGGTATCATCAAAACATGCAAGACATTAACATAAACAAAAAAAATCACAGTATTCATTGAAGCACAACCTCAAGGTTGCCAAATTTTGCATCAGTACTGTTGGCAACCATCAATAGTATGCAGGAAATGAAACTTCAATGAAAAGTCAGTCTAGTACAGTACAGTCCGGGTGGAACTTTGAATGCCCACTGTCCACAGTGGACAGTCTGGATAGTGGGCAGTCCACCTGAAATTTCAGTGGGCATTAGGAGTGGACATTTACCTGAGCTATCAAGCTGTCCACTTACCTATATGTTAATTCTAACTCGCTCTTACAAGAATGTCTACTGTGTCCAGTGGACATTTTTAATGCCCACTCTAAAAATGTCCACTGTAACCAGTGGGCAAATTAAGTTTCACCCGGACTGTACTGTATATTCACTGATTGACTGAAGCATGATATCAAGGTCAAGGTCACCATTTTTTTTTCAGACGGGGAAGAACTCCTCAATGTCTACAAGGACTTATAGGTAGACACATATAAGTCCTTGAAATCTATAAACCTACCAAGTTTGATGTAGTTATTATTAATGTTATGCATAAAAATGTTAAAAATGATACGTCCCTGCTGGCGGTGACTTCTAACAGAGACTTGTATACACACAGCTCAAACAAGCGATTAATTTTTATAATTTCATTTGAAACAAATGATTAAAATTTGTTTTACATATCACCACTTATAAATTTACTACCAGAAATATGGGGTAAAATCAGACTAGTCTATATCAGAGACATCTATACACATGTATGTCTCTGTCTACATCTCTGGAACCACTTTCCATTTCCGCGCCCCCTACCGGATTTCCCGAGATTCCAAAAACAAAATGGCGGTATATAGAATTGCGAATATCGTTTATCGTTTAAAAACGCGAGTTTAAACTTTTTTTAAACAAGTGCATAAATAACATATATAGGCCTACCATATTCAATTATTCATGCTTAACAATGGCATTGTAGTTTCATATCACATTTTGATCATCATTCATCATCTAGGCCGTATATACAGCATTCATTTCAAAAATGATGGGACCAACGCTTAATGAATTTCGTTTTGTTTAGTAACGATACAGTACTGATATAAAATTGGCTCATGATCGACCAGAAACAGTCCCCCCCCCACCTCTTCCCCCTTCCCCAGGCTGTCAAGTTCCTTCGGGCCTGTTTACAGCAACCTAAATTCTACGTCCCTGCTAAAATTCAAAATTTTAATGAACAATATAATGCAAATTAATGTGGTGTAGATCTGTGCATTACTAACTGAAAGTTTATTGTTTCTATAAACATATTACAGAAATCCCACACTATTATTATTATTGTCATTTGCGAAATTTTCAGTTCTGAAAAAGTGGAAAATAAAATCAAGAGACTTCACATAAATTATGTATATACATTATATTATGTAAATTATTATGTATATACAGGCAAGTATAGTATATACAGGGATGTATAGTTTAAACTATACTTCCCTGACATATATCATTCCAACTCCTCTAAGTGGCTTTCTTATCGAGAAATATCTCGTGTCGTTTCAGGTATGAATTACGTAAAGTTTAGAATTTCCATGTCAAAATTTACTACAAAAAGGAAATTGTACTTCAAAAACACTTGTCACACGTTTTGGTGTCTCTATTTCACAATCGTACGACATTTCGACAATTTAATTGTACGCTGTAAAATTTGATCTCTGTTTTTATCCGGAATAACTGCTGTTTCTTACCGTTTTCTACTTTAAGTTATATAATCAGTTATGAAAAAAGTGAAGTGTAAACTGGAAGCGGACATTTGTTTGGGAAAATGGTAGACACAGACGCTCGGGCTATTTCCTGCAGGAAAGCCCTGAAAGTTGCAGTCGCCGCTCTGGCCACCGAGATTGGATTCGAAAGAGCGGAAGACTCGGCATTGGAATCTATGACAGAAATGCTACAAAGCTGTATGTCATGTCATATGTTGCTTAAAACTTAAAATGTGTTGAGAAAGTGGACTTTAATGACTTCATGACTACTGTATAATTCATGAATAGACCATATTCCGGTTTTGATAAATGACGACTTTTTGTCCGAGCTAATACCTTTTGGCGTTGCTTTTCATAGTGACGTTATAATGAATCTATGTTATGCGTTATGACGTCACTATGAAAAACAACGCCAAAATGTATTAGCTCGGACAAAAAGGCAGCAATTATCAAAACCGGAATATGGTCTATTATTGTTTTACTTTTATTATTACTATTGATCAGGAAAACTGAAGATAGCAGTGCAGTATCTGGACACTGCTGATTTGACTGTGTTGTGTTTGTTACCTGCTAGAGGCCGTAGTCCGATTAAAAATGCAATTCAACTCATACGATATGTTGATTTTGATGGTCATCTTCTGGCCAAGGAGATTCTCGAAGTTGGCGTGACATCGCTGTCTATATTTGTCAATGTAGATATCCTGTAACTAAGGAGTCTGGTTAGGTCGACACTTGGAGTAAAACTTGGGGTTTATCGTATGTCACTAAGTGACAATACAACTTTGAGTTCCTCTGGGACATCGGCCCAGATAGCTCAATTGGTAGAGCATCGGTCTTGTTAGCGGAAGGTCCTGGGTTCGAGTCCGGTCTGGCCAATGATTTTTCAACCTTCCTGCTACAGTTTGGAGGTTCCACCCTCATCAGTTGGCAGAGGTTGTATGCCACTGAGAGGAGGACTTGGTGTGAGGTTTCGAGGAAACTTCACTTTGGCAGGGGAGGTGTGTGGCAGACTGGGACATCGGTCCAGATAGCTCAGATGGTACATGTAGAGCATCTGTCCTGTTAGCGGAGGGTCCTGGGTTCGAGTCCCAGTCTGGCCAATGATTTTTCAACCTTCCTGCTACAGTATCAATACTTAAGGGCTTTGCTCTTTGATTAGAAATGTGTAAAACATATATGTCCTATTCAAAATTTACTCGTTTGATTGGCAGAATATTTCAGTTTAATATTTCTTTTTTACCAAAATTTCTTTAGGAATATGCATTGCTGTATATGATAAAATCCAATGCTTTATCTCAAACATTGTGAATGCCTGTTATCAAATTCTTGGATATCTGACTTCAAAAATGCATCTCAAAATCAACACAATCAAAACGATTTTCATCAAAATCAACACAACCGTTACAGTTATCATCAAAATCAGACTAGTCAGATTCCAGAGAATGAAACCTCCTGCTATTGAGACGGACGCTTTCAACATTGAACTATCTGGGCCGATAACGGCATCTGTCACACTCCCCCCTGCCAGAGGTTTCCAAACCTCGAAACCAAACAGAGAAATTACCCTGGTTCTCCTTCACATGAGGGTCACTCTCACGGCACCAGATCTGTAACAAGCAGGGGGAAAAATTGTGGCCAGACCCAGAAGTCAAACCCAGAACCTTGCGCTATGAAGGCAGACACTTTCACCATTGAGCTATCCGGGCTGATACCGGCATCTGTCGCACTGGAAAGATCCCTCAATGCAGTAGATAAGGCATAAAACAATAGACAAACTGTCTTGTGGTATTGTGAATACTGTGATATTGCAATCTAAAGTGAAGTAAGTTTTGAAGCCGCTATTTGCTTTGTTTCAATCTGATGAACTTTGCCTTTCTAATTTCAAACAAAGTTTCCTTTTGATTTTAGTTTTAGGAGAGCTTGGTAAAAGTTCACAAGCATTTGCTGAACTTGCTGGGAGAACAGAGTCAATGATCACAGATGTAATCATGGCCCTATTAGATATGGGTAAGCGCACTACTCTAATTGCTAAGTTGATACACTGTAACATCAGGATTCTCTTTTACATTCCCCTTAATTTAAATTGATAATTTTTGTTAAACAGAGTTATTTCCCATTTGTTTAGGTATCAAAAAAATATCCCTGAATTTTACAAGGATCAATTTACACCATTATATGTATTCTAGATACCTTCCCAGAAGGCAGTTTACTGTTTACAAGTACATGTATTACAGAAAGACCAGATTACAAGATTTAACCATAGGTCTTTTATGCTTGATGGTCATTTGGATTAGATGTACCCTGAAAAAGGACGGAAAAATAGCATCTGAGTTTTATTGTGGAAATCTTTGCTTTGAATGAAAGGAAAAAGTGGCGAAAAATATAATGATATTAAGTCGTAGGAAAATTTGGTTGATGGGGGGAAGTAGCCGATCAAATGTCTGATTAAATGCTAAAACTGTATGATATACATGTAGCCAAGTTTGACAGAAGTAGCTGCATTACCAATACATGTTCTGTAAAGTTAGTGTCATAAGTTAACATAGTTTGATTTTACTTGTAGTTGTTATCCAAATTCTAAGGGCATTTATGTTTCAGCATGACTTTCGGAATGATTACAAACAAGAGTTTCCTTTCTCAAATATAGGAATCTGTAATGAATGGTGTCTTTACTGTAAAGTGAGATTTTTTCCAATTCAAAGATTACATCTGATACACTACACATTTGCCAATAGGTAAATATACCATGTATCAGTAGATTTTGCAAACTGTGGTTTAACTCTCATGCTTTTGTCTTCATTTTTAGGGCAAGATATAAATAAAATCCCAGCACATGCCAGAAGACCAAACAAGTCCGTATTTTTGCCACGTAAGTATCTTTATGTTGGAGAAATTGATGTGCAGGGTGATGGCTTTGTTTTTGAGGCATGAATAAAAGCTTGACATTGTTTATGAAATAGGGATAAAGGACCAATCCCCAAATCTCTGACATCACACTTTTTGACACACTTTATCATTATATAACAAACTTATTAAAGCTGTATACCGTATCTTTGCTAGTACAGTGCATATTATAGGTAAATCTAATTTAGATTGTTTTGATTATATATATAAGCATAAAACATATTAAAAAGGACCTTTGCAAATGTTGTGATCAGATTCGTCGTATTTAGTGAGATATGGCTGTCTAAAACGCGATGTTTGAAAACAGAATGTGATCTAATTCGGAAGCCGCATATCATGGAGGACAAGGTAAATAAATTTGACGAGTAACTTAAAAATCTGCATTCAAGTCTGCTAAAGTCAGTATTTACTGAAATTGTTTTCATTTGGAGTCTCTCTTCAGCATATTTGTTTTGATTAAACTGCGCATGCACGAAGTCAGGTTATGGTTGTATTTATGGAATACCCTCTTTATTTACAAAATATTTTTTTTTATTTTGATATCTCTGAGGGTTTGAAGCAACAGAAAATGTTATTAATGCAAAGTTAATAACTTCAGACATATGAGAAAAATACAGTTTTTGTTTTACATGCTCTAATTTTTGAAATTATACCGAATTGTAGGGTATACAACTTTAAAATGCAACTTGTATTTTGTTCCTCTATGATACTCTCCATAGTCTTGCAAATGTTGATTCGAGGTCATGTCAGAGTGACCTTTCATTACAGCCAATCAGAATTTGAGATACAGATTTTTTGGTATCATTAGTCTGCAAAATAACACACAACATAAGATAAGATAAGATAAGAAGATTTATTTAAAGTCGGCATGTCATAAAACAGGTTAAACATAGTTCTGCTCAGTCTGGTTATTTTAAGACAATGATAATGAAATCAATGATCTCAGAGTTGAACCACAGAGAAGGGGTTGTTTAGTATCTTAAGCGTTTGGTTTGTGATTGAGAGATCCTAGTTGCGAGCCCTCAGGTGGCTTGTCAGTGTCCCTGACTTTCTGATGAAACAGTAAAAACCAAGCTTCTGTTTTGCAGTAGGTGTAGCATGTAAAAAATCCCTCACTGCTAGGGTTGGTGTGTCAAAGTTTCTTTGCCCGTAATCAGACAGGTACCATCACTCTGTATTATACAATGATCTTGGTGTGACATACAACAAGAATCAAACAAACTAACAAGGAAGAAAGTTACTGACTCGGCCGTTTGACAGAAGTCACCATGGAAATATACACTATACAGTGTAATGATATGAAAAAACACTCATAAGGACATCACAAAAATATTCGATTATAGTGCATTTACGATACCGACTCAGGACGGTCATTTGATATGAAAATAGACAATCAGTTGGTGTGGTTAACTGGTTTATGGGCCCACCTTCCCATACTTGAATCATATTTATAGAAAGTTGTTTTGATTTTCAGCATCACATAGCCAGCCAATGCCCACTCTCAGAACATTACAAGCAGGAGAAACATGCCCGCATCCCTCTCACATCCCAGAACATCTTCCCTCCTTCCCAGACCCTCATACATATATCAGAACATTGGTAAGTAAAGCCTAAGGCCAAAATTAAATATAATCTATTTTTCTGACTTCTGACTTGCTCGATGTTGATTCCTTGACCAAACGTGTTTTTGTGGTATTGTAGAAAAACATTTTTATTCTGAAAAACACTTTTAATTCACAAGGACATTATTTTCATGTAATTTCGCCAGCATGACACATTTTCAGAATAATGTCCTCACTGTCACTGATTCGACCATCAGAATCGAACATATGTGATTTCTTGTTTAATTATGTCTTACTCTCAGAAATCCAAAACGAATTCACTGACAAAAATAAAATACTGCACATGTACAGATAAATTTACACCTGAATTTTTCCGGTGTTTTGTATATTTTCCCCATTGTGTTAATGCATTTTCTCCAGAAAGTCTGAAATGTGCTGTAATCAGAAATGCAGATATAAGTTTGATACGTGTAGGTAACATTACGTTTATATAAACTGTGAATTAAAAAAAAAATGCCCTTACTGCAAAGTAAGCAATGAGAACTGATTGATGAGGTATACTGTTTCAGAATTAATCTGCAAGGTTGTTTTCCTGACCACTCACTGAATGATACGAACAGACCTGTTTGGATCTCTAGTTCAATACAGAATTTTAACATTTCAGTGTTTATTTTTGAGAGTTGCCTTATAGTTTAAATATCCAAGTGTGAATTTAAACATTTGTTTATCAAAAATCAATTAAAATTCATGCTTTCTTTTCAAAAATATTTTGATTTATGAAATACATATGTAGTCCAAGATTGTTTGATGATTTTATTTCAAGTGATACATAGATAATAATATAAATACAAATTTTACCTTCTTTTTAGACTAATAAGGCATCAGTAGATGACTATCAAATCATTCGAGAAAAAGCATCCTCACAGAAACGAGATGTAGAACGGGCATTGACACGTTTCATCGCTAAAACTGGAGAGACGCAATCACTTTTCCGAGATGATGACTCAAATTTTCCTCGTAAGTGGTCCATTAAAGTCCTCTTCTAATTTTCATTTGTAACTACAGAGACCCTTACTCATTTGACTGAATGATGATTGTCTTGGGATTGTGTATAACCACCATTTGACTGAATGATGATTGTCTTGGGATTGTGTATAACCACCATTTGTCTGAATGATGATTGTCTTGGGATTGTGTATAACCACCATTTGTCTGAATGATGATTGTCTTGGGATTGTGTATAACCACCATTCGTCTGAATGATGATTGTCTTGGGATTGTGTATAACCACCATTTGTCTGAATGATGATTGTCTTGGGATTGCGTATAACCACCATTTGTCTGAATGATGATTGTCTTGGGATTGCGTATAACCACCATTTGTCTGAATGATGATTGTCTTGGGATTGCGTATAACCACCATTTGTCTGAATGATGATTGTCTTGGGATTGCATATAACCACCATTTGTCTGAATGATGATTGTCTTGGGATTGCGTATAACCACCATTTGTCTGAATGATGATTGTCTTGGGATTGTGTATAACCACCATTTGTCTGAATGATGATTGTCTTGGGATTCTGTATAACCACCATTTGTCTGAATGGTGATTGTCTGTGGATTGTGTATAACCACCATTTGACTGAATGATGATTGTCTTGGGATTGTGTATAACCACCATTTGTCTGAATGATGATTGTCTTGGGATTGTGTATAACCACCATTTGTCTGAATGATGATTGTCTTGGGATTGTGTATAACCACCATTTGTCTGAATGATGATTGTCTTGGGATTGTGTATAACCACCATTTGACTGAATGATGATTGTCTTGGGATTGTGTATAACCACCATTTGTCTGAATGATGATTGTCTTGGGATTGTGTATAACCACCATTTGTCTGAATGATGATTGTCTTGGGATTGTGTATAACCACCATTTGTCTGAATGATGATTGTCTTGGGATTGTGTATAACCACCATTTGTCTGAATGATGATTGTCATTGGATTGTGTATAACCACCATTTGTCTGAATGATGATTGTCTTGGGATTGTGTATAACCACCATTTGACTGAATGATGATTGTCTTGGGATTGTTTATAACCACCATTTGTCGGAATGATGATTGTGTATAACCACCATTTGACTGAATGATGATTGTCTTGGGATTGCGTATAACCACCATTTGTCTGAATGATGATTGTCTTGGGATTGTGTATAACCACCATTTGACTGAATGATGATTGTCTTTGGATTGTGTATAACCACCATTTGACTGAATGATGATTGTCTTGGGATTGTGTATAACCACCATTTGTCTGAATGATGATTGTCTTGGGATTGTGTATAACCACCATTTGTCTGCATTATACCTTTTATTCCTGTATAAGTCTGAAGTCATGGCAACAGCAATCTTGTTACTTTGATTGTTTGCAGTTGGTATTCTATGGTGTGTGGCTTTGGATATATGTATCACATTTGTTAGCTTTTGATGTTGATGTCATTTTTTTTTTCTACTGGCCTACTGGTTATAACTTTAGTTGACTTTGACTTCTTTTACCTGCTTCATCTATGTTTTTGATTTTGTTTTTATGCCCCTGGGTCGATAGATCGGGGGTATATTGTTTTGTCCTGTCATGCGTACTCAACTAATGAAGCCCTTTCAAAAGACACCAAGGTCAATGACATTTTGACCTTGACAATGACCTTCATGCTAAAAATAACTTTTTGGACTTTTGTGCTGCCAGGGGCATTAGTGTTTCATAAACACAGCTTGTTGTAATTGAAATTCCCTTACATTATGTTCAAATGATGTGGCCATTGCTATTTTATTCTTTTAACCATCTTAAATTGTTACAACAATGATAAAATGATTGAGTAATGAAAAGATGGTATACTTCTGTAATTTGTGCATTAGTTCACAATATTGTGCATTGCTATGTTCTTTCGATATTAGTTTGAAAGATCTTTATTTTGCTGTCCTGTAGAATCATTAGGGCCAGGACTAAGAAATAAACGTATCCACAGAATATAGTTCTTAGGATTGGTGATAAATATCAAGATTTATTAATTTAATCTAGATTGACAAATTTGTATTATTGGTATATAATTGCCACGATGACATTGCAGAGGGGCAGCAGCTGGGCCAGAAAAAACATCTCCATCCTTATAAAATACAATTATTGTCTTAGGTTACGGAAGTCTTACATATAAAGGCTATAAAACATATGACACTTATCCGGTACTTTTTTGCCAGTGAAAGATAGCAGTACTTAGTTTTCACTCAGTCCATTTGTTTACCAGTCTTTCCGTCTCACTGTCTGTCTGTCCTTCCTGTGGCAGCTTGTAAGGCATTCTTATTGGAAGAATACTCTAGTTTCTCATTCAAGTACATTGGTAAACAGGTTCGAACACGAAAGGTTGAATAATAGTATGATTTATTGACTTTTTGTTTTTGTTTTTGTTTTTTTTTTATGTTTTTCAAGAGTCTTGTAATATGTCACACCAAAATTACTGCTTTTATATATAATGACCACATCTGCTTGATGCCATGCACAGAAATTAAGATCTTTGCAAATGACCCACCTGAAGCAGTGAGGAATCTTTTACTTGCTGTTTCTACAGAACCTCAGTTTTACTTTGTCACCAGAAAGAAAGGCACCAACGAGATTATTGGCGGGATTTGAACTGTTGACCTCATGATCATGATCCAAGCACCTAACTGATTGAGCATAATCAGCTCTTATTGCTTAATAAATCAAAGCTAAATATAAAAGTAAGGACATGGTAATTACCATTGGATTAAAATTGTTTTAAAATCGCTACAGTAATAATAAAGTGATTTTCACAATCTGAATCATTGATATTACAGTTATAGCAATAAAGCCAACACCCTTGCCATACCTGAATGCTCTCCTTCCCAAGGATCAAGACCTGGATGCTCAGGACAGTACTGACCACCCACAGGAGAGCAGAGAGATGACCACCTCAAATACTGACCAGAATACAGATATGGACACTATTGATAATCCCTATCTCAGACCACTAAAAGTTCCCAGGGTGATAAAAAAGAAAGTTATATTAACACTTCGGAATTAAATCATTTTATTTATGAAAATGTTTTGTTAGTTTTTATGCATGTAGTATTTTGATCGTATGTTCATCTGTTTGAGGCTGTCTGTTTGTTTGTCCATCTGTTTGTATGTAATTCCGTCCTACTTTTTGCTCTGGAAATTAGACGTCTGTCTATTTATTTGTAAACAAGGGTTGTAAATTAAGAGACAACATGTAATAGAATGTTCATGGTGTTTGCTGCACAGAAAATGCATATTGCATCTGTAGTTTAAGGTTGACTGTTGTGTCTGAAAAGCAGAGGGGATTGTTATTTGAGTCATTGTAAGATGTCACTGTGAAGGATAGTGTTATGATGTGGTGTCTGTATCTTCCCCTTGTGAAGGTTTTGTGATGATACCACTCATACAAACATTTGATAACATTCAATATTCAAAAGAGGACTTGGAAATTAATGTTTGGTTGGCTCCATATGAGACACTTCGAACTAGTCATAATATAAGTTCCATTCCAAGGTTTAAGGTAATAAAGAACATGAACTTAAAGTGCTGTTTAACACATTTGACAGAAAACACTTCCGTGTCATCTTGTGAGTTGCTGGTTCTTTAATCAAGTGTTTGTGTGATTATCATAATAACAAATCTCTTATATTGTAAAGATGGGTTTTTGTTGTCAATTTCGTTTAAACCACTGCTAAGTTTCATGAGATAAATTATATTCATGTAATTCGGTTATTACCTATACATGTATCAAAAAGTTTTTAAAACATTTTTTTCTACAAGCAACAGTTTGAAATGGCTGTATATGTCACCTACATGTATATCATGGAGTAGTAAGTCTGCTCCAGGGAAAAAGCCCTGTTGCAATACTTGGAATTTATCTGGGCTAAAATAAACTGTAGTAGGGATTCTAGTAGGTTGATTTTACTTACTGATACATCCATAATTTGTTGCAGTGATCATTTTATTTATAACACAAACTTTCTGACGGTAAATACGAAGTACTTTGGGAAAAATCCAGTCTCAAAGTTCTAAATGAACACACAATATCGTGGATGGTTCTACATCAAGATGAACTTAAAGCTTGAAGTGAGACCAGGCTCCCAGGAGGAGTGAGCGTGTTTGTATTCAAGGCCAGTCGCAAAACTCGTGTATAAACCCAATGACTCCAGTGTCGTAAATACATTTTATATGATATATTATGTTTATATTATATATTTATATTATATATTAAATGTTGATTAACATTTTGGAGAGAGAAACCTCAAACTGAATGAGCACTTGAGATCTCCTATTTTTATCCGCTCGTCATGGAGAGGAAGTATTATGTTATGGCGTTGTCCATCCGTCCGAGGTCGTTTTCCAGTGTTTTATCTGCAGTCTTTCAAGGTATTGAATTGAAAATTGGCATATAACTTTATATCAATGAGGGTAGGTACCAGTTCGCATTTCGGTATGATTGACTAGGGTTTTGCCAGAGTTATGACTCTTCAAGAATTTAAGTTTTCCAGACTCTTTTTGTGCACTCTTTCAAAGTATTGGATTGAAACTTGATATATAACTTTATATCAATGAGGGTAGGTACCAGTTCGCATTTCCGTATGATTAATTAGATTCTGCCAGAGTTATGGCCCTTGAACTTTGAATATTTCAAGGATTTTACAGTTTTCCGGACTTTTTTCTGCAGTCTTTCAAATATATTTTAAGACGAAGATTTTGTCCTGGGAGCGAGGCTTCTTGCCAAGAAACTGCTCTCACAGTGATAAATTAAGGACCTGAGGAAGTTCTATGGTGTGAATATGAGGATGTGGTGGAGATTGAGATCCCCTTTCAAGAATGTTAACCGACATTTTGGAATCTGATCACAAACTAAACATCTGAAACTTTTCGACTCTACTTGATTTGACATATCTGATGTTCATACCTGGTATATAATATCGAGGAAGCTAAGAGTCTTGACAAATCTGATAGTTTTTCCGTAAAGGTGATGCTAATCACCAAATGTTTTAAATGTGTGTTCCTTTTAATGTAGGTAACGCCCATAATCGATTAATCAACTTTCAATAATAGAATAATCTGTTACGCTCTGTATCTCTTTTTCTCATCACATTTTCGTTTTGTTTTTAGTTTTACTTACTGAAATGTGTATTATACCGCTCGTGAAATATACAATCCAGACAACTAATATGAGACAAAAATATCTACAGCTGAAAAAAACCCATATCATATATTTATATGATCAAAAACCCATCATATTACATTGTCTGTATAAATACATTCCTGCCAGACATACGTCCTGCTTTTTCAGAATGATTCCTGACGTTCTGGAGTGCGAGTGAATAACTGTTCGACAAATTCTATTATCCCCCATCCCCCTGGAATGTTGTATTTTCCTGGGTCCGCAACGGTTTGTATGGGACAATTTCATAATTTAGCCTCTCCATTTAGACATGGACACTGAATAGCTGATCGGTACTTCTACGTTGTAAATTATATTTACACATACAAATATTTGTTCATGTGCATTTTAGACACCGTAATTTCAGTTCAACGGAAATTCATACCTAGAATGGGATAATCTGACTTAGTGTCCTTGTCTCCTTCGTGTGCTCATGTGTAGAAATATGCATTTACTTCATTTACTTCCTGGACTTTCGCGAGGGCTTTACTTGAAAGCAGGGGACACATACTCCTCCCGGGCACCTGTTCTCACCTCAAATTGAATAGGGGTTCGCATTTGTCTGAATCTGACACCAAAGATGATATTTTCTTTTTTTTTCCATGGACTTCATGAGATATGGTGAACCCTTCGGTATAGTCGTTATATTTTCGTTGTTTACACGTACCATGTTTTGCGTCGTTGGTATCATTTGGGGATTGATAGCGGGTGCTGACATTCAACAAGGAGATACGTACTCCCTAGGGCACCTGGGGCAAGTTGTTTGAAACTCAGCCAGTGGTTAAGCCGACCAGTCGTTAAATCTAATCTGGCTATATCTTTGAACTGAAAAGACTTTAGACCAAAGTCTGTGTACTGGTCTGTAACCAGCATTGTAATGTAATTTAGAAATTTATACAAAAATCTGAATTAAATTATTGTCTTCCAAACGTTAAGCACTGGTTATCTTAACCAGTGGTAATAAAGTTTCGAACAATTTGCCCCTGTTCTCACCTCTGATTAACAAGGGTACATGAATGTCCACTGTTGTGCACTGTTGTGAGTACCAGTCACGTATTTTGCAAGTATACCCTTTGTAGTGTAGAGCTCGCATAGGAATTCCCCTCAGTGGATTTAACTAAAAGTGTTATATCCATTCATTATACCCATTTTCTGATGTTCTGTGCCTGTGATTTTTTTTAATATACGATATTCACATAAATGTTATGCGTACATTGTTTAGATAATTTTGTTTCGTCAGTATTATATATGTTGATTAATAGCGGGTGTTGCTAGCCATACAGGAGAGTTTAATCCTCCCAGGCACCTAAACTCACATAAGTTTTTCAGGGGTCCATGATAATCCTCAACGGTACATTGTTGTGAGTGACAGAGTCCTATCTTTCACTTTGGTATTTAACTATACACAGTGCAATTAGGGGTAACAGGGCTCGAAACTAATTTCTTAGGCATTAGTGTTACGGATTAATTGATTACTAAATCTATCAGTCTGCCAGACATAATCAATAAAAACAAAAAATGAAATAAAAACAATAGATGAAAAAATAATAATAAATAAATAAATAGAAAGTAAAAATTGAAAGAAAGAAAATCTATTGCAAACAGTGTTTGCATTTGATTAGAGGGAATCTAGGCAAAATTATTATTTTAAAGCATGGTAAAGCCCACAGGCTTCCTCCTCCTCCTCCATGAAAGTTGGTCTCCTCTGACGAACACTGGAGACCACAAACTCCCTAAATATATCTCCACATCCTGACTCCTTTCGCTAAACACATCAACATCACACCGAAGTTTATACATCTTCCTGCTCCATACTGATCTCCATATAAACGCATCGGCGACTTAGATTTAATTATCTTCCTAGAGGTTTTTTTGTCACGAACGTTTCTAAAATTAGCTTTGGGATTTCCAGAGACTACGAGTTTGTTCTTTATGCTCATAAACATTTCCGTTAGTCTAGCGGACTGATACATTTAGAAACCTGTCAGTCAGTCCGTAGCAAATTATAATAGTCACGGACATCCATGTATGTTAATTCGAGTTCTTCCGGGTAATGTATTTAAGATTATTAATGCAAACTTAATGGAGGAATTTTCTTTAACGTTTATCTCATATAGGAAGGACTCTTTGCACGTCAACTGCGGAGCTGTACTACTGGACGGCAAAATGATAAACGTTCCCGCCATATCGATCAGAATGACGTCAAACTACATTTTGACGTGTTAAATGTAGAGGGAACGTTAACCAATTTACCGTTTAATGTTACAGCTCCGCAGTAAATATGAAAAGGTCTATGGTTGAATATTCCGAGCGGAACAACAGTTAATTAAACTCAGTAAAACATTTTAATGTTGATTGTAGAAACATTGATAAACATTCATTTACTTAAGTATTATTTCCGAAAACACTAAATTCCGGATTAATAATTTGACTACTTGTATGTGTGTAACGACGGATGCATGCTTTTATGTGTATAACCACGAGTGTATGCTGGTATATGTATGGGCATTAATTAGGTCTGCATGTCTTTCTGCATATTTGTTTGTGTCAATGTGTGTAGATGGGTTGGTCGGTTGGTAGGTGTGTTCATACATCATATATGTGTACAATACATATATTTGTATATGTTTATGTCTAAAGGTGTGTTTGTATGTGTACATGAGTACTGTGATGTATGTTGATCATTTATCAAACACTCCTCTATTTAGATAATTTGAAAGTAGTATATACGCATAGTCCGTTTCACATTTTTGTATTTTTTAGCTAATATATTTAGCAGAGAGCTGGATGTAAGTAATACACTTGTTGCTCAATCATTACATATGTAAATTATGATTTGATATTTTGTTACTTTGAGTACTTTATAACCAAAGCACATTATCTTCATCTTGATTACCAAGTTAACAGAAGGATAAGATTTGCTGTTGCTTTGACTACACACTTTCACATATATTGTTATTCTGAAAAGAATGTAACATTTTGTTATGTGCAATAATATAAATAATATGCATGTAAATATTTAAATATCACTTTGAATAACAAGCATCAAGCTATAAATAAATAAATAAATAAATAAATAAATATATATATATATATATATATATATATATATATATATATATATATATATATATATATATATATATATATATATATATATATATATATATATATATATATATATATATATTTGTGGCTTTTCTTTTTTGCTTTGGCTGTTTGGTTTTAAATATTCACATTTCAGAGTTGAAAAAGACAAAATGGTTATATATGTATTGAATTCTATGATATGTTTCTCTGATTGAATTGTTTTGGAGAAAATGCAGAAAATAGTTGTAAACTCACATAAAGTACAGTAGAAATTCAGGTGTAAATTACTTATGCTAGTTCCCATACTTGCATAAAATCATTGTTCCAATTAAACAATATCAATGTACTGCTTGCAATCTACAGAAATTACCAATAAATGTGCAGAAAGTTTTTAAAGACAAAAAATCTGTTAAAGGGGGCCAACTTACATTAAAATCTAGCATTAAAACGAGAGTACGCCTTTAGTCGAGATATAAGCGAATGTTTGATTTTGGCCTGATGGCTGACACACTTACGTGTAAGAGTCTGGGGAGGAGAATATATGTTCTGAGATGTGAGAGGAATCTTAGCAAACGTCTTTTCTGCTTGTACTGCTCTGAGAGAAGGCATTGTTTGGCTGTGTTTTGCTGAAAAATATCTCTCATTAAATTGATTTGTGATGGACACGATATAATGGAAGAAAAGATGAAGAGAAATTTTAAGGCATATCATGTTTTTCACTATATTTGAAGGAACAACAAGTCTAGTTGCTCGTCCTCTTAAAGCAGTGGTACTTCTGCTGGCGCAGATCCTTATTGAAATCTCTGACAGCATCAATTATTATGGTTCATACGGCAAGGCTCTAGTCTTATTGGTTAGTTGATGTGATATACAAATATTTAGAATTAGAAACTGCATACCGTTTATATAACACTCCAGAGAATAAAACACACATAGGGCCTTATGCAATTCATTGTTAACTGAATGACTCACGAGAAATAGTGTTTGAAGGTATGATCATCAGACAGGAACATATAGGGGTATTGGACTAAGGTATTAAAACGTCGTGTAATCGATTCGATTACATAATAACTATATATAACGGACACTGTTATCAATGATGTGTGTTAGGGTACATAATCTTGCGGCCTTTATGAGTGATAACGGATGGAAATGCCACAACAAATGAGAATATGTATATAACCAATATTTGGGGAAGTACTTCCGTAACAAGACTGATATTCTAGTGTATTCAAAACCATGGAGACAGATCAGTACTCTTTAAATTATGGATCTAGCATATTTAGATTGTTTTTGGGACCTATTCCGAAGATGTTACGGAAAAAGATAACAACACTGATCTCAACACGTCAGCAGTCTTTTAGTGACATTCTCAATGACAACAAACACACGTTGTACCACCTAATGGAGAGACGGCGTTGTTGTCAATGTAAAGAAAAGATATATAAAAATCAGACGACCTCGACTGCAGTAGGGAAGCAGATTTTCGAGATCCTCTTCAAATGTGATTCAGAGAAACGGATTAAAAGTCATTGTTATATGAAAGGCATCGTTTGCTTATGTCAGTTTGTGCCAAACGAAGACAGTATAAGTGAATCTACACGTGTGTTGAAGTCATTAGATTTTTGGGCATTATCGTTCTTGTTATTGAACGTGGTGACTTTGGAAGAGGAAGAAACAAAATGTGTAGAAATTCTTCGCGATTATCGGAATCAGTTTATAGGTCATCCTAAGACAGAACTAGACCTATCCACTTTCGAGGTGGTTTGGACACACATAAAAGAAATCACCCTCACTATGTTGGAAAACATTGGAGTCTTTGATGAAGCACTTGAATACGAGTTCGATAAACAACACCCAGGTAAGTAGGGAAATTTTGTATTGTAATGGTATATCTAATTAATATAATTTAAGATGGTTGGTTGGTTAATTGGTGTTTTACGTCGCTTTCAACAATATTTCAGTTATATCGCGACATGGAACCAGGAGGTTACCAACCTCTTTAACATAGTGGCGTAACCCTGGAATCGAATCCGGATCGTCGGCGCCGCAAGCCAAGCGCTTAACCACTACACCACGCCTGCCCCCTAATATAATTTAATTTAAGAAACTGTAGCTGTATAATTGAAGCATTTATATCAATATAATCTATAGTGGAATTAATTAAGGACCTTTGAATTTCAGAGGTAAAACCAGGGACCTAACATATATAGTAAGCAGCCGCTATGCATACTCAAAACAGACAAACGACAGAAATAGTACTATTTCTATGCAAAATAATGTTAGTGTTCATGAAACGAAAAAGCAATGTACCATTGTTTACCTCCTTGCTTTGTCATTTACTCAACAGTATTAATGTTAGTTGGCTTGCTGTTTGGTGTCAAAGTTATTTTTTTATTTGATTGTTGTTTAAACCACTCCAACTTTATTTTAATTTCAAAATTGCGACACTTGCTAGGTGAATAATAATTCATGGTAATGATCACAAGTAGTGATTGAGGGAGCTTTCACGTATAATCGTATATCGTAACACGAGGCCTTGGTTCCTGCTGTTTTATCCGAGGGATATTGAGGAAATTAGATGAACCGACAGTCAGAATCGAATTTGGGTCGTGAAATTTGAAATCCAGTGACTGCGTTACACAGAGTCAATCTGCCACTTCGAACAAAAATTCAGAAATTTACACAACGGACCAGCAGTAACTCTAAAAACTTCTTTTCCTCGACAGTGCACCACTAAACTTCAGAATATACCAAACATAACATCCTTAAAACGAATGTGATCAAATAAAATTAGTATGAGCCGAATATACAAAAAACTATGACTAGTCAGGGTCTTATCATTGATAGATCGATGACAACTGACACTATGGTTTATTTGACATTATTCACAGAGAACGGAGCCAGAACAAGGGCTTAAAATCAGCACATTTTATAATCTTTTCCCCACATGATATTAAAATTGATGTATGATTTCTAGGCTTCTATAATTATCCCTCACGGGCCTTTGGTTTGTGTAATTTACAGATAATACAGCGACGTTTAAGGAGACGTTGAACCCTATTTAAACATGGTGACTTCACCATAGAGTCAAATTTTGATCATCAACACCATATTCAAAGTATTGAACTATTACAAGAAATCGGCTGTCAATCCATCAGAAAATGCGAATTTATATTTTGTTGTATCTTGTTAAATAATACTTTGCCACGTTTATACTCTATTTAAAAGCAATTTGCCAATTTATGAAAATCAAATACATTAAAATCCTGTAATGCCATAGAGATATGATGTCTCTAAATATACAGTGTTAGCATAGTCAATTTAACAAATCAAAATGCCTTCAACATTTATTGCTTTGTGTTTAGTCTCAAGATAGATACTAATGTCAGAACTTTTAATAATGACTGAGACGTTGTCTGAACTGGGAATATCTTGTCAGTTTAAAAGTTTTTCTAGAATATTAATTATGTGATGTTTAGGCATTAAGATAAAGTAAGAAAATTAAATTGATAAATAACAGATTGATGCAGTTTCATTTCTTGTTTTAAATAAATGCCATGACTTCAATAATACATGACTATTATTTTAGCATCCAAATGTTCGTCCTTAATTGCTGGGTACGCCTCTGCTGTGTAGTGATGGCGTTATTTTACCTTTTTCAGAATTTGATAAAATAGTCATATAGATAACAATGTCCATCATGATGAAATATTGTTATGTAATAATTGAAAATATATACCTCTGTGGTGTAAATGGCGTGCACATTTATTTTATGATACCGTTTTCTCTTTACAATGGCATACTCGCGCTGCCTGTCGATGGATTTGAATGTGAATACTGAATAATGAACCGATAACTCCAAGAAAAGAAATGATATTATGAAAGCGTTGAATTATAAGGTCTTCATCTTGTCTAGTTATCGGTCACTGGACATATTGGTAAGCAGTATCACACAAGGTCTCCGATCCTCCAATAAATGATCTTGAAACACTAGATTTGTGGCGATCCAACGTATCGCTAATTGTTTGCATTTCATAACTTCCAGCATAATACCTCAGAGTCAGTTTAAAATGACCATTATCACAGATGGGGAGTGAACACAGTACTGTCTGGTGTAATAAAATATGTTATGTTATTTATAATATCTGTCATTAAATGGTATCTAAGTAATACTCTACATTGTTTAAACCATATTTAGAATGGATTAATATCTCTTTGTCCTTAGATAGATTCTTTGGTTCACTTTTCGGTCATTTTGGCTTCAACTCTTCATATTTTTATATATTTTGAGAATTCCAATCATTCGGCCACGAGCATCACTGAAGAGACATAACTTGTCGAAATGCGCAAATGGTGCACAAAATTAAAAGGTATATATGTTCTATATTTATTATAACCACTAGGCCGGTGGTGGACTGATAGTCCCCGAGGGCATCATAAGTCTAGTTTTCAGTGCTTGTGTACTGACATGAAATATATACTTCAAATTTTTAGTCATCAAATTAAGTAAATCACTCTAAAGGAGTATCTCCCTCATGCTCTGTCATTAGATAGATTCTTTAAATCACTTTTCGGTCATTTAGCTTCAACTCTGCTCTTCATATTTTTATATATTTTGAGAATTCCAATCATTCGGCCACGAGCATCACTGAAGAGACATAAGTTGTCGAAATGCGCATACTGTGCACAAAATTAAAAGGTATATATGTTCTATATTTATCTAATTGTTCTTTCTTACGTGCGTAATTAATATAAAAAGTAATCATTCGGCCTCTGTTTACGACCAGATAAGCGACAAACACAGCTGCAAAGCTTAGCTAAGTTTATCCAAAGTTTGAATGATTTTGTCCACTGGATAAACTAATTTATCCGACTTTTGAGCAATATATTTTGTTCAGTGGTAAAATTTTGTCCGTTGGATAAAGGATTTAACTACTGGATAACTTTAGCCAAGCTTACTCGTTCTCCTGTGATTTCCAGGTGACCATGTATGTCCAACATAGCACGTTGCTATTATTGCCACAGAGGCAGGTTGTTGTAAAATATGGAAGTAACTGGTGTCACATGACTATGACACTAAGAACAATGTACCACAGTGGACAATCACGGACCCCTGTAAGAACATTACAAAAGTCATGAACGTATTATACTGTCTTATGTACTGAATATCCAAGTATCTGGTGTAATATAGGAATGGATGTGCATGGACATGACTTTAAGACAATTAAATGTATTTTATGATATACAGATGGGTGCAGTCCTAACATAACATTCACGTTAACGCGAAAAGCGGTCACGAGGACTGCTTGAGCACACGTTCTAGGACTGCTTGACCGGACGCGCGTGCGCTCCTTGCGTTAACGCGGGAGGAAATTCGCGTTAACGCGATTTATTCCCGCGTGCGCTCAGTCCGGTCGCGCGTTCACATGATTATATTTGTAATTCTCTTTACAGTGGTACGGATGGAGGAAATAAAAGGAATCTAATTAAATTACCGCAAATGTCGCCATATATACGTACATTAAATGTGATGTTGAAATGACACCCCGCATTAAGGGTTTCATATGTAATATAATAATGGTAATCACCGCGCAGACATGCTCTCAGGTACTTATGAAAAACTTCGTCAGTTTATACGATAAAGACTCTAGGAAAATTACATTCTAATTCTATCTTATTGTCTTATTTTTAATTAATAAAATTATGTATTTATTTGTTTATTTATTTATAATTTACTTACGTATTTTTTCTTATTTATGGATTTACATTATTTTTTTTTTTGTAATTTAGCTATTTTTCATAATATATGAATACCATGCTTATCATCGTTATTATTCTTTTCATTAATTTAAATATTATTATTATTATTATTATTATTATTATTATTATTATTATTATTATTATTATTATTATTATTATTACCCTATAATAAGAATAAATTTCATTATATTCAATGTTCGGAATTTGTATTCAATATTTTTTAAATTTACCCCTTTACTCGTAAGCGTTTTATTTAATTCTAAATATTTATCTACATGCGCACAGTAATATGTTTTTATATTTGAATATACAATGTATATATATCGATTCTCCTTTAAATCCTTCTCTATATAAGTTGTAAGCAAGCGAACGTGGCTGTCAGGCACGTTCACGCGGCAGCCAAGCGCGTGAACGCGGCAGTCCAGCGCGTTGACGCGGTCTCAAAATTTAGTTCACGAGGAAATCTGCGTTAACGCAAACGCGTGTGCTCAGCAGTCCTGAGCGCACGAGGAAAGCAAACTTCACGTTAACGCGACGTTAACATAATGTTATGTTAGGACTGCACCTCACTGTATCTTCAAATTTCATATGCAGATAATTGGAAATTGAAAAAGGCAGTGGCATCTTCAGGACCGTTTGAGATAAAGGAAGAACATTTCAGAGCTATTAATGAGCTCTCGCACTCTCTGGATGAAGACAATTTCGTCGAATTCAAACATTTATTGACGGCATATATGAAAGAAGGAAATAAAGACAGTGATTTAGAGAATCATTGTTATTACTTAGAAGCTCACAATTATTTACACACAGCAAACTATGATGACGCAAAGGTATCCATACAAAGAGGACTACAGAGAGCCGAAAATGCGTCTAATCCGAAATACTTCAGAATGCAAATGCTAACTGTCAAAGCCAGAATGTGTGTGAATATGAATAACATGGACGAGTTAGAAGACACAATGAGGGATTTGGACAATATAATTGAAAGTGACAAAATCCTTTTTCATGGGAAAGTTGCTGGATGGTTCTTTTACGACAAAAGTCGATTTTACCTAAAGAAACTGTCAAAAAGCATTCAAAATCACGGACAGCTGAATGAGATTGATTCATATTTCCAAAAAGCTAAGTTAAGTATAGAACACTCAATAGATAATTTTAACTTTGCTAATAGGGACAATGCAAAGGAAGATTTACATAACTTAGGTACAGCAAAGATTCAACTTGCATCTATACTACTCCGCTGTCATGGGGAAGCAGATGAGTTCAAAGTTTTACAGCCTACACCACATGATATCAAAACAAGTAAAACTTTGTTGTTAGATCAAATCGAAGATTCAAATATACCTATGGATAAATCTATGAAATATTATTATGTGAGAGCAAAGTGTTATTTTTACTATCGCACAAGTAATAGACAGCGATGGCAAGAATTGAGAACAAAATTGGAAAAACTTTCTAGAAAGTCCAAAAGAACACGATGGTTAAAGGAAGCAGAAAATTGTAGAAATATGTGGATATAGAATATTTATATAAAAGGGATTACATTGGTATTAATCGCTTAAAAGTGTGCAAACAAACAGTGCAGAATTTGTAAAAATTTCTCATTTGAACTTGTTGCATTCCATATGTTTTTCCAAGTTTGAGTGTCATAAAATATATGTATATACATGTATGTATCATATACTGTAATTCTTCTACAAACTTCATACATGTAGTAGTAATAAAATAAACTTTAGTACGATGTGAGCCTCCATGACTCAAGCATTAAGGTTCTTGATTCGTGACGGGAAGGTCTAAATTTCTAATCCCATCGTTGGAATCTTGTATTCTTGTATTCTTATTAGTTTGAGGCAGTAAAATTCAGGTCTCGATTTTCGGTATACGTGGCATGAAAAAAATCCCGATTGCCTCTGGTGGTTGTATAGGAAAAGCTTAAATTCTGCACGGTGCATTTTCGGCAGATGCTTTTCCAGGCAAGTGAAATAATATTGGCGTGCCGTAAATTAAGAATAGACAACACAAACATATCTTCATGCAGTCCACCCATTTTGCAATATGACCGAAAAATTGTTGAAAAATGTTAATTTGGTATACATTCCAAATGATCCTATTATAATGTTTGCTATTATATGTTTTTAATACATTAGACATAATTTATAATATGAGACAACTAAATCCCGTTTCTTTCCTAAATATATGTTTAATATTTTGAAGCTAATGTTTCGTTTTCTTTCGAATATATTAAATTGAAACTATATATGCAAACAATATTAATCGAGTGTGTTCGTTTTTAAGGCTGGTACATTAAAATCGCACAGCGTAGCAGTTCTCGTGCGCTGAAATTTCATAAATAGTCGCCTTTGTAAGATTTGGAACACCATGATAAAAAGTTATCATTACATGTAAATAGAGAAAGAGAAACGAGAAAGCTATCGGCGTTTCTTTATTCATGACCTCTCGAAGACACTTTTCAATTAGACCTTAATATAAAACAAGAAAGGCATAATGAAAATGACAGTATACAATGCTATGCACTGCAGGTGTTATCTTACACAACCTTAAGTAATATACATCCGAATGATACAATTTATCTCAAAGGAAGTACAGTAATCTCGCATATATTGGGACAATGATCCTTGTTATAGTAAAAAAAAAAAACCCGAAGAAGTACCGAAGGGTAAATCATATCTCATGGTCCATGGAATAAAGAGGACAATATCGTGTTTGGTGTCATATTCAGGCAAATGCAAACCCCAATGAAATCGAGGTGAGACCAGGTGCCCGGGAGGAGTAAGCGTCCCCTGGTTGCATGCAACACCCGTCGCAAAAGTCCAGAAACAACCTTTCAAGTCCACGAGGTATATACATAAATATACACGCATGAACATACGAAGGAGACAGGAACACGAAGTCAAATTTCCTATTCAAGGCAAGAAATGCTGCCTGCCTGAAATTCCGGTGTCGGAAACGCAGGGGAACAGATGTCTGTGTATACATGTATATAAGTATTATATATGTCAAATCAAGTATAGTCAAAAAGTTAAGGTAGTTATTTTGTATGGTCAGGTCCCAAAACATCGGTTTACATTCTTGAAAAAGGAATCTGAAATTGCAATAGATCCCTATAACGACCATAAAATTTCCTCAGTGACAATTTCAAATGTTCCTCAATATATCCTCGTGAGAGTAGTTTCGTGGCAAAAAGAAAATGCAAAGAAAAACTGTCAATTCAATCATAAATGACACATATTATTGAAACAATTCCTGTCTGCATAGTATTCGTTTTGTATATATATATATAACATTACTTTGGGAAAGATAGAAAAGGGCTACCTCATGCACATATAACACTCAGAGGTGGATTCGACATGTAGCTATCGAAGGTCATAACAATACTTCTTTCTTGAATATGGACATCTCTTATACTACTTCAAATGAGTAGGAAAATTTCAAAATAAGTCTTGGGATTCTTGTTTTACTTCCTTGTAAGTTTCAATGTTGAACGCCCTGCACTTCAATTAATGATTATGCAATTGTCGATTCAGTGAAGCAGAACTTATGATCTAAATATTTCCGTTTTCTCTCTTTTAACATCCTGTATTGCTTCAGATACAGGGTTATAAAATTTAAGTCGAGTTTTCAATGCTTTTGAATTGAAATATCTACTTAGAAGTTTGAATCATTCTGAAACTAAAGAGTATCTCCCTCATGCACAGCTCTGTCCTTAGACTGATTCTTTGACTGACTTTTTCGGCCAGATTGGTTTTAAATCTGCTCTTCAAATATTTATATATTATTAAAATCCCAATCATTTGGTTATGAATATCACTAAAGGGACATAAGTTGTCGAAATGCGCATTTGGTTCATAAAATTATACACGTATGTATATTCTACTCATTCGGAGGAGAAAATCAATTTATTTCCAACCAAATAGTTCATGATTTAAGAACCACTTAAAGAGAAAGTAAAGGAATAGGAACTTCTTTTTACTTACCTCCAAGAATGTGTACACAAAAATCGGAAAATATACATAAAATATAAATGAATATATGGGTGAAAAATGTTACACAAGGAAAATGCTCAACTTCGAAAATCGGCAGCCAGAGCAACAGTATCAATACAGCACTTACGGCAGGTTGATTTATTGCTTTTCGTCTGTCCACAATGATTTCACGTTTATAGTGACGGAGTCCGCCTAATGCATTGGACAGAAATTCATTCCTTTACAACAGGCACATCCAAAGCAGAGGGATCCTTTATATGCCACGCCTACCGTGAACTGTTTTCATTGTCATGACAATAGTATGTCCAAATCGGAACTCGAACCAAGTACCTTCCGTCATCTAATCCACTGAGCTACACGGGCTGGCTGTATGACATGCGGTTCCAATCTTTCCATAAATCAAGTTATGAATTTTAATTAATGCTATGACTGGTAGAAGATAAGGACACAGAAACATATTTAATGCAAGAGTAAATATTTACATAGATGATTGGCCAAATGAACGTTTGAAGTATATAGAGGTCCAAAGTAAAGGTATGAAGAAATGGAAATGGCTGTGATATATAATGATATACCTATAGTTACTTGAATATGTGTTTAGAGAAGTTCTTGTATACCGCGGATAAATGTTTCAAGATGGCCATCGTCACAAACTCTTAATTAAATTGGTTTATATATGTGTGTTGGAACTATTACGAATCCTTTTTTCAGTGATTCTGCACAAACTAGAAATATATACTTAAACATTACTATGACAGAAGTTTGTATATCGCTCTAAACTTAAGGAATATTTCCCTCAGACATAGCTGTTTTCAAAGATTTATTCTTTGGTTCTTTATGTGTAGTGCTGAATTATATTTGTTTCGTCTGTATGTGAGGACATGTACGGCGGGTGTGGCTAGTCAAACAGGAGACGCTCACTCCTCCCAGTCACCTGGTCTCACCTCTGAGTTTCAGATGTTCGTGAATGTACGTTGGTGTTAGTGCCATATTCATGTGACACCAGCTACTTTCGTATTTTACTTACATCGAATCTGTAATCTGTTTGCTCTTCAAATATTTATACATTGGATTGAAGTTCAACGGTTGTGGCCTTGAACATTACTCAAGAGACATTAATTGTCGAAATGCGCATATAGTGCCCTAACCTTACACATATATAAATATCCTTATATTTATTATTAGCGGTAGATTGTAATATATTATCGTTGCAAAAATCATTTATCATTTTTGTTCATAGAGCAAATGTTTCAAAAGTTGTTCGATAACAACAATATAGAAACCATACTGGTTTATATAATATACATAAAATGCAGAATGATCAAATCGATTCAATTAACAACAAACAATATCATCTTTGAACTTCAACCGAAGTCTTTATTAATGCTATGCCCCACCAAATAAAAGAGAACCCCTATAAAACCTATAAATAGGCAAGTGAATGAATAGAAGCAAACCCCACCCCCATCTTTTTCGAGAAAAAAGTCGCTCCAGGTCATCATGTCACAGAAGTGGTTGTGGTATATCCAGATATCCCCTTTTTCTACTTCAGCAATTTCTAAGTTACAGAAACCCACTGTGTTTTTGTGGTGTTGATATTGAAAATATATGACTAAGATACCCACACTTCCATTACGCCTTCCTCCTCCTAATCTTAATTGATTTTGATATAAACATATCAAAGAAAGACATTATGAATGTGGGGTATCCATTGCGGTCTTCGAACCCACCCTCTTATGATAAATCCATCACTGAATATGAATCCTCTTTGATTAGTGTAACCATGGAGCACGGAGTTTCTCACTGCACACACAGACATTTTCTGTACTGATTTCTATTTAGATTCAAGAGATTGATGAAAAGATATGTCCTTAGAAGCGCAAACATGATTAAATTCACACTTTTTCTTTATCTATTTCTTCACCACTCCTTGTATACAATTTCTCAAAATTTTACGTGTTAATTGATTTTATTAATTGGTTTGAAATACGGAGCAGTGAATATTCAGGAAACATTAATGCGCCAAATTTGATATATGTAGAGTTTGATCTCAGTTGTCATTGTATTGTAGATGGCACGTTAAGCTAATGTTAAGTATTTGTTATCGACTGATAGAGTCCATCAAGGTTTCAAGTATGCCCCTCTCTGTTTTGAATTTTATTTGCCGACCTAACTATTGACATATTATTTCGTTGAACTATCAGCGCTTTGTACTAAATGCTTTTGGATTTGTCCCTTTACATTTGTTTATAATGAAAAAGAGCTGATCGCTTTAAAAATTTGATAATTATTTTGTATTTTAAGTACCGTTGTCAATCACATCCTTTGGGTAGAATAAATACTTTTTTAACACTGATCACATCAAAAAATTGATATACAATTGCATATTCTCTCATTACTTGCAACGAGGGGAGGATTGAAGAAGTTAAGTGATTTGCTTGCAGTGCAATCGATCCAGGATCAAGCTCAGATTGTGCAACTATACTTAAAAAGGTGTTTACCTCTGTACCTATGTTTTGCTATAACTGAAACATTGTGTAATCAAAGGTTACCGCGCTCACCTCGAAAGTGTTTGTCAAACAAAAACAAAGAAAGATAGAAGGAATTTCTTTAGAACATTGTAATCTTGCACGGAGTCACTCAAGCGTAAAATAAAGGTCAGATGCTTAACTCAGCATCTCAAGATGAACCTATTGTGCAAGTTTGGTAACTGTAGCACCTATACTATCTTCAATACTGAGTTATCTTAAACTTATTAACCGAGTCACTCATGCGGAACATGTAGGTTAGATGCATCACCTAGTGCATGCGCTATAATCAGCAATCTGAGATGAACCTAAAATGAAAGTTTGGTAAATGTAGCACCTATACTTTGTTCACAACCCCCAAACTACTTAACCGGTCGCAGACGCTGGGGGTATAGCATAAGGTCATCTCATCTTCCACGAGGTGAGCGAAATGCTGTTATAAGTGAGGTCAAACCCCAGCCAACAAACAAATTGGCATAGATACATGATAAATATATCCTGATCATGGTGTTCCTGCACTTGCTTCGTGTGGTCTGTGGTTTCCAGCATCTGATGAACAAAATTATAACATATATATGTTCAAATATTTACTACATCGTCACTGCATAATCCTAACGATATAAAAATCTTTCAATGCACCCCATTAATTGAGCATTTGTTTATTAGTGTCATAAATGTAAAATACGAAAGTAACTGGTGTCACATGACTATGGCACTAACAACAATGTACCACAATGGACATTCACGGACCCCAGAAAGTCAGAGGTGAGGAATAAATTCAAATTTCTAAGATAATATTTACAACTACTAAGGGTCAAAGCTCCCCATATTTTCATCTAATATTAAAAAGTAAATGTTCCAAACTTGAAATCATCGCACCGACCATACGTCTTTTGTAAGGCCTCTCTACACCCTTCTAGTAGACTTTTCCGTGACAGTAATTGAACACTAACTAATCAAGCGGAAGGTATATTGTGAGGAGCCGTGTCTAGATCTCTTGAATAGTTAGAATTTGTATAATTGAGCCCTCTGACTGTTAGTTTGGATGTCTAATCCACCTTAGATCACTTTCTGACGGGCAGAACATGGTTGGCTCATGTTATTATAACTATTTCAAAATTGAATCCTAAATTGATTCGTGTTTATATTTCTATGAATTCTATAAGTCTATAAGTAATAATTATTAATGTTTAGATACGAAATAATAAACAAAGAGAAGCCTTTTCAGATATGTGGGCCGAATCTACTGATGGCAACTAGTTTACTAAGTCAGCCTGATCTTACCGAGTTTAAAATGTCAGCAATGATTTGAATAATATACAAATTATAGATAAATCAATAAATAATAATAATAATAATAATAATAATAATAATAATAATAATAATAAATATTACATGTATTTTATATATGATACGTAATAGATATAAAAAAAGATGTATAATATATTTTAGAAATAAATCAAATGAATTAGCTGAATTTACATTACGTCAAAATGTAAACAAGTAATTTTCATAAATTGCCAAATTAACCTATAACAGAGACTGGTGATGAACATGTAATTAGTTAACATTTTTTAAACAATTAAACTATAATAAGTTTTTTTTAAAATGTTTTTAGCATTGATGATACACAAACAGGATGTACAACACTTTGTCAACAGCAAATTATATAAACTGGACGAACTCATCACAACAGCCTAATTCTCGGAAACACTAGAGGCGATACTTGACACCAAATCCTATGATAGAAGTAAATTTATGATACACTTAAACTTCATCTAATTTATAAGCAGTAATATCTTCCTTGTTAATTTGTCACCATGTATAACTAACACATGTACCAAGTGGGACGTTTAATGTCAGATATTAAATAGGCGATTGCAATGAATATGAACACCGTAATTTTCATTTTCAAGATCTGGTCAACACAATTAGTTGCTCTTTTGATAGCGTTTAAAATTTCCCCTGTGTCTTGTCAAGGTAAGTTTTTCACTTATTCATTTTTTTTCAGATTGTATGAATTTGATCTTTATATTTATGAAATCTTTGGTTACGTTTCCATATTTCTTTGCCACTCCGACATAACATATATTGATTGACTTTTGTCTTATCAAATAACTGTACTAAGTCGGTATCTTAAATGCATTATAAACCAATATTTTCGTGATGTCCTCATGTGTTTTTCATACCATTACACTATATACTGTATATTTCCGTGGTGACATCTGTCATACGGCGAAGTCACTAACTTTTCTTTCTTCCTTTATACATAAGAAATCATGAAATGTCGAAAATGTGGTACAAAGTACAAAACAAAAAACAAATGTGTGATGAGGGAAGTACGAGGAATCCTGACTAGATGTATTATCCGTCTTGAATGAATCAAGTATAGTGGAGGAGTGAATATCCCTAACATATTGGAACCGTCCGTACCTTATCGAACTTAGTTATAAAATTGTTGAATAATTCTTTTCAGGGAATTCAGATGTAATTTACTCCTGCTCATTTGAGACAAACAATAGTGCATGCTTTACGCAAGATTCAGATGACAGCTTTGATTGGACACTGCACTCGGTAATAAATTAGTTACAAATCGGTTTTATTTTATGATACTATCGGTATTTCTTTGTCTGTGACCCATCAAATTGATTCCATTGTTAATTCTTGGTCTCTTTTTTGTAGATTAATTGACAGATGATTTCTCTTTCGTTTTGAAATGGGATGAAATGTGGTACCATGACCTCATTTACCGCATCCAATGAGTGTTGTCACAGTGACTCGGTGCCGCAACTATAAGAAAATCAATTACCCGACTGATACTACTTACATACATATAGGCTTATGCAATGGACCAGTCAGAAGTGTTAAGGAAAGTTTAGGTCTCTCGCTGACCGTAATGCGGACCATTGTATTAATTGTCGCATCCGAAATACAAGATACCAAAGAGTAATACGGGAGAGGGGGATTGGGACCCTCAACCTATCGGTCGAGAACCAATTACCTAACCGATTATGTCACACCCGTCTTTCTTTATATGTATAATTGCAATAATATGATTACTAGAAGAATAAAAATTGGACAGAATCCATATTTATATCCAGATGTATAATTATATCGGATATATTCTAGTCTCGTCATAACACGATTAGCGACACTCCTTATCCAGTCTTCCTATGTGTTCTTATGTTCAACTGAACAGGAGCCTTTATAAAGTTATGCAATGCTAACTTCATTTTTGACGATGTTACGCACAAACACACATCTTAGTGTTGAGAAAACTACGATCCTAAATCCTGCTGTATATTTTGGCACTATATTTAACATATTGACATCATGTAAATAATTTATTCATACATACTCTCTCTCTCTCTTTCTCTCTTAAGCTTCAGATTTAAATTTCAGCAAATAGTATTTTCATGCGATATAAATACATATTGCACAAGACGTCTAGTTATCCTTTTAAACGTCCAACTTTACACGTAAGCACGACATATTAAATGTTAACGCACACGAGTAGTCACCTTTACAAGTGAGTGACTAAATTAGTAAATCTAGCTACTTTGCTCCTGGGTTTATTTTTGAGTAATTGCATGAAATGGGATATAGATAACATCAGTGGAGCGACATGTAGGTGACTGGGATTACCTCCTATTTGACTACATGATGTATTAAGAACTAAAGCGATGTACATATATTGTAATTCTCCTTTTTATTTTTTTAGGAAAAAACGAAATCAAATTTCACGGGTCCAAACCAGGCTTATAAAGGATCAAAATATATATATATTGAGACATCTAGTCCACGTGTCCGAGGAGACATTGCTTCCATACAACTCCGATTGCCATCTCTTGGTAACGATATTTATAATAACTTAAAGAGTTTGTTACAATTATAGTCATTTTCATTTGAATATTCTAATTTTAGTTGCAAGTCAACAAAATAAGAGTTTTAGACCTTATTCAGATCTTTTCTCGAGATTTGGAAAACTGACTTTTCAGCAATATGTAACGACCGGAATCTCATCTCAATTTCTACGGTGACTTAATATACAAAGGTACCGATAACTTTATTTCATGGGTCTCTCGACATAGACTGTATAGCCATGAAATCGTCGGAAAGGCCACATTTTTTTTATTCATCACCTCCACACCTTTAAGCAGACATTTATTGTAGTATTACTATAAGGCATTGGAGACTCCTACACCTCGTACCATCTCATTAGCAGTCGAGATTTGTACAGATCTGTGACCTTACCTCGCTTTATTTAGGGTAGTCTGAGATTCTCTGCCTTTCTCCCATTTTTGATATTGGGCGTTTGTGGGAAAGGGTCAGAGAGAATTTGTTCATCAAAAGTTGGAATTTCACCGATACCAGCCGATATCGGGATGAACAGGCTCAGCTGGTGACAAATAAGCATTTGCACAGCGAAGTTGCAGCCTATAATCCAATTAATGTACATTTAAAATACTCGACCATAGCGATGTCTTTTTCATATAATGTCTTTAACCTATGCTAACTGACGTTTTATCTGAAATTACGGTAAGATTCTCCAATTTGCCATTTATGTATACAGTATGACGTCAGATCTCGCAGAATGCGACTTTGAATCCGTGACACTTCAGAAGCTAACACATACTTATAAACAAAACACGGGGATACCTCGAATTCGGCGTTTTCACCATTCGTGATAAATGCATTATCGCGTTCTGCGAAATCTGATGTCATACTGTATACATACACGGATACAAAAATAAATATATTCACTGCTCTACATTCGATAGAATGAACAGGCACATTCAGTGTGCTTACAGATATACTTACTTAACTTATAATACATGTAACTATAACAGAATAGTATGATACTAACAGACTATTACCTCATTTTTTTTCATATCATTAGACAATGTCAAAACAAGTGGTATTAACAGGGGAAATGCTACTTTCATGTAAATCATGCTGATTTCCTTCCCTCTCCTTTTTTTCAAATTCTGACTTCCTGCATTTTACTAGTATCCACTGTTGGAAGTGTCCTTCGTTAACATTATAAAATTAAATATGAAAGTAAAACGATTTTGGTAGCTAGATTATTGCGTCCTGTTATAATTTACACATTGGTGTTATTATATTTATGGAGGTGTTATTAATTAAGATCCATATATGATTTTAACATAACATTTATTGTGTTAAACAGATGGTTGAGAATTTTACATAAACAGCATACAGACGATTGTTCGCCTCACTGATCAATTATATTCAACTTATGGCTTGAATGTAGGCTAAATGTCATAGAAAACAGAAAGCCAACTTCCTTTTACACAGCAAAAGATTTTAGTATGAGTGAATTTACACATCGTCGTGTGAATGATGTACATACAAGCAGCTTATGACATGCTTAAGGAGGAGCATGTCCTGTTCAACATAACATATGCCACTTATTTGTAAAGGATTTCGCATTTCCACTGAGGCGGTATTAGTAAGGACAGAGAGAGAAGAAACTACTTGTACACAAGTAGAATATTATAAATAATAAATGTGCATATCACTTATATAAGAACGCAAATACCAGCATCTATTTATTGCACCATCAACAACCTTTGTCTCCTCAGTGGTGTTAAGAAGACAGGAATAAGGACATTTTGTATGACAAAATTCATCAGTGACATGCAAGGTAAAGACGAATAAACACATAAAAGATAGCACAATGATATTAGATTCTAATGCAGTTGAAGAAACGATTTAGCAGTGCCAATTGAAGTGGCAAAAGTCACTTCATTGGTGTGTGTTGTGTTGGTTGTGAAATTACTACAATGGATCTGATCTCGAGCTACCATACCTTGTTTGGATTCTAAAGATGCTTAAAACTCCATAGAAGCATCTATTTAGAGCAGGATTGTCCAAGTGTTCCACCAAGCCTCTTTCCATATCACTGACGAAAATTAACAGAAATACATGGTCTTCAGAGATACAGCTCTACTGCTCACTCGAGAAGCGGAATCCATCAGATGTGAATCCTAAAAAATTCCAAGGAAACTTTAAAGCACATAAAATTTCCGTTTTTCAATAATGTTACTAGCATCAAGTCTTTAACTTTTTAACTCCTGATGCCGTCATTCCTATTTCAGAAAAATGAAACGTGCTGGTATAAGTATCTCGTTTTAGGCCACAACGATACATATTGTGTAAAGGAACATTTTGATTCCAACAGCAAGTATGAATTAAGAGATATCATCCAAAATCTTAAATTTCTTACAAATAATATTATTGTGAGTTTTGGTGGGAAAGTATTCCAGCAGATTGTTGGAATTCCGATGGGAAAAAAATTGCGTGTCGCTTTTGGCTGACATCTTTTGTACTCATACGAAGCAGAATTCATACAGTCTCTTCACTCAAAAGGCAATAAGCAATTAGCATCTTGTTTCAAATTTGCATACAGTTACATCGATACAACCCTGTATTTAAAGACTACATCTACATCATATATCTAAAGAACCTAAGATAAAATATACAACTCAGAACACATTGTCTACTTCATACCTCGATATACTTCCACCAATTAGTGAAAATGGTTCGTTAGTTACCTCTCTTAATGACAAACATGATGATTTTAACTTCATTATTGCCAACCTTCCTTTTCTGAGTAGCAATATACCTTCTTCTCCCACATATGGCGTCTTCATTTCACAATTTACACGCTATGCCAGGACATGTTCTAAATGCGAAGATTTCGTCACGAGAGTGAGACTTCCTGCCACGAAACCACTTTCACATGGATTTATTGAGGATCGATCGGAATTGTCATTGAGGATGTTCTATGGTCGATATAGTGAACTGTGCAATTTAAGACCCTCCTTTCAAGAATGTTAACCTATACTATGGGATCTGATCATACAAATTAACCATCTTGAACGTTTTGACTATACTTTATCAGACATTATATGTATACATAAACATTTCTTTACGTGCATTTCCGATACCAGAATTTCAGTTCAACAACTTTTCATACCGTAAATGGGATAATTTCATTTAGTGTCCTTGTCTCCTACATGTGTTCAATTGTACATATATATGTATTTACGATCTGAACTCGAATATTTGATGCAGGACTTTTGCTGTAGATGTTGAATGCAACTAGGGGACGTTTACTCCTCCCGAGCACCTGGTCTCACCTCAATTTAATTATTTAATTATTTGTCTGAATATGACATTGTACTCGATATTATCCCTTTATTCCATTATTGGACATGTCGGTAAAACCCTCCGGTACTTTGTTTACTTTAAATCTCAAATGGATAATTGCATTGGCCAAATTTAAAGGATAAACAGCAAATTGGTGCATTTGTCATAGATTTGATATCGTTTTGTGTGGCATTTTACTATATAGTAATCACCGAAAAAAATGTCAACATATAATTGAATCATTATTAAATATATCTTGATTTTTAAAACTGAAATAGATCAAGATATTATTATGATTTTACCACACCTCATTAGATTTAAATAATTTCTGCTCAGTATAAATGAAAGTGGAGATGATCCCTCATGCCATATTAATTCAGAAACATTGAGAAATTTGTTTTTTGGAATATATAGTGGACAAGGTTTAATAATGAATGATTTATGACTAAACCAAGATGACCATAACCAAAAAATATATAAAATAAAAATAAAGTAAATAAATAAAGAATAAAACCAAAAACACCCCCCCCTCCCCCCGAAGAAAACTCTCTACCAAAAAAGAAAAAAACAAACAAAAAAGAAGAAAGAAAAAAAGAATAACAAAGCAAAGCAAAACAAAAATAAATAAATAGAAAATAAACAAATGAAAGGGAGCACCCTCCTCAAACACAATACAAACAAATGGCGTTCTTCAAACACAGAACTCCATATATTAAAATGTTCAGGTATATGTATCTTACATGAACTAACATTATTTTATAATATATTGGTTTCTGAGTATTTGTCTTAATCTCGATACATTCTTTTACGAATCTATCGAAATTTAAAACATAGGATAATCATGAAACCGAAATTCTACTCTTTTCAGATGTTGATGGTTGTTTAAAACTGAGGTATAACATGTATGGTTCTACCATAGGCACCTTAGCAATTCTTCAGAAAAGGAAGACGTCGCCGACTTGGGATTCTTTGTTTACCATATCAGGCAACCAAGGTCAACTATGGCATGGTATATCTCTTACCATAAAGGATCTTTTACACAAACAGGTAAGGAAAAGGTGTAATGGTTACTACAGATGATTTGTCATACGAAACACCGATGTAGGATTCGTAAGAGAAATCATATTTCGTTTCTTTTTTTGCACAATACTTTGATGTTCTGTTGAAATTATAAACTAATATTTTACATGTAGTATTTTCAGTACATCTGTCAGTTGTCTACCGATTGTCTCTCTATTTAAACACTTTTCATTTGATCATAACTTTTGAAAGAAAAAAGAGGAGTTACCGGCTCAGTTATGTGGCAGAAGTCACCATGGAGCTATACAATACATGAATATAAATAATATAATAGAACATTTAACACATTACAAAAATATTTGATTGTAGTGCAGTTACGATACCGACTTAGGACGGTCATTTAATTTGACAAAAGTCAAACAAATGGTGTGGTTAACCGGTTTACGGGCCCACCTTCCCACTCACCGTAACAGCAGAACAATCAAAAGACGTACATTTAAAAATTTATGAATAATCCTCCATGTAAAGAACAAGGGTCAACAGGTATCGCATATTGAGAGGTCATAAAAATATAAACACGTAAGGTATTGTAAAACACATAATGGTATAAAAATATATGCGACATCAACATGATAAACCGTGCTCTGCCAGTCTGAAAGCGAGCTAAGACCCTAGATCTGTAGGAGTCCCGACTAACAGTCAGAGGGGACGAGGTTCAGGACCATGTCTCCTCTGAAAGAGGTTTGGACAAGGCCCGTCATATAGTCCCCACCGCCCTGTTAGTCAGCATGCAACGTTCAAGTAAAAGTCTGCATAAGGCTGTAGAGGGGCCAAATACAAGACCTATAGTCTTTTTGATGATCTCAATATCATATTGTCTATTTAGGAGACGTTTGACTATTTTATTACATGATAAAATAACGTTATCGGAGCTTTTTACTTTCCTTAGTTTATATACGAGATCACCGTAAAAATTAGGATGGGAAATTCCATTGGATACATACTGTTGAAAAGAAATATTTCCAAATTTAGATAGAAGTTCTGAATAAGATCTGAAGAATTTGCCGAATGTTTTTCTTAGCTTGTGATATCTGTAACCCTGAGTTAAAAGTTTAGTAGTAATTTGTAAATTTCGTTTATGAAAGTCCAAAACATCGGTGCAGCCTCTGACACATCGAACTAATTGAGATATATAGATACCATATGATGGGAGTCGAGGGACATCGCCATCCAAGTAAGGGAAATTTTTAATAGGAAATCCAAAATCCTCACGTTTATCATAAATATTAGTATATTTTAGGTTGTTGATAATTTTGATGTTTAAATCTAAGAAAGGTGTAGATTTATCTCAAGTATTAGCTTTATTCAATGTGAGCTCTGGTGGATATATTTCTGATATAAATTGTTCGAATTCAGGGTTATCGATAACCAAAATGTCATCCAGATATCTGCAAGTATTATTAAATTTGTCAATGAGGTCAAAACGTTTTAATTTTTGAATAGAAACCATAAAATCCCTCTCATAACAATAAAGAAATAAATCTGCTATCAGAGGCGCGCAGTTAGTACCCATAGGAATCCCAACTATTTGTTGATATATCTTGCCATCAAATTGCACAAAAATATTATTCATGAGAAAATCTAGTGCTTTACATAATTCCTACATAAGTCCAGTATTTATATGAAGTATATTGTTTGTTGGAAAAGAATCCAGAGTTATTGGAAGTACATATGTACGTTTTAGATTCTCTGTGAAAACACCATTGTATAAGAGACAGCAACTTGCTTTTAATCAAATCTTGAGGCAGAGATGTATAAAGTGTAGAAAAATCAAATGTAGAAGTTTGAGTCGCTTTGAAATTTAGCGAAAGAAGTTTGTCTATAACTTCATGAGAATTTTTAATCGACCAAAAGTAATTGATGTTACTATTATGAAATGCGACATCACAATATTTGATAATATGATCTTTTATAGCAGTTAGAGCAGATGTAATATGTTTCGATAGTACCGTAGTAGAGCAGTGGCTAGAATTAGATATGAAACGTGATTTATATGGACTTTTATGTAGTTTTGGGAGCCAATACATGGTTGGTAGATCAGATTTATCAGTTTTAATTTTGAAGTCGGACATGGTCATGAGGTGATCGTGCAAGGTGCTCTCTTTTGAGGTAGGGCTTTCAACATATGTATGAGTGGAGTTTAATTCGTTTTTAAGTACTTCAATATAATATAGTTTTCAAACAACTATTATGTTATTACCTGCTTTATCAGCGGGAACAAAGACATATTTAGCATGTAAGTCAGCTATCTTCTTTTTAATAGAATTTGTCGTCAATGTATTAAGCTGTTGAAATAAATGCGGATTTTCCGTAAAGTTCTTAATACGGATATTGACAATTCTTAAAATCTCGAATTTCCAATCATTAAGAGCATGAACATTTACCTGTTCTTTTTTACACCAACGTTTACAATATGTAGTTAAAGCATCTTCTATAACGTCACGGCATTTATTGAAATCTATCCTGGACGGTAACCTATATTTAGGTCCTTTTCCAAAAACGGTGCGCAATTTCTTGTCCGAAATACAGTTTACGTCACCAGTAAGAACATGACCTGCCGGTTTATAAACATATTTAGAATTTTCACAAGAACACGACGAAGGAATAGAGTCTGAAACATCAGGGTTAGATGTGACTTTATTATAATTTAAAATAAGATTTCTTATAGGCTTTTTGTACTGGTAACAAGTAAGTGGAGGTTCTAAATTCTCAAAATATTGGGGGATTTTAGATGTGAATCTATGATCACGGAAAATATTAGAAATGTTAAGTAGATCGAAGCCTTTATTAATAAATTTAATTTTGAGAAATTGCTGCTTGGGTGGAAGAGACGGAATACGAGGAAAGAGTTTATTATATGAAAATAAAATAATCAAATTGAGTTTATATCAATCAGAATTGCGTAAACTTCGAAGATCAGCTTCGTCCAGGATAGGTTTCAATTTATTTACCGGAATAGAGGATAGTGCATGCAAAAGTTCATGACGGCCATTATTTTTTTGCGATAAATAGAAGATCGTTTAATGACCTATTTAAACGATTACGTTTTCTGATGTAACGATTATGACGACGACCATGTGACCTACGTTTTCTAATAGTTTTATGTCTTAATGTAAAAATATTGATCTTATTCTGACGAGAAGAAATATTACCTTGTCGATATATTTGGTCGTTGAGACCAAGAGGGTATGGGGTTTGTAGTTGTTTAATCCAGTAGAGCTCGGTTTCCAAAAGTCGTTTTTTAACATCTGATTTCGTATCACCTGGTAATTTAGAGATATTTTCTACTGGAGTTATTTTCACATTGTTAATATTATGTTGGTATTTATTAAAGTGGTTATAAAGAAAATTCTGGTATTTACGTCGTGAATTATTACGAATTTTATAGGAATGATTTCGAAAACGTTGTTTCAAAGTTTGAGAAGTTTCCCCGATATATTGAGCCCCACATCCTCTAGCTTCTCAAGTGATGACATATATAACATTGGCAGTATTTCAATCTATGTCTTTGTCTAATTTGGTGTTAAATATATTTCCATTAACCGAAGATTCAATATTGGACTTGCAGTTTAAATAATGGCAAGTAAGACATTTCTTGGCTTTGCACTTATTAATCTTAGAATACCCTCTGCGTATAGAATTGACAGCTCTGTAAGAATTTATAGGTGTGAATGTTTTTGAAAATGAGATCGAACGTTTAATAGGGAAACTACTTTTAAGTGGAGAAATAAGAACGTTAGTGGTGCCGAATAATTTTCTACAAGAAATACCAGGTATATGAAGAGTGGACACAGAGGGCAATCTAAGTGGTGTGATTATAACTTTAGGAGATTTGTATTTTATTTTTATTATATTTGAAGCCATTTTAATGAAAAGGGGGGGATAAGGATGTACAAACCCTGGGGAAAACTCCCACACAACCAAGTCAGTAACTATTGGGTGAATAATTGAACAACTAGAGAATAGCATTTGATATATCACAAGAAGATGATCTGTTTCGAGTGTTTAAGGATTCAAAACCAAGACAAAGACTGTGCATTTGAATTTTGTATTCATTATAAAATAAACTCATTCATCTGTTTTACTTACAGATTAAAATACAAGGTGTTGTTGGTTCCGATTATAAATCTGACATTGCAATCGACGATATAAGCATTACGAGGGGGCAATGTGGTAAGTAAACCGCCTCTGTATTGATAACATTAAAACACCTGTGCAGCAAGAGACTGCAAGCAAAAAGGCGGCCAAAAGTTACATACTTATGAAAAATGATAGAATAAAAGTATGATTAATTTTTTTTTGCCAAAGGGGTGGGTACCCTTTAAATCTTGATATGAACAATACTGAGAAATACTTATCAGTCGGGAATCGTTCCTTTCTTTTTAACAATTCTTCTACAGTTGAATGTTATGCATCTCCTCAAGTGTCTTTAATCCATGGGTGTGCTTAGTGTCAATAGTAAAGTCAATATATTGTGATGTTTTCTTTTCGAGTTTGTCCTGAATGGAAATACGGTATCTCATGCGCAAAGACATGTCAGTGCCATAGATCCAGTTCCTCGACATGCGATCCAGAATTCGGCACCTGTACCTGTAAACCTGGCTGGACCGGCACAAATTGTGATTGTTCTGATGACACAGTATGTGATAAGGAATTTACAACATGTTCTAAAAATCAATGTCAGTGCAAGGATGGAACTTTTTCGCGCCCTGCCAATTGTTCAGGTAAGATGACAGGGTTTGATGAGTTACAGTTTTATATATTAGGCGAGCGACGCAACTTAAAATATTTACAAAGAATTTCATATATCTTTTACGAACTTTTGTGAGACACAACTTGCATATTTTCTGTATATTTTCCCTAAATCATTGTCTGCATTACGATACTTTTCATTTTTTTTATTTAACTTAAATACGTTATGACTTTTCACAGTCTCCATAATAAAAAAATTGTGTGGCATAGTCAAGCAAAAATATTTGAATTGTGTCTGATTCCAATTATTTTCATGATTTTTACCACAAAAAATTAGTGTATTCACAAGATACTAGCTCAATTGTTGGACGGCCGGGAATTTCATAATGTGCGTTCATGATTTTGCAAAACACAGCGTAATGTTTCAGACATTTCTTTAGGATTGTAATGTACTGACGACAGAAGTAACTACTTGGTAAAACAAATCCCGATTACTCCCCTGCGCAATGCACCTGATCCCAACACTATTTCCCTGGAGGTTCGTGTTTACCCATTAGTATTGTTATAGTAACATAAAGTCCAATACTGAACACACGTCGGTACATTGTATTTGTACTCACCTCTGAATTTAAATAGTCCGTGAATGTCCACTGTGGTACATTGCCGTTAGTGCCATAGTCATGCGACATCAGTTACTTTCGTATTTTACACATTAAGGCCTTGTATTTGTACTTACACATTATATGCAGCTGCAACTTTTCATTTTCATGACAAATCGTTGAATAAAATGGATATTAAATATTTCAGGTTTGACGGGCGTTGTGTTTTATTGTTCATTTTTAGTTGGTAACAACACATGCAATATTGTACAAGAAAGTGGAGACAAATTCGATTGGACTGTTCGTAGTGTGAGTATTAACATACCCCCACTTTTAAAATTATACATTGAAACTATTTTGAAAATTATGCAATAAAATTATGTAGCTTAAGACTTATTCTGAGTGAAAATCATATTAAGACTATTCACTTTATACAACAGCCTATGCTTATTGATTACATAATAATTTATTGAAATGCACATGTATTGCACCAAATTAATACATGCATATACGTTCTTATATTCATTATTACCAGTGTGTCGATACCGCTGTTGCGCAATGTTAGTTTCCGAGGGCATCAAATGCCGATCTGCCAGTGCTACTGTGCTAACCGTGTTTTATATATTTCAAATTTTCTCAGATAAAATTTAAGAATTTTTCTAAACAGAAGTAATATCTCGCCCAGGCGTATCCTATATTTTCTATGTTCTTTGATAAGTTGCAAAAATACCTATGGCTGAAATAGTGCCTGCGGTTGATCGTCACAAATAACATGTTTTAAGAGAAGGGTAAATATTTGTGGCATAACATTGTCATCCTCAAGAAATATTGTTAATATTGTTTGCAATGAAAATTAGAATAAATGATTACATTTACTTCTTCATTTAAGTACATATGAATATATTTGATGGTTCTATACGTGTTATACTATAACACAAACACGTAATAAAGTTTAAAAGTTTATTTTTAACTAGCCTATGTATTTGATTTACAGAAAATATCGTTCAGAAGAATGTTATGAGAACGATGGTTTTCTTTCTTTCAGGAAGGAACACCATCAAGCCCTACTGGGCCCTCATCAGCTTATCACGATTTGCATTATATGTTCATTGAATCATCAAACCCTCGAAAGAAAGGAGATACAGCTTCAATGCAATTGCAGCTACCATCTATTGGTAATAAAATTTCTACATCATATACTATTTGTCTTTGTGGAGTAACGGTATGATGATAAAATCTGGTTCATCAAGAAAAGTCTGGCATCTTGTTGATTCGATTCTCCATATGATACTCTTTTGCCAGCCATTGTCACCTTTGTAAATGTAAGTTGTACACATTTTCAATATCATGGGATGATACACTAGCGCAATTAACCCTGTTTGAAACGGCCGTTTAAGGCGGTAAACCTTCTAATACAGGATTATGAGAAGCGACACTAGTACTCCATAGTACTCCCAGGTGTTTCACTGATTCTATTTGTACTTTATATGTTTATTTCTCTTTCAGTGATTGTATTCTTTCAGAGGATCCGCCTGCGTTTACGTCGGGTAATTCCCTTCACTTTCCGCGGCCGTGTTGTCATGCATGCCATTAGCTAATGATTGGCTATTAAAGCTCTATTTTTGTGGAGCTCGGGTAGCTCAGTCGGTTAGAGGGTCGGATGCATGACAGCTAGGTGATTCGGTACCATAAGTCGTGGGTTCGAGTAAGTGAAATATAGGGTGCCTTGTTAGCTGTAGTGTCTTTGTGCTTCATATATATAAATGATACTTTTATATACTTCTATAGACAAATTAAAAGTAAGGGCGCAATTGTCCCCTTCCTACTATCAGGGAATGAGCTTCGCAGTCCGCTGGTTGAGCATTAGCAACCTTATGACGTCAAGAGAACGTTTCATTTTTCTTTATGTCATTTTTGTGGGAATGCGTTTTATGTCCTCTCAACATTAGGACCGCAGTTAATGACGAAGTCAATTTGACAAAAGATTAATGAATTGATAAACCAAACTGACCGATATTATGTCAATTATCATTGTAGGAATCATAAGAAACTCGAAATACATTAGATTAATGTTGATTTTTTGGATTGAAAACATTAAAATGATTTCAGTCAAATGTGTAAAAGTTCAATAAAAATAACCACAACAATATCACCGTCGCACACACAAAACACAACATGATTGTCACTTATGGAACTCGGAAGAAAGAGGTGACACCAAGGACCAATTCTTCTGAAATTTAACCAATGGTTAAGCTAACCAGTGGTTAAAGTTTGAGAGACAATTAATTTCCTTTATAAGATTTCTGTATCAAAATCAAAATGACTTTATAAATCAGTACAGAGAGTATGGTTCAATGTCGTCTCATTTCAGAGATATAATAAAATGACATTTAACCATTGGGTAGTTTAACCATTGATTAAAATTTCGAATTACTGGCTCTAGATGTAACCTGCTTTCCAGCCCCATCTGCCATAAATTTCCTAGAATACAGACACCACTTAAATGGTATAATACTGCATGTGCGAAATGAAAGGAGCTAAATACTAAGTAAAGAATATTGCACTATTTTTGTGAATAAAAGCTTTTCCTTTCACCTGATTTTTTAAAAGATGGCAGTGGATGTTTGACCCTATGGTACAACATGTATGGAGCAGGCATGGGGACGTTAAAGGTATTCGAGAAAAAGAAGACAGAGAGCGACTGGAAATCACTGTTCATTAAATCAGGCAATCAGGGTAAAGAATGGAAGGTAGCCATCATCTCTCTATCTGAAATAAATCAAAGCAAGGTAATAATGAAAAAAAAAACCCAACTTATAATAATATAACATAAAATATATAATAAAAAATGGGTCATCAAAATCACATAAATGATTTCTACGATACGCTACATATTAACGTCAAATAAGTTTGAACTTGTAGATGTAATATAATATATAAAATACCAAAATGAAAAAAAACACCTTTTTTTGAAGATAAATGTCATGCTATTGAGTGTCCGTTTTTGGATCTGTAACATACTGTACTGCAAATGAATTGCAGATTCGAATTCAAGGTATTGTTGGTGCCAATTATACATCCGACATTTCTATCGATGAAATTACGATTACGAAAGGGAGATGCCGTAAGTACATTCTAAAAACATTCTTGATGCAAGTCCATATTTTCATTACAAGAATAAGGCTCTATACTAGTTCTCCTTTTCTAGTGGTTATTTCACAATCAGGGCTTAACAACAACCGATTTCTGCTTGGCAACTTTGTAAACGTTCATCCTAGTGCAGCGTATGCTACCGTTACTACAGAAATAACCACAACAATGGAGTGACGGTTGTGGCTTTAACTTACCGTCCTAAGTCGGTGTCATAACTGTATTACAATCAGAAGTGTTGTGGTGTCTTTGTATTCGTTTATTCTTGTATGCTCTGCGTATGGTGACTTTTCTCATATAAATGAGATGCTTTTTTCAAATGTTTTAAAGTAACTTTATAACATTGAACGAAATGAATTTTACTCATACCGTATTTCAAATGAATCACTATTTGGTTTCGAGGATGATCACTCATATGTTCAGAGTAACAAGGGTTTTATTTAATGTTGTTGCTGTTGTTCTTCTTCTTCTTTCTCTTCTTTTCTTTTCTTTTTTAAAGATGGAAATCACATCTGGAAATGGTGTGGCCTAGTGGATATGGTGCTTCACTCGTGATCAAGAGGTTCCAGGTTCGACTCCCGCCCTGGGCGCTTCGGTGTTCTGTCCGATGAGACAGTAAAATCCGAGGTCCCATGCCACGATAGGCGTGACATGTAAAAGACCAGTAACTTTCGGGTGGGTCCATTGCAAAGGTCTAAATGTGTATGCAATGCATCAGACAGATGCCGTCACCATATACGTGAAATAATCATGGAGTGACATAAAACAATATTGAATCAATCAATCAATCAATTTGTAAATTCGTATTCAAATTTGGATGTTTATTTTGGGCATATTTAGTACATCCAACCATTTAGTGCATCCAAACAGACATGTATTATTAATTACTTCTGCACAGAAATTCATAAATTTTAACAGTTTTACATTATTGTTTGTATCTCATAACTTTCATTTCAGTTATCGCCGTGTTCATCTTAAGCTTGCATTGCATGAAGTAAATATCATTATATATATATATGAATGCATATATGAATATTTCGTTCATATAACTAATACTCACAATTGCTCTTCATTTACAGATGGTCCCACCGAAGCAAAGATTATGCCATCAAAATTACTTACCACAAATATTCAAGAGGGACAAACCCTTGGTCCATACTCGTGTATAACAGATTGCAATACCCACTGTAGTATAGAGTGGAGTTTCACATCACTACAAGGGACATATCAGAAATTAGCAAACACCTATTATTACTCTATCCATAGCGCTACGAGGAGACAATCTGGAAGATATCGTTGTAAAGTTACATATAAGGGAAGCTTTGTGACAGTGGAACACAGTATTGAAGTACAATGTAAGCTTTGATGTTTATTATGTATCACTCGAGGAATCATTTTGATTAGTAATTGACGAGGAAAAGATAGTTTGAACTTTACTGTGATCTAAATTTGGTCAATTATTTGAAAAAGACGTAGCATTTCCTTTGTATCTGACTTCTCAGTACAACATCTTGCTTATAGATCGTCGTAACACTCATAACCTGCCCCCGGAATTTAGTTTCAGTTTCATTTTCCACATTTTTCATACATTTTGTTGCAGGATGCCCCATACTTCAGTGTGTTGCTTTTTAATTGATAAATTACTAATTACAATTTTGTCATTTCATGACAGATTAAATTTTTATTTCCAATTAAACAAAAAACCGCAATTAGTGCTTAATATCTATTTTTAGCCGTGGAAATAACCTTCATTTGAGAAATATAATATAATTCAGTACTTAAGAGACCACAAATTCTTACACAAGGTCATATATTTCTTCAAGTTTTCAATTCATATATTTTCTCTTTCAGTTCCACCAGAAATTCCTATCATCAATGCAGACAAATTTCGTAATGTATCTAAAATTCAGAAAATGGAGAATTCAACGTTAGAATTGGAGTGTACAAGTAAAAGTAACCCAGTTGCGTCAATTGTTTGGTTCCACAAGGGGATCCATCTAGGTGATGAAACAAGAATACGTAGTACCAAATCCATTCTACGTTTAACGGAGTTACAATGGCAGTATTCTGGCATATATACATGTCAAGCACAGAATGATATAGGGGATCCTGTTAATAGTACATTTGAACTGAAAGTACAATGTAAGTCATTAATGTTAAATTATACAAACGATATACAATGTGTTTATAAATACAATGCATTTGAATATATTCATAACTGAAAATGTATGTCAGGTGTCGTATATCGTACAAACAATTTATTGCCGGAATTATTATTATGACGTTAATTGTTCGATGATGATGTCACAATAATTTGACGGAACTCTAAGCGGCAAAACTTCATTTGTTTGAAATTGTCCTTAAATCATGTAAAATCGCAATGAAAAGTCTTTTGAGAAAACCAGACGCAACAAAGTTATAATTCCTTGTATTCTATGTTATTGTTCAGGTGCTCCGAGACTAGAAAATCATGAAAGTCTTCAGTATATATATGAAATTGAACTTGGTAGAGCCCTGAATTTTACGTTCCGAGTTATAGCTAATCCAAAACCAAGTGTACAATGGAGAGGAAGTGATGGTATTCAACCAAATATCTACACAACGTTTGAAAAGTTAGGGGAATCCGACCTCATGTACCTAATGACGTCATATATTCGGATCAATGACGAAAAATATCTCAGGAGTTATACTTTCAGTATTGGAAATGTTATTGGAAAAAGGATGTATACGATTGAAGTAAAAGAAAAAGGTATCATATTTCAAAATTTTACTTTAGTTTTCGTGAATACCTTTTGAAAAGTATTTAAAAAACAAACAAACAAACAAAAAAAAAAAAAAAAAAAACCCTCGTTCTGTTTTGTAGAGGCACTAAATTGAAGCTACAGGTATCTGATTTTCGTTTGTAGTGGGAACAGTTTATCCGTACATCCGTTCATGTTTGTTTCTTTTAAAACTATTGCTCTGTGACGTCAGTATTATACAGTCTGATGTTGTGTAAGTACAATATATCGATGATGTTGTATTCAAAGTTCATCCTATGTATCAAGTTCACTCCAGAATATGGATGATGACAGTAGCAGCACAATGGCACAACTGAACAGAACGATTGCTAATAACACACAACAGAACTCCAAGATGGTTTACTATATAGTAATGTTAGTAGTAGTAGTTATTGTTGTATTGATTGGCAAGAAGACTAATTAATATATTTGAGTTAAGTAAATCAATATCTTTTTCACATCTTTGTATTTAATATCATTTTTTTTTGGAAGTTTTGTGTGTACGGTTATAACATTTAATGTACGATTGATGGGACACTGATAACATAAACTATTGATCACATCACATCTAATAAATTAATAATGCTTGCAGATTATAATTCTTCGCCATGGGTTGCAGTTGGTGTGCATGTTACGGTTAGCATACTATTTATCACCGCTGTTCTCTGCATAATATACTTTATTAAGAAAAAGGATTTTTTAAAACAGAAACCAGGTAAGACAAAAGAGGTTCATAATGTGATGGTGTATATTTTTGTATATTAAAAGCTAGGTTTTAAATGGATTCTTCAGATAGATAGAAAAGCGGATATACAAATAAAACAAGTACAATTTGAGACTTTTCAAAAATTTCATATCACTTATTAAACAGATTTGCATCGAATAGATATGTATATATATTTGTATATGTTTTGGATTATTTTATCTGATTTATATATATATATATATATATATATATATATATATATATATATATATATATATATATATATATATATAGACATATAAGCGAGTGATGTCTGTTAGCGGATGATCGCTTAATACAGGTGGCCGAATAGCCAGGTTTCACTCATTTTTGCTTCAGTAAATTTGTGTACTGAAATTTCTGACAAACTACCTGACATAGGACCACAAGTCTGAAATACCCTGCCAATAAGATTAAATTTACATCAGTATGATGCTGACAAGGGTCTTTTATCAATAGAGTACTGATAAGGGTTTTATATCCGATTTCCGTTGACAATGCATTATAGGGAAAATTCGCAGTTAATCTAACGGTAAATATCTTTTTAATTCACTTGTGTTTTTCATGTTTAAGCAGCGTTCATGATTGTATATTTGATATATCGGTATCTCTTAACTGAATATTAAAGAAAGATACATATGTATATTTCGGTTGTGGTATATAAACACTTACTTACGGTAGATACAACATATTTGATATCGCAATGGGATTGCAAATAAATTTTCATTCCGCAGACATTTTAATGAATTTGCTAACTCCTTAATCATTGCAGAATTCAAATAGCTTTGCAATCTTTGAAAAGTCGTTTAAATTTTACTACTATTCACACGTACTAGATGTTTTTAATTATGCCCCGCCATGAAATGACTGGGGGCATATAGTATTATCCTGTTCCGTCATTCCGTTATCATTGAGTTTCCGCTCACTTTCTCTTTGAAGGTTTAATGGATTAAATTGATATTGGATATATACATGTATCGAGTGAAAATGCAGGTCAAGTTCGAATGTGGGTGTGGTCCGGTAATTTTTGGCAGAGTTGTTGCCCTTGAACATAGAAAATTTCTTTAAAATTACAGTTTCCACTAATTTTCTCGGTGAAGGTTTGATGGATTAAATTGATATTGGGTATATACAAGTATCAAGGGGTAATGCAGGTGAAGTTCGAATATGGGTGTGGTTTGTTAATTTTTGACTGAGGTATTGCCTTGAACATTGAAAATTTCTTTAAAATGACAGTTTCCGCTCATTTTCGCGGTGAAGATTTGATGGATTAAATTGATGTTAAGTATATAGATGTATCAAAGGAAAATACAGATCAATTTTCTTGGTGAAGGTTGAATGGATTAAATTGATATTGGGAATAGACATGTACCAAGGGAAAATGCAGGTCAAGTTCTAATATGGGTGTGTTCCGGTAATTTTTGTCAGAGTAATTGCCCTTGAACATTAAAATTTTCTTGAAAATATTAGTTCTTTGGCAATTATATTTCACTAGCTTAGCTGCCAGCGGGGACATTTGTCTCGCACTGACACATTAAAATTCCAAATTTTTTTTGTTTTAGAAACGAATGTCGTAGAAGAATCACAAATTCATTACCAGAACGTCACGAATCCAGTTTTCCAACAACATCACGACAGTACGTATGATTATTTGAAATCTATTTGGTTTGACAATGTAAAATGCGACAGTTACTGGTGTCATATTACTATGGCACGAACAACAATGTACCGCAGTGGACATTCACGGACCCCTGAAATTCAGAGGTGAGACCAGGTGCCCGGGAGGAGTGAGCGTCTCCTGTTTGGCTAGCCACACCTGTTGTGAATGCCATCAAACACACACACGAAACAAATATAATTCAGCACTATATATATACATGAATGTGAACACTGTGTAGAAAGTGTTACTGTCACATAACCTCAGGAAAAGGGTATGCTAACATTTAAGTCAACATACATGAAATGATACCACAATAGTCTTTATAAAAAATTTAATAGTGCATTTAAAGTTTCTTGAACGATCTTGTGCATGTATTTTATTACAGTAATTATTTGAAAATATCTACGCATATTAATTCATTGCATATGTTATTTTACACTAGGCATTTTTCTTATTCCACTTTCCTTTTAATTCGTTTTCACTCAAACGAAAGTAAAATAATGAAAACTTCTTTTGCTACAATATTGATTTTGTACAGAATCGATACGCCCTAGTAGCCAGTTGTGCAGAGTACAGCTAAATAACTACAAAACGACTAATTGGAAAATGAACCTTTAAATACCGACAAATTGCTATTCAACATAACGCAATAATGAGACGTGGAAACAATGTAACATGAACAAACGCTAGAGCGTCGATTGACCATTTCTTAATTGTCCATCCGTCAAGAGTACACACACCGATCCTGCCCCGCCTCTTGAATCTCGTCCTGACTTCGATGTAATGAATATGATTTTCGCTCACCCGGCATTAATCATTATTTCAGATGTTGACACGGAGGATCCCGCAATGTATACACCTTTGTCGGAATGTGGAGCTGCCAAATGTTACAACAATGGTAATCTATATACATATGTTATTCATTTATTCATCACGCAACATCCTTACTATAAAATTTATCATTCTAAGATAAGATGATAAGATAATAGATGACGCAGTAATAAAAATCATTAAGCTAAAGGGTATATATAATTAAAAACTAAATAAACAAAATACAATAGATAAATAAATAAACAACAAAATCAAAACAGAAAAATAAGGTTTTCGCTTACAAAAATGTTAAACATCTGTTCAGTATTAGAGAAGTATCTGTGAAAGTACGTAGTAAATTGTCTCACATATTTGCATTTCTTCACTTTGATACTTACACGAGATGATATCAATGATTTTTCCATGATTCACTTCAGCAACTAATATGTATGTTTTTATTTTCATTAGACGCGGAGGAGGACATGTATGAAGCTTTGAACTGAATTTCCTTCCCGAAAAGGAATTCTGAAACGTTTAGTTTAAAATCCTTTACGGTGATGAATTATTATTTTGCTTATTTTGCAATAAACTTACTTGTTTGGGATTGGTCGATATGCATTCGAAAACATTTTAAGTGATATTTTATTTGTTTAAGGCATGCAAATATTTCCAAAACTTATTAGTAATCAGCTATTAAGTACTTTAAAATCAGCATTAAGCTGTACCAAGTACATTTTATACGATATTTTGTAATAATAATAATAATAATAATAATAATAATAATAATAATAATAATAATAATAATTATAAAAACCTTAATGAAATGTTTGGATCACGGGATACCTCAGATTATATTACCCCTTTTTAAGATTCACTTAACCCCTCTGTTTTACCAAATAAAAGTAAGTACACAAAAGCTACCCCTTAATTCCAAATATGGTTCTTACTTGGGTCTGGCCCTACCCTCCTTTATATTATATATTCTATTATACATGTATATCCTCTCATCGTCAATTTTAACGACCTAGGTTCCTGATGAACGTTTGTTATCAGAAAAATGTACTTTTGATAAAGTTTGTATATTTTACTTAGATTAAAATCGTTCTGTGTATACTTAAATCCTGTCACATTACGACCAACTAATTTCGCTCATGCTGTATATTTTAGTTGTAGTTTGCTATTGTTGTTTATTTGTTTTATTGTATTGTGATATTCTTGTTTTAACAATATATTTTCAGTTTGAGTGATGTCTTCTGATAAATGTACTTTATGTAATTTTATTGTATTGTGTGTTTGTACCTTCTTGAATCGCATACTGTTGTTTTGCTTTCGTTATGATACTTATGCAATCATTGAGATCATGGATGGATTTTGGTACGTCAATATTTGCAACCCATCTAAGTAATTAAAGTAACCGCTTAGACGTATTGTTCTCCGTCCTAAATTCATTCCTTGACGGATGAAACTGAAAATATAAATAATGTAGAGGGGTCTAAAATACATCACTACCAAGTTTCATCACTTTTAAGGAACTTTGAATACCTATTTAAGCCGAAATTCATCAAAATCCGTCTATTTGTTCTTAGAAGAAATTCGTCAGAAGATGTTGAAATAGTGTTTGTCTTTATTATTATTGTTTATATATCGCCTTTCTAGCCTGAATTATCTTAGATGATGCATATAAAGCAAATCAAAATTTGAAAATATGCCAAACATTCCGTGAAAACGACCAGAACCCGTTAAAATTTGATATAAAAATTTATCCAATACACTTAAGCTTCTTGAGTCATTATTCTAAATTACGCATTTAGGATATCGATTATACTGTATGTGTTAACAAGGATTGTATCCTCGGTTTTGCTTCTCTATGCCTTGACAGATAACGTCGAAAACACAAAATACCTTTATGGGGCCTTTGGTATATACATTCCTACCCAATTTCGTTACAGTGCCGTCTGAACTAAATAATTAGAGCTAACGGATGGGCATTTCTAAAGATTATAATTTAAATCAGTCTTCTGCGCGATTATGCTTGTAAAAGAGAAGAGACCACGTACCAGAATCAACAACAGGTAAAGCAGAAAGGATAATAAACAAGCACATACAAAATGTCACATAAAAGAACTTTCGTTTATCATTTGGCGTAATTTCTCAGTAAAGGATTTCTTATAAAATAACAGTCATGTAAACCCTAAAAAGTAAAAATCGTTGTTGTCATTTTACATATAATAGGAGAAAGAAAAGTAACTGACTCAGACGTATGACAGAAGTTATCACGGAAATATACAGTTTACAGTGTAATTATATGAAAAACACACAAGGACATCACGAAAATATTATATTATAGTGCAGTGACGATACCGACTTACGGTTATTTGATATGACGATAGTTAATCGATTGGTGTGGTTAAACGGTTTAAGGGCCCACCTTCTCACTCACCGCAACAGCAGAATAATCAAAGGACATACATTTAAAAATATAAATATACCTCCATATAGAGGTCATTGGTCAACAAGTGTCTCAAGTTGAGAGGTAATAAAAATACATAAACACGTATAATAATTCAGAAAAACATCATGGTATCAAACATACACAAAAAGACATATAACCAACAGTATTGTAATGGTCAGCAGTTGGTCACAATAACTTCAGGGGACAGTTGATCGAAACTGTAACCACTGGCCCCTGGTATAAGTTGTGTTTATTATTACTTATACAAGGAAAGAAAAAAGACATTAGATTTCGATATATGAAAATGTAGACACGGACATTTAAGTAAAAGTGAGTAAAACGGAGTAAAGAAGAATAAGCACAGACATATCAAAACTATTCCTTTCCAATACTGTTGATATACCGACATAGGACGGTCATAGTGCGGCCAATTGAAGTAAATATTATTAATGGTGTGGTTAGCCGGTTTACGAGCCTATCTCCGCTACAAACCCATTTCAATCAAAGAACGCAAATTTAAACAATCATAAACATTCTCACGTATGTAGAACAAGGATCAACAGATTATTCGAGTTGAGAGGTTATAAATACAGATGAATTATATTCTTGAATACTGTTTCAAGTAAGCTTTGCCTGCCGACTGGTCACACCCATTGTTAAAGTGTATATTTAAGCTAGTTTAATTCGTAGTTCAAAAAGATATATCACCAAAGTAACAATGAGTAAAAAATTGTAATTAGTATGAATGATGTATCTTCATTCTGTTTAGGATTAGAAAAGTATTTAAACTACAGATGTTTCAACATTAAACAGACTCGATCTAATTATATGTGTTCAGGTACAAAACTATTGACTTTGCAAATGAACTATGCAAGAAAATTCTTATATAATAAGTTATCATCGTGTTTAGAGATGCAGATGAATCGCGCAACGTGATTGCATGTTGCCAAGAATTAGAGCAAATGTTTAAATATTTTGTGTGATTTTTATCAGCTTTTCGGAATCTAATTTATGAATATCCTCGGACACGAAGCAGTAAATTAAAGATTGTATTAATTAATTCAATGAAAATAAGTAATACTACCATTACATTTCCACTCAGTATCAATATATTCTTTACATATACTTAAACATTCAATGCAAAAATAAAAATCCCTGGTTTCAGATTGCGGAAACCTGCCGAAAACCTTGCGGAAACCTGAAATTTCCTCCAGTTTCCGGTGATAGAAACCTGCTGAAACTTACGTTTCCGCGGCGGAAGCTTACCCGAAATGTCCCAGTTACTGCAGGTTTCCAAAAGTTTCCAGATCTGTAACGGAAACTGTCGGAAACTTGCAGTAACTTAATGTTTCCATAACGAAAACTGGCGGAAACCTGCAGTAACTGGAACATTTCCCGCAAGTTTTCTTGTAAGCGTTTTATCAGATAGTGTGACTTGACTACCCGAAATTTCTAGTCATCAAAGCGTTTTGATTAATGCAAGGGTTTCAGCTACACCGACATTTGGAGTAAATAAAGCGGGGTTTTCAGTATGTCTGTTGAATTAATGCAAATATCCTATATCATGTGGTAATTTATAATAAACAGAAATATGTTTAAGACCTATAGTTTTACATTCTTTTGTTAATACTATAATATATACTAGCGGAAAAAAGAAGCTGTTCATATCTAAAACTTAAATAAAACATGATAAGGTATTCTTTGATCAATTTTTATTGCTAAAGATAAAGTTTAATTTACTAAACGCGTGTATGAGTACTTAATTTGTTAAAATATCGCGTTCGATTCGTCTTGAAGGTCACAGCATACTTTTCTGGAGTTTCGAGAAAAAAAAAACGACAAGTCGTTAATAATCGATTAGAATTTCTTGTATTCATTGACAGTGTTCAATATATTGAAAAAGAAAAACATTGATTGAAAAATGCCTCTCTTGATTGAAAATAATGATTTTTGTGCTTTTGAGACGCTGGGAGCTGGAATGTCCCAAAGCAATGTGGCTAGGCAGTTTGGGGTTCATATTAAAAATGCTTTATGGAGATGATATCAGCGAACGGGCACCTTTCGGGACCGCCCACGATCAGGACGCCCGCGTGTGAAGTCACATAGGCAAAATGCTAGCGTATAACCAGAAATTTTTGGCGGAAGGAGCGTTATGGTCTGGGTTGGAATTACAACACAAGGAAGGACCCCTCTGGTGAGAATGGAGTGCGGTGTAACCGGCGTACACTACCGTAACGAGATTGTACGTCAGCAAGTCATTCCATTCATTCACAAAATCCAGCGTAAGTCTGCAGCAAGACAAGGTGCTCCGAATTTACAATTATGTTTTGAACGCGTTGTTAGCGACGATCTACAGCTGCAAAATGTGAATATGCTACCCTGGCCTGCGATGTCATCAGATTTATCTCCTAAAGAACATGTAAGGGATGCAATGGAACGACGCATAAGTCAAGAGCCAAACCCCCAACCCCATCCCTGTACATTGGACGCTTTGTTTTGTTCTCTCAATTTTGCACACACCCCCCTTTCCCGTTACTTTCAGTGGCTGTTTATATCAATTATAATGCAGAAAGACAACGCATTATATCAAATAATGATATACATAACGCAACATAATATTTCGTGGTGCAGGCTTGGTGTAGTGGTTAAGCGCTTGGCTTGCGGTGCCGACGATCAGGGTTCGATTCCCGGGTTGCGCCACTATGTTTAAGAGATTGGTAACCTCCTGCTTCAATGTCGCGATATAACTGAAAAATTGTTGAAAGCGACGTAAAACACCAATCAACCAAGCAACCAGTCAAAATATTTCCTACATAAATCTATAAATGAAATTACTAAAGTAAGCACTTTCTTTTTTCCATTAGTATACTAGTATATGCTACTTTCTAAAACAGTATACACAATGGAATATATCATTCATTTTACTAAGACAAATCAACGAAATTTTATTTCCCCCACCCCTCCTTTAAAAATTGGACGGCTGTTTGCTGCCGAAATTTGCAGAGTTAAAACATTTCTAGCAGTCTAATAATACATTTTCCAAAAGATTTTTTTTTCTTTTTTCTCTCTAAACATTCTGCATAAGACCGAATTTTGAATTTGAAAATTATCCCTTCTTAGCATATACGATAATAAACTTGATCATGTTTTCCAAAAATGAAGTTTGGATAGTAACGAGAAAATAAAACAGCTTGCATCATGTACTTTTTGTGGCGATATTTTATAAAGTCAATGACATCGGCAATTACTTTCATATTTAATAGGTCCTTAGGAATAGGGGGTAAGGGGAACCCTCCCCCCCCCACCCCCCATTTTATTGTTCTTGTTTTTTTTTTCTTTGGCCGATCATGGAATTTT